>CM054138.1:23196668-23205714 GCA_028751875.1 Rapana venosa
TATGACATACATTTTAAGCCTGTATTTTTGTTTTGTTTTGACAACCATGTGGTGATTATTGTAAACACTGGTATGGGCACGGTAGTTCATTCTGCAATGCTATTTGCCATGTAGCATTTTTCTTTAGTATGGATGGGGGGGGGGGGGGGGGTTTTGGTTGTTTTATTGTTTTTGTTGAACATTGAAAAGTCCAGCGTTTTTCAGCATGGGGGTTGGTTTTATTAGCCTTAAGAAATTAAAAAAATTATTGCACTTTGTCATTTTTGTTTTCAGATTGATAGTGTTAGAAATTTAAAACCATTTAGATGGTGTTGTTGTTGAACTTGAGGTGAATGTTATTGGAGTTGCTGAAATGGACTAAGGTGACAGCCCTGATATTATGACCTTCATGGTAACAGGAGCTCTGAACAACATGGAAAGGAAAAGGTGTCCCGTAACTATGTGGTCGTTGGGGAGCGAAGCAAAGGTGTAGGACCTCAGCTTCTAGGAGCCCAGCACATTGAGGCGGCGCCCACTCTTCTCCCGCTGCTTTACCTTCCCTGACCTAAAGAGCACAAATCCCCATTTACAGTGGGTAAAACCTGGGGGCGTACTAAAGCCAAGGCGCGCAAACGGTTACCATCCAAGTGGAAACCCCACGCTCGACGCTGTTTAAACCCTTAGTTTGGGGGAAAGCGAGTGCTCTGCCCACTGGCTGCCCGTCCCAAATTTTCACTACACAGCTGTCCTGGGGGCCCTGAAATAAATAAACCAACAAAAAGAAGGGTTCTAATTCGCTTAAACTAGGTGAATTCGGGGACTGACGTTAGGAATGAAAAAAGAAAATAATAAACAAACGAAAAAAAAATTACTTTTTTGTTGAAAAAATGGAAGGAAGAAACGGAAAGAGAAAAAAAAAAACAATAAAAAACAAATGCAGAGAAATTTTAAGAGACAAGAGTGCTTGAAATGATGATTGGTTGAAAACAGCCCCTGAATGGATAAATTTTCATGGGACTCAAATAAATCAAAGAAAAAAAGATGAAGACATTTAAAAAAATTATGCGTATACTCAACAAAACAGATTTGTTAGATCAGTTTTTGGATGAGCCCAGGAAAAAAATATATCTGTTCCGTATCTATTCCCTGATTATTTTTTACAGCCAGATTAAAAAAACTGCTAGGTTGTGGGGGATGTTCTCAAAATTTTTTACTCCTCCCTCTCAAGCAATTGCAAGGATAATAAAAATTTCCTTCTCTCAGTCCCCACTGCACTTTTTTGGATCTAAAAATTTGGTTCAATATGATCGGGGTTTCCCGGAAAGCAGACTTCAAAATTTTATTGAAAAAAAAACAAACTTTAAAATTTTAAGGGTCATTGAGTGACCCCTTCGGTTTACTTTTTTGGTTTATTTTTTTTGAAGACGAGAAAATTTCAAGTAGTTTTAGTTTGTTTGTATTTAAGGGGACGTTTAAGAATGTCGTCATTTAGGATTTTTTCTACTTTTTTAAAATTTTTTGAAAATGTCAGTGGCCATTGGCTGAAGTTTGAAATTGGTGTATGAAAGGTTTTGCACATGTGTAGTACAAAATTTTCTAAATAGACTTCTGTCTCCTGTCAGTTCTTGCGTTGGGGTGGTGTTTGGTGTGGTGTGTGGGTGGTGTGTGTGTGTGTATGTGTGTGTTGTGTGTGTTGTGTGTGGTGGTGTGTGATTCATGTTATTTTATTTTATTTTTTTTTCGATGATAATGGGTAAGATCATGTGGGTTTTTTTAATCTAGTCCCCGTGTGTAGCTTTTGTAAAAAAATTTTAGGGGCTCCACGGGACAATTACCTATTTTTGAAAGCGGGGTGTTTGTGTGTGTGTGTGTGTGTGTTGGGGTGTGTGCGTGCATGTGTTTATTTTTTTTCATTATTTATCATTTTATTCATTTATTCTTTTATTTCGAAAATATTGTTTTTTAATTCTTTTATATCGAGGATAATGGAATAAGCACTTATGTGTGTTTTTTACATCCAGTCCCCTCGTGTGTATGCGGTTTTGTAACTTCTGTCATCTGTTCCCACCAGCACACAATGGCCTACTCTTACAGAAAAAAACGGAACAGGATTTAACGTGTGTCCAAGATGTTCTTCCTGAGTTCGCACACGGGACCTCGGTTTATATTCTCATCCGAAGGACTTTTGGAAGAGAGTGGAGTCGGCACTGATGTTAACTCCGGAGGAAAATATTCCTTTGATCGGGAATCGAACCCGGGTCGTCAGATTGCGAGCGCAATGTTCTAACCACTAGGCTATCCCGTCCTCTGTGTGAGTTGTTGTTATCTTCAATTTAACGTCTGTTCATTCTGTGTGTGTGTGTGTGTGTGTGTAGGCACACGTCAGTGTGTGTAAGTAAACTAACCTACAAAAATACGCCGACAGAGAGATAACCCAAAGAGAGGGCTATAAACAGACCCTGAGCTTCTTCCTACCTTTGACACTAGTCTAATGTGTTGTAAGAAAAGGGGCTGAATTCACGCCTATACAAAGCAGCCATTCGCAACATTGTTATTCCCCAAAGTCTCTCTGAATAACATAATCCTATTTGTTTGTTTGGTTTTGTTGTTGCTGTTGTTGTTTTGTGCTTTTGTGTGTGTGTGTGTGTGTGTGTGTGTGTGTTGTATTTTGTTGTTTGCAAGAACTGGGTTTAACGATAGCCTAATTACAGTTTCTTTGAACTAAAGATATAAATGTCTAGAACAATGAAAAAATGTCCTCTTAACTCGTCAAGATCGCGCACCACACACGCGCGCGCGCGCGCGCACACAACACACACACACACACACACACATATGCGCGCGCGCATGCCAGAGAGAGAGAGAGAGAGAGAGACAGACAGACAGACAGAGACAGAGGACAGGAGACGGATAGACACAGAGAGAGAGAGAGAGAGAGAGAGAGAGAGAGAGAGAGAGAGAGATGATTGATAACTTTATTCCCAAGGGGTTCAGAAAAGTATTGAGAGGATTGATTGATTTTGATTGTTTGTTTGTTTGTAATTCTTTTGCCCCAAGGGTTACAGATGTATTGTAATTTTTTTGTTTCACCCGGGCACTTGCCCTGAAAGGACTACCCCTTAAATCGCAGCTGAGAGAGTGCGTGAATGAGGGGTGAGTGGAGAGAGAGAGAAGGAGAAGAAAACTCGAATGAACTCGAACTCAAATGGTTTATTCAAAAAAAGGCCCATTCCCCATACATGAAGGGGGTTGCCAAAACTGTTTATTTGGTTTAAAAACAAAAAAAAAAAACAACAACAAAAAAACCAAGACAACAGTTATGTAAACAAATATCAAAAAATCACTTAGGAAACATTATCTTCTTATTCTGAAAGCTTACACAAATATAAAGTGAGGGTGCGAAAAAACCTCGGTGATTTTATGCCGGGAAAAACGAGTTAAATAAATTTGGCTGTTTTTATTTAACGGATTTAGTTTCCCTAACACCCTAAAAAAAATGGCCACAACACAAAATGTACTTCACCCTTGGGTCTTGCTTACAAAATGGGCATCCCAGCCTGAGGTCGTCAATATATGTTCTCTGTATCTGAATTTATGAACATTTTATTGATACACAGTCTAAACTTAGACATAATTCTTTTCAAATGATATCCTATCAATTTTTGTATGGTTTGACATCATGCGAACTTATAAATTGTCTGTACATTGAAATCTTTCACTGTTTTGTTATGTCATCCTTGCTCCCCTCGGCGTAAATAAATCTTTCCCCTTGAAAGCGTTAAAAAACCCCTTTTACCAATTTCCCGACCCCTTGATTGAGCCAAACAACCCCAAAAACCCTTTACAAAAAACAGGTGTATTTGTTTTCCCCAGTTTTTTTCCCCCTTTGCATCTAGATATAAAGCATCTTGTTGGTTTTTAAAATGGGCCTCTCCTTTCTATGAAAATCTTAAAACCCAATATTAATTTTTTACAGCAATTAACAAGAGAGGGTATCTTTTATTTTTTCCTATAAAAAGATCATTAGGGTCGTCTACTAAGCCAAAAAATGTTTTAAGAAAGAGGCATGTTCACATGAACGCTGCATCAAGCCCAAATTTTCTAACCATATAACAGGGGGTTGTTTTTTGCACAAAATCTTTTGAAAAGTCAAAGAGTTTTTATTAAATATTGTATTTTTTCAACACAAATAACAAGCTTCTTTACCTCGACTTGCCAGACCCTTTTTAATCGTTGTGAAACAAAAGGTTAGTAGAAAAAAAATTTCCTAAATTTTTATTCATTTTTCACAGGCATGATATTTCATTGTAAACCATTTTCATGAGGCTAAATATCCCCTTTTCGAATACAACGAATTATTTATCAGATTAATTTTAAGACCAGTGATGTTTGCAGCACTGGATTAAAGCTTTAAATGCTTTTTTAAAGTACAAAACTGTTTCAGATAGCAGGATAACTCTTTAAACCCCAAGCAGAAGAATAAACAATTTGGAGAAATCTTGGGGGAAAGTGGCACGTTTACCATTTGATGAAATCTTGGAAACTCATTGATTTAAAAAAAAAGGAAAAAAAAAGGGGTACTACATACTGTTTAAAAACCAGTGGGGTTTCAGTATATTAGGGCCCCATTTTTTACCCCTTTAGTTTCCCCACCTTTATTCTGCTTTGACATTCTGAAAAAAATGGCTTAAAAAAACCCGTAATAGTTTACCTTCCAATTTTTTTTTTCTCCCCCAATTTTTCAGTCTTTTTTCGTTTCTTCTTCTTTTGGAAATTTTTTTTAAAAAAAAAAACTTTTTTTTTTATTATTTCTTAAACCCTTTTTTGGTTCCCTGAATTTTTTTTTCCCTTTTTTTTTTGTTTAATGTACATTATTTTAAAATTTTTTTTTCTTTTCCCCCTTTTTTTTTTTTTCCCTTTTTTTTTTTATATTAAGTTCGCCAATAGGAAAAAACCCTTTTTTTTTTTGTTTTTTTAAAAAAAATTTTTTTTTTTTAATTAATTTTGGGCCGTTTTTTTTTTAAATTTTTTTTCCCCCTTTTTTTTTTTTTCCCCCCCATTCCCCCCCTAAAACATTTTTTAAGGGTTTTCCAACAAGGTTTTGAATTTTTTAAAAACCATCTGTTAACTATATCTATTTTTGGCTGATTTTTCTAAATGACCCCTTTTTAAACACTTTTCCCAAAAAGGATTTGAGAAGAGAAAATGACTCATATCTGCAAGTAAGGTTTTATTTCTTTTTCTTTTTTTCGTTCAAATGATTTTTTTATTCCCTTTTGGAACATCCCGTTTTTGTCCTCATTTTTTAAATTTTTTGGGAAAGTCTCGAAGTTTTCGCCCTTATATTTCATTTTTTACATTCATTATCAAACCCAAGTATCTTTTTGATGACCTTTATTGATTTCCCGTTTCCCTTTAACAACAGCATGGTTTTTTATGAAAAACCCTTTTAAAAAAATTAAAGCTTCATTAAAGTTATCAATCATCTGAAAGGGATTAAAAAAAAATTCACACATGTTACTCCCGGAGATTTTTTTTTAAATGGAGTTTGTTTTTCCATACAAACTTTTCCATAACGATGGGTTCTCCTTTCCACCCCCTGTTTATATAGGAATTTAAAATTTTCAACGGAAGGTGGGAATCAGACGCCAGCAACAAAAAACGACATGAGTTTAAAAATCTGAGAGAAAAATCATCTCCAAAAAAAATAATTTAACATACCCTCCATCAAGATTAGAAAACGTCCTTTTTGGTCACATTTCAATGCCATTTGAAATTTTTAAATAAGGCAGGACTTTTTCAATAGTAATTTACCTAATTGTTGATAAAACAATCTTCAAATTTCGATTGCGTGGAGAAATCTTTTCTTTGGATATCGAACTAAAAATATTTTCTACCCCGCTGGAAAAGAAAAGTTTGGGTCCTGCGTTTAATCTCCAATAGTATTTATTATTCATCCAGTGGGCACCCCAACCCAATTTTCCAAAAACTTTACATTGCAATTTTTTTCATTGTCAAACATGTTTAAAAAGGCGAACCTTCAGGTGGGGAAAAACACCGACAAGCAAAACATTTCTTGCTGTACAAACGAGTTTTTTCACCCGAGAAAAATGCAAATTTAGGATAAGAATCTAAACAATTCCAAGGCAGAAAATCAGCCCTTTTTAAAACAAACTAAAAAACTAGATCGCCCCCCTTGATGGCTAACTTTAATTGCTGATTACGAGGCCTTGTAACCAGTAAAAACATCCGGGTGGACATTTTCCCGGAACGTTTTTGTCAAAAATAAAGTCAAAGCTAGCACATAAGATACAAAAATTTTATCACCCTTTTTGACAAAATCCATTTAAAAGTTCCAAGACAAAAAAAAAAGCTTTTTTTGTTTTTTTTGGGTTTTGCACAATTCCATTGATCCACAGCATTAAATGACATTTCACCCAAATTTCTTGACAGCAAGACGGGATTTTGCTTTAACAGGGTAAAAAGGCTCTTTATTAAAAGACTGCCCACAATACTCATGGTCGCTTTGTTGGGGTCAAAGTCGACCGTTTTGTTACCCCGTGTGTGGTAAGTGACGCCCCCTGCATCAAGCCTCCATTTTCAAGCCTATTACTGGTGTCTAACGAGGGGGTGACCGGGTGTTGTTTACTTTTCCTACCCCCCCGTAATTTTAACTATGGCAGGTTTATTGTTTGGGCCGCCAACAAGATACCCTTTTTTGAAGTCATTAAGGTATCCTTTCCCAATTAATGATCAAATGATCAAAGACCATTCTACATTTTTTCCTCTGCCCCCACTCTTTAAATATTTTGGGGTAGATTGTGCCTAATTCTCTAACAGTTTTGGGAAAAAAGTCGTCTAAAAAAACCTTGAACCCTTTTAACGGTTTTAGCCTTAAAAATTCTAAGTTATTGTAAAAAAAACACCGGCAAAATGGGAGAGTTGGGTTTGAATTTATCCTGTGCACACTACAAAATTAACATCAGCTACATCCCTTTTTCTGAAAGAAGATTTTTCCCCGAACATTTCACTCAGCTCATTCGTTTTTCTTTTCTTTTCATGCCATAAAAAATTATGTTGTTTTTGTCTTGACCGGGCCCTTCTTGTCCATCTGCTTTTTTTTGTTTTTTCCCTCTGTCCATTAGTTCTGTATTTTTTATTGTTTTAAAAACGCATTTTCAGCCTAAGATTTTTCCCAAAACTTTTCTGATACCAACATTTCTCCTTAAGCATCAACCTGTTTGTCAACAACTGTATCCATTCTTCTCTCTCCGTTTTGGGTTTAATGGTTCTCCCACTTTCTCCAACTTTTTCGTTTACGGGTAAATGTCAATCAGGAGCCATGTAGGGAAAAACTCCGTCTGCAGTGTTGGTTGTAGGTTGCTGGCGGTCAATCGCAATGGCTTTTTTGTTTTCCGTGCATTTTTCCCGCTATGGTGCTTCGGACCACCACACCTCGTAAGTGGTTGCCCAATTTGTCCTTGGGCCCGGGGTTTTGGGGGGGGGGTCAGGGGTTGGTCTCCAATCACAACCGAAGAAAGGCCCCCCCCCAGAAGGATAGGGGAGGGTCATTAACAAGAACCGTTCGCCTGCTTTTTGGCAGGATGGGGCCAAATGGCCCCATTTAAATTCTGCCCCTTTGGCTGAAGCGGGGGATTTCTGCCGCAATGTCCCCCAACGCCCCAACAACTGCAGGGATATTCCCATCCCCCTTATCTAAATGATTTAAAAAAAAAAAAAACAAGGCCACAAAAAATAGTACTAATACACAAAAATACTAGAGCAATTTTTTTCGTCTTCACCTTCACATTAATGATCGGCCCCCGAGAGAGAGAGGGGAGAGAAGAAAGGGAGAGGAGAGAAAAGGAAGATTCACACATTCTTCATTCGGTTTGATGGAAAAAAAAAAACTTCAATTTATTAGTTCTTGGAGTCCCCCTTCCCTTTTAATCACTGTTCCATCAAAGTATTTCTTTGAATATCTCTCTCTCTCTCTCCTCTCCCTCTCTTTCTCTCTCTCTCTCTTCTCTCTCTCTCTCCCAACCACACACAACATCGTACACACACACAAAACACACACCACAACCAACAGAAGAGGCAGAACATCTTGCGCAAGGTTAAATTTCCCGTTCGCTTTTCGTAAAGAGGCCTTGTTGGGCCGGTGGGAACAATTACAGAATTCACAAATCCCCATAAAAAGGGGATGGATATAAAAAAGCACCCTAACTGCTTTATTCCATTATCCTCGATATAAAAATAAATAAAATAAATGAAACACACACACACACCACAAAAACAACACACAGCGGACTGTTCAGGTGCCCAAATTTTTACACGTTATCGTTTTAAAACAGACCCTCGGAAGTCTCGACAATCAAGCAGTTTATGGCGTTTTACTGCTTCCGTTGGGTTTAAAAAGGATGTTAAAATAAGGGAACCGGGAAGAGTTCTAAAATTCCTTAGGAGACGCATTCATTTGAAAAAAAGAATTTCACGACGGCTTTTGTGTGCCTTTTATGTTTGACAAAGAAAGGGGGAAGGGACTGTTAATGTTGTTTTGAAAGAAGCATTTGACCTTTTAAACGAGAAAAAGTTTATTTCTAATTTCCTTATTTTAAAGGTTTGAGAAAAAACCCTTTTATTTTATTTTTTTCTTTTTAAAAATATGAAAAAGCTTGTTACTGTTAAAAAACTTTAACATTTTTTGTCTTCCCCAGACATTTAATTTGAATTTTTCATTTTTGCTGTTTTTTATTGGCTAATTTTGCAAAAGGAAAGAATTAGTGGATGATGTTGCATGTGTTTTTAAAAAAACCCTTGTTTTCATGGCTTGGTTTTTTGAGTGTGCGTAAGGGGTGTTTTAATGTAATGTGGGAGGGTGGGATGATTATTTTGTTTTTTTTATAAACGAGGCTCCTAACGATGAAGAGTAAACCCTTTAGGGACTAGGGTTTGGGTGAAAATGTGTGTGTGTGTGTGTGGTGTTGTTGGTTGTGTGTGTGTGGTATGCAAAATTGCCCCATGCATTTGTCTTTTTGTCCGGGAGTTGTTTCCCTTTTGTTGTCTG
>CM054138.1:23206214-23233714 GCA_028751875.1 Rapana venosa
TACCAAAAGAAACACACTCCTCCCCCACCTGAAAATTACCACCAGCACATTCCTCTCCTCCTAAAAAATTAACCCCCTCCTTCCCACCTGAAAATTAAACCACACCCTCCCTCACCTGAAAATTAACCACACAGGAATTTCCCCTCACCTAAAAATTCCCCAACCACACATTTTCTCCTCCCTGAAAAAAAAACCACCCGGCAATCCCCCCCCACCTAAAAAATTAACCACCGGCCCCAACCCCCTCACCTGAAAAATTTAACCCCCCCTCACCCAAAAAATTACCCGGGGGCACCCTTCTTTTTGGGAGTTCTGGAACCTTCTGCAGGGGAGGCTTCTTATGCAGTTGGCCAGTAACGAACCCCAAACCCCCGGCGACCCCCCAAACCACAGGGGGTCGGTTTTGATTTCAGAAAGCAACACGACCCGGGCCCCCGCATGTGGCAGATTTTTGGTGGGAGGGTCGCCTTTTGCTTTAATGTCAGAAAGACAAAACATCATTATATTTTTTTTTTTTTTTTTTTTTTTTTTTTTTTTTTTTTTTTTTTTTTTTTTTTTTTTTTTTTTTTTTTTTTTTTTTTTTTTTTTTTTTTTTTTTTTTTTTTTTTTTTTTTTTTTTTTTTTTTTTTTTTTTTTTTTTTTTTTTTTTTTTTTTTTTTTTTTTTTTTTTTTTTTTTTTTTTTTTTTTTTTTTTTTTTTTTTTTTTTTTTTTTTTTTTTTTTTTTTTTTTTTTTAAAAACAAATTTTTTCCCATGACAGAAAAAAGGGGGGCATTGAAAAAGAAAAAAATTTTTTGTCCTCACCGTTGTTGTTGAAAGGGTAACCTTGCCCCCCCCCCTTTAAAAAACAACGGGGGGGTCTTTTAACTGAAAGGTTTGGATTTTTTTAAAAAAAAAAGAAAAAAAAGAAAAAAAGAAAAAATTTTTAGACCCAAATAAAAAAGGGGGGGAAAACGGGGGGGGGGGGGGGGGGGGGGGGGGGGGGGGGGGGGGGGGGGGGGGGGGGGGGGGGGGGGGGGGGGGGGGGGGGGGGGGGGGGGGGGGGGGGGGGGGGGGGGGGGGGGGGGGGGGGGGGGGATCCAGGTCAGCAATTTTTTCTTTTTTTTGGTTTTTTAGTTTGTGGATTTTTTAAATGTTAGGTTTGTTTCTGAGACTTTGTTGTTAGGTTGGCTTTTGCCAAATGATGGAGTATTCATTTGACATAGATTTAAAACCTGCCAATCTATCAAATTTCCTGGGAAAAAAAAAAAAAAAAATGAAAAACAGAATGAATAATCAACTACACTGTGAGTATCAGTGTGAAATGTTTTTTGTTTGTTTGTCAACTTTGTGGGATATAGGTTTTGTAGTCTGTTTCTGGCCATAACATGGTGTCAATATTATCTGATACAGTGATAGTAAGTGGTGTAGTATTGATTTGGTCTACCTGTAACATGTGATTTCTTTTATTTTTAACCTTTCAAGCCTAACTACAATATGATTAACCCTTTTCAGTTATGGCAAGCGGTTTTTTTCAGACTCAGTTCCTTGTACCCTTCTCCTGTTAAGAAAGAAAAGAAAACCGGCGCTAGTCCGAAATTTTCATTCCAATTCCTGGGTTTATGAGGTGAGAAAAGTATTGCAAAAACGGGGGTACTCGGGAAAATCTTTACCTAGAATTTTGCATTAAAAACCATCAAAATAATAGTTAAGTGTTATTTATAGTTGTGTGCAGAATTGAATGTAGATTTTCTCTAAGACAGAAGAACTTCGACTTGGTATGTGTGTGATATATGTGGTAGTTGTCAAAACTTATCTGACATTTCCTATGTCTAACATACAAACACTTCTAGGGACAATGAATGCTAACGATGATGGATAGATACGAGATGCAAAAATAAGTAACTTCAGTTTGATGTCCTCATTATATATCACTGCACAGAACAAGGTATCCAGTCACATGATTGTCACATTATCATTCTCACCTCAACTGTTATGTGATCCGTTTTGACTGTTTTAGATTCATGTTATGGAGTTATCATGACAAAAAGACCAAACCACTACATACTTTTTTTTCAAGGCGTTCAACTGCTATACATTATTGTACATGTCATTGTATGCATCCTCTGTCACATGTCACACCAATAGATGGAATGGGTTTGTTGGAAATCTTGAAAACAGTTGCCGGTGATAAATAGTGCAAATTCTCATAATTAGTTCATCACCACTATTACTGTCACAATTTTTAAACAGCATTATAATCTTGCTCTTTCTGTTATTACACTCAAACAGGTTCAAAATGTCAAAATTTTGATAATTTCGCCGTCAAGAAACATTGGTCAGGGTCTTTCTTCCTCCATTTTTGCAAGGAAACGGACATGAGAAAAACAGTGCAAGTTAAATATATTTCTTCTACTAAAAACTAGGATTCAGGAGCTTTATAAACATTTCGTGGGACAGGAGAAGCCGAGTTAGCTTAACAAAACTATTTACCAGAGTCCCTTTGATGCCAGTTAGCCGATGTCTGTTCACTAGAAACAATCCTCCTCTGCATTCCGTGATCGCCGGGGGAAGAAAAAGGCTGACCAGGGATGAAGGGTTAGAGTTGATTAGTGAGGGGGCAAATTTCAAGGACTGGGTAAGTAAGTGTCAGAGATATCCAGTGCTGTAAGGGTTATAGATGGAAAAAAACCATGGTTGTTGGGGGCACATACTAAGCATCGGTATAGATATGACTCCTTATGATGAATGTAACTGTATTAGTCTGTTTTCGGTCAAACAATCCCACTAGGATCAAAGCGACATCTCACTTCCGACAGATTCCAAGATAAACATATTACCACCTAGTTTTAAAAGATCCAAATAGCTTTGGGGGAAACCAGTGCAACGAAACTGTCTCATAGCCCCTTGGCATGCGTCAACCCTACATAGTAATTTTAAGATGAGGGAACTAGAGGGGTCATTAAAGTGCCGTATTGTTGTTAAGCCTGTTTTATAGTCATACAATTTACTAATGTCTCATCTATATATTTAAGTTATGCTTACTGATTTGGGGGGGAGGGGAAGGTTTGTTCTGCCTATTAAAATACCACCAACAAGTTAGCTTGCTTTGACATTCTTATCGAGATCTCTCCTATGCAATTCAGCCATGCTATATCCTTTTCTTCTTGTGTGTTTTGCCTCTGACACTAACTCTGTCACAAGCAGATCCGTGCCATGCTCTGGTCCGGTGAAACATCCTCAAATCTGCCGCCCAGTCGACCCCAACCCCTACCCCACCATCAGCAACTCAGTCAATTGGTCAACCGGTATTCGAGTATCGCCACCCGGTCTGGCGAGCGCCAGAAGCGAAGGTGTTCCACCACCACACAGGCTGAGCCCTGCCGTCTTGTCGCGTTGTCCGAGGTCTGCCTCTCAGAGGAGGTTTAGATCTTGATCACCAACGCTCACGCCTCGTCAAGGGAGTGTGGAGAGGGTGAGCGGTACGTGAAGGATCTGCTGGATAAAATTGGTTACTGCTTCACTGGGTCCGCTTGCACTAATTCCTTTCTGTGCCTGGTGCGCTGGGAGCTGGGGGGACGTTGAGGTAGGATTACAGACATTCAGGCTGTGTCAGCTGATATGAGCTGTGCTGAGGCTGTGACCAGTGTTAGAAGCAGAAGCTTTGAATTTCAAGAAATTGTTTGATGTTTTTTTGGTTTTGTTTCCAAGTTTGGCTCGGGTTTTGTTTGAGTTTTTCGTTTTCTTTTTACGCTGCGTGTTTGTGCTTGCAGAGTGCGTGCGATGCAAGACTGAGAGGGATAGAGCAGGCTTGGTGTGCAGTTTTTCTAAGCTTTTAGAGAAGAGAGAGGGACTGTGTGCAGTATTTTCAAGCATTTAGAGAGAAGAGAGAGAGACTAGTGTGCAGTAAGTATTTTTATTCAAAGTTTTGTAAATATCTTATTATATTATAACCTGTGTTTTCGGACCGTATTGTATTTTAACAAGCGTTGTACTGAAGTTAGACAAATTATTGTTCACAGAAGCTTTTATGATAACACAGTTCAGAATGCTTAACCATTTGTTTTCACTCCCTTTTGAACAAAGATCCTGGACAGAACCTAAGAAATGAGCGTGCATGCGTTGGGGGGTATGCTATTTTGTGTTTGTTTTTAGTTTATTCTCAGCATCTATATTTTAATTTTTTAATTTGTCTCATTAAGTTTATCCGTATTTTTGCTGTGGTTCAAAAACGTCTCCCAAAACAATTTGTTTACACTTCAGTCATAAATATATTTTCATTTGCCTTTTATTAAATGACTATTTGTTGTCATCACTTCTTTCTACACTAAAGCTTGTATTGCAACATTGTCGAACAAGAGTGTCTTCGTTAAAAATAACTTTGTGCGTTCAGTATGCAGACTCCTGGGATAAATGATCAAGTATGAAATACTTTCAGACCAGCTTGCATGGCACAGTGAGTTTTTGCTGTTTGGAGGTATGGATGATAGTTGCGCGATTTTTGAAAACCCTGTAAGAGTCAGAAGTGATTTTTTCAGATCCCAGGCTGCTTACCTAGATGTGTTAGGCTGTTGGGATTCAATTGGATACGACTGGGACCACCCCAGTCAAGATGCTGCCAACTTTATCACACAGATGTCGTTTGTGATACGGTGATGAAAATTACCTGCAAACATTGCAGGTTGTTTATTGTATATCTAGGCTCGGGTTGACTCCAGGATTATATATTTGGGTTGGGGGAAAAAAATTGTAGTAGAGTTACAGCATGTCAAGAAGTTCCCAAAGACATGCACCCTTCCATGCAGCATCATTGCATCATCTTTCATCAACAATTAGTCGATATGCACGCGAGAAAGATAATGAAATTTGTGTTTGGACTTAGTGGATCTACATGCTGTTATCTCGTCGATAACCTTGTATCAGTTTTTTCACAATACACTACTGTGGCTTCGTTCGTGATGTTTATGTGCCATAGCTTATGGAGCTTGAGGTTATTTATTCTTTTATATGGACGGATAATGAAATAAGACTTTGTGTGCTTGGTTTTACAACCAGTGGGTCCCTATATGCCATGGGGTTCGTAATTGTTTTCATCTGTTCCCTCTGACACAAATGGCTATTTATTC
Source organism: Rapana venosa (assembly GCA_028751875.1). Classification (NCBI taxonomy): domain Eukaryota; kingdom Metazoa; phylum Mollusca; class Gastropoda; order Neogastropoda; family Muricidae; genus Rapana; species Rapana venosa. Next base: position 23,211,319 of record CM054138.1, read on the forward strand.
CACAAAGGAGCTCAGAACAGGATTTGAATGGGTTGCAAGATGTTATGCTTGAAGGTTCATGGAGAAGGTCCGTAGAGGGACATTGTGTGGGTGATCTACCCTGGGTAGATGTTCATCAGTTGGCGCTATGGCATAAGTATTAATTGTCATCAGTGGGGTGCGCTTTCAGTAGGTATTGCCAGTGGTGTTTGTTGGTCTCAGAACGAGCACCAGTAACCAGCAGCTTGCACCTGGGCCCCTCTAGCAGGTGCCATGGTGGGCTGAATTGGTAAGTCCCTGTGGACTTCCAACAAACGAAAATATTGAACCCCCGACTGTGTAGTTGACCGGAACACTTTTTTTTTTTTTTGTAAATGGGGAATTATGTCTTAAAAAATTGATCATCTACTTTTTCTGAAATTCTTTTTGAAACGAACAACTCCACATGTTCATTAATGGGATAGCCTGAGAGGTTCTTTAGAAACAATGAACGTTGCAATCTGACAACCGGGGTTTCGATTCAATTTCAAGGTACGATTTTTTCACCTGGAGTTAACACAGTGCGCCTACCACTATCAAAAGTCACTTCGGATGTGATAATATAATTATTTAACGATGGGGCCCGTTTGTGCGCGAATGCTAGCGAGAACGACCATTTGTGACAACTTAAATCTGTTCCGTTTTTTTGGTAAGAGTAGGTCACTTGGAGAGAGCCGGTGAAGGGACACAGATGACAGGAATTTACAAACAAAAACCGCTATCCAACGGGGTGGACTCTGGATTGTAAATAGGACATAAGTGCCTTATTCATTATCTTCCCTGATATAAAAGAATAATATAATAAAAAAAGTAAACACTTCTTTCCATGATTCTATGGTGATATCTGCCTTTAGGGGAGTTTTTCATGTCACATTTCTCATGAACTAGCATAGAATATTGGCTAATGGTGGTCTAAGTGGTCTAGAGGTATCGCGCTGGTTCTCGAATGCGAAATGTCTTGGGTCGGAACGGTGTGTGGTGGTTTGGAACTCCCGAGTTTGGGCCCGAAACTTTTCCCATTCCAGTTAGTACCATGAAGCTGTGTGAGGTTGGGCTTCTAGTCTTCGTTAGAGATTAATCCGAGGTACCGTTTATTGTGTTACACAAAATTATTGAAGCAAATGTTAAAATAAACAACGGCATTAAGAGAGTTGTCCCTGGCAAAATTCTTAGCAAAAAGTCACTTTGATTAGGGAAAACAAATGACTAGGGAAACAATTACAGTTGCAGACCACAAAAAAAACGGGTGGCATGTTTTATGGTGGACGGCGTGCTCTCCCAGGGGAGAGAGAGCGAAGCAGCCCGGAATTTTCACGCAGAGGACGCCACTCGTGATTAAAAGCGTATATAAAATAAAACTCTAATGAATAAATGATATAGAATTTGCTGGAGCGATGCCAGTTAGTATGACATCAAGCTGCTATTTACCCCTGCGAAAGGCTTTTTTTGGGATACAGTATGAAGGCATTTGGATCTTTACTGCTTTTGGCAGAGTCTGCCATCAAATTAGTTAGCTTTCCTATGGGTTTTTTTGTTGTTTTTTCTTTAAAATGTTCACTGTTCTATGGTTTCAACAACAATTTATTCAAATAAAAACAGAAGTCAATTCAATCAGGAAAAAGCCACTATATTCAATTGTTGAAAAATGGACCTATACTGATGCGCATTTCAGTTCAAAAACGTTTGTAAATACCAGCATTGGCCCCATTGGGGTAATGCTTTAGCTAAGGGGAATGCAGGGAATACAAAACAAACATGAGGCCAGCACTGCAGTTGAGAGCAGACTTTTCCTGTCAAAACACAGAGTGATAACAGCAGCAAACACACTTTGAATGAAATGTTGGAATAAGTCACACCATAACCATGGTGTTTTTTTTTTTTTTTATTTTTTTACCTTTTTATATATTAACTTCTTTTTATACTCAGTGGATAGGATAATTGGAATAAGCACTTATGTGTTTTTTTACATTAGTCCCTTGTGTATGCATGTTTCGTAAAAATTCTGTCATTGATCACATGCACCACACAGGCTATCTTAAGACGAATGAACAGGGAACATGATTTAACGTTCTTATTTTAGTGCCGCAAGATGTTTGCCTGGATTGCCACACGAATGCCACAGGTGTATAAGTCTCATCGGAGGACTTTTAGGGGAGAGTTGGGATTATGCACTTGATGTTAACTTCCAGGGGAAAATCCCTTTGTATGGGAATTGAACTTTGCATGTTCGGCAACTTATTATGTCGACTATTGAAGCAGTGGTTATAATGATGATTCACCCCATGGAGCGCCGACCATCCACTTTCAATAAACAGAGAACATTTACCATGAGAGAAAGTGTTATGATAATAACATAATACAAATACTTAATTATTAAGCAAACAGAGAGATTTGTTTATTTATTTATTTATTTATCATCTTTTATCTCGCGGACAACCAAAAATAAACGTGAGGAGTTTTTTAATCAGTTCTCATGTTGCATGTCGGTTTTGTAAGTCAAGAGAGAGCAGGAGTAGTGAATCAGGAAATTAAAAGTGATCTATGGTCAATAGAGATGGTTGGTACCTGTTCTGCTTATTTACATGACCATCTGACCGGACACTATATAGCTCAAGTGTTTTAAGTCGTTTGCATTTCAATCCTATGGGTCTGATGGAGTGAATGTTTGGATCCTTGGCGGCAGTCTGGTGAATTAAGTGGCGATTTTTTAATAATCTCCTCTGGCAACTTCAAGTGCAGAAGAAGTGCCGACGAGTGCTCTTTAATTCCCTTCTTTATTAACACACGAGAAGAAGATTCATATATATTCATTTTTAAATATCTAATGAATCAATCGGGGGTTCATGTGGTCTACGAAACATAGAAATCATTGATACTTACCTTCTGAATCAGTATGTGCGTACCTTTGTGGTGGGCAAAAAACAATCTCACGAAAAATCTCATTCATTGGGGAACCTACTGAGCTATAGCGAGGAACAACAACAAAAATGACCGATCTGCAGTGACTTAATTTCTGAGTGTAAACAGACAGGAATTGGTGACTGGGGACCATTCACTTTGTTGATCTGAAGCCTGGTGTTTTTGTAACAGGTTATTAACTTATTCCAGTTGCTGTCAATTTAAATACTGTTAATGTTTTTGCAAATTACTATTGTCCAGCTAAGCGTTGTTATTATTATTTTCATCTAAAGGAAATCTATGCCATTCTTTTTGCAACAAAAATGCTATTCTGAATAGGAGAATAAAAAACGCAAATAACTGATAAACTATATATGACAGGGCAAGAATGGAAGGTAGGCCCATGTATGAACTTAGTACAAAGTCTCTTCTTTTTTCTGTATTCCACCTATCGAGTTGTTCTATCGCTCTTGTCTATGGGCCCCTTTCTGTCTGGGATGCTTGTCCTTCCCTTCTCCTTAACTGCATGGTATCAATAATTTGGGCCCCAAGTTCGCTGTTTCTTCTAAATGGAATCTGGTATCCAGAAGTGGAAGACATTATTTACTCGGCACAAGACATGTATACTTAGTACAGTACTATTGCTTTACCAAACTTTATTTTCGGACGGTTATCTTTGAATTATTTTTACTAAATCGTAGGTCTGTCGATGAGGCTTGTGTGGATATCGGTAGGGAAATGAATTTAAGGTCTTACCATCATTAATTATGTTTAACACAAAATATCAGTTTGAAAAATCAGGTATTTTATCCAAAACGAAAGTGATGTAACTTATTCAAGGCTGAATAAGTTATTAAGTTTGGTAAGAGAGAAAATTTCTGAGACATTATCTATCAAATAATATAATAAAAAATGGAAATTTAGATAGGGCTATATCTTGTAATAGACAAAACAAAGCACTTGCACTCAACTCATTCTCACAGTCATGCAAACTCAAAAAAAAAATAGTTCTAGCAAGTCAAACCATGCCCGGCACTTAAGGCAGTGCGCGCGTACACCCACACCACACAACCCACCACAACACCCCAAAACACACCAGCACACCCAACACACACCTTCAAAGGTTTATATACTTTGGCATGGTGCTGGGGAGGATTTCTCGGCTGTTAAGGCAGGGACAGCTTTGAGATGAAACAGACTGACGGACACAAGTCTTAGGATTGAAATCTAAAAATGTAATATAGTTTTTGAGGCTGGCTTTAAACAGCGTACTAAAGACGTTTTTTGAGAAGGAGAGTGCGAGGGAAGTCATCCAGCATTGTGGACCAGAAATTAGAGAAGTGCGACGGCCGACAGTGGATTGGTTGAATCTAGTTGATCTAGGTATATTTCGTAAGCCAAGAGAGTTATCTGCACCAGCGCGTGATGAGGAGGGCACAGAGGTGGGTGTACAGGTAGTGAAGACATTACATATGGTAATGCAGTGGGTTGCTGTTTTTGTTTGAGACCTTTGTAAAGAGAGTACTTGGTCCTATAGTTTCCAGTTACTCTTTATTGGAATAAACGGCAGCCACGTGACGAGATCGATACGAGAGGGTTACTGTGATCAGTATTTTTTCTTTCAAGAGGCACTAGATCGAGCTGCAGATAGTATGTTTAAACTGAAGGGAGTGGATATTATTATGCTGGCAGATCAGCCAAAAGCGAATTGCATGAGTTAGATGTGAAGAAGATTGAGAGAAGATGCAAACCGAGTTGGGTTGTGTGGTGTAGGTTAGGCTCCTTTCGAATTGCGGCTTGAATACTCAGTAATGTGATAGTTAGAACGTCATGGTAGGTTGGGTGAATGAATTTATGGCATAGAGAGGTTGTATATAGACGAATAATGACCACATGAAATTCAACAAGCCCGTGAAAAGAGGGTATTATGTATTGCCGAGTTCTATTGAAGATGTTGTAATGGAGTGAGTGTGTTAAAGAGTAGTTTGTTCCCTAGGAAGCATTGGTTTCAGTTTTTATCTGCATTTAGCTTGTTAACTTGATCTGTATCTTCACTGTTTTTGATAATTATTATCTGAACGCAAAGAAGCCATATATTATACGCTCATTGAGTAAGGCCCCTATTCAAGCGAATGACACAGCTTTAGAATCTGAGACTCAACAACTGCATACTCAAATGATGGGATCAGCACAGGATACTAATGATGGTTAATGACATAGGAGCATAGTGAATGGGAGTTTTAGAGAGTGAAAAAGAACAGGGCACAGAACTGATCCCTGAAGACCCATAGTTCCAGCTGGCATGGTACTTCTGACTGAATCTATGTTTATTTGCACTCTGAACTGGAATAATCGATCAGTAAAGTTTGAAACTAAAAGAAGTGAGGGCTTTGTTGATCCTGTCCAGTTTAAACACAAACGTTTTTGATGACGGGAGAAAAGAATGGAGCGGGTCATAGTTGGTCCGAGGCTTGCAGATAACGTTGAGTAGAAGTGAGGAAGAAGAGAGGGAGATTTTTCCCCCCCCCCCCCTTGAAAAGTCAGAGCGTTTTTAAGGTGTGGACTAGGGTTAGTTTTCATTTTTGTCCTAGGAAATTGTGTTATATACAAAAAAAGGCCACTTGTGATTAGAGAAAAATTACAGAATGCGCAGGAAAAAATAACGAAAGTATACATTGATACAGTGAGGTTGAACTTTTGTTATGTGTTTCTTGGCAAATTATGGGCCATAATAATGCCAGATAGGTGTTTCTTAGATGTGGTAATCGCACCTCGGGCTCTAGGTTTTCCATTTCAGTCATTAGTAGCGCAAAAAGATTGGCGGCCCCGAATGCACCCCCCCCTCTCTTTCGCGCAGCGGTTTTTCTTTTTTTTTTTTTTTTTTTTTTTGCTGGAAGTTACACACTCATTCAAACGCTTTGCGTCATTGACGATACAAAAGCACAGAAATTAAAAATGAATCAATGAAAAGAAGAAAAATTGAAAACTTTTTTCAGACTTATTGCTGTGGGGTTTTTTTTTTTTTTTTATCAGTATAAAAACAGAATCTTAAGTGGAGTAATCAGGAAGTGAAAAAGGACATAAACAAAATTTGCACTTTTCAGGTCAGTTGATGCCAGTTATTCGCCACGGGGCTGCCGTACCTCAGACAGCTCTTCAGTCAAAAACACCAAAAATGACCACTAGGCTACTGTCCCCAGTTAGTTCTCTGATTTTTTTCCAGGTTATTTGTGAATTTTACTCTAATAATAATACTCTTGTATTTGTAATACAAAGTGTGAACACTGCTACAAAATAACTTAAGTGACAAAACTAAAAAAATGACATTTGTAGGTGATACCCATTAATAGTATTAATTGCATCAGAAACAGTAGCTAAACATTAAATGCCAGAAGCAAACGTAATTCAACAACAAAGCAAAACTTTTTGTATCAAACTCATACGATCTGCAAGGGTAAGTTGCCTCTGGTTGATCAGCATGGCAATGGCAACCAAAGCCTGTCTACTTTGGTGGTGCTGATTCTTCCACAATCTGGGATAATCTGCAAAACAGATCGGCTGCCAGGCTGGACCTGAAAGGATAGAAGAAAACGGAAATATAATCTGTTTTTACTTTTAGTAAATTATCGTTTACTCATTAATATATATATATATAATTATATAACTATCAATAAACAGAATTATTAAATAAAGTTACACAATCTTATTATATCTAATCTATATATATATTCTATATCTATGATATTATATATATAGAGATAGAATAAAAATGTTTAACTTTAATACTAATTTTCTTTAAATACTAAAAATAGAAAATATTAATCATATTATAAATACAAAATTCTTTATTTTTAATCCAATTGTCAAATGTTTTGAATTTCCATTTCACGGCATTATTTGTATTTCTAGTATTTGGCTTTAGGCACACAAAGTGCAAATGGCTAAAATAAAAATACCAACAAAGAACAAAAAAGCATTAATAAGTTAATGATCAAACTAGTTTGATTACAAGTCGTGACTGTAGCCTAGTGTACTGTAGAAGTTAGAATATTGATATAAATGACTATTTGTATATTTGTAATATTTGTCGCCTTGGCTTCTGCTCAGCACCTTAACTGACTTAAAGTGACTTACTCGCTTAGTTTAAGTTCTTAACGTAAATTTAAAATAAAATGACTGTGTGTGAGTAGTATCCAAAGCAGAAAAAAACCGGGACGAACTTTTGTGTAATGTGTACACGGCTGTTGTCAGTGTCACCAGGGCTCTTATTAACAGCTTGATATTCATTTGGACCATTTATAATAATTATAATTTGAAAAAAAAAACATATATACTAAACATGTTTTCTAGCGCCTACTCTCCCCTAACTAACTTATCTCTAAGTGTATCTCCTAACCTCATCCTTCCCGCCTAACTCTAACTCCCCTAAACCCTCCCCTCCTAAAGGTGTGTCCCTCCTCTAAGCCCCCCCCCCTCTCCTAAGTCTAGTCCCTCCTAAGTGTTTAGATGTTTATATTTATTTAAATCTTACCAGAGTATCCTTGTGGCTGAGACATTTTTTTTAGTAATTTGTTTTGGTTTTGGGGTTTGCTTTGAAATATTTTAAAAGAATTTTATCAATGTGATATACTTGAGAAACCTTGGAACGGTAATCTGGAAAGGATGACTGGGGTCAGTGGAGTGGGATAATGCGGGAAAGGGTGTGGAGGTAGGCCATGGAGGGACTTCCTTGTATAATGATACCTTTTGTCGACTGCCACGCCTTGGGCGTTAGGAAAATCCTTTTCCGGGCGTTCCCTTTCGATAGTGGGTGGTAAAGGCGAAATTCTGTAACCGTTTTTTACTTTTGTGTGAATGGTCTGTCGTCCGATGTGGGCTGGAAATCTTGTCTGTTTGAGAATGCACTTCCTTTCTTCCTGGAGATATTTGTTAGTGGCGCCATATAGAACTTGATCCGTCGGTTTTTTGATCAAGCACTCCTTTTCCTTGTATAAAAAGACTGGTAAGGTTACCCTTTGCTGCTACTTGACTGTTCAGTTGTTTATGAATATTTTTAAGTTGAAAAAAAAAAAACAACCACTGTCAAAAACGCAGGAAATGGTTTCAGTTCAGATCGTTTACTTTTGAAAGTAGAAGCCTGCAGACATGCATTGTTCTTGAAACAGGAAGTGCAACTAACGTGTTCTATTTCTTCACCAGCCCATGAGGCTCTAGAGAGTGTTTCCGTTTTTTTGGAGCACATTGCCCTTTGTAACGTAATTTTCTATCTGTGTACACTTTCTAGACAGTGAAGTCCACGAAATCAGTTCAGCTATGGGTGTGTAATATGTGTCATTTTCAGTTTTTCTGGTTCTTTTTGTTGTAAGTCTTGGTTATTGATCAGGTCGGCCACCAGTCATTTTGGTACAGCAGAAAAAATGCAAAATTTTTTTTGAGCCTTGGGGCCTAACCAATTGGGGTTATAGGAAGGTAATCTGAAATCATAAATTTTCATTTTTGATTGTAAGCAAAGAAAAAACAACTCAACTCAGATCCAGTGTCCTGAAAAAACACTGCCCTTTTTGCCCAACTATAGGAACATTCAGAAGTTCAGTAAGCCCTCATTCTCTTGTGATGTTATTTCAAACCTTTGGGTTACGTTAAGTAGTACTGCAAGATAGTACAGTACCAGACCCAAGCCCAGATGCCGCTGTGATTGAGGTGAAACGAAGTAGTTCTTCGTACTTAGGCAAATGTGTGGACTCCAAATGCACAGTTCATTTATCGTTGGGATGATTACCAGACATTATCACTATGAACCATGGATACCAATATCTTGATAACACGTGTCATCTGCAATTTGGTCTTCGTGAGCAGTTTCATGGGATATTATATTTTTTGCAAGTAAAATTTATTTCATCTGATCAGGCTACATGCAATATTGCTGCAAAGCCCATAATTACAATTTTTCTTTTAAAGAATTATAAATGGAAAAGCGAATGTGGCATCAACTGATGTTGTTCTGTATTTATATGTGTGTTGTGAGTGTGTGTGTGTGGTGCTTAACTTCACTACATTTGTGTTATGTGAACTTATCACTTGTGTGTGCTGAAAGTTGAAGACCCTCTATATAAATATTGGTCAATGTAAAAGCTATTTTTTTTTTAAAACAGATATACTTTTCAGAGATTTTGTCAGCATTTAAACACTTAATGATCCAGGGATGGATTTCTATTTATAAGCACTCTGTGAATGCGGGATTGCACTTGAGTTTTAAGGATTTCACATTACAAATGATACCAGTATGATGGTTCTAATGGTGTACAATGATTTACTGTATTTAATTCGTGTTATTGTAGTGTTTTGAGGTAATCTGTAGAGTTTTATACCCATCCTTTTTTGGCAAGTGTGCACAGCATGCTTAGTTACATTTGGATGTCGAAGGAGAGGTAAACAACCTAAAGATTAGAACCATGGTTCATACTTAACCGTCTTAAGTGTGCTCTTTGTATTCTGTATGGGGGCTTTGCAGTCAATACAGTTATTACATTATAATTTATTAATTCCAATTTATTGTCATCAAAAGACTTGACTGTATTCTTTTGTTACTGCTACTAGGACTAATACAGTAATAGTTGTAGTTAATTATGTCTATACTAGTACTAGTCTTACAGTTATCAGTATCAAATCATCATTCTGCAATGTTGAACAGCGTATAATTATGACCTTTATTCATCAACGGCCTTTATCTACATGTGTTTTAGTTATTGATTGCATTATTCATTATGTGTAACTGTAATGTAAATGTGGGTTCACAGACACACGGCTATGAGTATGATTGTTGGGAAGCCCCCATCAGAGATCTCAATGAAGTTGAGTATGCTACGCAGAGAGCAGTTCAGACAAAATTCCCAAACTGATGGGAGATTACTTGTGATAGGGCTACCAAAATTGATGGAGTTGTTATGCCCTCAGTGGTTTGATGTGAGTCTGTTTGTCGTGTTTTTGTTTTTTTCATTATTCGATATAACCTGTTTTACATAGCTATTCTGTGCTGTAGTAATATATTTAAATACGTTGATTTCATTTATTTATATAGTTATATCTCTCTCTCTTGGTCCCGTCATCGATTTCGATGAGGAACTGTCCTCATGTGTGAGTCTTTGTTTATGTGAGGCAAGAGATGGCAGGTTAAGGCTAATCCTTTCATGATGATAGGAAGACGCATGGTGGGGTGTGCTGTGGGGGGCAAGGAAATGTTCAACCTGGGGGAGTTTCTGGGTTGGTGGTTGACGCCTTTCTCCTATTCGATGTTGCTAGTAATCATCTCGCCTCCTTCTCTCGAAGTTGTCATGCTGGCCGGATGGTTTAGGGCGCGCGCCAGCATGGTTGTCATAGCATTACAGCTCCTCAGATGTTTTATGGGGAGGGATTGTCAGGTGTTGGATGTGGGACTTCACGCACGTCCTTGATTCTTTTGCGTTGTTGCCCTGTCCGTTTCCCAAGGTCAGTTGCCCATACATGAGCTGCTTAGGCCGCCTTTGGTCGTCCTTAGGATCAGTGAACAAACCATCGATGCTCGGGCTTCCAGTATCATGGGCCCCTCGATGCTGGTCATCCCAGCTACTGTCCAGGACTCGAGGTTTGTGATCTGGTCTTGCCAGTGGAGGTTCATCATGACGCAGGCTTCTCATCGTGGAAATTTCCATTTGTTCCAGTGTCTTTTGTTACACGTCAATCATGTCTCGGATCCATAGAGTAGCTTGGTGAGGGACGACGGCTTGTAACCTCTTTAAGCTTTGTGGTAAGTGGATGTTGTGCTAGTTCAAGAATGAGATCGGAGGGACCATGAGCTTGATGGCTTGCAGGTCTAGCGTTGATCTCGTTATCAGGGTGTTATCATTGCTGATAGGTTATGCGGAGGAATCGAAATCATCCACTAATCTTCGTGGGTTGTTGCCTCAATGGGATAGAGGGGGGGGCGGGGTTGAATGCAGGCGTGGTATGAAATAAGTACTTGTATTGGGCTTTGATTAGTGTGCCCAAAAAAAAAAAAAACACAAAAAATAATTCGAGTGGCTTTCTGCAAAACTTATCTTGTGTAAGGTAGGTTCAGACTTTTGTGTGCCATCGAGAGCACATTCATCAGCAAAAAAGTGCTTCCAGCGATGATCTTCTCCATAACCCTTGCGGTCCACTGTGGTTCGTCGGCGAGGTCCAAACGTGAGCATCAATGTCTGTATTCTATCGCAGGGATTACCCAACGGTCTTTGTCCTTGATAGCTTGTGGTTTATGGAGCAGGTGATGAAAAAAGAAAGGGTTGTATAAGGGGACTGGGGCCAGGCACGCCTCCTGTTTGACACCGTTACTGATTGTTGAATGGTCTCTGATACTTCTCCCCCCGAGAGAATGCCCGAGTCATCATGTTGTCAGGGAAAATGGCGTTTATGAGGTTAATGAACTTGGTTGTCTCGGGCATCCAGTCTTTGGATAGGAAGATCAGAGGGCTTCTTGTTCACTGTGTCTGAAGGCCTTGGTCTGAGGTCAACGAAAGACAATACAAGTTCTAGTTATAATACCGATTATTAGTTAATATAACACATGGAAAATTAGACACTTTTATAGTTTCTACTGTTTTTGATCAGGGTTTAGGATTGGGTTTTTTAGTTTTCGTTCCCATGGTAGAGCTCACAAGGCTCTCCAACCAGTAGGTGATGTGATTACAGTAGTGAGGTTCTATGTATTGTTTTGTTTGACCACTTTTACCCACCATTAATATTTAGGTATTGATGTTGTCTCGTGGGGAAGATATAGTTATGTTTTTAATCACTATTTATAATTTCTAAGTCATAGTATGATTTTACCGTCATGGGTCAGAATACCAACTAAGAAGGTGGTTAGACGGTAGAGTGTGGTATCTTGGTGCACTGCTTGTTAGCCAACCTACTGGATTTAACTAATAACAGTACGCTTCAAAAGTAATGTATTGGTTATGTCAAATTTTGATAATGTTCTGGTTCTTTTTGGTGTATCTCTGGTATTTATCATGACATGAGGTTGGTATTAATTCAAGTTACATCGGAATGTGTGTACATTGTCTGTAGACACCCAGATTTGGGCGTTAATTTAATTTTGTTTCATCAATGTAAAAAACAATTTCAGAATCCAAAGTCATCACATAATAGTACTAGTTTGTAATTCGGTACTGATTCAAAGTGAGGTGGTTGGTATATTATTTGGAGTGAGGAATGCACAATATTGGAAGGACAAAAAAAAACATTTTTTTAAAATGAGTCTAATGTAGGCATAATAAATAATTGTAGATTATATAGTAAGAGAACGAATGGCTAGAGAATGGATTTAAACGTGTTTGTTTTCAGACATTCTTGATGCAGATCAAAGCAAGGCACAAATTACTGCATTTGCATGTTCAGAGTGGATTCTGTTGCTGACCAGATGGATCCAGGTCAGCAATTTTTTCTTTTTTTTGGTTTTTTAGTTTGTGGATTTTTTAAATGTTAGGTTTGTTTCTGAGACTTTGTTGTTAGGTTGGCTTTTGCCAAATGATGGAGTATTCATTTGACATAGATTTAAAACCTGCCAATCTATCAAATTTCCTGGGAAAAAAAAAAAAAAAAATGAAAAACAGAATGAATAATCAACTACACTGTGAGTATCAGTGTGAAATGTTTTTTGTTTGTTTGTCAACTTTGTGGGATATAGGTTTTGTAGTCTGTTTCTGGCCATAACATGGTGTCAATATTATCTGATACAGTGATAGTAAGTGGTGTAGTATTGATTTGGTCTACCTGTAACATGTGATTTCTTTTATTTTTAACCTTTCAAGCCTAACTACAATATGATTAACCCTTTTCAGTTATGGCAAGCGGTTTTTTTCAGACTCAGTTCCTTGTACCCTTCTCCTGTTAAGAAAGAAAAGAAAACCGGCGCTAGTCCGAAATTTTCATTCCAATTCCTGGGTTTATGAGGTGAGAAAAGTATTGCAAAAACGGGGGTACTCGGGAAAATCTTTACCTAGAATTTTGCATTAAAAACCATCAAAATAATAGTTAAGTGTTATTTATAGTTGTGTGCAGAATTGAATGTAGATTTTCTCTAAGACAGAAGAACTTCGACTTGGTATGTGTGTGATATATGTGGTAGTTGTCAAAACTTATCTGACATTTCCTATGTCTAACATACAAACACTTCTAGGGACAATGAATGCTAACGATGATGGATAGATACGAGATGCAAAAATAAGTAACTTCAGTTTGATGTCCTCATTATATATCACTGCACAGAACAAGGTATCCAGTCACATGATTGTCACATTATCATTCTCACCTCAACTGTTATGTGATCCGTTTTGACTGTTTTAGATTCATGTTATGGAGTTATCATGACAAAAAGACCAAACCACTACATACTTTTTTTTCAAGGCGTTCAACTGCTATACATTATTGTACATGTCATTGTATGCATCCTCTGTCACATGTCACACCAATAGATGGAATGGGTTTGTTGGAAATCTTGAAAACAGTTGCCGGTGATAAATAGTGCAAATTCTCATAATTAGTTCATCACCACTATTACTGTCACAATTTTTAAACAGCATTATAATCTTGCTCTTTCTGTTATTACACTCAAACAGGTTCAAAATGTCAAAATTTTGATAATTTCGCCGTCAAGAAACATTGGTCAGGGTCTTTCTTCCTCCATTTTTGCAAGGAAACGGACATGAGAAAAACAGTGCAAGTTAAATATATTTCTTCTACTAAAAACTAGGATTCAGGAGCTTTATAAACATTTCGTGGGACAGGAGAAGCCGAGTTAGCTTAACAAAACTATTTACCAGAGTCCCTTTGATGCCAGTTAGCCGATGTCTGTTCACTAGAAACAATCCTCCTCTGCATTCCGTGATCGCCGGGGGAAGAAAAAGGCTGACCAGGGATGAAGGGTTAGAGTTGATTAGTGAGGGGGCAAATTTCAAGGACTGGGTAAGTAAGTGTCAGAGATATCCAGTGCTGTAAGGGTTATAGATGGAAAAAAACCATGGTTGTTGGGGGCACATACTAAGCATCGGTATAGATATGACTCCTTATGATGAATGTAACTGTATTAGTCTGTTTTCGGTCAAACAATCCCACTAGGATCAAAGCGACATCTCACTTCCGACAGATTCCAAGATAAACATATTACCACCTAGTTTTAAAAGATCCAAATAGCTTTGGGGGAAACCAGTGCAACGAAACTGTCTCATAGCCCCTTGGCATGCGTCAACCCTACATAGTAATTTTAAGATGAGGGAACTAGAGGGGTCATTAAAGTGCCGTATTGTTGTTAAGCCTGTTTTATAGTCATACAATTTACTAATGTCTCATCTATATATTTAAGTTATGCTTACTGATTTGGGGGGGAGGGGAAGGTTTGTTCTGCCTATTAAAATACCACCAACAAGTTAGCTTGCTTTGACATTCTTATCGAGATCTCTCCTATGCAATTCAGCCATGCTATATCCTTTTCTTCTTGTGTGTTTTGCCTCTGACACTAACTCTGTCACAAGCAGATCCGTGCCATGCTCTGGTCCGGTGAAACATCCTCAAATCTGCCGCCCAGTCGACCCCAACCCCTACCCCACCATCAGCAACTCAGTCAATTGGTCAACCGGTATTCGAGTATCGCCACCCGGTCTGGCGAGCGCCAGAAGCGAAGGTGTTCCACCACCACACAGGCTGAGCCCTGCCGTCTTGTCGCGTTGTCCGAGGTCTGCCTCTCAGAGGAGGTTTAGATCTTGATCACCAACGCTCACGCCTCGTCAAGGGAGTGTGGAGAGGGTGAGCGGTACGTGAAGGATCTGCTGGATAAAATTGGTTACTGCTTCACTGGGTCCGCTTGCACTAATTCCTTTCTGTGCCTGGTGCGCTGGGAGCTGGGGGGACGTTGAGGTAGGATTACAGACATTCAGGCTGTGTCAGCTGATATGAGCTGTGCTGAGGCTGTGACCAGTGTTAGAAGCAGAAGCTTTGAATTTCAAGAAATTGTTTGATGTTTTTTTGGTTTTGTTTCCAAGTTTGGCTCGGGTTTTGTTTGAGTTTTTCGTTTTCTTTTTACGCTGCGTGTTTGTGCTTGCAGAGTGCGTGCGATGCAAGACTGAGAGGGATAGAGCAGGCTTGGTGTGCAGTTTTTCTAAGCTTTTAGAGAAGAGAGAGGGACTGTGTGCAGTATTTTCAAGCATTTAGAGAGAAGAGAGAGAGACTAGTGTGCAGTAAGTATTTTTATTCAAAGTTTTGTAAATATCTTATTATATTATAACCTGTGTTTTCGGACCGTATTGTATTTTAACAAGCGTTGTACTGAAGTTAGACAAATTATTGTTCACAGAAGCTTTTATGATAACACAGTTCAGAATGCTTAACCATTTGTTTTCACTCCCTTTTGAACAAAGATCCTGGACAGAACCTAAGAAATGAGCGTGCATGCGTTGGGGGGTATGCTATTTTGTGTTTGTTTTTAGTTTATTCTCAGCATCTATATTTTAATTTTTTAATTTGTCTCATTAAGTTTATCCGTATTTTTGCTGTGGTTCAAAAACGTCTCCCAAAACAATTTGTTTACACTTCAGTCATAAATATATTTTCATTTGCCTTTTATTAAATGACTATTTGTTGTCATCACTTCTTTCTACACTAAAGCTTGTATTGCAACATTGTCGAACAAGAGTGTCTTCGTTAAAAATAACTTTGTGCGTTCAGTATGCAGACTCCTGGGATAAATGATCAAGTATGAAATACTTTCAGACCAGCTTGCATGGCACAGTGAGTTTTTGCTGTTTGGAGGTATGGATGATAGTTGCGCGATTTTTGAAAACCCTGTAAGAGTCAGAAGTGATTTTTTCAGATCCCAGGCTGCTTACCTAGATGTGTTAGGCTGTTGGGATTCAATTGGATACGACTGGGACCACCCCAGTCAAGATGCTGCCAACTTTATCACACAGATGTCGTTTGTGATACGGTGATGAAAATTACCTGCAAACATTGCAGGTTGTTTATTGTATATCTAGGCTCGGGTTGACTCCAGGATTATATATTTGGGTTGGGGGAAAAAAATTGTAGTAGAGTTACAGCATGTCAAGAAGTTCCCAAAGACATGCACCCTTCCATGCAGCATCATTGCATCATCTTTCATCAACAATTAGTCGATATGCACGCGAGAAAGATAATGAAATTTGTGTTTGGACTTAGTGGATCTACATGCTGTTATCTCGTCGATAACCTTGTATCAGTTTTTTCACAATACACTACTGTGGCTTCGTTCGTGATGTTTATGTGCCATAGCTTATGGAGCTTGAGGTTATTTATTCTTTTATATGGACGGATAATGAAATAAGACTTTGTGTGCTTGGTTTTACAACCAGTGGGTCCCTATATGCCATGGGGTTCGTAATTGTTTTCATCTGTTCCCTCTGACACAAATGGCTATTTATTCCACAAAGGAGCTCAGAACAGGATTTGAATGGGTTGCAAGATGTTATGCTTGAAGGTTCATGGAGAAGGTCCGTAGAGGGACATTGTGTGGGTGATCTACCCTGGGTAGATGTTCATCAGTTGGCGCTATGGCATAAGTATTAATTGTCATCAGTGGGGTGCGCTTTCAGTAGGTATTGCCAGTGGTGTTTGTTGGTCTCAGAACGAGCACCAGTAACCAGCAGCTTGCACCTGGGCCCCTCTAGCAGGTGCCATGGTGGGCTGAATTGGTAAGTCCCTGTGGACTTCCAACAAACGAAAATATTGAACCCCCGACTGTGTAGTTGACCGGAACACTTTTTTTTTTTTTTGTAAATGGGGAATTATGTCTTAAAAAATTGATCATCTACTTTTTCTGAAATTCTTTTTGAAACGAACAACTCCACATGTTCATTAATGGGATAGCCTGAGAGGTTCTTTAGAAACAATGAACGTTGCAATCTGACAACCGGGGTTTCGATTCAATTTCAAGGTACGATTTTTTCACCTGGAGTTAACACAGTGCGCCTACCACTATCAAAAGTCACTTCGGATGTGATAATATAATTATTTAACGATGGGGCCCGTTTGTGCGCGAATGCTAGCGAGAACGACCATTTGTGACAACTTAAATCTGTTCCGTTTTTTTGGTAAGAGTAGGTCACTTGGAGAGAGCCGGTGAAGGGACACAGATGACAGGAATTTACAAACAAAAACCGCTATCCAACGGGGTGGACTCTGGATTGTAAATAGGACATAAGTGCCTTATTCATTATCTTCCCTGATATAAAAGAATAATATAATAAAAAAAGTAAACACTTCTTTCCATGATTCTATGGTGATATCTGCCTTTAGGGGAGTTTTTCATGTCACATTTCTCATGAACTAGCATAGAATATTGGCTAATGGTGGTCTAAGTGGTCTAGAGGTATCGCGCTGGTTCTCGAATGCGAAATGTCTTGGGTCGGAACGGTGTGTGGTGGTTTGGAACTCCCGAGTTTGGGCCCGAAACTTTTCCCATTCCAGTTAGTACCATGAAGCTGTGTGAGGTTGGGCTTCTAGTCTTCGTTAGAGATTAATCCGAGGTACCGTTTATTGTGTTACACAAAATTATTGAAGCAAATGTTAAAATAAACAACGGCATTAAGAGAGTTGTCCCTGGCAAAATTCTTAGCAAAAAGTCACTTTGATTAGGGAAAACAAATGACTAGGGAAACAATTACAGTTGCAGACCACAAAAAAAACGGGTGGCATGTTTTATGGTGGACGGCGTGCTCTCCCAGGGGAGAGAGAGCGAAGCAGCCCGGAATTTTCACGCAGAGGACGCCACTCGTGATTAAAAGCGTATATAAAATAAAACTCTAATGAATAAATGATATAGAATTTGCTGGAGCGATGCCAGTTAGTATGACATCAAGCTGCTATTTACCCCTGCGAAAGGCTTTTTTTGGGATACAGTATGAAGGCATTTGGATCTTTACTGCTTTTGGCAGAGTCTGCCATCAAATTAGTTAGCTTTCCTATGGGTTTTTTTGTTGTTTTTTCTTTAAAATGTTCACTGTTCTATGGTTTCAACAACAATTTATTCAAATAAAAACAGAAGTCAATTCAATCAGGAAAAAGCCACTATATTCAATTGTTGAAAAATGGACCTATACTGATGCGCATTTCAGTTCAAAAACGTTTGTAAATACCAGCATTGGCCCCATTGGGGTAATGCTTTAGCTAAGGGGAATGCAGGGAATACAAAACAAACATGAGGCCAGCACTGCAGTTGAGAGCAGACTTTTCCTGTCAAAACACAGAGTGATAACAGCAGCAAACACACTTTGAATGAAATGTTGGAATAAGTCACACCATAACCATGGTGTTTTTTTTTTTTTTTATTTTTTTACCTTTTTATATATTAACTTCTTTTTATACTCAGTGGATAGGATAATTGGAATAAGCACTTATGTGTTTTTTTACATTAGTCCCTTGTGTATGCATGTTTCGTAAAAATTCTGTCATTGATCACATGCACCACACAGGCTATCTTAAGACGAATGAACAGGGAACATGATTTAACGTTCTTATTTTAGTGCCGCAAGATGTTTGCCTGGATTGCCACACGAATGCCACAGGTGTATAAGTCTCATCGGAGGACTTTTAGGGGAGAGTTGGGATTATGCACTTGATGTTAACTTCCAGGGGAAAATCCCTTTGTATGGGAATTGAACTTTGCATGTTCGGCAACTTATTATGTCGACTATTGAAGCAGTGGTTATAATGATGATTCACCCCATGGAGCGCCGACCATCCACTTTCAATAAACAGAGAACATTTACCATGAGAGAAAGTGTTATGATAATAACATAATACAAATACTTAATTATTAAGCAAACAGAGAGATTTGTTTATTTATTTATTTATTTATCATCTTTTATCTCGCGGACAACCAAAAATAAACGTGAGGAGTTTTTTAATCAGTTCTCATGTTGCATGTCGGTTTTGTAAGTCAAGAGAGAGCAGGAGTAGTGAATCAGGAAATTAAAAGTGATCTATGGTCAATAGAGATGGTTGGTACCTGTTCTGCTTATTTACATGACCATCTGACCGGACACTATATAGCTCAAGTGTTTTAAGTCGTTTGCATTTCAATCCTATGGGTCTGATGGAGTGAATGTTTGGATCCTTGGCGGCAGTCTGGTGAATTAAGTGGCGATTTTTTAATAATCTCCTCTGGCAACTTCAAGTGCAGAAGAAGTGCCGACGAGTGCTCTTTAATTCCCTTCTTTATTAACACACGAGAAGAAGATTCATATATATTCATTTTTAAATATCTAATGAATCAATCGGGGGTTCATGTGGTCTACGAAACATAGAAATCATTGATACTTACCTTCTGAATCAGTATGTGCGTACCTTTGTGGTGGGCAAAAAACAATCTCACGAAAAATCTCATTCATTGGGGAACCTACTGAGCTATAGCGAGGAACAACAACAAAAATGACCGATCTGCAGTGACTTAATTTCTGAGTGTAAACAGACAGGAATTGGTGACTGGGGACCATTCACTTTGTTGATCTGAAGCCTGGTGTTTTTGTAACAGGTTATTAACTTATTCCAGTTGCTGTCAATTTAAATACTGTTAATGTTTTTGCAAATTACTATTGTCCAGCTAAGCGTTGTTATTATTATTTTCATCTAAAGGAAATCTATGCCATTCTTTTTGCAACAAAAATGCTATTCTGAATAGGAGAATAAAAAACGCAAATAACTGATAAACTATATATGACAGGGCAAGAATGGAAGGTAGGCCCATGTATGAACTTAGTACAAAGTCTCTTCTTTTTTCTGTATTCCACCTATCGAGTTGTTCTATCGCTCTTGTCTATGGGCCCCTTTCTGTCTGGGATGCTTGTCCTTCCCTTCTCCTTAACTGCATGGTATCAATAATTTGGGCCCCAAGTTCGCTGTTTCTTCTAAATGGAATCTGGTATCCAGAAGTGGAAGACATTATTTACTCGGCACAAGACATGTATACTTAGTACAGTACTATTGCTTTACCAAACTTTATTTTCGGACGGTTATCTTTGAATTATTTTTACTAAATCGTAGGTCTGTCGATGAGGCTTGTGTGGATATCGGTAGGGAAATGAATTTAAGGTCTTACCATCATTAATTATGTTTAACACAAAATATCAGTTTGAAAAATCAGGTATTTTATCCAAAACGAAAGTGATGTAACTTATTCAAGGCTGAATAAGTTATTAAGTTTGGTAAGAGAGAAAATTTCTGAGACATTATCTATCAAATAATATAATAAAAAATGGAAATTTAGATAGGGCTATATCTTGTAATAGACAAAACAAAGCACTTGCACTCAACTCATTCTCACAGTCATGCAAACTCAAAAAAAAAATAGTTCTAGCAAGTCAAACCATGCCCGGCACTTAAGGCAGTGCGCGCGTACACCCACACCACACAACCCACCACAACACCCCAAAACACACCAGCACACCCAACACACACCTTCAAAGGTTTATATACTTTGGCATGGTGCTGGGGAGGATTTCTCGGCTGTTAAGGCAGGGACAGCTTTGAGATGAAACAGACTGACGGACACAAGTCTTAGGATTGAAATCTAAAAATGTAATATAGTTTTTGAGGCTGGCTTTAAACAGCGTACTAAAGACGTTTTTTGAGAAGGAGAGTGCGAGGGAAGTCATCCAGCATTGTGGACCAGAAATTAGAGAAGTGCGACGGCCGACAGTGGATTGGTTGAATCTAGTTGATCTAGGTATATTTCGTAAGCCAAGAGAGTTATCTGCACCAGCGCGTGATGAGGAGGGCACAGAGGTGGGTGTACAGGTAGTGAAGACATTACATATGGTAATGCAGTGGGTTGCTGTTTTTGTTTGAGACCTTTGTAAAGAGAGTACTTGGTCCTATAGTTTCCAGTTACTCTTTATTGGAATAAACGGCAGCCACGTGACGAGATCGATACGAGAGGGTTACTGTGATCAGTATTTTTTCTTTCTGAGGACTAGTCGAGCTGCAGAGTTTGTATACACTGAAGGGAGTGGATATATGATGCTGGCAGATCAGCCAAAAGAGAATTGCATTAGTTCAGATGTGAAGAATGAGAGATGCAACGAGTTTGGATGTGTGGGTAGGTAGGCTACTTTCGAATTGCGCTAATACACAGTAATTGATAGTAGCACGTCTGGTAGGTCTGGGTGATGAATTTTTGCATAGAGAGTGTGTTGTCGATAATGACCCCTAGATACTTCACAGCAGTGAAAAGAGGGACTGATGTATTGCCGAGTTCTATTGAAGTTGTTGTAATGGAGGAGAGTTTGTGTTTGTTCCCTAGAAGCATGGTTTCAGTTTTATCTGCATTTAGCTGTAACTTGTTCTGTATCATCCTGTTTTTGATAATTATCTTGAAAGCAGTAGGCCATATTTTATCAAGCGAGAAGGCAAATTTTCAAGAGTGTCACTGCTTAGAATCTGAGAATCATCTGCATAAGAAATGATGGTTCAGCAATGATCTAATGATGGTTAATGACAGTGGAGCAGTGTAGAGAGTGAAAAGAACAGGGCACAGAACTGATCCCTGACAGACTCCATATTCCAGTCTGGCAGGTACTGACTGAATCTTGTTTATTGCAACTGACTGGAATCGATCAGTAAAGTATGAACTAAACCAGGTGAGGGCTGTACCAGTAACACCAAACGTTTTTTGATGACGGGAGAAAAGAATGGAGCGGTCAATAGTGTCGAAGGCTGCAGATAAGTTGAGTAGAGTGAGAAGGGAGATTTTCCCTGAGTCAGAAGCGTGTTTAAGGTGTGGACTAGGGTAGTTTTCATTTTTGTCCCTAGGAAAATTGTGTATAAAAAAAAGCCACTGTGATAGAGAAACAATTACAGATGCAGGCAGGAAAAATAACGAGATATACAGTGAGCGTTGAACTTTGTGTGTTCTTGGCAAATTATGGGCCAAAATACATGCCAGATAGGTGGTCTAGAGGTAACGCACCTGCCTAGAAAGCGAAGTCCGGGTTGAAAGTGTGCGGTGGCTTGATCCCCGTTAGGGCCAAAACCTTTTCCCCAATCCATTAAACCATGAGTGGTGGTCTGGGTGCTAGTCTTTCGGGTGAGACGATAATCCGAGGCCCCGTGTGTTATATAAAATTATCTAGCTCACGTAAAAGAACCTAGGGCAACAAGAGAGTTGTCCCTGGCAAAATAATTATTGTGTATAAAAAAAAAGCCACTCTGATAGGGAAAACAATCACAGCTGCAGACAGGAAAAAATAATAATGGGTAGGGCTGCTCTCTGTGGCAACGCGTTCTCCCCGTGGAGAGCTGCCCGAATTTCACAAAATCTGGCGTAACTTAAAGTGGTATGGAAATATAATGATGTATGGAATTGATATAGAGCTGAATCTTGTGAAGCAACAAATCAAAGCGCTTAAAAAAAAGTAAATTATGCGTGTGCATGCAGTCT
>CM054138.1:23243714-23251634 GCA_028751875.1 Rapana venosa
ATTAGGAATTATCAGATTTGGAATCCTTTGTCTTGCGACTCGTAGTCTGTGCATTGACACGACAGCCCACCCGGTGAAGGAAAGGAGAAGGGAAGTGCCCACGGGAAGTTTCGAGCAAGACCCGGGAAGGAAGAGTTATTAACTCCGTCAAGCATGTCAACTTTAGGACAATCACCTCTTTACGACACAACACAGCTTCCCTTCTGGGTGTTTTTGTTTCCCATAGGTCAATGCCCCTCCTTCCCTCTCCCCTTCCACTTTTTTCCCCTGAGGAAAAGAGGGCTCTGATTTATTTTCACCATGGAAGAATAAAGAGTAAAGAAAAGCATGTGAAAAGGCAATCTGTCTCGTCAAGAAAGTCATTAAAAATCAATAAGAAACAAGCAACAAAGGGATAAATTTACTGACGATAAATTCAAAGTTCCAGTTTACTAGTTGATAAGAACTGCAAGAGCAACAAGTGAAAAATGGAGATAGATATGCTACTAAATGAAGAGATAAGAAAACAAACAAAATAAATGAAGAGATAAAATAGTAAAACTATAAATCCATCCCCCCACCCATCCATCCATCTATTCATCCTTCCAATTCTTCAGTCAACCATTCATTGATATAAATAAATTCAAAATGAAGTATATACCGAAATAAACAGGAAGAGTATTACTCTTCTACTTAACCTCAAAGACACCTTAGGGAATAAATAGCTGCTGAATTCATCTGGAAAAAGTTGTTTTCTTATCAATAAGAAGTCGAACAAATAAAGAATGCCTGAAATTAGAAAAGGTATAAAAGTATCAAAAACATTGTATGTGAACACATTAGCGCTTAACACACTTTTAGTAGAAGAGGCAGCCAACAATGTGGACAGAGGGACAGTGACACAAATATACCCAGCATGCACTTTGCTAGTTAGAGAGGGATGGGCTCCACCAAGTTTACTTTTTCATGACATGATGCCTGAAATTAAGCGCAGTAAACGTATCGACTCCGTAAGGAGTTACTTGAGAAGTCAAACGATGTCAAATCGTAAAATTATTCATACCCTAAGGGGATATCGTGTTCTTAAAAACTGATTTGGGGCGGGGGTGGGAGTGGGGTGGGAGATGGGTGGGGGTGTTGCCAAGTCTTAAAAGCTTTTGTAAGTTATTGGCGCAAAGACAGTGCCATGACTTACATTAATTTAAGGTTAGTGTGTGTGTGTGTGTGTGTGTGTGCGCGCGCGCGGTGTGTGTGTGGTGTGTGTGTGGAGAGAGAGAGAGAGAGAGAGAGAGAGAGAGAGAGAGAGAGAGAGAGAGAGAGAGAGAGAGAGAGAGAGAGAGAGAGAGAGCTAAGGAACACACACACACACACTCTCTCTCTCTTTTTTTTTTTTCTCTTCTCTCTCTCTCTCTCTCTCTCCTCTCTCTCTCTCTCTCTCTCTCTCTCTCCTCTCTCTCTCTCTCTCTCTTTCTTGCTCTCTTTCCATCATTCCCTCACGCACTTACCCCCCTTCTCTCTCCCTCTCTCTCTCCTTCCCTCTGAATCTAAAACAGCACGTCAGTGTTGATCTGTTATCTTTGAAACAAATTAAAAAAAAAAAGAAACCTGGTTCCCACCTCCTCTCTTCGCCAAACTCTGTACAACAGATCAACAACGAAAAACTCCACACACAAAAATGTTGCGTGCCAAAAACTCATTTAAAAGTCACACGTTACAAAACAACTTGATCAACTTCTCCCTCCCCAGCCCTGATTTTTGTTGTTGTTATAGAACCCCTTCCCTTCAGACCGGAGACAGAAAATCTTACTGGGCAGAGCACTGGCTTTCCCCCAAGCTAATGGGTTAAGCAGCATTGTGGCAACGCCCCGAATTTCACGCAGACGAATCTGCCGTGACTTACAGTGGTATAAAATAAATAAAATAATACGTGGTTACCAAAGTGGATGGCTGACCGTTTTAGGAGCATTACAGTTTTCCAGTTCACCCAGCTGTAACTAAAGAGCACCTGCCCTTTTAGGGTCAGGGATGGTAAAACAGCGAGGGAGAAGAAATAGGCGCCGCCCTCATTATGCTGGCCCCTGGAGAAGCTGAGGTGTCTGACATCTTGCTCCCTTACGACCGCTAGGTTATGGAAATACCATGACCTCTATCTTTTGCCTTTCACCCCTCCCCTGCCCCTCCTCACAGACTTTTCCTTCATCTCCACTAGCAGAACTGTGGTTCACGTTCAGATGACATCACAGGAAAAGTGGTCACCTTGAACACAGTCTCCTGCTGATTTCAACACTAGATGCCAGCCCCCAGGGTGAAGTAATAGATAGCATTTGAAAGGACTTTTTTTTTTAGTAACTGTACTTCTTCTTGTTCTTCTTGTTCTTCTTCTTGTTCTTGTTCTTCTTGTTCTTGTTCTTGTTCTTCTTCTTCTTCTTCTTCTTCTTTTTCGAATGCTCAGTAACTAGTTTTGGTTGTCTGTCATATGAGCGAAAATCCTTTAATAACTGGTATCTTTTAAATCTTTTTGGAGAAAAGGCAGGAGAATGTATCCAGAAGGCAGAAAATATATTTTTTAAAAAAGAAGACAGGGAGAAAAGGAACAAGGGAGAAACAAAGAGAAAAATAGAAAAGAGGGGGAATTCCTTGCACATAATTTCCAGAAGGTGGGGATGCTGTTTATACTGATAGGCCCCAGGCATCCGTTCCCACGTGGGACTTCAGTGATCTAGTTATGCTGCAGCATAGTATGGGGAGGTGCATCAAGTTTATTTAAAATAACTTAAAATACAATAATTAAATTCAGTTATCTACTCTGAGGCTGAATAGCCTTTAATATGCCATACACTAATTTACTTAATATGTTATCAGCATTAAGGGTCTGCAACGTTTATACCTCTTAGGAGGTACTAGAATAGTCAAACGAGGGCTGTTGTACATCTTAGGAGGTACTAGAATAGTCAAACGAGGGCTGTTGTACCTCACAGGAAGTATTAGAATAGTCAAACGAGGGCTGTTGTACATCACAGGAGGTATTAGAATAGTCAAACGAGGGCTGTTGTACCTCTTAGGAGGTATTAGAATAATCAAATGAGGGCTGTTGTACATCACAGGAGGTATTAGAATAGTCAAATGAGGGCTGTTGTACATCACAGGAAGTATTAGAATAGTCAAACGAGGGCTGTTGTACATCACAGGAGGTATTAGAATAGTCAAACGAGGGCTGTTGTACCTCTTAGGAGGTATTAGAATAGTCAAATGAGGGCTGTTGTACATCACAGGAGGTATTAGAATAGTCAAATGAGGGCTGTTGTACATCACAGGAGGTATTAGAATAGTCACACTAGGGCTGTTGTACATCACAGGAGGTACTAGAATAGTCAAGTCTGAGGCTGAATAGCCTTTAATATGCCTTACACTAATTTACTTAATATGTTATCAGCATTAGGGGTCTGCAACGTTTATACCTCTTAGGAGGTACTAGAATAGTCAAACGAGGGCTGTTGTACATCACAGGAGGTATTAGAGTAGTCAAACGAGAGCTGTTGTACATCCCAGAAGGTATTAGAATAGTCAAACGAGGGCTGTTGTACCTCTTAGGAGGTATTAGAATAGTCAAACTAGGGCTGTTGTACCTCACAGGAGGTACAAGAATAGTCAAATGAGGGCTGTTGTACCTCACAGGAGGTACTAGAATAGTCAAATGAGGGCTGTTGTACCTCACAGGAAGTATTAGAATAGTCAAACCAGGGCTGTTGTACCTCACAGGAGGTATTAGAATAGTCAAACGAGGGCTGTTGTACATCACAGGAGGTATTAGAATAGTCAAACGAGGGCTGTTGTACATCTTAGGAGGTATTAGAATAGTCAAATGAGGGCTGTTGTACATCACAGGAGGTATTAGAATAGTCAAACCAGGGCTGTTGTACATCTTAGGAGGTATTAGAATAGTCAAACGAGGGCTGTTGTACATCTTAGGAGGTATTAGAATAGTCAAACGAGGGCTGTTGTACATCTTAGGAGGTATTAGAATAGTCAAATGAGGGCTGTTGTACATCACAGGAGGTATTAGAATAGTCAAACGAGGGCTGTTGTACCTCACAGGAGGTATTAGAATAGTCAAATGAGGGCTGTTGTACATCACAGGATGTATTAGAATAGTCAAACTAGGGCTGTTGTACCTCACAGGAGGTACTAGAATAGTCAAATGAGGGCTGTTGTACCTCACAGGAAGTATTAGAACAGTCAAACGAGGGCTGTTGTACATCACAAGAGGTATTAGAATAGTCAAACGAGGGCTGTTGTACATCTTAGGAGGTATTACAATAGTCAAACGAGGGCTGTTGTACATCACAGGAGGTATTAGAATAGTCAAACGAGGGCTGTTGTACATCACAGGAGGTATTAGAATAGTCAAACGAGAGCTATTGTACCTCTTAGGAGGTATTAGAATAGTCAAACGAGGGCTGTTGTAAATCACAGGAGGTATTAGAATAGTCAAACGAGGGCTGTTGTGCCTCTCAGGGGGTATTAGAATAGTCAAATGAGGGCTGTTGTACATCACAGTAGGTATTAGAATAGTCAAACGAGGGCTGTTGTACATCACAGTAGGTATTAGAATCGTCAAACGAGGGCTGTTGTACATCACAGGAGGTATTAGAATAGTCAAACGAGGGCTGTTGTACCTCACAGGAGGTATTAGAATAGTCAAACGAGGGCTGCTATACCTCTTAGGAAGTACTAGAATAGTCAAACAAGGGCTGTTGTACCTCTTAGAAGGTATTAGAATAGTCAATCGAGGGCTGTTGTACCTCTTAGAAGGTATTAGAATAGTCTAACCTGGGCTGTTGTACCTCTTAGGAAGTATTAGAATAGTCAAACGAGGGCTGTTGTACATCACAGGAGGTATTAGAATAGTCAAACCAGGGCTGTTGTACCTCTTAGAAGGTATTAGAATAGTCAAACCTGGGCTGTTGTACATCACAGGAGGTATTAGAATAGTCAAACCAGGGCTGTTGTACCTCACAGGAAGTATTAGAATAGTCAAACGAGGGCTGTTGTATCTCACAGGAGGTACTAGAATAGTCAAATGAGGGCTGTTGTACCTCACAGGAAGTATTAAAGAATAGTCAAACCGTGGCTGTTGTACCTCACAGGAGGTATTAGAATAGTCAAACGAGGGCTGTTGTACCTCTTAGGAGGTATTAGAATAGTCAAACGAGGGCTGTTGTACATCTTAGGAGGTATTAGATTAGTCAAACTAGGGCTATTGTACATCACAGGAGGTATTAGATTAGTCAAACGAGGGCTGTTGTACCTCACAGGAGGTATTAGATTAGTCAAACGAGGGCTGTTGTACCTCATAGAAGGTATAAGAACTGTCAAACCTGGGCTGTTGTACCTCTTAGGAGGTACTATAATAGTCAAACGAGGGCTGTTGTACCTCTTAGGAGGTATTAGAATAGTCAAACGAGGGCTGTTGTACCTCTTAGAAGGTATTAGAATAGTCAAACCTGGGCTGTTGTACATCACAGGAGGTATTAGAATAGTCAAACGAGGGCTGTTGTACCTCTTAGGATGTATTAGAATAGTCAAACGAGGGCTGCTAAACCTCTTAGGAGGTATTAGAATAGTCAAACGAGGGCTGTTGTTCATCACAGGAGGTATTGGAATAGTCAAACGAGGGCTGTTGTACCTCTTAGGAGGTATTAGAATAGTCAAATGAGGGCTGTTGTACCTCTTAGGAGGTATTAGAATAGTCAAATGAGGGCTGTTGTACCTCACAGGAAGTATTAGAATAGTCAAACGAGGGCTGTTGTACTTCTCAGGAGGTATTAGAATAGTCAAACCTTTCTGATTTGTACATAATACAAAATGACTATCTTTAAATGCTTTGCGGGGTTGGCTTTTTTTTTTAGGGGGGGGGGGGGGGGGGGGGGGTTGGTTTTTTGTTCTTTTTGTTTTCTTTACAATTTGTTAGTGTCTTTTTTTAGGAGGGGGCGTGGAATGGGGGGCTTGTTTGGTTGTTGGTGTTGGGTTTAGGTTTTCTTTTTCTTTTTTGTTGTTGGTTTGTTTGTTCTTTTTCTCTTTTCTCCACCGAGAGACCAAACCAAATGACTTTCACGGAATACAACTAAGTATCTGTAAAAGAAAAGTCCTATGGTCACTTAATAAAGAGCAGCATTTTAATATATAACAATCGGTTTAAACATGTTGTGATTTGCTGGACTTTCGCATACTCCTTTTTCAATGACAACTAAAAAACAAAACAAGTAAAAGAAGATAGGGTAGGAAGTGAGCAGTAAACAATTCAATTGTAAAAAAGTGTCCTGGAGGGAAATCATGAGGGGGCGGGGAATCCCTTTACTGCCTAACACCTCAGTTTGAACGCGTATTGATTGGCTGGAACTTGGCACAGGCTTCCTCAATGGTAGATGAAAAGGAAGAGATTTGGGAGTCAAAGAAAAAAAAAAGGAATTGAAAGCACACAATGTATATGTATTATTTTCTCTTTTTTCTTCTTCTCCTTTTTGCTCTCAATTTAACAGCTACCCTTTCTCTCTCTCACCTCTCTCTTCCCTTCCCCTCGCCAACTGTTTCATTCCCTTCTGTGCAGACTCTTTCTTATTGACAGTTTTTTTCTTTTCTTCTCTTTGCATTTTCATGGTTGTGGTAATTTGAAGATTTGCATGGTATCTATCTCTCTTTTCAAACTTCTCATGCTGGAGAGAGAGAGAGAGAGAGAGAGAGAGAGAGAGAGAGAGAGAGAGAGAGAGAGAGAGAGAGAGAGAGAGAGAGAGAGAGAGAGAGGGAGGGAGGGAGGGAGAGAGAGAGAGAGGAGAGAGAGAGAGAGAGAGAGAGAGAGAGAGAGAAGAGAGAGAGAGAGAGAGAGAGAGAGAGAGGAGAGAGAGAGAGAGAGAGAGAGAGTAGAAAGAGATTGTATTTATTCATTTTTATTTCGATGAAATGGAATAAGCACTCTTGTGTTCTTTTATATCTAGTCCCCGTGTGTATGCAGTTTTGTAAGGTTTCGTCATCCGTTCCCACCGGCACACAGTGGCCTACTCTTCCGAAAATTGGAACAGGTTTTAACGTGTGCGGAAGATGTTCTGCGTACTAAAATACTTATGCACATGTACAATGCTATTATCCTCGCTCTAAGTACTAAATCTTTTTTAATGATCACGAATATGTAAAAGCTTGTGATCACCCCAACTCAAATATTAAAATGCTCAGGAATGTGTCTACAAATCTGATCATCTTCCTGCATGTGCATAGTGTTCTGATCATCCTAACTATTTAGTACTAGAATGTTCTTGAATACGTCTAACG
This sequence comes from Rapana venosa, assembly GCA_028751875.1. Taxonomy (NCBI): domain Eukaryota; kingdom Metazoa; phylum Mollusca; class Gastropoda; order Neogastropoda; family Muricidae; genus Rapana; species Rapana venosa. Next base: position 23,251,017 of record CM054138.1, read on the forward strand.
TTCTGATGATCCTAACTTTTGTGTACTAAATAACTCAATGAATATGTAAAACGTTATGACCATCTTGCAGACAGAGAAACAGAGCTACAGACAGAAACCTAGAAAAAGACATGAGTGTATTTGGTAAAACAAAAAAGGTAAAGATGTCCCATAACCTCTGCGGTCGTTGGGGAGCGAGATGTCAGAGACCTCAGCTTCTCCAGGGGCCAGCATATTGAGGGCGGCGCCTATCTCGTCTCCCTAGCTGCTTTACCTTCCCTGAGCCTAAAGAGGGCAGGTACCCATCGAAGCTGATTGAACTGGGGGACTATACTGAAACCAAGGCGCGCAAACGTTAAACGGTCACCCATTGGCTTGGTAACAACGCCCAATGCTGCTTAATTTAAGCTTGGGGAAAGCGAGTGCTCTGACCACTGAGATATCCATCCCGTCCCCATTAATTTTTGTTGTTGAATGTTTCTCAACTTAAGCATTGTGATGTTGTGACGCTCTCTGCTTTTTGTGTTATACATACAACGATTACATGTTTGGGTTAAAAAAGATTTTTTTCTTTTATATGAAAAGAGCGCAAATAGTCTCTATTCTGCAGGAAAAGAACGCAAATAGTCTCCTTTTGCT
>CM054138.1:23252134-23271118 GCA_028751875.1 Rapana venosa
AACACACGGACCTCGCTTTATCGTCTCATCTGAAAGACTAGCGCCCAGACCACCACTCATGGTCTAATGGATGGGGGAAAAGTTTCGGGCCCAAACGGGATTCAAACCACCACACACTTCCGACCCAGACTTTTCGCATTCTAGACAGGCGCGTTACCTCTAGACCACTGATCCACCATTAGCCAATTCTGATGCAAGTTCATGAGAAGTGTGACAGTGAAAAACTCCCCTAAAGCTGAGATCACCATAGAATCATGGAAAGAAGTGTTACTTTTTTATTTATTTTATTCTTTTATATCGAGGATAATGGAATAAGCACTTATGTGCTTTTTACATCCAGTCCTCGTGTGTATGCGTTTTTGTAAATTTTGTCATCTGTTCCCACCGGCACACAATGACCTACTCTTACGAAAAGCGGAACAGGATTTAACGTGTGCACAAGATGGTCGTTCTGCGTGCATTCGCACACGGGGCCTCGGTTTATAGTCTCATCCGAAGGACTTTTGGGGAGAGTGGAGTCTGCACTGATGTTAACTCCAGGTGAAAATATCTACCTTGAAATGGAGTCGAACCCGGGTTGTCAGATTGCAAGCGCATTGTTCTAACCACTAGGCTATCCCATTAATGAACATGTGAGTTGTTCTTTTCAGAAAAATTTCAGAAAAGTAGATGACAATGTTGTTAAGCATTCCCCATTTACAAAAAAAAAAAAAGTGTTCCTCAACTACACAGTCGGGGGTTCAATATTTTCGTTTGTTGGAAGTCCACAGGGAGCTTACCAATGTCAGGCCACCATGGGGCCACCTGCTAGAGGGGCCCTGTGCAGCTGCTGGGTTACTGGTGCTCGTTCTGAGCCAACACACACTGGGCAATACCTACTAAGCTCCCCACTGATGACAATAATAGCTTAGCCATGCAGCCAGACTGAGTGAGACATCTACCCAGGGTAGTCACCCCAACAATGTCCCTCTACTGACCTTCTCCTATGAACCTCATGCAGAACATCTTGCACCCATACCAAAACCTGTTCTGCCTTTTGGAAGAATAGGCCATTTGGTGTCAGTGGGAACAGATGATAACATTTACGAACCCCATGCATATGAGGGGACTCACTGGATGTAAAACCAAGGCACACAAAGTGCTTATTTCATTATCCTCCATATAAAAGAATAAATAACCTCAATCCCAGAAGGCTTTGTCACTAACTCACAACAGGCACAGTAGTGTATGGAAAACTGATACAAGGTTATGACGAGATAACAGCATGTAGATCCATCTAATCAGACACAATTTTCTTTCGCTGCATATCGACTAATGGTGATGAAGATGATGCAATGATGCTGCGATGGAGGTGCATGTGCTTTGAGACTTCTTGACAGGGCTGTACTCTACACTTTCTACCAAATATATATCCTGGAGTCAACCGAGCCTGAGAGATACAAACACCTGCAATGTTGGCAGGTAATTTCAGCAACGTTCACAAACTACATCTGTGTGTAAAGTGGCTGCATCTTGACTGTGTGGTCCCAGTCTTCCAATGAACCCACAGCAAACTCAGTCTAGGTAAGAGCCTGGGAGTCTGAAAAAATCTCTTCTGACTCTTACAGGGTTCAAATCCGCAACTTTTCATCCAGTACCCCAATCTGCTAAACCACTGTGCCATGGCAGCTGGTCTGAAAGTATATCATACTTGATCATTTAGTCCAAGGTGTCTTCATACTGAACGCACAAAGTTATTTTAACGAAACACGCTTGATCTACATTTTCAATGACAGCTTTAGTTAGAAAGAAGTGATGACAACAAATAGCAGTTTATAGGCAAATGAAAATTTATTTATGACATGAAGTAACAAAGTTGTTTGGGAGACGTTTTTGAGAGCCACACAAAATACTGGAATAAACTTAATGAGGACAAATTAATGAAATATAGCTGGCTGAGAATAAACTATAAACACACATAACCCCCACCTTTCACGCTCATTCTTATGTTTCTGTCCAGAACTTTGTTCCAAGGGAGTGAAATCAAAGGTAAGCAGTACAGACCTTTTATCATGTAAAGCTTTCTGGGAACAATATTTGTCTACATCAGTACACGCTTGTTAAAATACAATAGTCAGAACAGGTATATAATATAATAAGATGATTACGAAAGCTTGAATATACTGCACACAGTCTCTCTCTCTCTCTCTAAAAGCTTGAATATACTGCACACAGTCTCTCTCTCTCTCTAAAAGCTTGAAAAAACTGCACACAGCCTCTCTATCCCTCTCTCTTGCTCGCACGCACTCATGCAAGCACGCACGTAAAACACAAAACAAAACCCAGCCAAACTTGGAAACAAACCAAAAAACATCAATCAATTTCTTGAATTCAAAGCTGCTCTAACACTGGTCACAGCCTCAGCACAGCTCTTGATCAGCTGACACAGCTGAATGCTGTATTCCACGCTCATCGTCCCCCTCAGCTCCCAGCGGCCCAGTCCAATTTATCCAGCAGATCCTTCACGTACCGCTCACCCTCTCCACAGCTCCCTGACGAGGCGGCGTTGGTGGACACGTTCGTTCCCTGAGGGAGCCAGGACGGCTGCGGGACACGCGACAAGACGGCAGGCTCAGGGGTCCTGTGTGTGGTGGACACTTCGCTCTGGCGCTCGCCAGACTGGGTGGCGATACTCGGACGGTTGACCAGATTGACTGGTTGCGATGTGGGGTTGGGGTTGGGGTCGACTGGGCGGCAGGATTTGAGGATGTTTCCCGGACCAGAGCAAGGGCAGCGGTCTGGCTTGTGACTGTAGTTAGTGTCAGAGGCAAAACACACAAGAGAAAAGGATAAAGCTTGGCTGAATTGCAAAGGAGAGGTAGAAGAGATGTCAAAGCAAGCTACTTGTTGGTGGTATTTTAGGCATAAAACCTTCCCCTCCCCCCCCAAATCAGTAGATGCAGAACTTAAATATATACTGATACATGTAGTAAATGTATACTACAAGCATAAGCAACAATACGGCTCTTTAGATGACCCTCTAGTTCCTCTCATCTTTAAATTCATGGTCAGGGGTTTGACGCATTCCAGGGGGCTATGAGACCAGTTTCTTTGCAATGTTTCCCCAAAGCTATTTGGGATCTTTTAAAAACTAGGGTGGTAATATGTTATCTGGAATCTGTTGGAAGTGAGGTTGGTTAGTTGGTTTTGACAAAACGAAACTTATCTTGGAATGAGATGTTCGCTTTGATCTGTGTGACTCATTGTTTAAAATCAGACTATACACCATCAAGAGCAGGATGCTATATACTCCGTCTGAATTTGACACCATGTCTTTACACTCTACCGTTACAGCACTGGTTCGTGTACTATTACAGCGGGTTGTTTATTGCTGCCCCGGCCTCTAGCCCTTCAGTCCTGACAGCCGGTTTCATAGCGTATTTAAGCGGAAACAGAGCTGATCTTTCTCCTAGTGATGTCATGGCTTACTGGCATCTAGGCTCTGTAAAGAATTTTATTAGCAAACTGTTTTCTCCTTTTCCCACGTGAATGTAAAGCTCTGGACCATTTTTTAGAGAAGGAATTATCTTTAAACTTGCACTGTTTTTGCCTTTTCTGTTGAAAATGGAGGAAGAAGAGCTGACCAATTTTCTGACGGAAAATTATCAAAATTGTGAGATTTTGACTTATGGATGAATTGCAACTGATAAGCAGATTAATGCTGTTCAAATTGTGACAGTGATATGGTGATAAACAATGTGAAGATTTGCAGTACAAGTGATGAGCAAGTTATAGAGTTTGCCACCCTAAAAAGTATGTATGTGTGTGTACATTTAAAGGGATGATAACACAATGACATAAAAAGGATCACATAAAGTTGAGGTGAAAAAAAAAGTAGGTAGTGTGTCTTTTTGGTCATGATACCTTCTGTAATGATGCAAATGAGGGATCAACTAACAGTTAGTTTAATGAGTATCTGTACAATCAGTTCGACTTGATACTTGCTGTCAAGTGATGGATATTGAGGACACAAAGTAAGTGTACTATATTTTGCACTCTTACTTATCAAACAATTGCGAAGTCTTGTTTAGATTAGTTTGTATTGACATTGAACGTCAGATTTGATGACACTGTCAATATATCAACACAAAATTGCAAGTTCTGATTACGAGAAAATTCATCATTTTCTGCACCAAACCAGGATATGAAGAAATTACTGTTTTTTTTAATCTAGAAGATTTACAGGACCCGTTTGCCAACTTTTTCACTAGAACAGGAATTAAGAAAATCATCTGCCGGTTTTCTCTACAGGACACAACTGTATTCAGAAATGACTCATTTTGAGACTAACTGTTCCTTTTACAAGTCTTTACATAGAGAGGTGTTATTAGTTTTGCTTTCATTTGTTTTAAAACAATTAGTTGTTAAAAACAAGAATGGCCTGCAGAGAATGTAAGAATCTCAGTCAAAAATAATTGGAAAAGAACAAAGAGATCTCATGTACGTTCTGCAATCAGCAGCTTGTACTGCAATGCCGTACAGCCTTTTGGCTGATCCTTCGTCATGCTTGTTTCCAGAATTTCAAATGTATGCCTTCGGTAAAGAGTTTTTCAAGTGTCCCATCAGCAAAATCCAACAGAAAAAGAAATTCTTTTGTGCCAGTAGCATCTGACTTTTTAGAATTCACAATTGATTTGACTACCTAGTTGTCTTACATTTCCGAATTATCTGCTGATTGTCATTGTATGAGTAGTAGTCAATACATAATTTTGTGGTGTGTGTGTGTTGTGGGTGCGTGTGTGGTGCAGTGAATAAAAGTCTGTGTTTGTCAACTGTCTTAAAACATTGAATTCAATATTGGTGTAGGGTGTGGGTGTGCGTGTTCGCACACACAGTACGTGGTGTGTAGTGCTGCGTATATGCGTGCGTAAAAATAAGTTTTTATGTCTTCTAGTCAATGGGTTTAAAATTGTGTTCACAATGATGTCTGTGCGCATTCGCGCAGCGTGTGGTGTGTGGTGTGTGTGTGTGTCGTGACATTTTATTTGAAAACCAATATGAAATATAGCTTTTGTGTCTTTGATATATTTGATGAGTATCAATCTGCCTGTCAGTATTGTAATTGCCCTTCATGGGATGATTAAAGTGTTTTTGACTTGACTTTGACAGGACTTGGGTAGCAGGAAGCTGAGTCGGAAAACCGGCTTGCCATACTGAAAGGGTTAATCAAATTGAAGTTGAGGCTTGAAAGGTTATAAATCAAAGAAATCACATGCTTACGGTATGACCAAATGCAATACATACCAGCTTACTATCACTGTATCAGATAATATTGACTCCATGTATGGCCAGAAACAGACTACAAAACCTGATATCATCCACAAAGTTACACAAACAACATTTCAGCACTTAGAGCTCACAGGTAGTTGATTTAGTCATTCTGTTTCATTTTTTTTCAGAAATTGATAGATTGCAGGTTTTAAATCTATGTCAAATGAATATCTCATCATTTGGCAAAGCCAACTAACATGCTAAGTCTCAGAAACAAACCCAACATTTAAAAAAAATCCACAAACTAAAACCAAAAAAAAGAAAGAAATTGCAGACCTGGATCATCTTTGTCAGCATCAGAATCCAGCTCTGAACATGCAATGCAGTAATTTGTGCCTTGCTTTGTCTGCATCAGAATGGTCTGAAAACAGAACACATTTAAACAGTCTATAGCCATTCGTTCTCTACTTATAATCTATCAATTATATGCCACATTACTCATGTTTAAAATGTTTTTGTCCTTCCAAACTATGTGCATCCTGCATCCAAAATACCCCACTCACTGAGTCAGTTACTGAATTAGCAAACTAGTACTTATTATTGTGATGACTGGGATCTGAAATTGTTTTTTACATTGATGATCAAAATTAAATTTAACCCAAATCTGGTTGTCTTACAGACAATTTACACACATTCCGATGTACTGAATTGAATGAGCCACCTCATGTCATGATGAATACCAGAGATACACCAAAAAGAACCAGACATTATCATTTGACAGAACCAATACATTACTTTTAGCGTACTGTTATTGTTAAATCCAGTAGTGGCTACAGCAGTGCACCATGATACCCCCTCTAAGTCTAACCACCTTCTTGTTTGGTATTCTGACCCATACGGTAAAAACATACTATGACTTATGAATTATAAGATAGGATTATAACATAACTATATCTTCCTCGAGGTCAACATTCAGATACCTTAATAGTTAATGGTGGGTAAAAATGGTCACATACAATACATAGACTCTCACTACTGTATCACCTACTGGTGAACCTTGGAGCTCTAGCCATGGAACGAAAACAAAAACCAAATTCTATACACTGATCAATACAGTATAAACTATAAAGTGGTCTAATTTACATGTGTGTATATTACTATATTGTATATAACTATAACTTGTATGTGGTCTTCGTTGACCTCACCAAGGCCTTCGACACAGTGAACAGGAAGGCCCTCTGGATCATCCTATCCAAACTCGGATGCCCAGACAAGTTCATTAACCTCATACGCCAGTTTCATGACAACATGACCGGGCAGGTTCTCTCGGGTGGAGAAGTATCAGAGCCATTCAACATCAGTAACGGTGTCAAACAGGGATGCGTGCTGGCCCCAGTCCTTTTCAACTTCTTTTTCACCTGCGTCCTCAACCACGCTATCAAGGACCTAGACCTTGGGGTATACCTGCGATACAGACTTGATGGCTCACTTTTGACCTCCGCCGACTGAACGCCAGGACCAAGGTTGTGGAGAAGATCATCCTGGAAGCACTTTTTGCTGATGACTGTGCTCTCATGGCACACAAAGAGTCTGACCTACAGCTTATCACAGATAAGTTTGCAGAAGCCTCTCGCCTTTTTGGGCTCACTATCAGCCTCGGCAAGACAGAGGTACTATTTCAGCCAGCGCCTGCTTCAGCCGCCCCTCCCCCCTCTATCTCCATTGAGGGCACCCAGCTAAAGATAGTGGATGATTTCAGATACCTCGGCAGTACCATCAGCAATGATAACACCCTGGATAAAGAGATCAACGCTAGGATCTGCAAGGCCAGTCAAGCTCTTGGTCGCCTCCGAGCTCATGTCTTGAACTAGCACAACATCCAGCTTTCCACAAAGCTTAAGGTGTACAGAGCCGTCGTCCTCACCAGCCTACTCTATGGATGCGAGACATGGACGGTGTACAAAAGACACTGGAAGCAGCTGGAGAAGTTCCACATGAGAAGCCTGCGGTCAATTATGAACATCCACTGGCAAGACCGGATCACAAACCTCGAGGTCCTGGACAGAGCTGGGATGACCAGCATCGAGGCCATGATACTGAAAGCCCAGCTTCGATGGGTTGGTCACGTGATCCAGATGGACGACCAAAGGCTGCCTAAGCAGCTCATGTATGGCGAACTGACCTTGGGAAAGCGGAACCAGGGCAGACAACGCAAAAGATTCAAGGACTGCGTGAAGTCCAACATCAAACACGCTGACATCCCTCCCAAACAGCTGGAGCTGTATGCTATGGACAGACCAGGCTGGCGCGCCCTAACCATCCGGGCGCATGACAACTTCGAGGAGAAGAGGCGAGATGATGTGACTGCAGCACGAGCTAGGAGAAAGGCGTCAACCACCAACCCTGAACTCCCCGGACAGTTTCCTTGCCCCCACTGCACCCGCGTCTGCCTATCATGGATTGGCTTAACCAGCCATCTCTGTGCCCACATAAGACAAAGACTCAACACATGAGGACAGTCATCATCGGATCGATGGACGACCAAGAGAGAGAGATATAACTATATAATAAATTGAAAACAACTGTATTTAGTATATTACTACAGCACAGTATTAGTCTATGTAAAACATGTTATATCGAATAATGAAAAAAACAAACACACGAAACAGACTCACATCACACTGAGGGCATACAACTCCAAGCATTTTGTATCCCTTCAGCAAGTAATCTCCCATCAGTTTGGAGATTTTGTCTGAACGCTCTCTGCGTGCATGAATCAACTTCATTGAGATCTCTGATGGGGGCTCCCAATCATCATACTCATAGCCTGTGTCTGTGGAACACATATTACATTACAGTTACACATAATGAATAATGCACAGTAACTTAAACACATGTAGATAAAGGCCTTTGATGATTATAGTCATAATTACGCTGTTCAGCATTGCAGAATGATGATTGATACTGATAGACTGTAGTACTAGTACTGTAGTAGACATAATAACTACAACTATTACTGTATTAGTCTAGTAGCAGTACAAAGTAAGTACAAAGTCTTTTGATGACAATAAATTGAATTATAATTTATAATGTTAATACTGTAATGACTGCAAGCATACAGATACAGAGCAGACTTAAGACGTTAAGTTGATCGCTGGTTCTAATTTCATGGTTGTTTACTTCGTCATCATGTAACTAAGCAACTGTGCACACTTGCCAGGATGGGGTATAACTCTACAAACACAACAATAACAAGAAGTTAAATAAGAATCATTGTCACCATTAGAACCATCATACATGTATCATTTGTATGTGAAATCTTAAACTCGCATTCACAAGTGCTTATAAATATAATCCATCTGATCAGGAGTTTTAAAGTGCTGACAAAACTCTGAAAAGTAAATCTGTTTTAAAAATAGCTTTACAATGACCAATATTAATATAGAGGTCTTCAGACTTCACACACACAGTGAGTAGAGTCACAAACACAAATGTAGTGATGTACACACACACACACACACACACACACATACAGTGATGCACGCTTTTCAATTTTAAAATTCTTTAAAAGAAAAAATTGTAATGATGCATTGCACAAGTATGCATGTAGCCTGATGCAGACTGAATAAATTTTAATTGCTAAAAATAAAATTCACATGAACTGCTCAGGAGAGACCAAATGCAGTTGACAGTGTTAATCAAATATGTGGTATACATTGGTTCATGGATATGTCTGGTATCATCCACGAAAATGAACTGTGCATTTGGAGTCCACTTTGCCTAAGTACGAAGTCTACTTCGTGTTGATCTCAAGTCAGCAGGGGCATCTGGGTCTGGGTCTGGAATTGTACTTCTTGGTAACCAAAAGGTTGAAATATCATCACAAGAGAATGTGGGCTTACTGAACTTCAGAATGTGCCTTAGTGGCAAAAAGGCATTGTTTATTCAGTGACCTTGGTCTGAGGTTGAGTTGTTTTTTCTTGCTTGACAATCAAAATGAAAATTTATGATTTCAATACCCAAATTTGGTTAGGCCCCAAGTCTTAAAAAAATTATGCATTTTCTGCTGTACCAAATTGACTGGCCACCTGATCAATACCAGAGACTCAACAAAAAGAACCAGAAAACTGAAAATGACACATATTACATACCCATGCTGAACTGATTTCGTGGACTTCACTGTCTAGAAATTGTTATACAGATGAGAAATTTACGTTCACAATGGGCAATGTGCTCGAAACGGAAACACTCTCTAGCCTCTTGGGCTGGTGAAAATAAAACTTAGTTGCACTTCCTGTTTCAGAACATGCATGTCTGCCGGCTTCTACTTTCAAAAGTAAACGATCTGATACAACAATCGCTTTTGACATGGTGTTTTTTCACTTGAAAAATAGTTCTTAAACTGAACTGTCAAGAGCAGGCAAAGGTTAACCTTACCAGATCTTTTTATTACAAGGTAAAAGGAGTGCTTGATCGAAACCGCAGTCGAAGTTCTATTTGGCGCCAGCTAAACAAATATCTCCAGGAAGGAAAGGAAGTGCTTCTCAAAAAGACAAGATGTTCAGCCCACATGGACACAGACCAGTCACACGGTTACAGAATTCGCCTTTTACACCCACACGAAAGGGAACGCCCGGGAAAAGAGGATTTTCTACCCCAAGGCGTGGCAGGGACAAAAGGTACGATTAAACAAGTCCCTCCAGGCCACCTCTGCACCCTTTCCCCTCATCCCACCCCACTGACCCCAGTCATCCTTCCAAGTTTCAGTTTCCAAGTTTTCTCAAGTTTATAAATTGATATAAATTCTTTAAAATATTTCAAAGCAAACCCAAACCAAACAAAACTTAAAAGATGTCTCAGCCACTCAAGGATACTGCTGTAGATTTAATAATTATAAACATCTGTTACACTTAGGCCTACAGTATTAGTATTATATTTTTTCAAATTTAATTTTATGGGCAAGTGAAATATAAAGCTGTTAATGAATATGCCTGTGACACTGACACAGTGACAGTGTCGGTTTTCTGCTTGGATACTCACACACAGTCATTTATTTTAATTAAGTTAAGAACTTAAGACTAAGCGAGTAAGTCACTTTTAGTCAGTTAAGTGCTGAGCAGAAGCGAAGGGCGTCAAATATTAAAATATATCAATTATCATTTATCATATTCTACTACTACAGTACTAGGCTACTGTCACTACTGTAATGCAACTAGTTCGATCAGTTAACTTTTAAGTGCTTTTTTTGTTCTTGTTGGTAGTTTTTATTTTGTGCCATTTGGCACTTTGTGCCTAAAGCCAAATACTGAAATAGCAAATGCCTGAAATGGAAAGTCAAACAATTTGACAAGTGATTATAATATGAATTTTGTATTTTTAATATGATTATATTTCTATTTTAGTATTTAAAGAAATTAGTATTAAAGTTAAACATTATATATCTATATTATATATATATATATATATATATATATATATATATATATATAATATATAATGTTTAACTTTAATACTAATTTCTTTAAATAGAAACATATATATATATATATATATATATATATATATATATATTTTGAGTAAACACTAATTTACTAAAAGTAAAACAGATTATATTCTGTATTCTACTATTCTTTCAGGTCACAGGCTGGCAGCCGATCGTTGCAGATATCCCAGATTGTGGATGAATCAGCACGACACAGAGTAGACAGCTTTGGTGTGCCATTGCCAGTGCTGATCACCGAGGCACTTACCCTTGCAGATCGTGAGTTTTGATACATAAGTTTTGCTTGGTTGTTGTTGATTACTTTGCTTCTGGGCTGTTAATGTGTTATGTTACTGTTCTGATGCAATTTAATACTATTAATGGTATCACCAGTACATGTCTTTTTAGTTTTGTCACTTAAGTTATTTTGTAGCAGTGTTCACACTTGTTTACAAATACAAGTGTATTATTATTAGTGTAAAATCACAAATAACTGGTAAAAATTCAGATAACTGGGGGACAGGGTAGCCTAGTGGTCAGTTTTGGGGTTTTTGACTGAACAGCTGTCTGTAGGTAGCGGCAGCCCCTGGCGAATACTGTCATCACTGCTGAAAAGTGGCAAATTTTTTGTCTTTTCACTTCCTTATTACTCCACTTCTGTTTTACTGATAAAAAACCCCACTGTATATCTGAAAAAAGTTCAATTTTTCTTCTTTTCATTGAGTGCATTTTTATTTCTGTGGCTTGTGTATCGTCAATACGCAAAGCGTGTGAATGAGGTGTACGTTCCGCAAAAAAACGCTGCGCGGCCGCCATTTTTGCGCACATGGACAAATCTTCAAAGAGACATGACCACTTTGAATCCGATGCGTATTCGCGACAGACAACTATTGTCACTATATTTGGTATCATTGTGTTCAGATTTTATTGTAGAATACCAAGATGGGTGAAAGTTTTTTCATATGTGGCTAATTTTCGCGGAAAATGGGATTTTTGGCGGTACACGATCTCCGATGGCGAACTCCGAAGAAGCTGTAGCTTAAAATAGCCAATACTACAAGGTGAAAATCAAACTAGACGGCCTCTTTGTACTAATTTGGGAACGGGTTAATGTATTCATGGACTGTCGTTCACCCGCAAACCAATAAAAGCGAAGTGTTCAAATTTTGGAAAGTTTGTTAACGCAAGGGCAAGGACGAACGGACATCGCGAACTGATCTTCTCAAGGATCGACAAATTTGTTTGATTTACAGGGTAAATTTCATAAATGTTTCAATATAGATCATTGATATAACAGTTTATTTATACAAAGATTGCGTGGTTTGCATAATAATTCGTGCGATCGTTGAAAATGAAGACTTAGAAAAGGACTATTACGATCGTTGTCGATCTTCTGACATGTGTGAACTGGAAAGAAAAAGCATACCCGATTTCGTCAGATATTTCCACAAAATCACTTCACAAATTTACGATGATTGCAAAATAAGATAGTTTAAACGGATCTCTATACAATGTATTTCTTTGGTAAGGTTACATGGTGAAATAGCGATCGTATTTAACGATTTACTGAATGACCAGCCTAACCAAGAGAACATAATCTGAGATTGTCATGACTCGGTGATTTCATGAAACAAACGTCCTCCCAGTTTTTTGTTTTTGTTTTGACCAAGTCACACTTTAGTATCATTTTTGGTGAATTGAAAGTGGAGTTTAGTTTATTTTCTTTGTTTACTGTTTAGTTGTGCCTTGGGATTTTTGATTTACGCAATCTTTCCATAAATTAATGTGATATCAATTATTTTCTTCTCCGGCAACATATACAAGGTAGAGTTACATGTCAGTGCAGTAATACTCAATAGTGAGCTTATTATTATCTTTTGTATTATTATTACCATACACTAGGTAGCGGCAGCCCCAGGCGAATACTGTCATCACTGCTGAAAAGTGGCAAATTTTCGGTCTTTTCACTTTCTTATTACTCCGCTTCTGTTTTACTGATTAAAAAACACTGTATATCCGAAAAAAGTTCAATCTTTCTTCTTTTCATTGAGTGCATTTTTATTTCTGTGGCTTGTGTATCGTCAATACGCAAAGCGTGTGAATGAGGTGTGCGTTCCGCTAAAAATCGCTGCGCGGCCGCCATTTTCGCGCACATGTACAAATCTTCAAAGAGACATGACCACTTTGAATCCGATGCGTATTCGCGACAGACAACTATTGTCACTGTATTTGGTATCATTGTGTTCAGATTTTATTGTAGAATACCAAGATGGGTAAAAATTTTTTTATAACTCAATTTCCGAAAAACAAAGATTTTTGCTGTCACGATCTCCGAGCAACCGAGAACCCTTAGCTTTAAATCCAAACCAAGGGAAAAAAAACTAGACGACTAACAAATAAAAAAAAAATTATTAAGGGATTTCCCAAACCCAAATAAAAGCAAAGTTCAAAAATGAAAAACGAAGGCAAACGAAACATCCAAAAACAAACCAAAACTTGTAAGGAGAATTTTATATAACGGGTAAATTCATAAATTTCAATAGAATTAATTAAACATTTTTTAAAAAAAATTGATTTGCTAATTATTCGTGGATTTGAAAACAAATTAGTAAAACTTACATTTTCATCCCAATTAACCCGAAAAAAAAAAGCACATTTCTAAAAAGATATTCCACAAATAAAACCACAAATTACAGAGAAAAAATGGGAAACTATCCCAACAAAAGGAAACAAAAACACATCAAAAAAAACAAACCCCAACCCAAAAAATAACCAAACAACCTTTTTTCAACAAACTCCCCCCAAAAAACACCACAACATTTGGAAAAATAAACGACCCCTAGAGACACTTCCAAAAAAAACAAACCCCCAAAACAAAAACACCCCCGTCAAAAAACCCAAAACAAAACAAAACCAACACAATCAAACACACACCTCAAACCCCCCCCCCCCCCCCCCCTCCCCCAATCCCATCATTTCCCTTTTCCATTTTTGGGGTTGATTGGCTCCGTGCTGCATAAACCCACACACACACCACCCACCACACACCACACCCCCCCACCCACACATGTTACAATAAAATTTTTAAACACGATGTCTTCAGGTAAATAATTCTTTTTTTCAAACCTTTATCAATCTGTGACCCATTTGTACTGCCAGTCATTAACAGCAGTTATAGCACCAATGGAATGAAGATTTTGTTGGATTTCTTATTGTTCAAAGTGTGTCTCCCTATTATTTTCTTGTCTATGCATAAAGTTTCTATAAACCTTTTGTTTTTCATTTTTTTAAAGCTGACATAGAATGGAAATTAACTAAAAACTGGGGTTATATTTTTCTTGGCAACCTAAACAGTTGTCATCCAAAGTTGTTGCAGAGATTTGCAAATCGCTGATTCAGTTATGGTAACTAAAGCAAAAAGGTGAGAAGACATTTGATGAAACACCAAACATTTCTCTGTCAACTCAATTGATGCTGAGCCCCGGGGGTTTGCAGTGTCTTTGACTAAGTTTGAAAGAAAATGTACTACGGGATACCCCAAATGAAAGACATTTTTGCCCAAGCAGTTCATATGGACAGCTGTGTCCCATTAAGATTGTGTGAAAATGTTGTAAACCAGCCAATGGACATCATTGGAGACTTATGCTCCCTTCCCAGGGTTCATGGGGGACTTTTGAAAGTTTATGCTTTTGAAAAAGGCAAGGAAAAACACAAATGTATTAAATGTACCAATGGTGGAGCAACTGACAGGAAATTTCTGGGAAGAGGCAGCCTTGTAATAACAGTGGGGAAAAAATTAAAAATAAGCTCAAAGCTGGCTTCAACTGCCTACAGAGAAAAAATTATAAAAAGACTGGAATAAATTTTTGCTTTTGTGGTCTTTTCTCCTTCAAATGTGAGTTTCATCATTAGTAGTTTTGAGTGGTTTGGCTGATTCAATTGAATTTAGTTTTTGCGCTTCTGCATCCTCAGTGTCCTCTAACACTGTAGCATAAAATTTTACACAGCCTAGTTCCTGACACAGAGGTTTACAAGTTAGTAGGGAGCACTGAGCTGCCCCATACTGGCATGAACCTGTCCTCTCCTTTACCACCTGTAATTAGGCATTAGTGAAGCTGGTTCTCAGAATGATATATCACAACATATGAAATGCATGCAAAGTGATTAAACATTAAAATAGGGTTTATTCATCTTATTTCATTAAAATATGAGTTAAAATGATTTTTGTTTTTTTTTTTCTAAGCAAAGTTTTTCACAAAAACAATGTGTTTCAACAAAATTTCACTTAAATGTTCACCACATATTAAACCACTTGGCGGCCATTTTGAATCTGAAAACACATTATGTAATTGATGAAAAAAATCAATAAAAAGTATTTTTTAAATAGCTTATACAACCATATTTTACACCACCAAATTCCAAGTTCAATATCTATACAGGTACAAAAGTTATTAAAAAAATCTACCATGTACTGTCTTTTTGGTCCGTCGCAGGGGATTTTTAGGGTTTTCGGCAAAATTAGACCCCAAAATTTAAAACATTTTTGGGCTGGATAGCCTAGAAAAAATTGGACAAAAATCTATGTATGCAAAATCTTTTAAGCAATGTAAAAATGTAGCCATAAGATGCTATCTTATCCAACCTGTTGGACCTCAGACATGGCTTATCGTGCTATTTGAGTGAAACGCCAATCACATTTATGAGGCAATTTAACAAAGTATATAATTTTTCCCCCCTTCAAGATAGAGAGCTGATTCTTTTTGTATGTATTAATAGTATTATAGACATTGTATGTGGAAATTTTTTATGGGTGGGGATTGTAGTGCTTTCTGCTACAGGTCCTTTCCAAAAAGCTTCCATACAGTTAAAATGGCCGAAAAATGTACCCGCCATCTTTTAGACACCCATAACTTTTGAAAAAATAGAGATAGAGACATAATTCTTTTTTTGTTGTGTTTGTTTTAAAAAGTTCTTTTCAAAAATACCATTTTTATGTACACAAATACTATATAAAATTTTGGCTGCCGCTACCTACATACACAATAGTGAAAATACATATTAGTACAGTGTCTATCAGCTTAGCATTCCCCTTTCCCCCCCATTCATTTCCTTTTTCCATTATTTTGGGGTTGATTGGCTTCCAGTACTAGCATAATAAAACACACACACCCACACACCCACACATACACACACACACATACGTGTGTGTGTGTGTTATAATAAAAGAAGTTAACACAGATGTGCTTCAGGTAAATGATTCTTTATTTCAACCTTTATCAATCTGTGACACATTTGTACTGCATTCATTACTAGCAGTTCTAGCTCCAATGGAATGAAGACTTTGTTGGATTTCTTATGTGTGTCATTGTGTCTCCCCTCTTATTTTCTTTATCTATGCATAACATATTCTATAAACCTTTTAGTTCTTCATTTCTTTAAATGCTGACATAGAAATGGAAATCAACTAAACAAGTTGAGGTCCATTTTTCTGGCAACTCTTAACAGTTGTCATCCAAAGGTGTGTTGCAGAGATTTTGCAAGCATCTGCTGATTCAGTCATTGGTACTAAAGCAAGAAGGTGAGAAGACATTTGATGAAACAGCCACATTTCTCTGTCATTAGTGTCAATTCATTTGGATGCTGAGCTTCCAGGGTTGCAGTGTCTTCTGACTAAGTTGAAAGAAAATGTACTACAGGATACACCAATAGAAAGACATTTTTGTCCAAGCCAGTTCATATAGGACAGCTGTGTCCATTTAAGGATTGTTTTGTGAAAATGTTGTAGCCAGCCAACATGGACATCATCTGGAGACTTATGCATCCCCTTCATGTGGAGTTATGAAAGCTGTTATTACTTTTGAAAACAGGCATAGGAAAACACATAATGATATGTACCAGTGGTGGGAGCAACTGACAGGAAATTCTGTGGAAGAGGCAGCCTTGTACACAATAGTGGGAAAAAATTACAAATAAGACATCAAAGCTGGCTTCAACTGCCTACAGAGAAAAATTATAAAAAGACTGGAATAAATTTTTGCTTTTGTGGTCTTTTCTCCTTCAAATGAGTGTTTCATCATTAGTAGGTTGAGTGGCTTTGGCTGATTCAAGTGATTTAGCTTCTTGCGCTTCTGCATCCTCAGTGTCCTCTAGCACTGTAGCATCAACTTTACACCAGCCTAGCTCTCTGACATCAGAGGTTCACAAGTTTAGTGAGGGAGCACTGAGCTGCCCCAGTCCTGGCATGAACCTGTCCCTCTCCTTTACCACCTGTAATTGGGCATTAGTCAAGCTGGTTCTCAGAATGATATATCACAACATATGAAATGCATGCAAAGTGATTAATCATTAAAATAGGGATTATTCATCTGATTAATCATTAAAAGATGAGTTTAAATGATTTTTGTTTCTTTTCTAAGCATGTTTTCACAAAAACTAATGTTTCACAACATTTCACTTAAATGTTCACCACATATTTAGCCACTTGGTGGCCATTTTGAATCTGAAAACACATTATGTAATTGATGAAAAAAATCAATAAATGTATTTTTCCATAGCATATACAACCATATTTTACACCACCAAATTTCATGTCAATATCTATACAGGTTTAAAAGTTATTAATGAAAATCTACCATGTACTGTCTTTTTGGTCCATCGCAGGGCATTTTAGGGTTTTCAGCAAAATTAGACCCTAATATTTGAAACATTTGGTCTAGTATAGCCCTAGAAAAAATTGGACATAATCAATGTATGCATATCTTTTAAGCAAAAATGTACAAAAATGATACCAATGAGTGGTTTTTATTTATCAAGCATGTGTGTGGACAAATTTAGGCTTCGTGCATTGAGTACAACTGCCCAAAGTAATATCATATTATAACCTTCAAGATAGAGAGCTGTTATCTTGTAGTAGGTATTATATTATAACATTGTGTAGGAAATTTTTAATGGGTGTGAGTGAGTAGCTTCCACAACAGGTCCTTTCCAAATAAGGCTTCCATACAGTTAAAATGGCCGAAAAATGTTCCGCCATCTTTAGACACCCATAACTTTTGAAAAAATAGAGATAGAGACATAGTTCTTTTTTGTTGTTGTGTTTGTTTTAAAAAGTTCTTTTCAAAAATACCATTTTTATGTACACAAATGCTGTATAAAATTTTGGCTGCCGCTACCTACTGTCTGAGGATATGACTATGCGTTTGGCTCTTTGAGTCACTATTGTAGTGTATATAATAAATTT
Source organism: Rapana venosa (assembly GCA_028751875.1). Taxonomy (NCBI): domain Eukaryota; kingdom Metazoa; phylum Mollusca; class Gastropoda; order Neogastropoda; family Muricidae; genus Rapana; species Rapana venosa. The sequence goes on from CM054138.1 coordinate 23,270,107, forward strand.
GTTAAGGGGATTTGTTCTGTAGGGGTTAACATGTCTTCTGGTATATTCCTCCGCAAGTTGAGATTTTAAACTGAGCACTGAAGTCTCACTTAACAACTGGCATGGTTTCGCAAGTCCTTCTTATTTATATCCTTTATGATGTTAAAAATAGGCTAGCAAATGGTGTGGTTGACAAAATAAATATACCCAGCATGCAGTCAGCAACCTAGTATGGTGTGTGCTCCGCAAAACTGGTTCAGCCAGCCCAATACACACTTTCTGAAACTTTCAGTTTCAGTTGGTGTCCCCCACAAAAAAGCCAAATACTTCTCAAGGAGTTTAGGGAGAAGTATTTAAAGTGAAGTTAACATAAGTAGTTCTAGTAGAGCTATCCCAGTATCTGTCTTTGATATTAATTAACACATGTTACAGAAACCATGTCAGAGTGTTTAAATTAGAACTTTTTCAGGATTTGGTTTCACACATTTAGAACAGGTTTCATTTACATTTGACTGATTTGAGTATGGACAGCGTTTAAAAAAAAAATGTGGATGTTTTTGTTTGGAAGAAAATTGTATACTTATTTTTTATTTTATATTTAGTATGACGCCGCCCTCAATATGCTGGCCCTAGAGAAGTGAGGTCTCTGACGCCTCGCTCCCCTACGACCTTATAGGTTATGGGACTCCTTTACCTCACCTTTTTATTTAGTATGGTGATAACTAAGGAAGGTGATGTTTGATCGTTGTTTTGGTCTTTTTTTCTTTTTTTTTTAAAAAATCAACAGGATCTACTGAGGTGACAGTGAAAATTGACCCTAGTGGATGGGCATGGCTTGTGGGTGGACGCAAGTTGTTCATCTGGCGGTGCAAGGCAACTACAACAAGGGTGAGGATCAAAAAGGTTTTCATCTTCTTTGTCAAATGCCCAGACAGCAACTATTTTTGTCTGTCATTTGAGCGAAAATGCGTTATGCTTCTGTTAAGCATCTGACAAGTCAGGCCCAGTGCACTCTGTCATTTGAGCGAAAATG
>CM054138.1:23271618-23389118 GCA_028751875.1 Rapana venosa
TTTGTTCTTTTATATCAAGGATAATGGAATAAGCACTTATGTGCTTTTTTACATCCAGTCCCTGTATGTATGTGGTTTTGTAAATTTTGTCATCCGTTCCCACCGGCACACAATGGCCTACCCTTACGGAAAGCGGAACAGGATTTAACTTGTGCGCAAGATGTTCAGCGTGCGTTCGCACACGGGGCCTCGGTTTATAGTCTCATCCGAAGGATGTGTGTGTTTTCAGTCTGTGCTTGTAAACAGTTTGTTTTGTACTTAGATAAGCGTGTGTATTTTTGTTGCAATGGCACTACCAAAACGTATTGGTAAAATGAGATTCCAAGGGAACAAAGAGAAAAAGTTTAGGAACATGGTTACATTTGGGAAACAAATGCGCACACAGCGAAAAGTGCAGGGCAGACTTTGAAAAACCACTTTAGTAAACGAGCACCTAGTAAATGAAGAAAAGGTCTTGTATGTTGTGTTTGCTTTGACATTTGGAGGCTTTTAAAAAATGTTGTGTTTTTCTTTGGAAATTTTGTGATCACTCGTGGTATGGGTTAACAGATCTGAATATCCACTTCCCCTAAAAGTCCTTTGGATGAGACTGAAAACTGAGGCCCCATGTGTGAATGCATGGACACGTTAAAACCTTTTCCTTTTTTGGGGGGAGAATAGGCCATTGGGTACTAATAGGAATGGATGACAAAATTTACGAAACCATATACACATGGGGGCTGGATGTAGAAAAGCACATGAGCGCTTATTCCATTACCCTCAAAATTAAAGAATGAAATAAAATAGGAAAAAATAAAATGGTGTAATAAACTGCGTTCACAGGACCAGGAGTCTGTCAACCTTCCTCAGCTTCGTGTGTGGCTGCTGGACATGCAGCTGTGTGGGTGAGTGGACAATCCTTTGACTGTTGTACCCCTGACATCTGCTTGTTATGTTTGTTGTTGTTGTTGAGTCTCTTGTTTGCTAAATGCCCCGAGAATCACTCAGAAGAAGAGTACTTTGTCTCTCTCTCTCACTGTGAGAGTACATGTATGCACTGGATGAGAAATTTGCAGGCAATGACTGTTTTTGCAAATACCTTGCTTTATATGCAGCCATACTCTGACTTCAGAGGAGATAATCATATATGAGAATTAGCCAAGATTTGTGCTAGACTTGTTTCTCCCTTCAACATAAAAAAGGTTTGAGGCAACAGTAATATTTTTTGTTGAACCTTGTAAATGTGGCTGTATGTGAGAAAGTAGTCATCTTTATTGTAATATAATAATCATTACGGTGGCTGAGAAAGAGGGTGGCAGATTGGTTAAGCCTGCCAAGAAGTAAACCGTGAGGTCCTGGGTTCAATTTTGCCCAGCCTCGCCCTTTCTTCCCAGTTTGACAAAAAAAATGAACTGAATGTCAAAGTCCTTTGCATGAGACTATAAACTGAGGCCCCATGTGTGAACGCATGCAAATTATCTTGTGCGCACATTAAAAACCCTTTCCGTCTTTTTTGAAGAGTAGGCCATTGTGAGCCGATAGGAATTAATGCCAACACATCGCCCCCCCCCCCCCCAACACCCCCCCCAAAAAAAAACAACCAAAAAAACAAAACAACAAGACCAACCAAACAACCCCAAACCCAACAGCATGCACACAGGTGTCATGTTTAGACACCATTCCCAAAGGAGAATGCGGCTATTTAAATGTTGGGGTGGGGGGGGAGGAAAACGGTCGCATACGCAATAATCTCACCATGGTGAACCTCGGAGCTCTAGCCGAGGAATGGAAAAAAAAAGTTACCGTGGCTCAGTGGGGGGGTCACCATACTGCATCACTTACTACTGAAGGATCCTTGTGAAAGTGATTGTGCACAGCAGCACTCTTGTGTTTCGGCAGGGAAGGGGTGATGGTTCTTGGCGCTGGTGTGAACTTGGAGAGCAGTCAGGAGCTGTACTACGCTTTGGGTGAGTTTCCTCTTTTACCGGTGGGTCTCTTGTCACAGTCTTGTCTGTCATGGCTGTAGAAATGTACATGCGTTTGTGTTTTTAATATATGTGTATATATGCATATATGGGGACAGGATAGCTCAGTGGTCAGAGCACTCGCTTTCCTCCATCCCAGGTTAAGCAGCATTGAGTGTGGTTACGACTTGGATGGGTGACTGTTTGGCTTTAGTACAGTTCCCCCACTCCCCAGTTCACCCAGCTGTAAATGGGTACCTGCCTCTTTAGGGTCAGGGAAGGTAAAGCAGCGAGGGAGAGGAGAGAAGATAGGCACTGCCCTCAGTATGCGGGCCCTTAGAGAAGTGAGGTCTCTGACGCCTCGCTCCCCTATGACCTTATAGGTTATGGGACAGCTTCACCTTCTTTTTAATATGCATATTCTGTGCATATTTTGTTGTGTGGATGTTTCATGCTTGTGTATCTTCTGATATCTGTTTGTGTGGGTGTTGTGTTCTTGTTTTTAGCTGTGCTGTCCAGCCCAGATGTCCAGGAACACATGCAGCTGGAGAAGATGACCGTACTGGACCACACAGAGAGATATGAGGTCAGACTTTGCGTTCATCTTGTGTGTCTGTATTTTAGGGGCTTATCATGAGGCATGATTTAAAAAAAAAAAATCAAAATGTGCCTAAGACCCCCCCCCCCCCCCAAAAAAACAAAAAAAACCCCCAACAAAAACCACCAAAACAAACGAACAAAACCCCAACACCTCCCCTCTCCCCCCCAAAAAAACAACAACAACAACAAAACAAATCAACAACACAACAACAAAAACCCCACAACAACAACAAACAAAACAACAACAAACATCCATTCAGTCACACCTATTAGAAACAGGGCTTTTGGTGTTTAATGTAGAGTTGATTGTTTGCTCAACAGGAAGCCAGGGAAGAGGAGGTGTTGAGCTATCACCTGTTGGTGCCAACGCCTGTGTCCCAGGAAGCTATGGTCTACAACCAGCGAATGGTGTTCATCATTCCTAGTGAGTTCCTAGCTTTTGTGTGTGTATGTGTGGGTTTTTTTCCCCTCTTCTATTTGTTGCCCCATCACCCAGAATGTGTGCACTCTGACTCGCTCATCCCACCTGGGAATCACTGTTGAGTTTGAAATTGCACACTGAATGAGAAGTTTATATGTATGACTGTTTTTAAGTACCTCGCCATATAGGCAGCCATACTTTGACTTCAGACAATTTTCTTCTTCTTTAAAAGTGAGTGCAGGTTGTTATGTTAAGAGCTTCTCATGGCTGAAGGCAATCTCAACACTAACATTTGATAACACAACATTTTAGTGTCGGCCTTGGCAGTTAGCTGACACCAAAAACTGACACAGCTTTTGGCCTGGGCCCATCTCCCCAGGGTTTAAGTTATAAGATGTCAAGCAGGGATGCTTCGTGGAAGCCTTGGTTTTAGCAGTTCCCCCAGTTCACCCAGTTGTAAATGGGTACCTGCCCTCTTTAGGGACAGGGGAAGTTCAAGCAGCGAGGGAGAGGAGATGAGCACTGCCTTCAAGATGCTGGCCTTTTGAGAAGCTGATATCTAAGACACTTGCTCCTCAGTGACTACGCTGGTCATGGGAACACCATTACCTTTTGCGTACCTGCTAACATATTGGGGGATAGGTGGGAGGGGTGTGGAAGTTTGTCATATCTTTGAATAAATCAATTTATTTTTCTATTTTTCTTTTCTTCCTTTCCTTTCTCTTTCCTGTTGGAGTTTGTCATATCTTTGAATAAATCAATTTATTTTTCTATCTTTCTGTTCTTCCTTTCCTTTCTCTTTCCTTCTCTCTTTTTAATCTTTCTTCCTTCCTTTCTTTGTTGAAACAGTGAAGGACGGCCAGATGGCAGACCGCATAGAGCTGCAGTCTGCTGCAGACCAGCTCATTGGAGCAGGTAAGTGCATGTGAACTTTAAGTGAAGATCAGTTTGAGTGTGTGTGTGGTGCATGAGAACTTTGAGTAAAGATCAGGTAGTGTGTGTGGGTATTGTGAACTTTTAGTAAAGATCAGGTAGTGTGTGTGGGTGCATGAGAACTTTTAGTGAATATCAGTTAGTATGTGGGTATGTAAACTTTTAGTTAAGATCAGTGTGTGGGTACATGTGAACTTTTAGTTCAGATCAGTTAGAGTGTGGATACATGTGAACTTTTAGTTAAGATCAGTTAGAGTGTGGATACATGTGAACTTTTAACTGAATGCAGTTAGAGCAGTGAGCACAAGTGATCTTTTTTCTCTTTCTTCTTCGGCTAGAGCTCCAAGGTTCACCAATGGTGAGATGTTGAGTATGTGACAGTGCGAAAATGCGTTGCAGTGCCGTTAAGCACCTGACGAGTCAGGCCCAGCACATCTGACTTAGGCATGGGAGAGAATTGCTATCTTCCAGCCTTTCTGGAAAAAAGGCAGGAGAATAAACCAAGAAGGAAGCTAATAGACAAGGAGGTGACAGGAAGAAAAGGAACAAAGCAGAAACAAAGAGAGGGATAGAAAAAAGGGAATTCCTAGCACAGAATTTCCAGAAAGTGGGGGTGCTGTTGATACTGACAGACCCCCAGCATCCCCACAGGGGAATCAGAGACTTATGAGAAGCAGAACTTTTGTTTTTGTTGGTCTCCTAGCATACCATACATCAGAATTTTGACTTCGCATTCTGTCACATTTTCCACCAGAAATCATGTGGAAAAAAATCTTAGTTATTTCATGCCCTGTAAATCAAAAAAAAAAAAAGAAAAGAAAAAGAAGAAACCACTGCAAGCAGCTTGAACAAACTGTGTAAATGATTGTGTAAGATTGTGAAAAAAAAAAATTCTGCTTTCTGAAGTAATGGGTTAAAAAAAAAAAGAAACCACAATCTTTTGCCTGCAAGCGGATCGTCTTCTTCTTCCTTTTTTGTCATGTTTCTCCCAGGGGAGGTTTGACATTGATGAGCCTTCTCCATCTCTCTCTGTTTTGAGCTTCCTCCTTATTTATGCCCCTCTCTCTAAGATTATCTGCAATACAGGCAGCCCAGGTCTTGCTAGGTCTTCCCTTTGGTCCTGCAAGCAGATCATAAACCAGATATCATTTATATTGTTTCTGTCACTTCTTTCATGTAGCTGTAATGGTTTTGCATTGTTAGGGTATTTTTTGTGTGTCTTTTTCTCCGGTACCTGTAATGGCTTTGTATGGTCAGTGTATTTTAGTCAAATTTTTGTTGTTGTCAGGCACCTGTGACAGCTACGCCGTGTTCTTCTCCAACACCCACGGGATGTTTCGCATCGTGCAGAACCACACAGTTGAGGACAGGTAAGATCGTTGCACGTATGTAGCAGAAACAAGTCGAAAGAAATACAAAACCTCTTTTCTAACCGTTGCTATTTGTGTACACTACATTTTAACCTTTTCCCTACGGGTAACCCGCTATAGGGTAACCAACCATCTACTAACCCTTCCCTCCGTATCACCCACTACTGGGTTACGGTAGGATATAATGCGCAGAGTGCACGTGTACTGGGAAAGAGGGGTTCTCTCCTTTAACGTAGGGATAGTGTTAAAAAAAGAAAAGGCTTCAGCTTCAGGGGGTACAGTTGCCTGACCCTTGCTTTTTAGGAGAAGCAGGGGTCACACCTCTCCCTTAAGCTCATCCACTGTAATATTCTTCATTTTGACTGAAAACAGTAAAAGGTTGGTTGCTCTCCTCTGTTAGTCAAGTAGTATGTATTTCAGGTATTCACTTAATAGCCTAAGACATCTTTGTTTGCTGTGATTATTTGATAAGGACTAGCATGTGTGTGCAGACTATGGTTAAAAAAATGTTAAGTATTTTAAAAGTTTTTTTAAAATCACCCATGTGATATTTTATTTCTTTTTTGTTGTTGATTTTTTGGTCCATAATAGAGTTCTGACATTCACCATTTGTGTGATTTTATGTATGCAACCATTTTTACCCACAATTAAGGTAGCCACATTTTGTCTTCAGTGATGGTATCTGATCACGACACTTGTATGCATGCGTTTTTTAAAAAAAGAAATGATCATCTGTTCCTACTGGCACGAATTGCCTACTCTTCTGAAAGGCTGAACACGTTTGTAATGTGTGCGCAAGATGTTCTGCATGCGTTCACTTACAAGGTCTAGGTTTATAGTCTTATCTGATGGACTGGACAATCGATATAAAACAGTACAGTGCAAACAGTGCTGCTCATAACAAATAGTTTGTCACGATGCAGTACCATGCCATGCAGAACATTTTGGGGGGCTTGTTGAATCATCATTTCTCTTCTGTAGTTGATTTCTTTCTCTCTCTTTTTTTTTTCCAGTATCATGGAAGACTTTGGACAAGACAGCTTACTCCAATCTGACATTGTGAGTATTTGGGTTTATTATGTATTAAAAGCGTATGCAGATTTGGTCATACAGATAAGCCACAAAATGGTTTTGTTGTTGTTGATGTTTCTGTTGCTGTTGTTGTTTTTCTCTGCTTTAATGTATAGTGCTAGCAACAATATTTTGTTTTGATTGTGGAAGGTTGCGCTCTTTTAGAAGCAGGAGAAGCAGGACCTTTATGACTGTCAAACAAACAAAAAATAGATATATAAAAAAGAAGAAAGAGGCCTTTCTTTTCTTTTTTTTTTTCTTTTTAATTTTTTTTCTCTTTGTAGGTTGACTTTTTTTAAAAACTTTTTTTTGTTTTTTTGAGGAGGGTATATTAATGAAAACAAACTTTTATCATTTGCTGCATTAGAGAAGAAAAACAACAACCTGGAAACCACAACACAAAAAAAAGAGAAAAAGATGAATAAAGGAAAGAAAAAAGTCCCAAAGCCACAAACACATACTTCTTTTTTGCTCTGCCAAACACTTGGGTGTTGTGTTTTTATTTATCTGCTTTTATAAACAAACAGGTTTCATGTTTTGTTTTGTTTTTAAACACCAATGACAAACATCTGTCCTCTAGCCATGTGTGTGCATGTATGTCTGGATCGCGTCTAGACCTATGACACAAGAAACAACAGTGAGAGTTGGTTTTATTCCCCATTTTTAATAATAATAATAATAATGTATGGAATTTATATAGCGCTGAATCTTGTAAAGCAACAAATCAAAGCGCTCAGATGACAACTTTTTTTTAAACATCCAGTCCCCGTGTGTATGCATGCTGTTTTGTAAATGTTGTCATCTGTTCCCACCGGCACACAATGACCTACTCTTTCAAAAAGCGGAACAGGATTAACGCGTGCGCAAGATGTTCCGCATGCGTTTGCACACGGGGCCTCGGTTTACAGTCTCATCCGAAGGACTTAATGTGTATATAGTTGCGCATTTTATTTTGTGGTTTAAAATTTTACTAGGTTGACAGCCCTGATATATGACCTCTGCGGGTCAGCGGGGCGATAAAGGACAAGAATGGGATTGCAGCCATGTGTGTGTGGATCGTGTCTTATCTCTGTGCCATGTCTTGTGTGGGCAGTCGATGCTGGGCTTCAGCATGTCCCAGGTAGCGGAGCTGAGCCGGTGTGAGGACAAGCTGTCTCGCCTCAAGGCCTGCTTCCTCTCCTCCCTGTCAGGACACCAGGTAAAACGGGCTGGAGGGTTTGGACTGGATGTGGAGTGTGTCGGCGTTAGAAGATTTCATGGAAGGGAATCGTGGGTTTTTTTCAATGGGGGGGGGGGGGGGGGGGGTTGGTGTGGGGTTTGGGTGGTGTGTGGTGGGGTTTGGGTGGTGTGTGGGGTTTGGGTGGTGTGTGGTAGGGTTTGGGTGGTGTGTGGTGTGATTGTGGTGTTGCGTAATGTTGTGTGGGTGGTAGTGTAGCATGTTGATATGTGCTGTGTGGTATTATTGATGTGTGATATTGATACAGGCTCATGTAATAGACAACAATAATTGTCGGGTGAGTGTTCAACGACAAAGAAGAATTTATGAATTTTCAGAACATGAATCTTATCTCATTCGTTCCAGAACTGAGATGTAACATTTGTCCCTTTATGATCAGCAATCATAACTTTTTTTTCAGCTTCAGTAGTAGAATGTTGAGCACTTATGGTGTGCAACAACTTCCACCCCTCTTCACCCCACCCCCCCTTCACAAAGTAAACAACAACAACAAAAAAGTAGGCTCCTTCTTGATCTGCAAATAGAACTCTGTGTGACATGAAATCAGTATGCTTCCAAAGAGATACACTGTATACCATGATTGAAAATAGAACTCCCAGATAGTAACAAAGTTCAGAAGGGGAAACAGACCCTCAGTATAAACTGATAGAAAACTACTCTCATCCAGTTGTATGACCAGCTTCACTAGTTGTTAGAATGCCAACTAGAAGTCTTTTTCAGCCAGCATAAACCAGGGAGGGATACCAAAGAAACGCGTCAACTAGGATTTTTATTTGGATATTAGTTGCAGTTGTTTCTGAATGTACATTAGGATTTTGTAAAAACAAAAAAATCATAAATCATTGAGTTTAGTCAGAAACAAACAATTTATAGACAAAACCAGGATTTAAATAATTCACCAATAATTCACTACTGATTTCACTCAAAGGCTCGTGCGACAGTAGGCTTGATTATCTATTTTTTACTAGTGTTCTGTAATCTGCATTTTTTTCTTTTTCTTTGGTCTTTCAGGCAGATGTACAGCAAATGGTGGAGGACTTGTTTCCTTCTTCCATCATGGACGCTCCCCCAGGGGAAACTGGCCGTGAGGTGGATCAGCTAGTAGCCTCCCTTAGCTCCGACATCATCGACGATTACCCGACAGCTGACCCTCGCTGGGCAGAGGCCGTGAGACAAGGTCAGCGGGTGTTGCGTTTATTGTTTGTGATATTGTTTTTAACGCCGTCCCTAAGTTAAGGGAGAGAACCCCTCTTTCCCAGTACTTGTGCACTGTGCGCATTTGTGTGCTTCTGTAACCCAGTAGTAGTGGGTGATATGGAGGGAAGGGTTAGTGGATGGTTGATTACCTTATAAAGGGTTACCCATAGGGAAAAGGTTAATGTAGTAGATAGCTTTAGTGGTCACAAGCACTGGCTTTTCTTTGCCCCAAGATGCAGCATCGAGCGTGGTTACCAAGTGGATGGGTGACCGTTAGCACTCCTTGGCTTCTGCACAGTCCCCCAGTTCACCCAGCTGTCGATGGGTACCTGCCCTCTTTAGGGTCAGGGAAGGTAAAGCAGCGAGGGAGAGGAGATGGGCTCCACCCTCAATATGCTGGCCCCAGGAGAAGCTGAGGTCTCTGACATCTCGCTCGCCAGTGACCGCATAGGTCATGGGAAAACCTTTACCTTTTATGTTTTTTACATATGTTTTTAGGGTAGTTTAGGAGTAAACAGGGAAGGTGATCTCAGAGTTTTTGGTGAATCGTGCTGTGTTGTGATTTATGCTGAATGTTAAGACATTTTCTTATGTCTTAGTTTTTTTTTCAAAATGACATAAGAAATAATGCTCTTTGCTAGAGGACTTGTTTGTTTAAAACTATGTCTGTGATTGAAGATTGCCTGTACATCTAAATAATAAAAAATCCTTATTGTTTTGAGAAATTTCTCTCATTTTGGGAAGTATACCATCCAGCTTTATTCAGGGATTAAAAGCTCTGAAGAATATGTATGTATGCATCATCTGTATTTAGTGGTGCATGTGTGTGTGAGTGTGTGCACGTGCGTGCGCGCATGCATGTGTGCGTGCATGCGTACATGCATTTGTGTGTGTTATTTTTTTATATTTTTTTATTTTGAGGATAATGGAATAAGCACTCGTGTGCTTTTTTTTTAACATCCAGTCCCTTTGTGTATGCAGTTTTGTAAATTTTGTCATCTATGTGTGTGCATGCATGCATGTTGCAGAGGGGGGAAGCAGCAGTTCTCTGATCATTGTTCAACAGCTGAGAGACAAAGTGCGGGCCCACGACTACTTCCGCTCCTTCCTGAAGAAATTCAATTTGTGGGAGAAGGTATGACTGTTCTTCTTCTTATTTTTTCATTCTTGTCTTCAGCTCTGTGTGTGTGTGGGTTTGTGTGTGGGTGTGTTTTTGTGTGTGGGTGGGTGGATGATCGTGTGTGTGTTGTGTTGGTGTGTTTGTGTGTGTGTGGGTGGATGATTGTGTGTGTGGTGTTGTGTTTGTGTGTGGGTGGGTGGATAATTGTGTGTGTGTTGTGTGTTGTTGTGTTTGTGTGTGTGTTCCGCCTTTCGGAATAGTAGACCCTTGAGTGCTGGTAGGAACGGATAACAAAATTTCAAAAACGCGTGCACACAGGTGTTGTGCTTTAGGCACTATCCCTGAAGTCGGAATATGGCTACCTAAATGGTGTGCGTGTGTAGGGGAGGGGGTGGGGGGAGGAGGGGGGGGGGGGGGGGGGGGGACGGTCGCTTATGCGAAAATCTCACCATTGGTCAACCTCAGACCTCTAGCTGAGGTACAAAAAAAAAATAAATAAATAAAAGATTAAATCTCAGAATTGTCTTACAGGTTTAAGTATCAAGGAGTCCCCAAACTTCTATCCACTTGTGTTTTTAGTGTACATCACTTTTAGCCAAAAAAAGATAGTTATAATTATAATTTATGTTTTTGTTGTGTCAAATATGTCTACATGACGTAAATGGCAATCAAATATTCTAAATCTGAATCACAGTTTGTAGAAGAGAAAGCTATTGCAGGAGACGTAGATGACCTGACCATACCCAGCATGCATCCTGCCGTCTGGACATTGACAGGCTCCAACAGATGTAACTTGCTCATTGACATGCTGCCTGAAAAGTTGACTGCATGCGCCACAATGACGCGCGAGGGAGAAGTCAATACACACTCTTTTAGACTTGACACTTCTAGAAAGTCGAAATGCAGCTAGCTACCTTAATGGGGGATGAGATAGCCTGGAGGTCAGCGTGATGCGCTCGTGATCCGCTGACCCGAGTTTGATTCCTGTTCATGAGGACTTTTTCCTCTGGAGTTAACATTAGTGCTTACTCCACTCTTGGTCTTTCGGATGAGACTATAAACCGATATCCCGTGTGTGAACGCACGCTGAACATGTTATGCACATGTTAAAACCCGTTCCTCTTTTTTGGAAGAGTAGGTCATTGTGTGCCGGTAGAAACGGATGACAAAATTTACAAAAAACTGCAGACACACAAGTACTGGATGTAAAAAAGTACATAAGTGCTTATTCCATTATCCTCGAAATAAAAGATTAAATAAGTAAATAAAATGGTGGGTAACAACAGGCTCATATGCAAAATTTCGCCATTGGTGAACTTTGGAGCTGTAACTAAGGAACGGGGTAAAAAAACAAAACCAAAAAAAGCCTTGACAGTGAACATGATATGTGTTATGTGTGTGTGCATGTGTGTGCGTGTGTGTGTGTGTGTGCGTGCGTGTGTGTGTGTGTGTGTGTGTGTGTGTGCGTGCGTGTGTGTGTGTGTGCGTGCGTGTGTGTGCGTGCGTGTGTGTGTGTGCGTGTGTGTGCAGCTGACAGTGACCCCAGTGCGGGAGGGGGTGATGAACACCAGACTTCTGCTGTGTGAGCACGTGGAGAAGCTGAAGGCTGCTATCGCTCTCAGAGAACAGGACCCAGAGTAAGGAGTTTGGCCTAGATGATTGTACTTTATGCTGTAGCAGAGATTAACTCACTCAGGATGGCCAATTCTCTCACAGACGGCCCATTTGTAATGGTTAGAAAAAAATCATAAAAAATACAAAACACATAGTAAGAAAATGAAATTTTCTGAACTTATGAATAACATGCTGGGTTAGTACATATTAAAAAATTGAAGCTCTCACTTAAGTAAAACGCCATCGTCAAGGCCTAATCTGATCCCTGCTATTTTGCGCTGAGTTTGCTTCTGACACCATCTTTGACACGTATGCAAAAATGGTGGGCTACTCTCTGCAACTGCAAACAAAGAGCACAGAACACACGGAATCACCCGACAACGCACTGCATTCGACGTTGGACAGGCTCACGAAGCTATGTTTAGCTGCACGAGTCATAGTATCATGCGGCCGCCATGTGAAAAATCTGCAAACAGCAAATCCACTATAGCAGTGAGTCGTCCAAAACCGTGGCTTCACACTGATCCGCTATAGCGGACAGCGCTCCCCTGAGAGTTAAGACCCAGTGTAAGGGTTTTGGCTTAGATGGTTGTATTTATGTTGTAGCAAAATCATGCCGTGCCCAGACCAGTAGAGGTAATGAGCTAGAAGTTGACAGATTATAGAGTGAGGAATTTGACTGTGTGTTCTCTGATGTGCTTTTTTCTTTTTATGTTTCGAAATCTGTTTTGTTTGTTGTCTGTTTTATCATCACTTCTAGAGTAACAGGACTGTAGCTAGGAGGATGTTGTTGGTGCTGTTGTTGCACATTCGCCAGTGTAATACCTTGCAGATCACCTAGAATAAGTCTCACTTAGCCAACTGCGGTACCACTTTGAGACCTTAATATTTATTTATTTATTCGTTCATATCGAGGATAATGGAATAAGCACTTATGTGCTTTTTTACATCCAGTCCCCGTGTGTATGTGGTTTTATAAATTCTGTCATCTGTTTCCACCGGCACACAATGGCCTACTCTTACAAAAAGTGGAACAGGATTTAACGTGTGCGCAAGATGTTCAGCGTGCGTTCGCACACGGGGCCTCGGTTTATAGTCTCATCCGAAGGACTTTTGGGGGAGAGTGGATTCTGCACTGATGTTAACTCAGGGGAAAATATCCCCCTTGAACGGGAATGGAACCTGGGTCGTCAGATTGCGACCGCAATATTCTAACCACTAGGCTATCCCGTCCCCATAATAAACATTGAGTGAGAATTTCTTTATGTATGGCTGTTGTCATGTACCACATCATATGTGTGTGTTTGTGTATGTAGGTGCATGTATGTGTGCATGTGCAGGCACACTTGGATATTTTGACATGCCCGAAAAACGATAGAAACAGGATTATCATGTTTGATGTTATTACTCACTTTTGTGTATGTATATATACTTTTTCAGTTACTTCCTCCCCCCTCCCCCTTTCAATAAATGATATCTTGCGCTCACATTAAATCCTGTTCTGCTTTTTGTAAGAGTAGGCCATTGTGTGCCAGTGGGAACAGATGACAGAATTTACAAAACCGCATACACATGGGTACTGATGTATAAAAGCACATAAGTGCTTATTCCATTATCCTCGATATAAAAGAATAAATGAATAAATAAATACACTACATATGTTTGTTGCTTTCATTTTTGCAAGTAAGTGAGGTGACATAATACTTTGTTTTTCTGTCAAGATGAGAAACATGAGTGCAAATATGTTTTCAGACCATTGAAAACGGTGGACATGTGCATACGCCGTTTGCTGAAGCAGCGCGCTACCCCCCTGCCTCCCACTCTGAACCCTGAAGATGTCTTCTTCAGAGAGGTATGACCTCTGTGTGTGTGTGTGTGTGTGTGTGTGTGTGTGTGTGTGTGTGTGTTTGTAAGAAAATTGGTTGAAAATTGAAAGAATGAAGGAAGGAGGGAGCTAAAAGGAAGAGTTGGAGGTCGAAGGAAAAGGAAGAAACAGAAGGAGGAAGAAACAGGAGGAGAAAGAAACAGGAGGAGGAAGAAACAGGAGGAGGAAGAAACAGGAGGAGGAAGGGAATTGTATACTGCTTTCAGTCACTTTTTCTTTCTTGTTCTTTTTCGTAAGAAGAAAATCAGTTGAAAATTGAAGTAAAGGAGGAAGGAGGGAGGGAAAAAGGAAGGGTGGGAGGAAGGAAGGAAGAAATATAGAAGGAGAAAGGGAATTGTAGATCGCTTTCAGTCATTGTAGGTTTTTCCACGGTGAATTTAGGCTGCTGTCCTTAAGGAGAGTGCATCGCCACATTTAGCGGTGCCATCCTTTTTTTTAAATGTTAGCCTGTGCATTTATTTCCCTTTGAAAGTGTCTTTTCTCCTAAGGAGTTTTGCCAGGGTTGCTGTGGGTTCTTTTACTTGTACTAAATGTGTGTTGCACTCGAGACCTGGGTTTATTGTATCATCCAATAGTCTAGCAGCCTATCCATCACTCAAAGTCTATTGGATGGAGGGAAAAGTTCAGGTTCAAACATGGATCGAACCTGCAACTTCTCTCATTCTAAGCAGATGCGTTATCTGTAGACCGTTGATTCTGTGTGTAAATTGATGTTGACAGTCTCTTTGTAATGGATTATGGACAGGTGTCCTGTGTGTGTGTGTGTGTTGATGTTGACAGTCTCATTGTTGTGTATTATGGGCAGGTGTGTGAGTTGATGTTGACATTGTCTTTGTTACGTATTATGGGCAGGTGTCTGTGTGTGCATTAATGTTGCCAATATCTTTGTTGTGTATTTTGCAAACTGATGTTGACAGTGTCTTTGTTATTGTAATATGGGCAGGTGTCCTGTGTGTGAATCGGTGTTGACAATGTCTTCGTTATGTATTATGGGCAGGTGTCTCTTGTTTATGCTGATGTTGACAGTGTCTTTGTTGTGTTATTATGAGCAGACGTCGTTTGTGTGTTTGTGTGTGTTGACAGTCTCTTTCAATTTCTTTCTGTTGTGTATTATGGGCAGGTGTGTGAGTTGATATTGACTGTCTCTTTGTTATGTAATATGGGCAGGTGTTCTGTGTGTGAGTTGATGGTACTAAGGGCAGATGTCCTGTGTGTGAGTTGATATTGACTGTCTTTTGTTATGTAATATGGGCAGGTGTTCTGTGTGTGAGTTGATGGTACTAAGGGCAGATGTCCTGTGTGTGAGTTGATATTGACTTGTCTCTTTGTTATGTAATATGGGCAGGTGTTCTGTGCGTGAGTTGATGGTAACCATCGCTTTTTTCGTGTACTAAGGGCAGATGTGTCCTGTGTGTGAGCTGGTGTTGACAAATCTCTTTGTCACGTGTCATGGGCAGGTGTCTGAGTTGATATTGACTGTCTTTGTTATGTAATATGGGCAGGTGTTCTGTGTGTGAGTTGATGGTACTAAGGGCAGATGTGTCCTGTGTGTGAGTTGGTGTTGACAAATCTCTTCGTCGCGTGTCATGGGCAGGTGTCCAGGGTGCAGGAGATTGCAGGTGCGTTGTTCGACTATGAGCAGGAGCTACTGAGCTCCGGCATCACCTCCAGACAGTCCTCACAGCTGATCATCACCGTCAGTGGCTTGCTGCAGGTATGTACATAGTGGCTTGCTGCAGGTATGTACCTAGTCAGTGGCTTGCTGCAGGTATGTACATAGTGGCTTGCTGCAGGTATGTACATAGTCAGTGGCTTGCTGCAGGTATGTACCTAGTCAGTGGCTTGCTGCAGGTATGTACCTAGTCAGTGGCTTGCTGCAGGTATGTACCTAGTCAGTGGCTTGCTGCAGGTATGTACCTAGTCAGTGGCTTGCTGCAGGTATGTACCTAGTCAGTGGCTTGCTGCAGGTATGTACCTAGTCAGTGGCTTGCTGCAGGTATGTACATAGTGGCTTGCTGCAGGTATGTACATAGTCAGTGGCTTGCTGCAGGTATGTACATAGTGGCTTGCTGCAGGTATGTACATAGTCAGTGGCTTGCTGCAGGTATGTACATAGTCAGTGGCTTGCTGCAGGTATGTACCTAGTCAGTGGCTTGCTGCAGGTATGTACCTAGTCAGTGGCTTGCTGCAGGTATGTACCTAGTCAGTGGCTTGCTGCAGGTATGTACATAGTCAGTGGCTTGCTGCAGGTATGTACATAGTCAGTGGCTTGCTGCAGGTATGTACCTAGTCAGTGGCTTGCTGCAGGTATGTACATAGTGGCTTGCTGCAGGTATGTACCTAGTCAGTGGCTTGCTGCAGGTATGTACATAGTCAGTGGCTTGCTGCAGGTATGTACATAGTCAGTGGCTTGCTGCAGGTATGTACATAGTGGCTTGCTGCAGGTATGTACATAGTCAGTGGCTTGCTGCAGGTATGTACATAGTCAGTGGCTTGCTGCAGGTATGTACATAGTGGCTTGCTGCAGGTATGTGCGTAGTCAGTGGCTTGCTGCAGGTATGTACATAGTGGCTTGCTGCAGGTATGTACATAGTGGCTTGCTGCAGGTATGTACATAGTCAGTGGCTTGCTGCAGGTATGTACATAGTCAGTGGCTTGCTGCAGGTATGTACATAGTCAGTGGCTTGCTGCAGGTATGTACATAGTCAGTGGCTTGCTGCAGGTATGTACATAGTCAGTGGCTTGCTGCAGGTATGTACATAGTGGCTTGCTGCAGGTATGTACATAGTCAGTGGCTTGCTGCAGGTATGTACATAGTCAGTGGCTTGCTGCAGGTATGTACATAGTGGCTTGCTGCAGGTATGTAGTCAGTGGCTTGCTGCAGGTATGTACATAGTGGCTTGCTGCAGGTATGTACATAGTCAGTGGCTTGCTGCAGGTATGTACATAGTCAGTGGCTTGCTGCAGGTATGTACGTAGTCAGTGGCTTGCTGCAGGTATGTACATAGTCAGTGGCTTGCTGCAGGTATGTACGTAATTCCAACCACGTTTAAAGTCATGGCGGATTTCTCTGCGTGAAATTCGGGCTTTTCTCTCTTAGTGGGAGAGCACGTTGCCACGAGAGCAGTGCCACCCATAATTTTTTTTTTGTCTTTTCTTATTTTTATTTTATTTTAATGTATATCACTGTAAGTCGTGACTGAGATTTCTCTGCGTGAAATTTGTGCTGCTCTTCCTTGGGGAGAACAGGTTGCCACGAGAGTATGACACCCAATTTTTTTTTTCCCCTGCCTGCATGTGTATTTGTTTCCTTTTCACAGTGGCTTTTTTTTTCCCCTACAGATTTTTGCCAGGGGCAACTTTCTCTCGTTGCTATGGGTTCTTTTACGTGTGTTAAATGTGTTGTGCACATGGGGGTTCGGTTTATTGTTTCATTCAAAAGACTAGCACCCAGACCACGACTCACAGTCTAGTAAATTGGGGGGGGAGGGGGGAGTTTGGGATACAAACAATGAGATGGGCAGTGTGTTGGTGTGTGTGTGTGTTAGCCTTCTAGTGTGCATGATGATCCTTCGGATGAGACTATATACCGAGGCCCCGTGTTCAAACGCATGCAGAACATCTTGCGCACACGTTAAATTCTGTTCCGCTTTTCGGAAGAGTAGGCCATTGTGTGCCAGTGGAAACAGATGACAAAATGTACCAAACCGCATACACACAGGGACTGGATGTAAAAAAAGCACATGAGTGCTTATTCCATTATCCTCGATATAAAAGAATAAATACATTAAAAAGTCAGCTTCAAATAGGGTCTCATGGAATCAAACCGTTCCACTGCATTTCCGATGTTTTAGACAATCGGTATCCCTTTTTTGGGTCAGGTTTTTTGTTTGTTTGTTTGTTTGTGTGTGTGTGTGTTGTTTTTTTTACTTACTTAGGCCCATCACTCCCCCTGGAGCATAGTCCGCCGACAACAGTCGCAGAAACCAAGATGATGGGATATACCTGGAGACAGCAGGAGAGAATAGCCCAGGACAGAGGACTCTGGCGGACTGTTGGCGGCAGCCTATGCTATGGTTTTTTTAAATATAGATATATATAATTTGTGATAAGCCACGTACTGTCTGTTGGACAGACTCTGGTGTCGGCAGCCTTGGTGTACCGACAGTCCAAAGCTGGCACCTTCGAGACGGAGGAGGAGGAGGAGGACGCTGCCGGTCGTCACATGCCCGAGTACCTTCCCTGGACCTCCACCGCGGGGCCGAGTGGTCTGCGCACCGTCCTGTCCAAACAGGTCAGTCCTCTGCACACCGTTGTTGTTGTTGTTGTACGTTGTTGTTGTTGTACATTGTTGTTGTTGTACATTGTTGTTGTTGTACATTGTTGTATGTTCACCAGTCAAAATCCCTGGGGGTCATCCAGGGTATTATGCACTCTTGACTCACTCATCTCACCTCTCATCTTTCGGATGAGACTATCAACCGAGGCTCCGTGTCCCGAACGCACGCAGAACATCTTGCGCACGCGTTAAATCCTGTTTCGCTTTTCGGAAGAGTAGGCCATTGTGTGCCGGTGGAAACAAGGTGACGGAATTTACAAAACCGCGTACACACGGGGGGACTGGATGTAAAAAAGCACATGAGTGCTTATTCCGTTATCCTCGATATAAAAGAATAAATAATAATAATAATAATAATAATAATAACCTGTGTGCATGCATTTAAAAAAAAAAGCTTTTTACATCTGTTTCTACTGGCATGAAATGACCTACTTTACTATAGGGGGGGGATGGGTTTTTAACGTGTGGGCAAGATGTTTCTGCAAGTGTTCACATGGGGCTTCAGTTTATAGTCTCATCCAAATTTTGGGTGGGTGGGTGGAGTCAGTTCTGATGTTAACCCCAGGGTAAAATTCCCTTCAACAGGTTCCTCCATGGTGGATCAATCCTGGGCCATCAGATCACAATCACAATGATCTAAGCACTAGGCCATCACTGACATAATTTTAAAGCATGAGACTATAAACCGAGGCCCAGTGTGCGAATGCATGCAGAACATCTTGCGCACACGTTAAAACCCGTTCCGCTTTTCGGAAGAGTAGGCTATTGTGTGCCGGTGGGAACGGATGACAAAATTTCCAAAACTGCATACACACGGGGACTGGTTGCAAAAAGGCACACAAGTGCTTATTCCATTATCCTTGATATAAAAGAATAAAATAAATAAAAATAAATTTAAAAAGCATAACATCATCTTGATGTGGGCCTTGGGCACCTAGCTGACATCAGTAACTGACATCGTTTGGCCTGGGCCATCATTACTGTGCAAGATGCAGGGTTCAGACAAACCTTGCAGGTAACTGTAGGCTTTGGCATTGGAAGAATTGAGCGTATCAGTCATGGCTCACCGTGAAGAAATAGTTTAAGAGATGTAAAGAAGTTTATGAAGTTGTAGCACGTTACAACAATGCAGCTTTTGTAATGCATTGTTAGAAAATATGATAACGCAAACTTTTCTTGTTTAAAAAAAGAAGAAGAAAAGCCCCTTCAACAAATAAAAACTATCGGATTCGGATAATTCAATCATGTAGAGGCCATTGCCCCTCATGATAGGGTGTATACAGCAAACACACAAGAGCATTAACTCATTGGAGTCGCAGTGAAATGGATCCCGCCATTTTGTGGTGACGCATGATTTTGGCTATATTTGAAAAATTCAGCAGACTTACCCAACATAATAATGACATACACATTAAACATCATTGAAAAGTTTATAATGTCTTCTTTTGAGATTGTTTGACAGTTTTTTAATAGATGACTGTATTTATTTTTTACAAATTTCCAAAATATATTACTGAATGCTGAAAAATAAAAAGTTTTGAAAATTAGGGTTGGTATCTTAAATGGCTTGAACTATTCATCAACTAGTCAGTCCCCTTGAAGCAATGTGATGATTTTTAACCAAAGTAAAAATCCCTGAAGCTGGCTGAATCCATGTGATGTCAATTTTTGTACAACATATTATTTTTTTTTAAAGAATCATAACACTGGAGTGCCTGAAATCCCAAAGATATCACTTGTTGACATGTCAAACAAAATTGGCCAACAGATAAAAACTAGGCAAGCTTATGGTCAAGGAAAGCAACCGCGTTTAGAAAAATGACTGCCCTATAGGCCAGAGTACTTTCCCTTGAGTTAACCATCATTTTGTGTTTTTTATAAAGCTCGTAAGTCTGCCGATTCTTAAGCTTCGGCACGTCACAGTAAAGGAAAAGAGTGCCGAAAGCTTCAGCACAACCTCAATGAGTTAGTTTTATATGAAAACAATGACAAAACAATAGAAATAATAAAAACTGTCATTAAACAGTAATGGTAAAAAACAGACCAAAACAACATGACAGATTTTTTTTTGATTTTTTAAACAAACCACAAAAATGAATCTAATCCCCCCCACCCCCCAAAAAAACCCCAAAAACTTTGTTGAAAAAAAATCCTCCTCCTCTCAACTTTCTTTCCCCGTAACGTCCAGATCACGCTGACGGTGGAGCGAGGCGTCCCCGAGACGCAGGAGGTGGAGACGCGAGGCACCATGTTCCAGCAGCTGATGGGCCTGGCAGACCTGCAGCTGGACTCCTACAGCAGTCAGCTGGAGTCCCTCCGCAGCAGCAGCAGCAGCCAGCACCTCAAGGCAGAGCGCTACGCCCAGGTGCAGAAGAAGTACGAGGACGAGCGCAGAAAGCTGATCGCCCCTCTGAGTAAGTGTTTGGTTGATTTGGGTTGGGTTGTTTTGGGTTGGGGTTGGGTTGGGTTTTTTTTGTTTTTTTACCTTAGTGTTGGTGATGTTTTGGTTTTTGTGTGTGGGTGGGAGAGGAGTGAGGGGATAAGTGGGGTGGGGTGGGGGTGGGGTGGGGTGGTTGGAAGAAAAAAAAAAGGGGGGAGGTGTGGGGGGAGGGGTGAAGTGTTTGTGTGTGTAGAGGGGGTGTAAGCCTGTGGGATGGTTTTAATTTTTATTTTATTTTATTCTATTTTGTGGATAATAGAATAAGCACTCATGTGCTTTTTTTACATCCAGTCCCCATATGTATGCAGTTTTGTCAATTTTGTCATCCGTTCCCTCTGGCATACAATGGCCTACTCTTCCAAAAAGCAGAATGGGCTTTAATGTGTGCACAAGATGTTCTGCGTGCGTTTGTCCACAGGACCTCGGTTTATAGTCTCATCCTAAGAATTTTTGGGGGAAGTGGAGTCAGCAGTGACGTTAACTCCAGAAGAAAAAAAATCCTCTTGAATGAAATTCGAACCTGGGTCAGCAGATCATGAGCACAATGCGCATCACTCTAACCGCCAGGCTATCCCGTCCCCCTACACACATACGCACACACTCTCTCTCTCACTCTCTCTCTCTCATACTCACACACACGCACACTGTACAAAAATCTCTAGGTAACATCACACGACTCATATGCTTACATCATGTTCCTCATGGATTTCATTTTGCTCTCTGTCTTTTTAATTTGCAGTGGAGTTTGAACAGTTTGACAGGGCGGCCTCACTGGCAGAGAAGTACTACGACTTTAACATCTTGATCGCCATCTGCGAGGCCACAGAGAACCAGGAGCGACTGCAGAGATACGTGGCACAGTTCGCTGACAGAGTGAGTGATGGCGCTGTAAAAGGTGACACAAGGCCGGGAAAGATGGCCTTGCGGTTAGAATGTTGAGCTCTTGATCTCATGGTCTGTGTTCGAGCCACAACCAAGGTGCCTGTTCAAGGGGATTTTTCCCCAAGAGCTCATGGCCGGGTTTTGAGAGCCACCACCAAGTGCCCATCCATGGGGGTTTTTCCCCAAGAGCTCATGGCCGGGTTTTGAGAGCCACCACCAAGTGCCCATCCATGGGGGTTTTTCCCCAAGAGCTCATGGCCGGGTTTTGAGAGCCACCACCAAGTGCCCATCCATGGGGGTTTTTCCCCAAGAGCTCATGGCCGGGTTTTGAGAGCCACCACCAAGTGCCCATCCATGGGGGTTTTTCCCCAAGAGCTCATGGCCGGGTTTTGAGAGCCACCACCAAGTGCCCATCCATGGGGGTTTTTCCCCAAGAGCTCATGGCCGGGTTTTGAGAGCCACCACCAAGTGCCCATCCATGGGGGTTTTTCCCCAAGAGCTCATGGCCGGGTTTTGAGAGCCACCACCAAGTGCCCATCCATGGGGGTTTTTCCCCAAGAGCTCATGGCCGGGTTTTGAGAGCCACCACCAAGTGCCCATCCATGGGGGTTTTTCCCCAAGAGCTCATGGCCGGGTTTTGAGAGCCACCACCAAGTGCCCATCCATGGGGTTTTTCCCCAAGAGCTCATGGCCGGGTTTTGAGAGCCACCACCAAGTGCCCATCCATGGGGGTTTTTCCCCAAGAGCTCATGGCCGGGTTTTGAGAGCCACCACCAAGTGCCCATCCATGGGGGTTTTTCCCCAAGAGCTCATGGCCGGGTTTTGAGAGCCACCACCAAGTGCCCATCCATGGGGGTTTTTCCCCAAGAGCTCATGGCCGGGTTTTGAGAGCCACCACCAAGTGCCCATCCATGGGGGTTTTTCCCCAAGAGCTCATGGCCGGGTTTTGAGAGCCACCACCAAGTGCCCATCCATGGGGTTTTTCCCCAAGAGCTCATGGCCGGGTTTTGAGAGCCACCACCAAGTGCCCATCCATGGGGGTTTTTCCCCAAGAGCTCATGGCCGGGTTTTGAGAGCCACCACCAAGTGCCCATCCATGGGGGTTTTTCCCCAAGAGCTCATGGCCGGGTTTTGAGAGCCACCACCAAGTGCCCATCCATGGGGGTTTTTCCCCAAGAGCTCATGGCCGGTTTTGAGAGCCACCACCAAGTGCCCATCCATGGGGGTTTTTCCCCAAGAGCTCATGGCCGGGTTTTGAGAGCCACCACCAAGTGCCCATCCATGGGGGTTTTTCCCCAAGAGCTCATGGCCGGGTTTTGAGAGCCACCACCAAGTGCCCATCCATGGGGGTTTTTCCCCAAGAGCTCATGGCCGGGTTTTGAGAGCCACCACCAAGTGCCCATCCATGGGGGTTTTTCCCCAAGAGCTCATGGCCGGGTTTTGAGAGCCACCACCAAGTGCCATCCATGG
Source organism: Rapana venosa (assembly GCA_028751875.1). NCBI lineage: Eukaryota > Metazoa > Mollusca > Gastropoda > Neogastropoda > Muricidae > Rapana > Rapana venosa. Next base: position 23,294,141 of record CM054138.1, read on the forward strand.
GGTTTTTCCCCAAGAGCTCATGGCCGGGTTTTGAGAGCCACCACCAAGTGCCCATCCATGGGGGTTTTTCCCCAAGAGCTCATGGCCGGGTTTTGAGAGCCACCACCAAGTGCCCATCCATGGGGGTTTTTCCTCCAGGAGCTAATTAATATAAGTACCGATTCCATTCCCCTGAAAATCGTTTGGAGAAGACTGTAAACGGTGGTCTCTTGTGCAAGCTCATGCAGAACATCTTGCACATGTTTTTAAACACGTTCTGCCTTCTGAAGTGGAGGCAATTTGTGGTGGTAGGAAAAGATGACAGAGTAAATTTAAAACACTTGCGGAATAGTGTTGTGTTTAGGCATCATTGTCAGAATATGACCACTTTAACGATGGGTAAACGGTTGCATATGCAGCAGTGTTGATTCTAGGCTGCGTTGATTCTAGGCTGAGTGTCAGGGACCAGTGCCCACGAATAGTAGCAGACTAGCTCATCCTTCGATGATGTAAACGTTGAAGTTGTCATGTGTACCTTTGTGAGCAAGAATTTGGGTGAAAATGCTGTTTTTGCATTTGTTCTTTTGTTTTCTTCTCATTTGAAAAAAAAAAATTGGAGCTTTTTCCTTTCTGACTTTTTCCCCCCAAAAATTATTTACAAGGTGTGTGTGTGTGTGTGTGTGCATGCATGCGTGTGTGCATGTGTGTGCACATGTATGTACCAGGAGGGTGTATGTGTGTGTACCAGGTGCGTGTGTGTGCTTGCAGATGCGTGTGTGTATGTGTGTGTACATTGCCTGCACATACACAAACTCAGGAGCAGCATCATTGTCATTCTTACCAAATACGCTGTAGTGAAGAAAAGTATCTCTTGATTATACATCCCCTTATTTCCTATTGACTTCTGTGTTGCAGGGCTTTTCACAACACCTCTTCAACTGGTATTTGAAAGAAGGTGAGTTCTGTTTTGTAGAGTTCTTGATACTAAAAGAGAAAGTTTCAGTGACATGAAAGGTTTATTCTGAAAAATAGCGTTACAGTAGCTGTCTTTGTCATTCCTGTAACTTCCAGCAAGTGTGTGTTTCGTGTGTGTGTGAGAGTGTGTATGCGTTTGTGGATGGATAGGTGTGTGGGGGGAAGTCATGTGGTCCAATTCATTTTATATATATTTTTCCTCTTTTTTATATATATACTTTTTCTCATACACAAGTACAAACCTGCCATAAGTTGAGATAAATACCGTACCATTGATAACTTTTATTCTATTGGTTTGTACACAGTGCACGCATTCATCACCATAGCTCAGTGAAGGGTCCAGGGCCCAGTGCTAAAATCAATGCTCCCTTCCTCTTACCTAGTGGAGTCGTGGTCACTCCCTGCTATACTGAGCATGAACTAGGCTGGGGTGGGATGGAATGGATAGCAGCTGAGAGTGGGAGAAACTGACAGCTGTGTGCAGTAAAGTAAACGGGAACGGGATAGCCTAGTGGTTAGAACATTGCGCTCGCAATCTGACTACCCGGGTTCGATTGCCGTTCAAGGGGAAATTTTCCTCTGGAGTTAACATCAGTGCAGACTCCACTCTCCCCAAAAGTCCTTCGGATGAGACTATAAACCGAGGTCCCATGTGCGAACGCACGCAGAACATCTTGCACACACGTTAAATCCTGTTCCGCTTTTGGTAAGAGTAGGCCATTGTGTGCCGGTGGGAACAGATGGCAGAATTCACAAATCCACATACACACGGAGACTGGATGTAAAAAAGCACATAAGTGCTTATTCCATTATCCTCGATATAAAAGAATAAAATAAATAAATAAAAGCAGGACTCCAAATGGAAGATTGTACGTGTACCATTGCTGTCGTGCAGGAAAACGGGGCCGCCTGTTGTCCCAGCCCTTTGCCCAGAACCCAGATTTGCGGCGTTTCCTGGCCACCGACAACACGCGCTACCTCAGCTGGCTGCATGAGATAGGGGCAGGGGACTTCAGCGGAGTGAGTATAGGGGCTGTGGTCTGGAGGGAGGATACATACCAATGTTGTTGTTGAAGGCCGTTCCTAAACCTCACCCAGAAAATGTACTCTGTCTTATTACCCCATCACATGTGGGAGTGACCATCAGATTTTAAGTACACGCTGGATGAGAAGATTGTATGTAGGGCCGTTTTTAATCGGTTAACAAGTCTCCAAGGTCTTGTTGTTTTGCTTACTGCAGATTTGTTCTTAAAGATACACTGAAACTGGTAAGTCATTGGAAGCATTGTTTATTTTGTTTTAAAAAAACCCAATGTTTTGAATTTGATGTAACCATTCTGAAGATTTGAACTAACTGGTAATTGTGGATTATGGATGCAGCATTGGTCTAAGGTAGTACTGAATGCTAGAACTCCAGCTAGAAAACAGGAGATCTGTGTTTAAACTTGTCAGAAGCTGGACTTGTATTTTTTAGTTTTTGCATCCAAAGTAGCCATAGGTGGTAGGTAGCAGTCACATGGCCCACTCTCACATTACTGACATTCATTTGCTCAGAGGCAGGGGAACCCCATAGTGTGTGACTTGTGACCTGTGAATAACCACAAAGCATCTTCTTCTTGATTGTTGAGGTTTCTAGGATATTAGGTATAAGTATTTTATTGCCGACTCCCTAAAGATCCTTTTTTTTGCGATGTTCCCCAGGACAAAAAGGTCACACATCCACTTGGTAACCACACTCATTGCTGCTTAACCTTAGCTTGGGGAAAGCGAGTGAGTGCTGCGACCACTGAGCTGTCCCGTCCCTAAATCTGACATAGAAGATAACAAAGAACAACCTAATCTGAATTGTGCACAAACACTCAGGAATACCAAAAACAATTGAGCTACAGGTACTTTTTGTGAAATGGTCTTCTAAAAGAACAATCAAAATGTCATACAGAGAAATTGGATTTCTCTAAGAAAACTATACTGTGCAAAGGTGTGTTAATGCGCTTTGATTTGTTGCTTTACAAGATTCAGCGCAATGTAAATTCCATACATTATTATTTATTATTAATTAGGCCGAGAGTTCGACCTTGCTATTAATGAGTAAAGTGGGATTTTCTTTTTCCTTTTTCCTTTTTCAGGCTCATCAGACTCTGATAGAACTGGCGCGTGCTGAGCAGGTGTTCCTGGCCAAAAGAAAAGTGAGTCATGGGATTATCGGCATGTTTCAGGAATGTCATTAGGGTGGGGAAGGGAGGGGAGGTATAAATGCTGGCTTATAACTCGGAATAGCACAGAATTAATATTTGATGTTCTATTGTTGATCTCTCTCTCTCACTCTCGCTCTTTCTTTGTATATATATATATATATAGAGAGAGAGAGAGAGAGAGAATTCTTTGGCAGTAGTAAAAATGTCAGTAGAGATGCCTGGTAAATGTCAGTGTGTGTTGACTGACCTCTGTTCTCTGTACCGCAGACTCTGCTGAGCTTGAGCAAACTGGCCGTTCTGGCCAGTGACGAGCAGCCAGACACCATGGAGGTGAACGTGGGAGGTAAGTGTCATGGGGCGGAGTGATTGTACAGTTCCATGTGTCGCTTTTCAAGCATTGAATTGTGCAGTCATAGCTGTCAGTTTCCCCCACTTTCAGCTGCTCTCAGCTGCTATCCATTCCAGCCCAGCCCAGCTGGCGCTAGTTATAGCAGGAACTGACTGCGCTTGGACTAGGTAAAAGGAAGGGTTGTGCTAATTTTAGTGCCATACCCTTGACTGAGTTATGCTGGATTTGTGTGCTGTGGGTGAAAGGAAGGGGTGGGCTTATTTTAGTGCCGTACCCTTGACTGAGTTATGCTGGATTTGTGTGCTGTGCCCCATCCCTCTCCAGGTCGTAGGGGGCCTGTAATCTGGGTATGTCTGTGTCATCCACGCCCCCAGCTATAGCTGGCCTACTCTACTGCTACTAAAGGCAGAATGGGTTTATAACATGCCTGCAAGATTTTCTGCATGCGTTCGCACGCGTATAGGATCTTGTTTTACAGTCTCATAATGGAGGGCTTTTGGGGGATTGGGGTCAGTATCGGTTTCAACTCTGCAGTAAAAAAGGTAGATCGAAGTAACGCACCTGCCCAGAAATCAAGAAGTGCATGTCCGATTGCTGTTTGTACCAAAACTTTTCACCCATCCTTCAGTAGTTGTCTGGATACTTGTATGTTTTGGATGAGATAGGTAAACCAAGTTCACGTGTGCAGCACACATTCAGCGCATGTAAAAGAACTCACAGCAACGAGAGATTCATCCCTGTCAAAAAATCTCAAGAAAGAAGGCTGCGCCGACAGGGAAACAAACACATAATTTTTTGCAAACAAGAAATTTAAAAGAAAAGATACAGATGACGCTGCTCTTATGGTGACACGCTGTCTCCCTGGATGCTGTCTCCCTGGGGAGAGCAGTGCAGCTCATATTTCATGCAGAGAAATCTGCTGAGACTAAAAATGGTATATGATTCAAAATTTCCTTAAATGGACACCTGAGCAGACCTCAATCTGCGCTTCCACTTGTACTCAGGTCAAGAGTATGACCCCTACCTACCAGCATATTCTGTACCTTGTCCATGTCTATGTGTGTACATTATTGTTCCTGTTTGGCTTTTTCATTTCATGCAGTTCTCTGCCTGCTTTTCAGCTATCAATGAGGAGTTGACTCAGGTTGGCCTTCAGGAAACTCTGCCGAAAGAGACCTTGCAGGTAAGAAGAATACCTTTTTTGCAGCATTGTCAGGTCAGCCAGCACTAGGATTCCTTACCCAGTGTCTATTTCCCATCCTCTTTTCTGTATCTAACGATAAATGCTAGTTTTGTGGTCAAACAAATGTTTGTTTTTCCCGTCACTCACTGGTGTAAAGATCCAGATTGCGTTACTCTTGTGATCAGGCAGCGATATTGTTATCACTGGACCAAGCACACAGTGAAATCAACATACTGTCATATCTCGGTCGTTTCTCTATTCATCTGTCTCTGTCCTCTCTATCGACAGTAGGAGCTCTGTGTAATGCCACCGATGACAGCCACCTTTCTCTCTATCTCAGTTGAGTTCAATGAGACAGAGGAAGATGACAAATCTTGGTGGGAATTATGTGAATTTTTATCTGCAACCTTGGTGGAAAAAAACCACCCTGCATTCTTTTTATTTTGTTTTTTTCTTGAACCATGACATGTTCATCTTAAGGCATGAGCCCCACATCGTGGCCTTTCAGTCCCTAAATCAGAATCTCCATTGGGAAGTAAATATAATCACAACAACAGCAATCATGGCCCCAGATAGCTGGTTGTTTCTTAGGACCAAGTCACCCCAGGGTGGTGTCTGGTATCTTTGTCGATTAAATCGGTAGGTTTGTTCACTGAAACTTTAGGAAAAGTTTTCAAGCTAAAGATCATTATAAATATCAAAATATATCAGAAAGAAGTTGACAAGTGTCCATCCATCAGGCAAAAAGCAGGAGGAAGGGGAAGAACTGCCAGGGACTTGTGATGCTGATCTGTGCTGTTGTGTGTGATGTGAAAGATGCTTGCTTGTTGGTGGTGGTTTTTAGCTGCGCTTGTAACCCACATGAATTTCTTGTGCTTTTGAGATAAGAACGAATTTGTATTTGTAAGTTCTGGAAAAGTAATGAACATTTGTGTTGAATAGTATGCCTAAATGTTGATTTATGTTTCAAATAATAATAAATCAAATTTATAGTGTGCTAGATCTTGCATAGACAAATCAAAGCGCTTACATTCAACATATTCTTACACAGTTATGCAACCAATAACAATGAATAGTTGAAACAAATTAAAATGTACACACACAACTTAAATGAACTTGCTTTTAAAACATTTTAAAATTTTTAATTAATGTGGCATAGATATCAAAGCAGTTTTTATTTTTTTTAATTTTGGCAGAGTTTTTGTTTAATAATGTATTAAATGATGTAAGTGATTTGTCTTGCAAAGTTGCAAAAATTATTCATGTGTAGGGTACACAAAAGGTGCGGTGGGGTTTGTTTTGGCGTTTTTATCTATAGTTAGATTTTAAAAAATCTTTTTTCTTTTACAGAGAGTGGGCCTTGATCCAGCCAATATGCGTGTTCTCTCTGCAGCAGAGCTCATCAAGGTGTGTGTAGTGAGTGTGTGTGCGTGCATGCATGTTTGCATGCATGCGTGCGTACATGTTTGTATACATGTGCGTGAGTGTGCTTGCTGCATATGCATATGTGTATGTATTTGCATGTGTGTGTGTTTATGTGTGCTTTTGACTTTCGACACCTGTGTTTTGCATTTAGCATAGCACTCTTGTAGTATTCAGCACTGGGCATAAATGGAGAGTTGGAGCATTTGAAGACTCTGCTGGTTTAAAAAAGGGTCATTTGAAAACAAAAGTTCACCAGTAGTGAATAGTAGTCTAGAGTTTAACCTTAGGAACAGGGAAGAAAAATGTAGGTTTTTTTAGACGAAACTGGAAAACCCAGCTATGTTTTTTAAAAGTGATCTATGGTGGTATTTGGATTTGGGGGGTGGGGGGTATGTTTTTTGTTGTGTTTGCTTGACAGTAGGTTACAGTTTGTTTGTAATATTGTCCTTTACATGTTGTACCAATGTAAAATTGTAATATTCATGATTGGGGAAGGATAAAATGGATGTACATTCTGAATATTGAGTTTGGGTAGTCTTCAATGGGTGGGTTTTGTGTGTGTGTGGTTTTCTTTTTTTTGGTCTAAAATGATACTAGACAACCCTAAAATGGGAGAAACTAGGAGGGGGGTGATCTGAATATGGAAAAGTACTCGGATACGTCTGACATCACGAGTCGCCTTCCCTTAGAGGCAATGTTTGAAACATCACCTTGTGTTGCTCGTGTGTTCAGCTGTACGCAGGGGAGGACAATGTGCAGGCCACAGAGGTGGACTACAAGAAGGCTTTGGACCTGCTGCTCTACATCGACCGGGTGAGCTGACAACAGTAGAGGTTGGGTACTCTAGCTGTGGGGATGGGTAGGGCATATCTGCCGTTGGGAACAGGGAAACATCGCCCGAACAGCCCTCCACTGGACACCAGAGGGAAAACGCAAACGAGGACAACTCAAGAACACTGAAGCGCTTTGATTTGTTTGTTTTACAAGATTCAGCGCTATATAAATTCCATATATTATTATTATTATTATTATTATTATAACACTTGGCGTCGGACTGTCGAAACAGAGCTGAAGACCTTCCAACATACCTGGGGAACCATTCGGAAGCTGGCCCAGGACAGACAGGAGTGGAGAACATTTGTTGCTGCCCTACGTGCCAATAAGGCACAAAGGCATTGATGATGATGATGATGACTATAGCTGTTAGCTACTATAGATACTATAGATGATCTGCTAGAGCAGGGTTGAGCTTACAATACAGATTGGGTATTATAGCTAATAGCTACTATAGTATAGATTACTTGCTATAGATACTATAGATTACCTACTATAGATACTATAGATTACCTACTATAGATACTATAGATTACCTACTATAGATACTATAGATTACTTACTATAGATACTATGGATTACCTACTATAGATACTACAGATTACCTACTATAGATACTATAGATGATCTACTAGAGCAGGGTTGAGCTTACAATACAGATTGGGTATTATAGCTAATAGCTACTATAGTATAGATTACCTACTATAGATACTATAGATTACCTACTATAGATACTATACTATAGATACTATATATATACCAGCAGTTATGGTAAGCAGCACTGCTCTAAGACCTTATATTCTGCTTCACTGGATCATGACATACTTGACTCATTTGGAGATTTAAAAGCTGACGAAATTGCCTTTTGACTGCGTCTTGTGGAAGGTTGATGAACTCTTAGTGCAAAGTTAAGACAAATGTTGGCTGAAATTGATAAGCACAGACAAAAGATATGTTGATCATGCAAAATAGAAACACACTGACAAGTCTGATGACAACACTTACTCCAAGGAAAGGTTGAGGGCAGAGGGAAAAGAGGCAGACCACCAATATTCTAGGTTGCCAACATCACTGAGATCAGTGGTCTGGGAAGGCTATAGTACTCAGCAGAGACAGAGAGAGATAGCGAACCCTGATGGCATTGCATGGAGCTCCTACTGACAACAGCAGTGGTGGAGACAGTTGAGTAGAGTTCACTTTTACGGAATGTAGTTATTATCAAGGCCAGGCAAGGCAACACTTATTTCAGAACTCCATTACACGTACATGGAAGTGTTATAAATTATAACTTACTCAAAATGGAGTTAACATCAGTGCAGACTCCACTCTTCCCAAAATTCTTTTGGATGAGACTATAAACCAAGGCCTCTTGTGCAAACACACGCTGAACATCTCGCGCGTATGTTAAATCCTATTCCGCTTTTTTAAACAGTAGTGTGCTGGTGAGAACGGATGACAAAATCGACAAAACCGCATACACACAAGGTGGATGTTAAAAAAAAAGCACATGAGTGCTTATTCCATTATCTTTTATGTAAAAGAATAAATCAATTAATTTCTAAAATAAAAATAAAAAAGTAAAATAACACACGGGGTTGTTGGTTTTCAGGCGGAATCACCAGAGGAGTACGACGAACTGAAGCTGTACATATGGTGCCAGGCCCTGCTGCAAGACAGAGACAGGTACTGTATGTGTTGGCGGAACAGCCTGCTCTCTTGACTTTCACATAGTCACATACTTATCATACAGGCAAAGCCTCAGAAGCTGTATGACCCTCTCAGATGCCAAGGTTTGCTTCTCAGCTGGGCTCTGTCTGTCTGTCTCTGTCTGAAAAAAAAGTCGTACTTATTCTATTACCCTCAGAAAGTAAAATTTCGTTATCGTTATCTGTCTGTCTCTCTTTCTTTCTCTCTTTCTGTGTGTGTGGTGTGTGTCTCTCTCTCACACACCGCATGCACACGCACACACACACACACACACACACACACACACACACACACACACACACACACACACACTCACTCTCTCTCTCTCTCTCTCTCTCTCTCTCTCTCTCACACACACTCTCTCACACACACATGCTCAACACACACACACAACACACACACTGTTTTGGCACGTGTTTACTCCATTAGCTGGTATCTTCTTCAGTAACAATTCACACAAAGATAACAAGTACAGACACACAGACATAATTAAAATTAATGTCCAAAAACCCACCCAAAACCAACTCCTCCTTTGCTTTCAGATGGGTGGATACTTCTGAGAATGACCCATCAAAAATGAAAGACGAGTCGGTGTTCTTCAAAACCGTTGATCTACTGTACAGTGAAGGTCAGTTTCAACTTTTATCTTATTTCATCTTGGGACTTCTAACAGTCAACATTAATAATAATAATAATGTATGGAATTTATGTAGCGCTGAATCTTGTAAAGCAACAAATCAAAGCGCTCAGATTTTTTTTTTCTCCCGAGGATAACACATTCATTTAGTTGAAGGAAAATGGAAATCATCATTTGAGTTTTGATGGAAGATATATATATATATATATATATATATATATATATATATATATATATATATATATATATAAAGTGTTGTGAGTTTTTTTAAGTGGTGGTAAAATTTATTGGGTAAAATTGCTGTCACCTTTGGAAAAAAAAAAGGAAGCATGTATGTACTTTGTGAAATGTATACATGTACCAAATGTTCCATTTGAATGAATGTGTGATCTTTATTACTTTGTTTGCTAGTTAGATATTCCTTCTTTTCCTTTTTTTTGGTGTTCCTCACCTATAACTCGACCTCAAAATCACATGTTGCATGTGTGACCATTGATTTACCCACCATTAAGGAAGCCACATTCTCACTTCGGGGAAGACCTTGAGCGCTTTGATTTGTTGCTTTACAAGATTCAGCGCTATATAAATTCCATACATTATTGTTATTACTATTACTATTATTATTAAGATTTAATTTAATTGTCCTTCTTTTTTGAAACTTCTGTGAGCTACCAAGATGTTATAAACATGAATTAAGTCATGGACTAGATAATGTAGGTTTAAGTTCTAATTTGTATATTTTAAGTTTTTGTGTTTGTTGCTATAAAAAAAAAGGTGTGTGCTTGATGGTGGAAAGGAGGAATATGTTACTGTGTTCAAATTTTTGACACAAACTAGATAATAATGTGTCTGTGTGTTGAGGGCGTCTTTGTGTCCTAGTTTTTGTTGCGAATTAGTTTCAGTATGGGGATTTAGTCGTCAATTGATGATGTTTGGATTTCTTCAACATTTTAGGGAGGGGGGGGGGGGGTGTCACTGTAGTGTTGCCTACGCTAGCAAACATTCATGGAGGCTGGTAATATTTGTGGCATTTAGCTTCTGTCAAAAGGAGGTTCTTGTTATCAGATGTATGTTGTTGTTTCTTGGCTAGAAATCTGTTGTTCACCATTGGTGAGACTTTTGCTTATGCAACCGCTTTTGCCCACCATGACAGTAGCCGCATTCGGACTTAAGTAAAAAAAAAAAAAAAAAAAAGGTAAAGGTGTCCCATAACCTATAAGGTCGTAGGGGAGCAAGGTGTCAGAGACCTCACTTCTCTAGGGCCAGCATATTGAGGGCGACGCCCATCTCCTCTCCCTTGCTGCTTTACCTTCCCTGACCCTAAAGAGGGCAGGTACGCATTTACAGCTGGGTGAACTGGGGGAACTGTACTGAAGCCAAGGCGCGCAAACGGTCACCCATCCAACTGGTAACCACGCTCGACGCTGCTTAACTTGGCTGGGGGAAAGCGAGTGCTCCTACCACTGAGCTATCCCGGCCCCATCTGACTTAAGTAGTGATGTCTAAACATGACACTAATGTACATGTTATTCTTTTCTCTTTTTTAATTTTAAAAAAATTTTGTTCTCTGTTCTTTTCTTTCTTTTATTTCAAGGATAATGGAATAAGCAGTTATGTGGGTTGTTGGTTTTTTTTACATGCAGTCCCCGTATGTATGCAGTTATGTAAATTTTGTCATGCGTGTTCCTAAGGGCTAGCAATGGCCTATTCTTCCAAATGTCAGAGTATGCTTTGATGTGTGTGCAAGATGTTCTGTTCATGTTTTGGCAAAAAGGACCTCGACTTACTTTCTCATCTGAAGGATAAGAGCTTTGATTTATTCCTTTACAAGATTCAGCGCTGTATAAATTCCATACATTATAATTTTTTTTTTTTTGGGGTGGGGGGGTGGGAGTGGAATCAGTACTGAAGTTAACTCCTGGGGAAAAATCTCTTCAAATGGTTGCCTTGAAGGTGGCTCAAACAAGATCAGCAATGTAACCATTAAAGCTGTCCATTCCTCCGATCAGATGCATTTAACTTGGACTATTGCTGGCTGTGGTCAGGATTCATATCATCACTGAGTGCACCTCTGGAATCTTTCATTTAAGCATCACTTGAATGTAGAGCCTAAAAATTCATTACCAATAAAAGAAGGAGGGTGGCAGGATCGTCAAGACGTTCACCTGTCAGTAGGAAAACTGCGAGGTTCTCGGTTTGATTCCCAGCCTCGCCCTGTCTTCTCATTTTGATGAAAAAAATCTAAGTGAATGTCAAAGTCCTTGGGATGAGACTATAAACCAATGTCCTGTGTGCAAACGCATGCAGAACATCTTGCACACACATTAAAAACCCTTTACCTCTTTTGGTAGAGTTAGGCCTTTTTGTGCCAGTAGGAGCAGATGACCCAAACAAACCAGCATGCACACAACTGTCGTGTTTAGACACCATTCCCAAAAGCAGAATGCGGTTACCTAAATGTTGGGGAAAAAATGGCCGTGTACAACACAAAAATCTCACCATTAAGTAAACCTCCGAGCTCTAGCCAAGGAATTCAAAAAAAGAATGAAACAACCTCCCCAAAACACAAAACAAAAAAACAAAAACAAAAACACAAATTTACAAATACTTGTGTTACTACCCTCAATGTAAAAACACAAAAAAAACCACAACCCTTTACTCATGAGTGCTTTGATTTGTTGCTTTACAAGATTCAGGGCTATATAAATTCCATACATTATTATTATTATATACCATCCCCTAAAATTGGGGACGGGATAGCTCAGTGGTCGGAGCACTTGCTTTCCCCCAGCCAAGTTAAGCAGCGTCGAGCGTGGTTACCAGTTGCATGGGTGACCATTTGCGCGCCTTGGCTTCAGTACAGTTCCCCCAGTTCACCCAGCTGTAAATGGGTGCCTGCCCTCTTTAGGGTCAGGGAAGGAAAGGCAGTGAGGGAGAGGAGATGGGCGCCGCTGCCCTCAATATGCTGGCCCTAGAGAAGTGAGGTCTCTGACGCCTCGCTCCCCTACGACCTTATAGGTTATGGGACTCCTTTACCTTTTTACCTTAAAATTGTGTGCTGAAACAGGGGAGGACCTGACAGTGGTTCTGCCCAACCCGGACACCCTGATGGAGGCGGACATGCTGGGCGACCTGCGCAGGAACACCCACTTCCAGTTCCTCCTGAAGGGCGGCTATGAGATGATCTCCAACGTGCTCCTTTCGGGCTAAGAGTCCTGGAGTGGAATCGTGCTGCACAGCGGGTTTGTGGAGTTGCCAGGGGCAGGCTCAGCCGAGGCTGATGACTTTGTGTCCGTTTTGGTTGGTGCTTGCCGATCGTGGACTTGGGGATACAGTGTTAACCTTCCCCCTATGAGAGTAACCCATTGTTGGGTAACCAACCATCTACTAACCGTTCCCCTTCGTATCACCCACTACTACTGGGTGACAGAAGCGTAGAAATGCGCACAGTGGTCGTGTACTGGGAAAGAGGGCTTCATTCCCTTAACGTAGGGATAGTGTTAACAAAGTGACTCAGTGGAACAACAAGGCTTTGATATATATCGCAGCAAGAACTGTGTTCGTGCTTGTGTAGGTTGTCACTGGTGTTGAAGTTTTGGTGGTTTACTTTGTTTGTTTGTTGTGTTTTGGGTGGTTTTTTTAGGGGTTGGGGGGGGGGGGGGGGGGGGCATTTTATTTGCAGATGGACTGAATTTGTACCAAGACTTTTTTTGTGTGTGTGTGAGACCCAAGGGCAGCTTAGTGTGGAGGAGGTTTGTCAGAAGTTCTGACTGGTTTATGATGAGTTTTGATCATGTTTTTGAGAATGTTGTGGTTATGTTTTGTTTGATGTGGATGTCATGCTTGTATTTTGTGTCAAATGGTAATGTGAGTTTCTTATTTTCATTTTTGGGGTGTTTTTTTTGCACTGTGAATAAAAGTGAGGTGGATGTATTGTTTCACTGTTCATTTCATTGTGAATAAAAATTTAGTTGGATGTATTGCTTCATTGTTTCATTTCGTTGAGAATAAAGGTGAGACAGCTGTGTTGTTTGTATGTTGGTATGATTTGTAATACAGTGTCAACTAAATAAAGGAGCCATATATCACAATATTGAAAGTCTGATTTATTATTAATTTGTTTATTCAATCAATAATCATAGATTCATTCTTTTTTTTCAAATGTAAACATGCCCTATGGAAGTTTCAGAATTGCAGTACCAGGAAATTGCCGTTTGAATGACACATTATGGACAAAGAAATTGTTTCCTACCCCCTCCACCCCTTTCCAACGTCTATAAGTTGTTTTATAAATGGAATATTCGTTTCAGAGTTTGGGATTAAACAATGTCTTTAACAGAAGGATTTTTTCCATAGGTTTTTGTTGGGTTTTTTGTTGATTTTTTTTTGTGTTTTGTATTTTAGTACGGTATCTATTACCAAAAGAAAACTTGACATACTTGATGCCATATGCTGTACACTTGCAAACCAATGCAAACTATGGTGAATATAATATCTAACAGGAATTTCTGACCAACACAGTTTAAGTACAAGGCCATTTTTTTTCCTGATCACTCTGCTTTTCTTTCACCCCAGAATCAAGGAGCTTGCAAAGAGAAGGATAAATGTGACCCTCCACCATGAAATGAGTCATAATGCAACTGACCCCCAACTTTTCCCACAGGTGGGGGGGTCAGGTTGTTAATTTTGAGATTTTGATGGATTATAAATCTTATAAGCTTTCCTCTACCTTGTACTGAAGTATTAGGCTGTAATTTTGTTTCCTTTTGTTTTAAAAACGTGTTCAGAAGCCCCCAAACCCTCTTCCTCACCATTTCTTATGATGGAAAACTCATCAATTTCTCACTTTGTCACCTTCCCAAGTCTAGCGTTTCAATTTGTAATAACTTTTCATAGTATTGTCTAATTTTCAATCGAGGGTTTTGCTTGTATGTTTCTTTTTTGAAATTAGATACCTTTTTCTTTTTTAAAATTTTATTTTGAAGATAAATAACATATTAACCAAAAAATAATTGATTTCTAGTACAATGTGATTCATTTTATGGTAGAGGGTCACATAAAGAGAAAAAAAATTAATGCAAGTTGGAAAAAAAAAGTTTTGGCAAGATAGTGCAAAGACACTGAGCTTTCTACAGTTTGGTCATGAATAAAAACCAAGACAAGGCATAAATTTATACCAACCATGCACTGATGACGGAGGCACCGTGGTCGAGTGGTTTAGGCAGTCAACTCGTGATCCAGAGGGCGCGGGTTCGATCCCCGCTCGGCTCGGTGTTGTGTCCTTGGGAAAGACACTTTACTCCTATTTTCCTCACTTCACCCAGGTGTACAAGTGGGTACCAGCTCTGCTGGGGAAGTATCTGGCGACAGACTAGCGTCCTGTCACAGGGGTGGTGAAAAACCATCAGTTCGCTTAACGCTACAGAAACCGGGATAAGCTCCGGCTCTATGGGCCTTCTGGCTCGAAAGAACATACTTATGCACTGATGACAGGAAAGAGCCCAGCAAAGCTAACAAGAGCAGGCCTAGGCCTTCCTTGTATAGGGCATTCTTGTACTGCATAAGCCACTCCATTTGGCCAAGGTGACCACTGGTTGTTGATACAAGTGCAGATTTGATGTTGTAAGAGTTGCTCAATCTAGTCTTACAAACTGTCCATACATAACTATTTTATAAATCCAGAACATGTACATCTTCAGAGTGAAAAGTTAATACATTCTCAGTGGACCTCAAATGTACCAACATGATTCTACCCCTGTTTTTCTGGCCATTTTTACCACACACAAAAAGGTGTCACGCGATGGTAAAAGTTGGCAATCTGCAACAAGACTTGAAACAGTGTCAATAACCATGCAAACAATGTCATAACCCTTTCTGAAAAATATATAATCACAAATTGTACTGCAAGTCAATACAATTTTTTAGATTCACTGGAGGGCGGGATAGTCTAGTGGTTAGAGCATTGCGCTTGTGATCTGACAGCCTGGGATCAAGCCACCACTGAGGCGCCCGTTTTTAGGGAACTTTACCCTGGGGTTAACATTAGTACTGACTCCACTCACCCAAACGTAGCTGGGTTGAAACTACAAACCGAGGCCCTGTGTACAAACGCAAGCAGAACATCTTGCACACACATAAATAACCCATTCTGCTTTTTGGAAGAATAGGCCGTTTTGTGCCGATAGGAACAGATGATCATTTTTTTAAAAAGCAAAGCCACATGCACACAGGTGTTGTGTTTAGACACTGTCCCCAAAGTCGGAATGCAGCTACCTTAATGGTTGGTAAAAACGGCTGCATACGCAAAATCTCACCATTGACCTCAAGAACGAGCACACACACACACATATATATACAGTGATGCACACGTTCAAGCTAAACCTTCACCCTAATTATTTGTTAACTCTGGAGAGACATCAAAGTGGAAATATACGTGGGATACTGACCCATCCTTCCATGTGAAGTATACAATACCATATAATAAATAAATGCAATACAAAGTTATCATTCTATTCACACATTGAAGTAAAGCACTTTGATTTGTCTGTGCAAGATACAGTGCTATATAAATTCCATTTTTTATTATTATTATGATTATTATTATTAAGGTCAATATCCTACCCAGCTGATGAATTGTAAAAAGTCCTTCAGATGAGACTATAAATGGAGGCCCCGTGCTCGAACGCATGCAGAACATCTAGCGCACACGTTAAATCCTGTTCCGCTTTTCGGAGAGTAGACCATTGTGGGCCAGTGGAAACAGATGACACAATTTACAAAACCGCATACACACGAGGACTGGATGTAAAACACTTGAGTTCTTATTCCATTATCCTCGATATAAAAGAATAAATAAATAAAAAACAAAAACAGCCACAAGGACAGGGGCATGCACATATAGCAGCCAAAGAGACCAGCCTCCTACACCCATTAAGGCCAAGATGGTCAGGGTAACACAGATCCCAAGTGGATCGCCTGTTGCTGTAAAAGTACCCTATGTATCAAGCGGGCTTGTGGTGTCCGCTTCCTCCCAACCATTCGAGATAGATCATGTTTTGTTTGGATAGGACACAAACGGCCAGCTCGCAAGTTTCTGCCAATCAGCGCTCAGTTTAAAGCTAAAGGTCACCTTGTGCAAGTCTTCCTCCCGTGTGTGTGTGGCTTGTGAATGTGATTGATTGAAGCCTCAGGGCATGCAGCATGCAACCTTTTTTTACTTTGAACAACTTTCAAACGTTTTGTGTAGCTGTTTGGCCTTTTCCCACCATCCATTAGACTGGAAGTGGTGGTTTTAGTGCAAGTCTTTTGGATGAGACCAAAGAGGCTTTGTTTTGTAACAAACATCTAGTACTCGTAAAATGAGCCGTGGCAACAACAGAGTTATCCTTGGCAAAGTATACCCATCATTAATAAGGTAGCCACATTCCATGTTCAGGGAATGTGTCTAAACGCAACACCAATATACATGCAGTTTATAATCCTTCGGATGAGACTATAAACCGAGGCCCCCGTGTTCGAACACATGCAGAACATCTTGCGCGTACGTTAAATCCTGTTCCGCTTTTCGGAAGAGTAGGCCATTGTGTGCCGGTGGAAAGAGATGACACAATTTACAAAACCGCATACACACGGGGACTGGTTGTAAAAAAAGCACATGGGTGCTTATTCCATTATCCTCGATATAAAAGAATAAATAAATAAATAAATTTTGTCACCCGTTCCCACTATAATCTACTCTCCCCAAAAGCAGAGCCCCACAGGTTTTTATTGTCTTCGCAAGATGTTCTGCTTGTGCGTTCACACAGTGGATCTCAGTTTACAGTCTCCTCGGAAGGACTTCCAGGGGGTGTGGAGTCAGTACTGATGTTACTATGACTCTGACTAGGAGGCTTGACTTGCACAGTCCTGATGTGCCGCAGCCCTGGGGGCTAGTTGGCCTTTGGAGAACATCTCCAACGCTGACTGTCCTTATGCCCACTTGGCCGAGAGAGTGGGGATGTACTGTGGGCAAGGCATCTCCACTATAATCAAATTTCTGCCCAATTTCCGAAACAGCAGCTGCCTCCTCTGCTGTTTTGGAGGTCGTCGTCAAAAACGACGGACTAACATATATAACACCAGGGGGAAAAATCCCCTCAAAGGGGGGAGGAAGGGGGGGGGGGGGATTCTCGGTGGTGGCTCGAACCTGGGATGCTAGATTGCAAACTCAACGCTCTAAACCACTGGGCAATCCCGCCGAAGAAACGAATCTATGATTTAGAATCAGCACAAAAAAACCTTCACACCCAAAGACGTGATCACAGCGCAAAATTTTTAATAATGACCATGCAACACACTGGATCAGTGGTTTAGTAGTGTACACGCCTGTCTAAAAAAAAACCGAGAAGTCCAAGGTTCAAATCCCCTGTCTGAACCCAAACGTTTCCTCTCACTCACTAAAGACCGTAAGTGATGGTCTTTTTATTTATTGTTTTGCTGCCTCATCTTTTGTGACGTTCCTATCCTACTGTCCTCACGCCGCCCATTCTTCCCCCCTCCCCCCCCCCCCCCCCCCCCCCCCCCTTCCACTCCCGCCACAGCCATACCCAGATTCATTATGTCGCATCCTCAGGGTCCGAAGTCCAATGGTGGTCTCGGTGCAACTCTTTTTGGATGAGACAGTGAATGGAGGCTGTGTGTTTGTAACATATATCTAATACATGTAAAACAAGCCACGGCAACAAGAGACTTGTCCCTGGCAAAAAGATTTTGTTGAGTAAAGCCACTTTCATGGAAGAACAAGCAAATACACATGCAGACAAAACCTTTTTAAAGAGAGAGAAAGGGAGAGACGGGGGTAGGGAAGAGGTGGGGGAGGCTTCTGTTCTTTGATGACACACTTTCCTCTGAGAGCCCAGCCCAAATTTCTCATTGAGAAATCTGCCGTCAAAGTAGTATACAATATCATATAATAATAAATACAATACAAAGTTATCATTCTATTCACACATTAAAGTAAAGCATTTAATGCCCCTGGCCGACAGTATGCAGTTAATGATTGGTTTAATATACACAATTTACGATACAGGCTTATGCATGTATGGCAATAATAATTATATAGGCCTACTAACAAACAAACAAACAGATCTTCAAACAGATCTCCAGATCAAATATTAATGAGTTTGTCCATATGTGAATAGGGGGTGGGGGGTGGGGGTAGATTTCAGCTGTTTGACTTTACTATATTTCAATGGTAGGCTCGACAAATCCATGTTTCTCTTTTTAAAAAAAAAGAACAGAGAACCTGAGTTGTTGTTTTTTTAAAAAAAGAAGGAAATAACAGTGGAGAGAAAACAAGTGCAGGCAATCACTTACAACTTCTCTAACCTAAGTATTTGTTGTTGTTGTTGTTGTTGGGATTTTTTGTGGGTTTTTTTCCTTAGAATGGCATCAATATTTTATTTATTCCTCTTTTACATTCAGCCCTAGTTATGACACTTTTAAATCCAGCTCAAAACATATTTATTTCAAACCTAAGATTTCCCCCCTCCTGTTTCATATCAGAGCTATCCCACCTTCACTAACCCATGTCCTATCACCCTGCTAAAGTATACGACCTGTGTGAGTGTGTGTGTGTGCTTTTGAAAAACATTTTGACTATTGAAATTTGATTTAATAGATTTTGTCTGCAGCGCACCATGTTTGTAAATATTTGTTTGTTTAAACTATTGATTATTTATCATTGATTACATGACTGGGTAAGATTAGGTTGAATGCATGGGCTTTGATTTGTCTTTGCAAGATATAGGGCTATATAAGTTCAATTTATTATTATCATTATAGCCCCGTGTGCATGCGGTTTTGTCAATATTGTTATCCGTCCCTAGCAGCAGACAATGGCCTACCAGTCAGCAGATCAAACCACTAGCTTTAAAAAACAAACCATTTTCTTTACACTGGTCTTATGACACTTCATTTAGTTCAACTGGAAACGACAGATCAATGACAAAGGCAAGAAATGACAGGTTTCATGGACATTATTATAATGATAATATGCACACACATATACACTGGAAATGTCAGGTATAATTATTATGAGAAGTATATACACACACATACACAATAATCCAAAATTTAATGATAACTGTCACTTGGTTGACAGACTACAGTGTCCTCTTAACAGTATACATTGAAAGAAGGATACAGGAAATGGAGAGGAGATGCTCTCCCAAACTTCTTGGTATCTGGTACAGAGATCAAATAACTAACAAGGAAGTGAAAACCAGAATGAAAAACGCTATCGGACCATCTGAAAACTTCCTGACTTCAGTTAAAAAAACACCAACAACCCGCAAACTGAAGTGGTACGTGCACGTCACACGAACATCTATACTGGCCAAGACTGTCCTACAGGGAACAGTACAGGGAGGGAGACGAAGAAGAGGCAGACAGAGAAAACGATGGGAAGACAACATCAGAGAGCGGACTGGCCTTGAGTGGAACGGCTTGCTACGGAAAGCTGAGAACTGCGAAGAGGGGAGGAAGCTGGTTGCAAAATCTTCAGTGGTGGTCCAACAGTCTCCTAGACTACGGAAGAGGTGAAGGTGGAGTGTCTTTGGGGCAAAGTAAGAGAAACGGCAGAGCATTAGGCATAGGCCTGTATCAATTACTTAATGTTTTGTCCTGGCGTCAACATAGTTCATAAAAATACTGTACTAGTGTATAAATGGTATCAGCGATAATTATGACAGTTCAAATCTACCAAATGTTACGTTTAGAATTTTACACTCACACGCACATAGGCACGCACACACACACATGCATGCACGCACGCATGCACACACACACACACACACACACACACACACACACACACACACAAGAAAACGTACGTACACGCGCGAACGTACACACTCTTTCTCTCTCATATTAAATTATACAGATTTTTAATTTTTAAAAAGTATCATTTTTACTTCACGTTCAGTTGAAACTATTAGCTGTGATTATTAAGGATAGTCCCTTCTCAGGGCAAGGGCCGGATGGAAAAAAAAAGTCAATACTTATCTGTAACCCTTGGGAATAAAGATTATCACTCTCTCTCTTCTCTCTCTCCTCTCTCTCTCTCTCTCTCCTCTCTCTCTTCTCTCTCTTCTCTCTCTCTGTCTGTCTCTCTCTCTGTGTCTCTCTCTCTCTGTCTCTCTCTCTGTGTGTCTCTCTCTCTGTCTCTCTCTGTCTGTCTGTCTGTCTGTCTGTCTGTCTGTCTGTCTCTCTCTTCTCTCTCTCTCTCTCTCTCTCTCTCTCTCTCTCTCTCTCTCTCTCGCTAAAAAATAATATTAGAAAATAGGCATAACGTGTACTGCGCAAAATAGATAGTATTCTTGGCTTGTAGATGGAAGCTTCACTGTTTCAAAGGGGACGGGATAGCTCAGTGGTCGGAGCACTCGCTTTCCCCCAGCCAAGTTAAGCAGCGTCGAGCGTGGTTACCAGTTGGATGGGTGACCGTTTGCGCGCCTTGGCTTCAGTACAGTTCCCCCAGTTCCCCAGCTGTAAATGGGTACCTGCCCTCTTTAGGGTCAGGGAAGGTAAAGCAGCGAGGGAGAGGAGATGGGCGCCGCCCTCAATATGCTGGCGCTAGAGAAGTGAGGTCTCTGACGCCTCGCTCCCTTACGACCTTATAGGTTATGGGACTCCTTTACCTTTACTCTGAAAACACCTTTGCTGTCCACAATACTTAGTGGACCGTTAGCGATGTATTATTCGTTTTAAGTGGTTGCTAAACAATCCAGTTTGCGCGGTTTTTTTTAATGATGACTATGGACTTTAAAGTCATTATGCTGCTACAGATTTTAGTTGGTTTTGGAGTGTGTTTTTTTTCTTCTTTCTTTCTTTTTTCTTGTTACTTCTTCTTCATCCTTATTGAACGCTCAGACAGCAACTATTGTTGTCTGTCATATTATGATTAAAAATGCGTTGCGCTGCCGTTCAGCGCCTGACAAGTCAGGCCCAGCGCATCCGACTTCGGCATGGGAGAGAATCGTTAGGCCTTTCGTTTAAGTCTTTCTGGAGAAAAAAAAAAGGTAGGAGAATGGACCAGGAAGGCAGAAAATAGACATGAATTGAGGCGACAGAAAGAAAAGGAATGAAACCAGAAACAAAGAGGGGGATAGAAAAGGGGGAATTTCAAGCACAGGATTTCCAGAAGGTGGGGATGCTATTTGTACTGACAAGTCCCCGGCATCTTCTTGATATAATTTATTCTTAGCAATGGAACGAGTTGCCACGGAAAGCAGAGGACCGCGGGGAGTGGAGGAAGCTGGTTGCAAAATCTTAAGTGGTGCCCCACTGTCTACTTGACTACGGGATAGATGAAGGTAAATGTGAAGTTCATAAGGGGTTTTCAGAAGGCTCTTCTCATACTGTACATTGTAGTCAAGTGATGCAAATTTCCTTTTCTTGTTTACCGTTATTGATCCATAAGATAAGGACCACCACCACCCCACACACACACCCTTGACCCCCTCTCCCTCTCCCCCTCCCCCTCCCCCCCCCCCCCCACACACCCGGTCTAATGTCACGGACTGTGCAGAAGAGACATTAAAATAACGAAGTTGAACACGCAAGCGCTCATGCCTGCTGTACCTAGCCTGCAGGAAAACGAAACATGCCAGTTATCATTATCTTCACTAGAAAATCGGGGACACACTGTTTAGGTCTTTCACAAATCAAAACTAGACAATACCACCCCCCCCAAAAAAAACACACAAAATACCCAACAAAAACAAACAACAACAACAACAACCAAACAAACATACACAACCCCAGTCAGCTGCAATTTACATCCATAGCTGAGAGAGGGTAAGGTAAAGGTAAAGGTGTCCCATAACCTATAAGGTCGTAGGGGAGCGAGGCGTCAGAGACCTCACTTCTCTAGGGCCAGCATATTGAGGGCGGCGCCCATCTCCTCTCCCTCGCTGCTTTACCTTCCCTGACCCTAAAGAGGACAGGTACCCATTTACAGCTGGGTGAACTGGGGGAACTGTACTGAAGCCAAGGCGCGCAAACGGTCACCCATCCAACTGGTAACCACGCTCGACGCTGCTTAACTTGGCTGGGGGAAAGCGAGTGCTCTGACCACTGAGCTATCCCGTCCCCACAAGAGAGAGAGTACAAAAACAAAAGTGCCCGGATATCCCTGAAGACATAATGCGGCTACCTACATGGTGGAGGGAGAGAAAAACGGCCTCATACGCATAAATCTCACTATTGGTGGACTTCGGAACTCTAACCGAGGAACGCAAAAAAAACACCCCACAACAAAAGTGCTAGATCACCACAGCAAAAAAAACAACAACCCACCTTGACACGGGATTAAAAAAAGATTCAATACATGGAGAAAAGTCTTTTCATTGAATAACAATAACAAACGATAGAAACCTCAAATGCAAAGAAGACGGCCAACGGCCAACGGCCAACGGTAACAGTATACCACCTTATCTAAAAGGACGTGGAATGTTTTCAGTCAAAACAAATTAATTGTCAGTAACAAGGAGATAGATTTCAGTCAACAAGAAAGGAAGAATAAATTAATGTGAAGAAAACTCTAGTTGTGCGAAGAAAAATGTCTCAGCTTTCTGCTTGAAAATGTGAGTATTGTATATGTGTTAATCAATATGCAATTTTGAATGGTTCAAGATAAAATTAATAAAAAAAGAGGTTCATCAACGCCTCGCTTCAAAATACATAACACACGTTCCCCAAATAAAACACTCCTTGGTCCCGTCCAACGTGGTCTTGTGCACACATTCTTTTTTCCGTGCTCTGTTTCCATTTCTTACAATAACAACAACAACAACAAACTGTTTTTAACATTGAAATGGTGAGATCCCAATAAAACAATCTCACAAGGCTTTAATAAGTTCATGGCACAGAAAACGCTATTCAACGATCAAGAATGAACGTATTATTGTATGATAGATATATTGTTTAGTTCAAGTTTCTATTTCTTTCAAAAATCTGTTCAAAGTCTCACATCATCAACAAGGAACAAACCTCATAATCAATCAAATCTAAGAACATAACTATTTTCCTTGAACAAACACCCCTCCTCCCCCCCCAAGCCATTCAAATAATCCTGTTCTGTTGCGTAGCACATTAGTCAACTCTTGTTCAAGTTCAACAGAAAGGAGTAGTACTTTACTGACCAAATTTTTGAAGACTCCATTGACTTACTCTACTTGCATTGTCGACCAAATCACATAATGATAGTAATAATAATGTGCATGAATGAAGTAACGTTAACTCGAAGACTACTACTGGCACTAGCTCGTGAACTCAGTCACTCTTACTAATGAATGAATAAACCCTGTTTTAAACCAACACATTCGCTCTTACTCATGAATGAATAAACCCTAAGTTAAACCAAATCACTCACTCTTACTCACGGATGAATAAACCCTAATTCAAACCGAACCAATCACTCTTCCTCATGAATGAACAAACCCCAACATGTCACCCATCTCGCTCCCCTCAGCCTCTCTCCGTGTGACTGTCAGCAGTGCCCTCAGACTCCACAACCGACCGGAGCCGGAAGGGGCCTTTCTTTTTCTTCTGCGCACACTTCCGGCACCTCAGGAGTCTGCGCACACCGGCCCTGAAAGCGCCGCCCTTGATGAAGAAGACGAAGAAGTTGATGGAAGCGCTGATGATGTGCAGCAGCGGCAGTATCCTCACGTAGATGAGGAAGAGATAATGCTCGGACTTGAAGACGTTGAACTCCGGGAAGACCTTCTTGAAGATGGGAAGCAGCGCCAGCGGCAAAGAGAGGAGGAAGAACAACAAGGAATAAGCCACCACGGTGACGCACAGATGCCGCTCCAGCTGGAAGAACCGGTTATCCATCTTGGACACTTTCGAGGCGGAGACAGAATCCTTCCCGGACAAAGCCTGTCCTTCCGAGCTGCCGGTGAAGTCGTCCTCGTGCCTTCGGTGAGAGCTGGGCGACTCGGACTCGTTGGTGATGAACGTGTGCATGGTGACGTCTGGGAGACTGACCCGCTGCGAGTACTTGTGGAGGGAGCTCATCAGCGCGATGTTGGCCACCAGCATGGCGAAGAGAGGGCAGTACTGGAAGAGGCAGCTGCTGGCGATGGTGAGGTCGTCCAGCAGACCGTGGTTGTTCCTGTACAGCTGGCTGTAGGACAGGTAGTAGTACACCGTGTGGTTGCTGACCGGGTCGTGGCCCTCCTTGACCTCCCGCTTCAGGGGCTTGTGGGAGTTGAAGGCCAGGATGAGGAGGGCGGTCAGCAGGATCAGCAGGCGCGGCCTGCGGAAGAGGAAGATGTTGTGGGTGCGGAAAGGAGAGGCGATGACCAGGTACCGGTCCACGCTCATGAAGGCCGTGGCCATGATGATCACCTGAAGGAAACAATGACAATGACAATGACACATTCTTTTATTTCGAGGATAATGAATAAGCACACATGCGCTTTTTTTACATCCAGTCCCCGCCCGTTAGGGATACATCTTAATAATAATAATAACCCAATACTTATACAGTCTCACAATAAAAACAAGGGGAGATAACCCTTTTCAAAACAGCTACCCCCCAACAACGCCCCCCCCCCCCCCCCCCCCCAAAGCAAGCAAATAAAAGAAAACCCTAAAAATACCCCACCCCCCAAAAAACCCTAACCAAAACAAACAAATAGAAAAACCAAACCAACAAAAGAAAACGGGATATGAAGATAGGTTTTAGTCTTTTTAGTTCTTTTTTGTTCGATTTTAAACCACTTTAAGTCACGGAAGATTTTCTCTGCTGTAAAATTTTGAGCTGGGGTCTCACCGAGAGGAGCGCGTCGCCACAAGAGTAGCGACACCCATGTGTTTTTTTACATGCGCTAAATAATTATGTGCAGCACATGGAACCGTGGTTTATCGTTTCATTAGAAAGACTAGCGCCCAGACCACTACTCAGGATCTATTGGATGGGGGAATTGTTTCAGGCCCAAACGGGAATCGAACTACCGCACACTTCCGACCCAGACTTTTCACTTTATAAGCAGGTGGGTTACCTCTAGACCACCGATCTTCCGAAAAGTGGAACAGGTTTTAACCTGTGCGCAAGATGTCCTGCATGCGTTCCCACACGGGACCTCGGTTTATAGTCTCATCCGAAGGACTTCTGTAGGCGAATGGAGTCTGCACTGATATTAACTCCTGGGAAAAATATCCCCTTGAACGGGATTCGAAACTGGGTCAGCAGATCACGAGCACACTGCGCAACGCTCTAAACCAACCAGGCTATGCCGTCTCCAATTCGTGTAGGAAGTGGTATTATATAATAGCTCCGTTAAATGGGGGGAGACTGTGTTGTTGGTTTAAACATGATGTATTCAATATGTAAACAACATAAGCAAGCATCAATACAGCAGGGCATAGGCATCAAGCTAAAGCTTTTTTTAAGCCCCACCCCATTGTTATTATTGTTGTTGTTCTTGTTGTTGTTGGGTGTTCTCCGTTTAATATACCGGTGTCATCGAGAATAGGAATACGAATACTTAAAAAAAAAAGAACACACACACACACACACACACACACACACACACACACACACACACACACACCACACTCACATACACACACACACACACACACACACACATACACACACACATACACACACACACACACACACACTCAGCGTGATGAGTGAGAGAGTGCATTGTTTACATGACCCCCAATATGTCAAGTTGGGGAAAGTCCAACAGTAACGACGACACCACCACCACCACCACCACCACCACCACCACCACCACCACAAACAACAACAACAACAACACACACACACACACACACAAACACACACACACACACACACACACACACACACACACACACACACACACACACACACACACACACACACACACACACACACACACACACTCGCACGCACGAGCGCGCGCACACACATACACACACACCTATCTATATCTATGGTGTGTGCGGGCGTGCGTGAGTGTGCGTGTGTATGTGTGTGTGCGTGTGTGTGTGTGTGTGTGTGTGTGATTTGTCTATCTATTCTATAGTAGTGTTTTCTAATGTGTTGGTAATGTTAGGTTTTGGTTTAGATCTCGTTAGGTTTTGTGTGTGTTTTCTTTTTAATAGATGGATGTTTTTTTGGATAAACCGCCCCCCCCCCCCCCCCCCTAACAAATGCATTGTTTAATAAGTCTACCATTTGGAAAGGAAAGTTTGTATTGACTCACCCAAACATTCACGTATGCATTCACGCCCGCACGCTTGCACACACACGCGCGCGCGCGTGCAAAGACACACATACACACACATCAACATTCCCCCCCAACACACACACACACACACTTACAACACCCACCCCCCTCCCTTACCTCCCCCCCCCCCCACACACACACACACTGACTAAAGCATCACATACTTCTCCCATCGACTGTTCAGACAGCAACTATTGTTGTCTGTCATATTATGAGCGAAAATGCGTTGCGCTGCCGTTAAGCACCTGACAAATCATGCCCAGCGCATCCGACTTAGGCATGGGAGATACTAGTTATTTTATTTTTCTGGAAACAAAATGACAGGAGAATGGACCAGGAAATCAGAAAATAAGACAAGAAGGAAGAGACACGAAACAAACACGATTATCACCTAACCATTCTCACCTGCCGGGCGCAGAGGATGAAAAACTTGTACACCACATACAGCTGCAGAAACCTCCGCGCGCTGTACTCGATCCACGCCGCGCGGAGAATGACCACGACGACGTGAGAAGACACCACGAACAGCAGGTACGCCATGTCGAACCAAATCAGACACGTCATGTAGATGTTGGTGATGTTCTGAGGCAGCCTCCGGAACACTTTCAAGGCTATGACGTTGGTCACAAAGCCCACGATGGTCAGCGGGAAAGCCACGTACACGATGACGCCAGAGAAACGCCGGTACATGCGCGGGCCCACCACGCCGTCGTTGAACACGGGAGTGTCTAACGTTCTCAATTCTTGCTTTCCCGCGTGAATCAGTTCGTTGATTTCGGCATCGTCCAACAGATCTGCCGGAGAGGAAGAGGCGAACATGGAGGACAGATCGTGAACTAGAGGTCTTCCCGCGAGACGGGAAGCTTGAGGGAGAGGGCTTGGCGGGAAAAGGAGATCGTGGATGATGTGACGATCTTGTTCTTTGTTGTTGGTCGTGGTGGTGGTGGTATTGTTAGTGTTGGTGGTGTTGGTGTCGCTCTCAGGGTGGTGATGGCGGAGGTGGTGGTGGTGGTGGTGGTGGCGAGGGGGGTGGTTGCTGCTGTCTGGGAGGGGTGAGGGTGGAGATGGAGAGGTGGAGGAGAGGTGTGGTAGGTCGACTTTCAGAGTGTCCGTGTCGTAAGTCTTGACGCTGTCTTTGGGCCACAGCCTGCACAAGAAAAAGAGAGAGAGAGATGAGAAGAAAAGGGTGAATTGAATGAAAGCAGTAGACCTGGCTTTATAATTAATATGGTTTCGTGCACAATAGTGCTGAGTGGCCTTTAAGAGAGACAGGATAGCCTGGTGGTTAGAGCTCTGTGTGTTGTGCTCGCTCTTTGACGATCGGAGTTCGAGCCACCACCGAGACGCCCGTTCAAAAGGGATTTTTCCCTTAAAAAAAATCAGTGTCGACTCTACTCCCGCCTCCGCGCCCCAAATGTCCTTCGGATGAAACTATAAAGCAAGGTACTGTGTGTGAACGCACGCAGAACATCTTGCCCACACGTTAAAAGCCCGTTCATTCTTTTGGAAGAGTAGGCCATGGGAACGGATGGCAACATTTACAAAACCGCATGCATACGGGTAGTAGATGTAAAACATCATTACATGAATGCTTATCCATAATCCTTGAAATACAAGATTTTGAAAAAAAAAAATTAAAGATTCCCATCTACCCTATCTCACTCGGTACTGAGAAACAACAGGGTTTATTTGTTTGTTTGTTTGTTTGATGGTTGTTGTTTTTACAGCATCATATTTTACTTCACATCACACCATCAATACTCTACTGGATCTTTTATCATTGTCCAAACCACAGATTATTCATTGTCAAAACTCCAGACCATTCATTATCCAAACCACACATCATTCATTGTCCCAAACCAAAGATTACTCATTGTCTAAAACAACAGATCATACATTGACATTGTCCCAAACCACAGATCATAGTTACATTGTCCAAAACCACAGATCATGCATTGTCCAAAACCACAGGTCATTGATACCCAAACCACAGATCATTCATTGCCCCAAACCACAGATTATTCATTGTCCCAAACCACAAATCATTCTTAATCCAAAACTACAAATAATTCTTTGTCCAAAACCACAAATCATTCACTGTTCGAAACCACAAATCATCCATTGTCCAAAACCACAGATCATTCATTGAGAAATAACAGCTACTCTGCATGTACAGCCTCTCTCTGTCTCTCTCTCTGTCTCTCTCTCTGTCTCTCTCTCTCTGTCTCTCTGTCTCTCTCTCTCCCCCCCTCTCTCTGTCTCCCCCCTCTCTCTCTCTCTGCTCTCTCTCTCCCTCTCTCTCCTCTCTCTCTCTCTCTCTCTCTCTCTCTTCTCTCTCTCTCTCTCTCACCTGCTATCTCCAGAAACGTTGGCGTCTGCCGCTCCGGAGCTGTTGATGACGTCAGCCTTGACCTTGACCTCGACTGCTGGTGGGCCCACCTGGAGGCTGTTGCAGGCTGGCGAGGATGCCGTTGTCATCATCAGCACCAGAGGCAGCTGCCACCAGCACCAGCAGCAGGTCACAACAACCCTCGTCATCGAATCACTCCTTGGCCTGGACTTCATTTCCTTCCCCCCGCTTCCTCTCGCAGCTCCGAGCCACAAGTTTCCTGTTTCAATTATCATAGGATAGGTCGTTATACACACCTGGGTATTTTTGGTTTGTTTGGTGTTGCTAGTATATGGAGTCATGGCAGGAGCACCAACTGGTAGTACATGCAAACGTCTCACCATTGGTGAAACTTGTGGAGTTAGCTCTAGCTGAGGAAGGCGACAACAAAATATTATTCGTCGTAGTTTGCAAAATAATAATTGTGGTGTGAGAATGCGAGATGTCAGAGACCTTAGCTTCTCCAGGGGCCAGCATATTGAGGGCGGCGCCCATCCCCTCTTCTTAGCTCGCTACTTTACCTTCCCTGACCTAAAGACGTGCTCTTTTACAGTTGGGTGAACTGGGGGGGGGGGGGGGGGCGGGGGGGCGGGGAGAGAGGCTGTAATGAAACCAAGGCGCACGAACGGTCACCTGTCACTCATCCGCTAGGCAACCATGCTCAACGCTGCTTAATCTGAGGTTTGGAAAAGCGAAAGCTCTGACCACTGAGTTATCCTATTTCCACCAGCACAGAAGCAGAGGACAAAGCCGAAATCAAGGTTAACTTCAGACCAGCAGAGCAGCATCACAAGGTGTCATCCTAAGGTAAAGAAATCTTTGTATTCTATGTGTGATTAGCAATGAGGGTAGCGGTGATCAGGACGACACAATGGGGATCGAGCAAGACTTGAAACTGCATCACAGGGATATATATCTCAGTGGTCAGAGCACTTCGCTTTGGTCCCAAGCTAAGGATAAGCAGCATCGAGCGTGGTTACCAAGTGGATGGGTGACCATTTGTGCGCCTTGTCTCCCACTTCACTCAGCTGTCAATGAGTACCTGACCTCTTTAAGGTCAGGGAAGGTAAAGCAGAAAGGGAGAGAAGATGGACGCCGCCATCAATATGCTGGCCCCTTGGAGAATTTGAGGTCTCTGACATATTGCTCCCCACGGACCGCACAGGTTATGGGAACACCTTTAGCTTTTGTGAACAGGGCTGTACTCTTTGCTTTTTTCTAAAATGCATACTAGCGCCATCTAGGCATTACAAATACAGCCACTGGCAGTAATTATCATATAATTTTAAATTACGCAACTTTTAAATTCACATCCAACGTTTGGGAGGGGGGGGGGGGGGGGGGGGTAAGAGGAGAAGCAGAACAGCCTAGTGGTTAGAGTCTTTAACTTGCCATCTGTCAGGGCGGGTTCGAGTCCCCACCGAGACATCCCGTTTGAGATGATACTACCCCCCCCCCCACCCCCCTATACTGGAGTTAACAATAGTGTTACTGTCCGACTCTCTGCTCCCCACGAAAGTCGTTCAGATAAAACCAGAAGCCGAGGATCCGAGGTGCGAAAGTGCACAAAACATTTTGCGCACACGTTAAAACCCATTCCACATTTCGGAAGAGTAGATTATTGCCTGCTGGTAGGAACAGATAACAACAGTTATTATTTTTTTAAAGAATGCATGCACACTAATGTCGAGTTTAGACACCTTCCCCGAAGTCATAGTGCATCTACATTAGTAATTTTATTTATTTTATTTTATTTTATTTTATGCGTTTATATCGAGGATAATGGAATAAGCACTTATGTGCTTTTTTTTTACATCCAGTCCCCGTGTTTGCGGTTTTGTAAATTCTGTCATCTGTTCCCACCGGCACACAATGGCCTACTCTTACGAAAAGCGGAACAGGATTTAACGTGTGCGCAAGATGTTCTGCGTGCGTTCGCACACGGGGCCTCGGTTTATAGTCTCATCCAAAGGACTTTTGGGGAGAGTGGAGTCTGCACTGATATTAACTCCAGGGGAAAATATCCCCTTGAACGGGAATCGAACTCGGGTCGTCAGATTGCGAGCGCAATGTTCTGACCACTAGGCTATGCCGTCTCCCTAAACGTAAAGGTAAAGATGTCCCATAACCTATAAGGTTGTAGGGGAGCGAGGCATCAGAGACCTCTACTTATCTAAGGGGCCAGCATATTGAGGGCGGCGCCCATCTCCTCTCCCTCGCAGCTTTACCTTCCCTGTCCCTAAAGAGGGCAGGTACCCATTTACAGCTGGGGGAACTGGGGGAACTGTACTGAAGCCAAGGCGCACAAACGGTCACCCATGCAACTGGTAACCACGCTCGACGCTGCTTAACTTGGCTGGGGGAAAGCGAGTGCTTTGACCACTGAGCTATCCAGTCCCTGTGCAGGTACACTACTGGCGGGCAAACGACTGCACATCAACATCTATCCGTTGGTAAACCTCGGGGGTTTAGCCAAGAAACAAAGAATAAAAATCACACCCATAAAGCATAATTTTAATACTGGAATGTATGGTCTAGGAAAGCTTCATAACAACAAATAATCATATGGTCCAAGTCTTCAAGCTAGTTCACAACACACTCAACTATAAGTAGGAGTCAACCAACATCGAAAAAAAGGAAATCCTAACCAAAAAACCCCAACAAAAAACCCTCTAAAACGATTTAAACCCTTAACTGTCCAACCCCAAATCCACTGTATTTAACCACAAGGCCAAGATACTAGGTGGTAGACTTCTCCACGTTAATAGACTGTCACACTGAATCCCCATCTCCCACATTTGCTAAGAAAATGCCAGTCTGGGGTGGGGTGGGGTGGATGCGTGCAGTAACGAAGTTCCCTGGTGTGTGGCCCTGAAATAATGTAGACAGAAAAGTTCCCTCCAGGCAACACAGGGGACTTCTCAACATTATGTAGAACTATTACCTTCACCCAGACATTTTGTAGAATAATTCAATGTATGTCTAAAAGGCATGCAACAGAAATAAATTACAACTGGCATTAAATTCTGCCTATTTTTTTTCTTGAGGGGTGTGGGGGTGGTGGTAAGGAGGTGGGGGGGGGGGGGGGGGTTACATTTCCTGAATTATCAAACAAGTTTGATCTGAATGTCGATAAGGTAATTTTTCAGTTGTCATAACTTTTTCCACTTTCATCTTTATTATCTTCTTTTTTTCTTCTTTTTCTATAACCATTGGCATTCTCCTCTTTTTCATGTGAACAAAAAAAAAGTTTGGTTCCTTTTTTTTCTGCCCCCCTCCCACCTGCTCTTATTCTTTGGCTGGAGCTTCAAGCTTTATTAACACACACAACACACACACACACACACACAACACACACACACACCACACACACAACACGAACACACACACACCACATGCACGTGGCCACACACACACACCACACACACGCACGCACGCACACACACACACGCACACACACACACGCACACACATACACACGCACGCACGCAGGCACATAGGCACACACACACAAACACACACACACCACACACTCTCTCTCTCTCTCTCTCTCTCTCTCTCTCTCTCTCTCTTCTTCTTCTTCTAACATTGAATTGCTGCCAGTCTATCAAAAATCAGGTACATTTTTTTCCCTAGGCTTCTTAATGGGGGGAAGGTAAGGCTTGGGGCTGTGGAGGAGGGCCCCCCCCTCCCCCCCCCCCCCCCTGTTGGAAGAGAGAAGAGGAGGGGTAGGGTGTAGGTTGTTATGCTGGTGTGTGCTCTCTGAATCTTTATCCTTTCTTTTTGGGAAGAGTGGATGGCCGAAATGACAGAGACAGGTATAATAACAGGATGTGGCCAGAGGCAGAGGCATGATGTGAGCATAGGTCGATAACCATTTTGGGGGCTGATAGTATGCACAGTTGCTGCAAACTACTAGGAGGGCCTATACCTAGTACAAAACTAGGGCGAACTCCGATCTCTTTCATGAGGGGCCAAGGCCTGTAATGAATAAAACTTTGGCATTGGCATTCTTAGTAGTGACTGTCTCTCTCTCTCTCTCTCTCTCTCTCTCTCTCTCTCTCTCTCTCTCTTCTAACAATGAATTGCAGCCAATCTGTCCAAAAGCAAGGTCCATTTTTTCCCCACTTATTAATTGTTTTGGTGGAAAGTAAGGCTTGGGGCTGTAGAGGGTGGGGGTGGGGGTGGGGTGGGGGTGGCAGAAGAGAAGAGGAGGGGGAGGGGGTAGGTTGTTACACAGTTGTGTGATATCTGATGCTTTTTCCTTTCTTTCTCGGAAGAGTGGATGGCCGAAATGACAGAGACAGGTATAATAGCAGGATACTGGCAGAGGCAGAGGCATGACGTGAGCATAGGCCGATAACCATTTTGGGGGCTGATAGTATGCACAGTTGGGGCAAACTACTAGGAGGGCCTATACTTAGTACAAAACTAGGGCGACCTACAATCTGTGACTGTCTGTCTGTCTGTCTGTCTCTCTTGGTAGTGATCCATCTGCCCCTCCCCCTCTCTCTCTGCAAAAATAGGTGAGCTGTCCTTCCATGTTTAGACTTTGTATACTTATGTCATCTACTAACCAATGCATTAATAAACCACTAGCAATTGATTTGTATACAGCTTTTAAAATTACAAATACTGTCTGTACTTGAGGTATTATTCTTCTGTTCATAAATGTTTTCTAAGAACATGATTTGGAATGTTGATTATATACACACTACCCCTTCATGAGGGGGTCAAGGCCTATAAGTAATACAACTTTGGCATTGACATTCTTAGTAGTGACTCTCTCTCTCTCTCTCTTCTCTCTCTCTCTCTCTCTCTCTCTCTCTCTCTCTCTCTCTCTCTAACATTGAATTGCAGCCAGTCTGTTCAAAATCAGGTACATTTTTTCCCTGCTTAATTTTTTGGGGGGTGGAAGGTAAGGCTTGGGGCTGTGGAAGAGAAGTGGGGGGTGGATTGAGGGGAGAGAGAAGAGGAGGGGGAAGGGGTAGGTTGTTATGCTGGTGTGTGTTATCTGATGCTTTTTCCTTTCTTTTTGGGAAGAGTAGATGGCCGAAATGACAGAGACAGGTATAATAACAGGATGCTGCCAGAGGCAGAGGCATGACATGAGCAAAGGTCGATAACCATTTTGGGGGCTGATAGTATGCACAGTTGCTGCAAACTACTAGGAGGGCCTATACTTAGTACAAAACTAGGGCGACCTGGGATCTCTGTCTGTCTGTCTGTCTGTCTGTCTCTCTTGGTAGCGAACCCCCCCCCCCCCCCCCCCCCCCCCCCCCCCCCCCCCTCTCTCTTCTGCAAAAATAGGTGAGCTGTCCTTCCATGTTTAGACTTTGTATACTTATTTCATCTACTAACCAAGCATGAATAAGCGACTAGCAATTGATTTGTATACAACTTTTAAAATTAGAAATACTGTACTTGAGGTATTATTCTTCTGTTCATAAATGTTTTCTAAGCAACATGATTTGGAATGTTGATTATATACACACTACCCCTTCATGAGGGGGCCAAGGCCTATAAGTAATACAACTTTGGCATTGACATTCTTAGTAGTGACTGTCTCTCTCTCTCTCTCTCTCTCTCTCTCTCTCTCTCTCTTCTCTCTCTCTCTCTCTCTCTTCTAACATTGAATTGCTGCCAGTCTGTCCAAAATCTGGGTGCATTTTTCCCCCTACTTTTTGGGGGGGAAGGTAAGGCTTGGGGCTGTGAAAGAGGGGAGGGGATGGTAGAAGAGAAGAGGAGGGAGAAGGGGTAGGTTGTTATGCAGTTGTGTGCTATCTGATGCTTTTTCCTTTCTTTTTCAGAAGAGTGGATGGCCAAAATGACAGAGACAGGTATAATAACAGGATGCTGCCAGAGGCGGAGGCATGACGTGAGCATAGGTCGATAACCATTGTGGGGGCTGATAGTATGCACAGTTGCAGCAAACTACTAGGAGGGCCTATACTTAGTACATAACTAGGGCCACCTCGATCTCTGACTGTCTGTCTGTCTGTCTGTCTCTCTTGGTAGCAATCCACCCCCTCTCTCTCTCAGCAAAAATAGGTGAGCTTTCCTTCCATGTTTAGACTTTGTATACTTATGCCATCTACTAACCAATGCATTAATAAGCCACTAGCAATTGATTTGTATACAGCTTTTAAAATTAGAAATACTGTCTGTACTTGAGGTATTATTCTTCTGTTCATAAATGTTTCCTATGCAATTTGGAATGTTGATTATATACACACACCCCCTTCATGAAGGTGGCCAAGGCCTATAATGAATACAATTTTGGCATTGGCAATTTTAATAGTGACTCTCTCTCTCTCTCTCTCTCTCTCTCTCTCTCTCTTCTAACATTAAATTGCTGCCAGTCTGTCCAAAAACCAGGTCCATTTGCCCTCCACTCATTTGTTTGGCAAGGTAAAGCTTGGGGCTGTAGAAGGTGGGGGGTGGGGTGTGGGGGAGTGGCAGAAGAGAAGAGGAGGGGGAGGGGGTAGGTTGTTATGCAGTTGTGTGATATCTGATGCTTTTTCCTTTCTTTTTCCGAAGAGTGGATGGCCGAAATGACAGAGACAGGTATAATAACAGGATGCTGCCAGAGGCAGAGGCATGATGTGAGCATAGGTCGATAACCATTTTGGGGGCTGATAGTATGCACAGTTGTGGCAAACTACTAGGAGGGCCTATACTTAGTACAAAACTAGGGCCTCGGATCTCTGACTGTCTGTCCGTCTGTCTCTCTTGGTAGCAATCTACCCCCTCTCTCTCTCAGCAAAAATAGGTGAGCTTTCCTTCCATGTTTAGACTTTGTATACTTATGTTATCTACTAAGGAATGCATTTAATAAGCCACTAGCAATTGATTTGTATAAAGCTGTTAAAATTAGAAATACTGTTTGTACTTGAGGTATTATTCTTCTGTTCATAAATGTTTCCTATGCAACATGATTTGGAATGTTGATTATATATACACGACCCCTTCATAAGGGGCCAAGGCCTATAATGAATAAAACTTTCCCATTCGCATTCTTAGTAGGTAATCTCTCTCTCTGTTTCTCTGTCTCTGTCTCTGTCTCTGTCTCTGTCTCTCTCTCTCTCTCTCTCTCTCTCTCTCTCTTCTAGTCTAACATTGAATTGCAGCCAATCTGTCCCAAAACATGATGCATTTTTCCCCTGCTTTTTTGTGGAAGGTAAGGCTTGGAGCTGTGGAAGAGAAAGGGGGGGGATAGCCGAAGAGAAGAGGAGGGGAAGGGGGAAGGTTGTTATGCAGTTGTGTGCTATCTTATGCTTGTTCCTTTCTTTTTCAGAAATGACAGAGACAGGTATAATAACAGGATGCTGCCAGAGGCAGAGGCATGACGTGAGCATAGGTCATAACCATTTTGGGGGCTGATAGTATGCACAGTTGGGGCAAACTACTAGGAGGGCCTATACCTAGTACACAACTAGGGCGACCTCGGATTTGTGACTGTCTGTCTGTCTGTCTCTCTTGGTAGCATAGGGATGCTACAAAAATAGACTTTGTATACTTATCTACTAACCAACGCAGTAACAAGTCACTAGCAATTTATTTGTATAAGGCTTTTAACATTACAAATACTATCTGTACTTGAGGTATTATTCTTCTGTTCATAAATGTTTCCTATGCAACATGTTTTGGAATGTTGATTATATACACACAACCCCTTCATGGAGGGGACCAAGGCCTATAAGCAATACAACTTTGGCATTGACATTCTTAGTAGTAATTCTCTCTCTCTCTCTCTCTCTCTCTCCTCTCTCTCTCTCTCTCTCTCTCTCTCTCTCTCTCTCTCTCTCTCTTCTTTTAACATTGAATTGCGGCCAATCTGTCCAAAAACCAGGTCCATTTTTTCCCCACTTATTATTTTTTTGGCAAGGTAAGGCTTGGGGCTGTAGAGGGTGGGGGGTGGGGAGGGTGGCCGAAGAGATGAGGAGGGGGAGGGGGTAGGTTGTTATGCTGGTGTGTGCTATCTGATGCTTTTTCCTTTCTTTTTGGGAAGAGTGGATGGCCGAAATGACAGAGACAGGTATAATAACAGGATGTGGCCAGAGGCGGAGGCATGAGGTGAGCATAGGCCGATAACCATTTTGGGGGCTGATAGTATGCACAGTTGGGGCAAACTACTAGGAGGGCCTATACTTAGTACAAAACTAGGACGACCTGGATCTCTGACTGTCTGTCTGTCTGTCTGTCTGTCTCTCTTGGTAGCGACTCTCTCCATCTCTCTGTCTCTCTCTGTCTTTTTTAGTCTCTATCTCTGTCTCTTTCTGTCTCTCTCTGTCTCTCTCTGTCTCTCTGTCTTTGTCTCTGTCTCTGTCTCTCTCTCTCTCTCTCTCTTTGATCTTCATCTAACTAGTAGTAGTAGTAGTAGTAGTAGTAGTAGTAGTAGTAGTAGTTTTTTAAAAAAAATTTGAAATTTTATTTCATTCTTTTATATCGAGGATAATGGAATAAGCACTTATCTGCTTTTTTACGTCCAGTCCCCGTGTGTATGCGTTTTTAAAAAATTGTTATCTGCTCCCACCAGCACACAATGGCCTACTCTTACGAAAAGCGGAACAGGATTAAGATGTAGGCAAGATGTTCTGCTGGTGCATTGGCACACAGTCTCGGTTTACAGTCTCATCGAAGGACTTTTTGGGATAGTAGTAGTAGTAGTGTAGTAGTAGTAAGTAGTAGTAGTAGTAGTAGTAGTAGTAGTAGTAGTAGTAGCAGTAGTAGTTGTTGTTGTTGCTGTTCATTATGACGGTCATTTGAATCTTCCTTTGATTATTACTGTTTGCATATGTTTGTTTATTTGTAGGTTTTTTGCATTGGTCTGTGTTTGTCTGTTTGTTGCTGTTGGGTTTGGTTTTGGTTCTTCTGTTTTGATTAGAGAGAGAGAGAGAGAGAGAGAGAGAGAGAGAGAGGAGAGAGAGAGAGAGAGAGAGAGAGAGAGAGAGACATGACATGACATGACATGACATGACAAATTCTTTTATTTCGAGGATAATGAATAAGCACCCATGTCCTTTTTTACATCCAGTCCCCGCCCTTAAGGATATATATGATAATAAAATAAAATAAAGCCTATAGCAATACACTTACACAGTGTACGGGGGAAAAATCTACACAAAAAATCACTGAAGAGAAAGAAAAAAAAGTACTAACAAGTAAGGAAGAAAGCAAAACAGAAAACACAGAAACAACCGAAAAAATAGCAAGAACCAAGAACAAAACAAAAGCGGCAACAACAACAAGGGGAGAGGTGACACCCAGTAGTTTCCCTCAACAACAACAACAAACAACAACAACAACAACCCAAACCAAAACAGAACCAAACAAAGCAGAACCTCCATAAAATTAAAGGAGAACAAACCACCTAAAAGTCATTTTTCAATAACACAATAGCCATATACAAGTAAAACATTCACAATTATACAGAGAGAGAGAGAGAGACAATGACAAATTCTTTCATTTCGAGGATAATGAATAAGCACCCATGTGCTTTTTTACATCCAGTCCTCACCCTTAAGGATATATATGATAATAAAATAAAATAAAGCCCATAGCAATACACTTACACAGCTTACGGGAAAATATCTACACAAAAAAAATCCTCACAAAAATCACCGAAGAGAGAGGAAAAAAGAAAAGAAAAAAAAAGGAGCAACAAGTAAGAAAGAAAGCAGAGCAGAAAACACAGAAACAACCGAAAAAAATAGCAAGAACCAAGAGCAAAACAAAAACGGCAACAAGGGGAGAGGGAACAACCAAATAGTCCCCCCTCAAAAAAGCAACAACAACCCCAAACCCAAACCAAAACAGAACCAAACAAAGCAAAACCACTATAAAATAAAGGAGCACAAACCACGTAAATAGTTTCATTTTGGCTAACAGAAAGAAACGGCAAAAGTTCTTTGTGCTTTTATGGGAGGCAACAGCAATAGTAAACTACATGAAACAAATATTGTAGAAGCAATTTGCATCCCCATGCACACGTACACACACACCACACACACACACACACACACACACCACACACACACACACACACACACCACACACACGCACGCACGCACACACACACACACACATACCCACACGCGCGCACGCGCGCACGCACTCACACCATGCATCAATGTCAACATAAAAATCTTTATGAATATCATGTATAGTCATAGAGAAGGACATCTGCATTTTGGAATTAGCTATACATAACTGGTACCCTCAAAACAAGATATCAAAATAAAACATTCACTGAATCTCAAATACAGTCAATTTAGGGAGTAGAACTGGAATATTAAATCTGAATAAAGCATTCAACGGGATACTAATTGTAAATACGACGATTAAATCTATAAGCAAATAATAAAAGGATGAGGGCGAGAGAGAGAGTGAGAGAGAGAGAGAGAGAGGAGAGAGGGAGAGAGAGGAGTGAGGAGAGAGAGGAGAAGAGAGAGAGAGAGAGAGAGATGAGAGAGAGAGCACAGTGCATTTTAAATCCATATGATAATGAATATAGTTTTCAATTCATCAACACTATCACCATTAGAACTCACTGTGATTTAACATTGTACATGTTAAGATCGTCCAAGAGTCATTGTAAAGAAGTAGGATAGTGGAAAATTCATTTTTAGAAGTCATTTTTCAATAACACAACAGCGTATACAAGTAAAACACTCACACTTAACAGAGAGAGAGAGAGAGGAGAAGGGAGGGGGGGGGGGGGAAAGAGAGAGAGAGAGGATAATTTGGTTAATGCAAGGGAGGATATATTTACTTTGTTTCCAACAGATCAATTGTGGATTTTTATTTTTGATGCATCAAGTGGATGAAAAATGACTTTTGAAGATTGTTAATGATTGGTGTTGTCTAAATGAGTCAGGAAGGGAGTTCCACAGCACAGGGCCTGAGTAAGTAGACTAGATTTGAACAAATCTATTCTTGGGATTGGGACACATGGCTTTTCAGTATTTCTGGAATGATTCATTGGGAACTTGTCTTTTAAGGATGAGGGAAAAGTTCCTGTCATTATCTTAAACATCATGATGCCTTTGTTAAATCTTAGTCTTTGGTGTAGGGGAAGAATATTTAACTGAGTATAATCCACTTCTAGTAAGGTAGTCTTCTTCAGAAGAACCAGTTTAAGAGCACGTTTATACAGACTTAATAATGGTTTCATAGTGTTTGCACTAGCAGAATCCCACAGGGTTGAAGCATAATCTATTGAGGATTGTATATAAGCTTGAAAGAATAGTTTTCTTGAATGAAAGTCAAGAAAATGTTTGATTTTAGTCAGTTGGTATACTCTTTGAGACATGTATTTGCACAGATGGGATATGTGATGGTACCAGCTGAGATTTTCATCAATTGTTACTCCTAGAACGTTGTGGTGAGAGGCTTGTTCTATTGTTTCCTTTTCAATATGGATTGGAGAAAATTTATGAGATAGATTTTGTCGCTTTTGTCTGGTAGTGATAAGCATGCATTTTGTTTTTTGGGGGTGTATAGACATGTGATTTAGTTCAGTCCATTTGACAAGATCATCAGTGCTATTTTGCAATGTCTTTGCAAGAGAGTTAATGTCAGTATGGCTTGTATGTATGGTTGTGTCGTCAGCAAAAAGTTCGCATTTAGATTTGATATGGAGAGGAAGGTCATTTATGTATAATGAAAAGAGAATTGGTCCTAAGATGGATCCTGTGGTACTCCATAATGAATGGGTTTTAGTGTGGATGTGGACGTAGCTATTGAAACACATTGTTGCCTGTTTGTAAGATAAGAAGCAAGAAGTTCAAAGAGTATTTGTAGAGAGATTATATAAGTCTAGCTTTTTAATGAGAAGTCTTCGGTCAATTGTATCAAATGCTTTTTTGAAATCTACAAATAATATTCCACAAAATTTATTGTCATTAATTTTTGACAGCCAATTGTCTACAAGACTAGTTAATGCCGTATGGCACGAGTGATTTTTTCTAAATCCAGACTGATTTGGGTGAAGTAAGTTGTTAATATCTATATGATGGACTATGTGTTTATTCATATGTTTTTCCAAGGGTTTTGAAAGGTAAGATAAAACAGAGATTGG
This sequence comes from Rapana venosa, assembly GCA_028751875.1. Taxonomy (NCBI): domain Eukaryota; kingdom Metazoa; phylum Mollusca; class Gastropoda; order Neogastropoda; family Muricidae; genus Rapana; species Rapana venosa. Next base: position 23,335,166 of record CM054138.1, read on the forward strand.
CCTATAATTTGAGGGATCAGAAGTGTCTCCAGACTTGTGGATCGGAATCACCTTAGCAGTTTTGAAGGCGTTGGGGAAATAGTTCTTATGAAGACAAAGGTTATAGATATGTGTCAGAGTGTCTGTAATAACTGGAGCTGAGAGTTTCAGTATTCTGCCATCTATTCCATCAAGACCACGCGTACTTGATTGTTTGAGGTGAGTCAGGTAATTGTAGACCTCAGAAACAGATATGAATGGTATCATTCAGAGAGAGAGAGAGAGAGAGAGAGAGAGAGAGAGAGAGAGAGAGAGAGAGAGAGAGAGAGAGAGATGAGAGAGAGAGATGAGAGAGAGAGAGAGAGAGAGAGAGAGAGAGAGAGAGAGAGAGAGAGAGAGAGAGAGAGAGAGAGAGAGAGAGAGAGAGAAAGAGAGGAGAGAGAGAGATGAGAGAGAGAGAGAGAGAGAGAGATGAGGAGAGGACGAGAGAGAAGAGAGAGGAGAGAGAGAGGAGAGAGGAGGTGAGAGAGAGAGAGAGGAGAGAGAGAGAGAGAGTGAGAGGAGAGGAGGAGGAGGAGAGGAGGGAGAGAGAGAGAGGGAGAGAGAGAGATGGAGGAGGTGAGAGGAGAGAGAGAGAGATGAGAGAGAGAGGAGAGAGAGAGGGAGAGAGTGTTGTGTGTGTGTGTATGTGGTTTTTCTGGACTTTTTTCTTCTTTTCTTTCTTTCTTTTCTCTTGTTTTGGGTGAGAGCATGGTGTAAAGAAACCTGTGCTTTATCCATTAACTCTCAATAAACATTTCGAGTTCTCTCTCTCTCTCTCTCTCTCTCTCTCTCTCTCTCTCTCTCTCTCTCTCTTTCCCTCACACTCTCTCGTGTTTAGAATTATATCAATAATAACCCCTAATCGGGAGAATTGCCGCATGAGGAGAAGTATGTCAATACTTATCTGCAACCTTTGGAAAATAATCAATCAATCATGTGGGTGCTATGGACAATTCCCATGTTTCTGAGGGTTCTGTTACGTGCGCTGAATGCGTTTTGCACACACTAGGACCTTGGTTTATAGTTCTCATCCGAAAGACTAGCATCCGGACCACAGTACAAGGTCTAGGGGACTGAGGAAAAGTTTGGCTCAAACGGGGATATAATTCTCGCTTCTCACTTTCTAAGCAGGTGCGTTACCTTTAAACAACTGATCCGCTATTTGCAAGAGTATGAAGAAGATAAATGTATTTTTTATGTTGTGCTACAGCTAAGTTGTTTCTTTTTTAAAAAAAAGAACAGAACTAATGCAGGAACAATATTTACGACCATATATTATTTTTAAAAAAAGCATCGCTTGGTGAAATTTACGAGGAAAAGGACACTGGTGAAGATCTATGTTGTAATGAAAAATGATCTGTCCTTGATTTCAACAGAACTTTTATTTGAACCAGAAAGGCATCACACACATACACACACACATACACGCACGCACGCACATACATACACGCACACACTCACACACGTACACGCAACACACAGCACACACACACACACACACACACACACACACACACACACACAACACACACACACAACACACACACACACACGCACGTACCCACGCACGCACACACCCATTCACAAGCGTCATCTTGACAGGATAACAAGCAAACTTTTTTCATAACTTCATTTGACTTGAAAAAAAATTCAGCTTTGTTTAAAAATCTCTTATTTTTATGGTTGGCTAGAACAGCAAGGCATTCGGGCATTTTTCCAAAGTTTTGCTTATTTATTTCTGTAGCCATGTCTTTGGGAAAAGACCACATCTCAATTATTTCATTGTCTGTGCATGTTAATGATGTTTTTATCCTATATTCAATCATTTTCCCCTGTGTTCTTCTGCTGGTCATTGTATTGATCATTAACCGCTATGTGAATATTGATGTTGTACTTAAGCACAAAATAAGCTGCTAGCTTGTTACTGCTATGCTGATGATGTTCATCATGTTATGTTTTGTTCCGTGTTTATTGAAATAAATAAGACCTTATTTAAACCATGTAAACTAAAATAAAGTCCTGTCATAATATATCATACACACATTGTGACGGATGACTTCACAGTATTTATCAACAATCGACAAATGTACACACTATTCTTAACTAATGCGTTTACACGTTAAAGTAAATTAACAAAAGTTTTTTTTTAAGAGCAATCCGTTTAAACAAACAATTAACCCACTAACAAGTCAGTTTTGGACTATTGTTCAACAGGATGTATAGTTTAATCAATCAACCAATAACAAGCCAAGTTTTTTTGTTTTTTGCTTTGTTTTTCGTTGTTTTTTTAAAAACTATTGTTCAACTAGGAGGTATACAGTTCATTTCAAGAAAAACCTGACCTTGCGGTGGATGCTGTATTAGAGAGGCAGCCAATGAAGCAAATCTTGATCACAGTATAACCGTAGGCCAGAACGGTATATGCCAATTTGTAAACAGTGCAGTTCAACTCTTTATTTATTTATTTTATTCTTTTATATCGAGGATAATGGAATAAGCACTCATGTTCTTTTTTTTTACATCCAGTTCCCGTGTGTATGCGGTTTTGTAAATTTTGTCATCTGTTCCCACCGGCACACAATGGCCTACTCTTCCGAAAAGCGGAAAAGGATTTAACGTGTGAGCAAGATGTTCTGCATGCGTTCGCACACGGGGACTCGGTTTATAGTCTCATCCGAAGGATGCCCAAACGCTGTCTTTGAGAAAGATTGTTTAATTTTGAAGGAAGTTTTTGCTATTTTGGTGGAATCCTTGATAAAAAGTCATGTTTGTAATGATGAAGTTGTTATCGGTTACCAGCCAATTGTTTTTCTCAAGCATATTTTCTCATTTACATAATATACGTATGCATGTACATGCACCCACGCACGCACGCGCGCATATCTATCTATCCAATTGTTTCATCATTATGATAATTATGGACTCTGAAGACACTACCTTCTTCTTGACTATATTTTCTCTTGTTGGTTATAGCTTTTAAAAAAATATCGTTTTATTGTTTATTGGTTAGATTCTGTTAGAAATTGTGATTTTACTGTTTTGTACTTAAGAGTTACTTAAGACTTGCATTTTCTTACTTGTTTATTGTAGATTTAGTAAATAACCCCCCTAACGAACTCACAGATCCCTTTCTTCCCTCACTCCTAGCCTTTTTGTGTCTAATATCATATTTAGTGAAGAGCCGTACAACGAAATCAATCTATCTATCTATCTATCTATCTATCTATCTATCTATCTATCTATCTATCTATCTATCTATCTATCTATCTATCTATCTATCTATCTATCTATCTATCTATCTATCTATCTATCTATCTATCTATCTACCTACCTACCTACCTACCTACCTACCTACCTACCTACCTACCTACCTATCTATCTATCTATCTATCTATCTATCTATCTATCTATCTATCTATCTATCCATCTCGCTATCTAGCTATCTAGCTATCTAGCTATATATCTTACACACACACACACACACACACACCACACACACACACACACACACACACACACACACACACACACACACACACACACACACACACACACACACACACGTTCAATATGATTTGAAGATGTCTTTCTGCACAGCATTCATCTCTATTCTTTTAAAACTAACTCCTACCTTTTTTCCAAACAACAAAAATTGAAAAAAAAAGCGAAGTTTCGTCCCAGAATGGTAGCGTCAGATGTTTTTTTTTTAAACCACCTATTCACTGTTTAAAATTTTGAAGCTTGTTGTTGTTGTTGTATCAGACAATATGCACACACATATTAAATCCTCGCTGATGTCACAAACCACATCGAACCTCAACAAATATCCGCCAACACTTGACCACTCCTCAATTTGACTTATCTGAACAGAAACTGCGAAAACTGCCGCGAAATACGCTTTCATAAATCACAACATGTCAGAAACAAAAAGCAGCAAGAACTGAAATACGTTCTTGCTGCAAAGCCCTCTCTCTCCTCCCAAAGTAAAGATGCAAAATAATAAACAATGAATACATAACGAGACAATGCACAAACACGAGCCGGAACGTGAAAAAAAAATCTAAACACAAGGGGTTCCACACACACACACACACAACACACACACACACACACCACACACACACACACACACACACACACACACACACACACACACACACACACACACACCTAAAATTCAAATAAACCTCGAACAACCACGTCACCTTGTCACACAATCATCTACGACAACCATACACAAACAACACAAACAAACAAAACAAACAACAAACAAAGCAAACAAGAGATTATCAACCCTGCCACCCAACGAACGAAGAAGTCAAGCCCTTCACTGTTAACTCTCAGAAACGAAACAGACCCTGCCTGTTTAAGAGAAAAAAGATAGCCTGACAGGGAAAGTGGGCCATTAGGCCTGTGTCCATCCAACCTCACTGCCTTCCACTGACACCGAGATAGAGCGCCTTGACAGCAGGAAATGGGACTGGGCTGACAGTTCAGATGGCAGTTCAGATGGCAGACTGTTGCATCTGGACATCAGATGAACTCCATGCACTCCCTTTCCTTTGTCAACCATCGTAGACTGGAAAAAATGGTTTTGAAGAGGACATATTGCCAAACTCGTTTCTGAAATGATATGGGTTGTTTGGTTTTTTAAAACTTGTTTTTCTATGTTCGTAAAGGTGAATACTGTGAATACTGTTTTTTCCCGTTTTTCCTTTTCTTGTCTTTTTTTTTTCTTTCTTTTTCTTTTTTTTTTGGGGGGGGGGGGGGGGGGGTCATAATGTTATGGTCTTTTGTATCTTTTCATATCATGATTTTTCTTTCTTTATTTCGTTCTTTTCTTAGGAACTCTTAGGTGAACCAATGGTGATAATTTTTTTGTGTATGCAACTGGGTGGCTTTTTTGCCCACGATAAAGGTAACGGTATTCTGACTTCGGGGAAGATATCTAAACACATAACCAGTGTGCATGCCTTTTTTTTTTTCGTTTTTAATTTTTTTGTCATCCGTTTGTACCGGCACACAATGGCTTACTCTTCCCAAAAGCGAAACGGGATTTTAGCGTGTGCTCAAAATGTTTCGCGTGTGTTTTCCACACGGGATGTCAGTTTATAGTCTCGTTTGAAGGACTTTCGGGGAGAGTAGAGTCAATACTGATGTTAAATCCAGGGGGAGGGGGGGGGGGGAAGGGGGGAATCCCCACAGACAGAGGCCTGGTGGTGTCTCGAAACCGGGCCGTCAAAGCAAGAGGTCAACGTTCTAACCACTAGGCTATCCCCGCCCCCCAAACTGTAACGATTTGATTCCTGATAAAGGCAGCGATTTGATATGTTTTTGTTTCGTTGTTTTTTAAGTCCATTTTCTTCTTTTTTATCATATGGCTCGATGAGGAAAGCAAATGCATTGCTCATTCAATGTAAAAAGTAAAGGTAAAGGTGTCCCATAACCTATAAGGTCGTAGGAGGGCGAGGCGTCAGAGACCTCACTTCTCTAGGGCCAGCATATTGAGGGCAGCGGCGCCCATCTCCTCACCCTCGCTGCTTTACTTTCCCTGACCCTAAAGAGGGCCAGGTACCCATTTACAGTTGGGTGAACTGGGGGACTGTACTAAAGTCAAGGAGTGTCACAGCCACCCATCCAAGTGGTAACCACGCTCGACGCTGCTTAACTTGGGCGGGGGAAAGCGAGTCCCTTCATTCAATGTACCATCTGGAAAGAAAAGTTTGACTTCAACGCACACATGCACGCACACATACCTTTAAACAACAATCTGAAAGAAAAACAATCACACAGTAATAGCAGTATGAAAAGATCATGAGAATATAGCAATCAGTAAAACCCAAAATTAATTTTTTTTTTAATGGAAAAGAAGGGAAGGGAGGAAAAAATAATGATATTTTCAAAATTTCATATTCCCTATTATCTCATTCAGAGACAAAGCGAAAGAAATAAGTACATGAAAGAAAGTGAGGAAGAAGGAAAAATAATTTATTTATTTTAATTTTTATTGTATTCTTTTATATCGAGGATATAGGAATAAGCACTTATGTGCTTTTTCACAACCAGTCACCGTGTGTATGCGGTTTGTAAATTCTGTCATCTGTTCCCACTGGCACACAATGGCCTACACTTACGAAAAGCAGTGGAACAGGATTTAACGTGTGCGCAAGATGTTCTGCGTGCGTTCGCACATGGGACCTTGGTTTATAGTCTCATCCAAAGGAATTTTGGGGAGAGTGGAGTCTGCACTGATATTAACTCAAGAGGAAAAAAAGGAGAGGAAAAAGAAGAAAAAGAGGTAGAGCTTATCAACAAGGCAAGGGGAGAGAGAATGCAAATGCGAATGCGAAATACGAATGCGAATGCGAAATATTTATTCAGATTAGGCCATAGCCCCCAACTGAAGGGGTAGTCACGAAACATACCACATGTAAATCGTTGCATTATCAATCGGAAAATATAAACATCAAAGCATATTATATCCTAAAATAGCTATGATATAGCAGCATCCAGACGTTTTAAGGCTTTATAAATGTATAAATATGCCAAGTTATTCAGCACATTTTCATTTTTCGATGCCATAAGTACATTAAACCGGAAACGACATGGATAGTTATAATATTTTGGTTGGATAAATTTAATCCTCAGGTCATAAAGAACAGGGCAACGTCACGTAATTTCCCTTTTTTTCAAGTTGTGCAATGGGCAAAATCTTTTATCCTTAACTCCGTTATTTCAACGATGCCAAATGTTACTGTAACCAAAATCTACATTTGGTTTTCCCCCCTTTAAAATTATCTTTTTTTAAAATTTGTAAAAAGTTTCAACACAAATTTGAATTTAAAATGCTATATTCCTTAAATTTACTTGTTTTTTTAGGTTTGCAATCCCCCACCCTGCAGTCAATGAGTCTTTTTTAAAAGCATTTATGCTTTAAATTTAAAATTATTTTTTAAAAATATAAAAAATTTTATTTAAAAGGAGAAGTTTTTAGAACATCCAGAAACGAAAAACCCGGGGGGGGTTAGAAAGCTAGACCAAGGAAAGAAGAAAAAGGAAAAGAATAAAAAAATTAAAATATAAAAATTTATAAAAGAGAGGAGAGGGAGAGAGAGAGAGGGAGGGGAGGGGGGGGGAAAGGGGGGGGGGAGGGGGGGGGGGGAGAAGAGAGAGAGAAGAGAGAGAGAGGGAGAGGAGAGAGGGGGGGGGGGAAGAGGGGGAAATTGGAAAAGGGAAGGGAGGAGAGAGAGAGAGAGAGAGATTTTTCCAATTTCCCCTGAATAGGATCATTAGATTTGGGTTTTTATAAAAACTTTTATAATTTTTTCATAGATACAAATGAAGTTTTTCAATTGTTTTCCCGTTCTAAAAGCCAGATTCGCATATATTGAAAAATAGTTTTGAATGAAAATCAAACAATTTTAAAATATCTTCAATAAATGCAATCAATCTATATATAACCCTGAGTTTAACAAGTACGCCCCATTTGCTTATTGTTTAAAAATTTGGCTCAGAAGGAAACTTATTATTTTTTTAAAAAATTCAAAGATTTTTATAAGTTTTTACTACTTTCCAGTTTTTCGCATTGTATTTCCAGTGTTCATGACTAGCTAGATACCCCCCTTTGCGAAAAAAATATCTGTCTCCCCCATATTTTCCCTTTTAAATTTCACTTTTACCTTTAAGTCCATCGATTGGAATGACCCCCCCCTCTCTCCCTCCCCAAAAGCCTTTTATGAGGCTTTTAAACCGGCCTCAAGGGGCTCATTTTTTTCAAACCCAAAGTTCCCCTCTTGTTCCTTCATTTGTGTCCGCCCCCAACCTACAAAACCCACACTTTGGCGAAGTATATAACCTGTACTTGTAAAAAATATTGATTGTAACTGGCTGCATGTGAAGGTGGGGGAAAAAAAAGCGCTATGATTTGTTTTTTTTTCAAAAATATGGGCTATATAAATTCCTGTATTATTTTTATCTTTTTTTTATTTTTTTTATTATTTTATTATTATTATTTTTTTATTATTTTATTATTATTTTTATTATTATTAATTCTAATGTCATTTGCTTCGTGATACAAACTGTTTATCTGTCTTTGTAAGCCAAAAAACAGATGGTGATATCAAATAATATCATCAGCAAAAAGTAACACAAACAATTCTATAAAATCAAAAAAACTCCATGCTTTCCATTTTCTATAATTTCTAAGGCAAGATCGTTGACAAACAATGAAAACAATATTGTACTACACAGTCTCCTAACTTTACACCCCTTGTTCAATTCACAAAGTCAGATAATGTTGCTCTATTTCTTACTCTAGGTTTTTCTTCTCTATACATACTTTGTATACGTCTATGTAATTTTATTCTAACACCATTCTTAAACAAAATAGGCCACAACAAATTTCTAGAAACAGAATCAAAAGCTTTTTCAAAATCTAAAAGTGCAACATATAATTAATGGTTATTTGCAAATTGCTTTTGAACAGCAGCTAACAGAGTAAACATATGGTCAACAGTGCTATAATCCTTTTTGAACCCAGCTTGGTGTTCGCCTGTAATATTATTTGTCATCACCCATTCTTGTAATCTATTATTAACAACCGAACTATATATCTTACTCGCTATGTTACACAGAGATATTCCTCTATAATTGTTGGTATTGTTTACATTTCCTTTCTTAAACAGAGGGATAATGATTGATTCCACCCAGCCCTCTGGATAGATACCTTTGTCAAACAAATGATTAAAAATTAATAGTTTCACTAAAAAAATGTAAACACAGATTCCCCTGAAAATTTGAAAAACTCACCTATCAACCCATCAGGTCCTGCGGATTGACCGTTTTTTAATTTTCCAATTGCTAGCATTATTTCCTGTGCTGTGATAGGGCTGTCTAACAGTGCATCTCCCTCCTCTATGTCTTCAGTCTCAACTGACTCAGTCACTTCCTTTTGGTACATCTTTGAAATGATCAAACCACTGACTTGTAGATATTGTATTATGTGGCTGAGATCTTTTGCGTGAAATTTTTCTGATAGTTTCCCAAAAGCTTGTTTGACTGTTAACGGATACCAGAAGTTCTTTTAAAAGAATGTCATTGCACTCCTTTTTTTATCTTATGAGCATATTTTTATATTCTCTTCGAGCGATACAAAATAATGTCATATCGTCTTTCTGTGATGAGCGTTTGAATTGTCTATACAGTCTTCATACTTTACGTCTTGATACTCTGCATTCGTGATCGAACCAGTCTTTCTGTGGATGTTATTAACCTGACTTTTTGTCTTCATGTGTTCTGCTTGATCTTTAATAATTTGATTGAACGTGTTTATAGCTAGATTGTCGTGATCTTCTGCCCTATTCATATAATCTTTTACACTTCTAGCATTCATTGAGTAAGTAAGGGATTGAGCAAGTAACGGTTTCCATCTATACTTATTTATGAACTGATCTACCCCTACCTCCCGACTATTTCTATTAGAGGTACTCCTAAAATCTCTATCTAAACATAACAAAACAGGTAAATGATCTGAATCTATCCTGTCTAAAACTTCAAGTGTCATGGCATCACAAGCAAAATCAAAGAAAGGCACAGAAGTTAGGAAATAATCAATAACGCTGCTCCCTTGGTCAGAAATATATGTGTAACAACCATTCTCATCATTTTGTACAGACACCGTGTAATATGTATAAACCCACTGCTGAAAACATATTCAGTAATGTTCTACCGAATGAATTTATTACGGTATCCTTAGAATGTCTTTTTAATATGGTTTTCAGCATATTTACTACAATTTTCATATAAACTATTTTCATCTACAAAATCAGGAAAGCAGTCAGAAGTCCGAGCATTTAAACAAGGGGTGGGGGGGGGGAGAGAGAGGAGAGAGAGAGGAGAGAGAGAGAGAGAGAGAGAGAGAGAGAGAGAGAGAGAAGAGAGAGAGAGAGAGAGAGAGAGAGAGAGAGAGAGAGAGAGAGAGAGAGAGAGAGAATAATTTTGACAATGACAATAATTTATCCAAGAAAATGTCATGACCCCATTTGGAATGGTATACATCATTGGTATTGGTTCGTACATTCCATACTTCAGTCCTAAACCTCCAACACATAATAACATTTTGTGTTTTAATCTAAAGTGAAATGAAAGAGAGAGAGAGAGACAGACAGAGACAGATACAGAAAGAGAGAAAGAGAGAGAGAAAGAGAGAGAGACAGACAGAGCCAGAGATAGACAGAGAGAGACAGAGAGAGATAGAGAGACAGGGACACAGACAGAGACAGAGAGACAGACAGACAAAGAGAGAGATAGACAGAGAGAGAGAAAGAGGCAGATAAAGAGACAGAGAGGCAGACAGACAGACAGACAGAGAGAGAGAGAGAGAGAGAGAGAGAGAGAGAGAGAGAGAGAGAGAGAAGAGAGAGACAGAGAGAGAGACAGACAGAGAGAAACAGAGAGAGAGACAGAGACACACACAGAGACACAGACAGACAGAGAGACGCTTTGACGCTTTGACGCTTTGACCAATTTATTGTCATTGCCCAAAGAGGCCTATTGACAAGGGGGGTTATACACGACTTTCTTTTGTAAATACAAATAAATACAAGAAAAATCACATGATGCATTTAACGTAACGAAAACCAAAAAACCAAAAATGAGCTCTTATGAACGGATACGACTTTAAGCTGTGACGTAAACTCAGTTTCAAAATGAACACAAAGTAATAACAAGGATGAACAATAAGAACCAATAAGCAATAACTAAAATAATGAAAAGAACATTCTAGAATGCTATATTAGACCATCCATTGACATTGTATGTGAAATTTTCAAAAAATATTCTTGCTGGAGACTACAGCGTAATTATAAATGTTTCTTTATGTGTTTCACAAAATGCTGGAGTTTACATAATATAAATGTTACTTTAGTTTAGTCACAAATGTTAAGCTAATTGGAACTTAGCTGTAATTGTCTTAATTTCAGTGCTTCAGCAATAAACTTTGCAACCGATTTGATCACAATATCATCATCGGACGATAAGATAGAAAAAATATCTTGCCTTCGGAAAGCTTCTAGATTGAGAACACCACAGTTTTCACGTATGGAAACATATGATTGACAACAACAGAGAGAGAAAAATAGAGAAACAGAAAGAGACCAAACAGAGAGAGAGACAGAAAGACAGACAGAGATAGAGATAGAGAGACAGACAGAGACATACATACATACAGACAGACAGACAGACAGACAGACAGACAGACAGACAGACAGACAGACAGACATATAGCAAAGTAAAACAGGGCGGAGAAATGTTCATGACAGTGTCTGATATTGGCAAAGTGCGCTAACACAGCTGTAACAGGAATGTCGGACACAGCTCATACTTTCGAAATCTTCCGTCTGGAATTTATTTGGACTAAGCTGGTCTTCTTCTTCTTCTTCTTCTTCTTCTTCTTCTTCTTCTTCTTCTTCTTCTTCTTCTCTTCTTCGTCTTTTTCATCATCATCATCATCATCATCATCATCATCATCACCATCACCATCATCATCATCATCATCATCATCATCATCTTCTTCTTCTTCTTCTTCTTCTTCTTCTTCTTCTTCTTCTTCTTCTTCTTCTTCTTCTATCTGCTATCTGCAGAAGGCAAAAGTTAGTTTACAATGGAAAGCAAAACATTTGGTCTCTAATATTTGCTTGTTGTGGTTTGTGTGGTTGTTAGTGTATCGACTTGTTGGTTGGTTGCTCGATTTGTTGTTGTTGTTGTTGTTGTTGTTGTTGTCATTCTTGTTGTTATTGCTGCTGTTGATCTTGTTGCCATTGTTGTTGTTGTTATTCCTCCTCCCCCTCCTCCTCCTCCCCATCATCATCATCATCATCATCATCATCATCATCATCATCATCATCATCATCATCATCATCATCATCATCATCAGTGTTAGTATCATATCATTATTATACGCGTTCTCTCGAACAGGAGCCTCCGTTGTATTCTACCAGTGAATGTACTCGTGTCAAAACCAAAGTCAAATTTTTATTTTCAGATGGTACATTGAATAAGCAGTGCATTTGCTTGTTTTTAAATCAAGCCATCTATCTAAAAAAAAAGAGAGAAAGAAAAGAAGATAATATATATGCAGACATAGAATAAAAACCTAATCAATAATAAACCATACAAATTAAAGCAGAGAAAAACAATAATATGCATACATAGAATTTTAAAAAAACAACAACAGCGACAAAAACCCTGAACAATGTTAAATCATGCAAATCAAACAAAGAAAAATTATTCCGAAAATATATCCACCATAAAACAAACAAACAACAAAAAACCCAAACCAAAACAAACAAAACAAAATAAAAAGAACACCACCAACTCCTTCCCCCTCAACCCACCCACACACATACACACAAAAACCTCCAACCATACAAACAACTGAACAAAACAAAAACAAACAAAGATGTAAAACAACAAGAACAACCACAACAAGCAAACAAACAAAGAAACAAACACATACGTACACAACAACAACAGCAACAATAACAAACATAAAGCAACAATAACAGCCAAAACAAATAAAGAACAATAATATAGAACTAACAAAAGACAAAATAATGCCCCAAATACCCCCTCCCCCTCCCCAAAGAACCCACCCTAAAACAAAGGAAAACTCAAAACAAAGCAGAATTCCACCCCCACCACCACCAACAATAACAACAACCAAATGGATATAAACAGATGAAACTGATGTATAGTTTTCTTTTAAATCATTTAAACACTTACATACACGTACACGCCCTCACCCACATCCCCTTCACCACATATACTCATATAATTATAAAGGGAAAACAAGAAACAACCCAAACAGACATTGTATGTGTGTGTGTGTGTGTCTGTGTGGGCGCGCGCGCACACAAGCGTACGTGTGTGTGTGTGTGTGTGTGTGTGTGTGTGTGTGTGTGTGCGAGAGCAAGCGCGCGTGTGTGTGTGGTAGTTTTTGCCCATCCTTTTCAGTCAAGGCAGATTACTCTTAGTAAATTCCAGGCTGCTCTCCCCTAGAAGAGCGCGGAGGGGGGGGGGGGGGGGGGGGGGGGTGGGGGGGGTGGGGGGGTGGGGAGGTGGAGGGGGGGGGGGGGGGTAGGGGGGAGGGGTTGTTTGTTTTGTATTTTACAATGACAGAAATTCTTCTCCTAATTGACATTTACAATCCACAAACCAAATTCAAAACAATACACAGTTTAAGAAGAATGCCTTGCTGCAGGATCAGCGTCACCCTTTGGCATAAAAACGTTTGTCTGCATGTCTGCAAGTGCTATTTCTCTGCATGTATATTTATTTCCCTATGAAAATTCCCCCCCCCCCCCTCCCATTGACTTTTGCCAAGGACAACAAACAGCCTAGTTGCAGTACGTCCTTCTACATACTCTAAAGGTACTTCATTTTGCATGGGAGCTTTTGTCGATCGTCTTATTCTAGAGACTAGCACCCAGGCTTCCAACGAAAATCCCCTTCCCTCCCAAGGTTCCTCGGTTGGAGCTCTGAGTCTTCCTAAATGGTGAGTTTTACGTTAGGAAATCCGCTTTTGCCCACCATTAAGGTAGCCGCATTCCGACATCAGGGATAAAGTCTAATCCCAACACGATCAACAGCGTCCATGCCTTGTACATCTATCTATCTATCTATCTATCTATCTATCTATCTATCTATCTATCTATCTATCTATCTATCTATCTATCTATCTATCTATCTATCTATCTATCTATCTCCTCTCTCTCTCTCTCTCTCTCTCTCTCTCTCTATATATATATATATATATATATATATATATATATATATATATAGAGAGAGAGAGAGAGAGAGAGAGAGAGAGAGAGATATCATCATCATCATCTATTCTTACCAGCGCCAATGGGTAACTCTCTCGTGAAAGGCCAAACAGGTTTTGATGCGTATGCAAGACGTTTTGAGTGTGTTCGCACACGGGGCCTCGCAGTTTATAGACTCATCTGAAGGATTTTTAGAAAAGTGGAGACGGTACAGATGTTTAACTCCAGGGGAAAACATTTCTCTTAATAGGGCGTCTGGTGTTAGCTCGAACTCGGGTCACGTCACGTCGTCAAATCAAGTCACGTCGTCAAATAAAGTCCTTCCGATGAGACTATAAACCGAGGCCCCTTGTTCGAACGCATGCAGAACATCTTGCGCACAAGTTAAATCCTGTTCCACTTTTCGGAAGAGTAGGCGATTGTGTGCCGGTGGAAACAGATGACAAAATTTACAAATCCGTATACACACGGGGACTGGATGTAAAAAAGCACATGAGTGCTTATTCCATGATCCTCGATATAAAAATAAATAAATGAAAAAAAATCGCGAGCAAAACGTTCTAACCACTATCCTGCTTCCCCCCTCCCCCCACCCCAACGAGAATCAAACCTGGAACCTATCACTTTTTAGACGGGTCTGTTACCTTTTAACCACTATACTAACCCAACATACGTTAACAGCAGGACACGAGACTCTTAAAAGCAAGGATGTATTATATATTATAACTGATCATTATTCTGGCCGTGTACAGGGTTGATAAATAGCCACCGCTGATATAGCCTGTCAAACAGTCCCCGTATATCAGGAGCCTATTAACCCATGGTGAATGAAATTCTATCTTGGGGAGCTGCAGTATGGTATAAACTAAGGAGAGCTCTTTGGCAGCAAGCAGTGTTTTCTTTGGAGAAAAATCAGGATGCATTTCGTTTCGCCTGACTTCGCGTTTTTTGCTGAAACTTGTTTCGCTTCAGTTCCGATCCTCTAAGCAATTTAAGTTTTGCGTGGGTTGGCTTTTCTTTTCTTTTTTTTCGGTTTCTGTTTTCTTTCTTTTCTGTCTTGGGAGCTTACTTTTTATTATTTCTTTTCTTTTTTGTTTGCTTTTTTTCCCCATTTTGTTTAATCCATTCTTTCTTTCTTTTGACCAAAGAGTATAGTTTGATTAAACACATTTTCGATGAACCCGAATTCCTTTTAAGTGTAACCAATACATTTCTTTTTGCTATCCCACCTTTGTTTCTGTGTGTATGCGCGCGTGCGCGCGTGCACTTGTGTGTATGTGTGTGTTTCTAAGCACTCACTCTTGTGTGAGCATGTTTGTGTGTACGCGTGTGTTCATATGCGCGTGTGTGCGCAGGTGTGTGTGTGCATTCTTTTCTTTTGTGGATAATGGACTAAGCATCCATGTACTTTTTTACATCTAGTCTCCGTGTGTACGCAGTTTTGTAAATTTTGTTATCCATTCCCACCAGCACACAATGGCCTACTCTTCCGAAAACGGAACAGGTTTTAACATGTGCGCAAGGTGGTGTGTGTGTGTGTGTGTGTGTGTTGTGTGTGTGTGTGTGTGAGTGTGTGTGTGTGTGTGTGAAGAAAGTTTGATAATGTTAGATTTGCCAACTCAATCATGTCAGTGGTCAATTGTTGAAAAGTACCAAACTAGGAAGGAGCAGCAGACAGTCTATAAAACAAGCGAACATTCCATCAAACGTGGAGATGATAAAAGAGGAGAGAAGATGACAAACTAGTATTATTATGGGGCTGTTAGTTGATCTGAACGTGTGTAACACAGCCATGCCAGTGTCTTTAAAATAGTGTCAACCTCAATGACCACAAACAGCATATTTATTTATGTTTATTTTATGTATTTAATTTTATTGATTTCTATCCCTGATAATGGAATAAGCACTTATGTGGGTTTTTTTACATACAGTCCCCGTGTGTATGCGGTTTTGTAAATTCTGTCATCTGTTCCCACCGACACACAATGGCCTTACTCTTAAGAAAAGCGGAACAGGATTTAACGTGTGCGCAAGATGTTCTGCGTGCGTTCGCACACGGGACCTCGGTTTATAGTATCATTTTTGTCAACAGGGCCTTTGTCTTAAATCGCGACGTCAACGACCACTATGACAGTATCTACCTTTAGAAACCCCCCTGAAAACAACAAAAATCTACTAAACAAACGAAAAACTCATATAAAACAGAATAAAATCAATCTATTACGTAAGCAAATTTTTAAAAAACCTCAGAGATAAAAGAATAACAATTTATCACCTTTATTACACGCACTCAGGAAGAAAAAAATGTATGCAATATACAAAATCGATACTGAAAAGACGCCTTTAAATACAAGTGATTCTGTGTGCGTGTGCGGCTCAATCAATGTATTTCTACCCTCACATGTCACAACCGTTTAACCCAATAATCACAATTTAAGTCAAATAACAAACAAAAAGTTTTGAAAAAAATAAACAAACGAAAAGAACAAACAGAATGATAACATAAAACACGCAGAGAAAGCAAATATGAGTCAATTAAACATATCATAATTAGAGCAAAACACACACACACACACAACTCAATCTGAAGGGACTGATTGTCACGATGCATGCGACCTGTCTGATCTGAGAATATGACCAAATGGAGATGGCAACCAAATGAAGATAACCAGCCTACTTGCATGCAGATCAAGCGACATTGTCAAATGGCAAACATGTCATTTGTGACACCTGTCTTTGACGGCAGAGTGGCATCTTTATAGGAGCATACCTGTTTGCTTTTTCTTTCCTGACAACTGCTACGTGAAGAATGACAAATGCTAAAAGACAATAAAAATGGCCGCACCATAAACAGCTTCTATCCTGAAGGGTTAATTACCTATGAAGGGTTTCTAATCGTAATGGCTCTGAAATCTATGCACTAGGTGGTCTGCATAATAGGCTCAACCATGGATGTTGTTAAAAACATTTTTAAAAAGATCGAAACAAACCACCACCACCACAAGCAAGAAGAGCCTCAAGATGACAGGCCAATCTGTTATCTGCTGCTGAGATGTTGCTGGTGTCTCGAGGTGTCCAACTTTACCAATAAACGGCATACAAAAGAAAGAAAGATAGGATGAATGAATTTGTTTAGTTCTCGGCTAGAGCTCCAAGGTTTACTAATGATGAGATATTTGGGTCTGCAACCGTCATCCCCCTCTCCCCTTTAATTTCAAGTAGCTGAATTCCAACTTCGGCTATGATATCAAAACATGATACTTGTATGCACGCGGTTTTGAAATTTTGTCTTCTTTCCAACCAGTACGAAATGGCCCACTCTTCCGAAAGGCAGAACAGGTTTTTAACGTGTGTGCAAGAGGTTCTGCCTGCATTCGCACACAGGGCCTTAGTTTATAGTTGCATCCAAAGAACTTTGGCATTTAGGTTCATTTTCTAGTCAAACTGGGAAGAAAGGGCGAGGCTGAGAATCAAACCCAGAACTTCATGGTTCATCCTTGTGAGGCAGGTGAACGTCTTAACTGTCCTGCCACCTTCCTTCTTGCATAATTGAATAAAAAGAAGGTAAATAAAAGAATAAACAAATACATTTCAAATCAAGAGAACAAGACAGAAGATATAGATCATAATTATCTGAAAGGTCAAATAAAAGATAAAATATCTGCTAAAAAAAAGATGAATAAATAAACGCTTGAATAAGTAAGCAGCAAAACCAGAAGAACAAGACTGACAACGCGAATCAATATCGGAAAGTCAAATACAGCTGATTTTGCTGTCACAATGTCCATCCTGCTTGTCAGATAGCGTCAGGATAGAAGATGACTGACAGATGAAGTTACCCAGGCGCCTCACTTACATACCAACCATGCATTGTCAGGTGACAAATCACAGACCATCTGTTAGAACAGTGGGACACACACACACACACACACTTACACATACTTACACACACACACACACACACACACAAGTTGGTTAGGTCCCTTGTTAATTACCTGCCTTGACAGGTTGCTCACGTCATTGAAGCAATAGTAAAGGGGGAACAAGATGGCGCTCAGACTGTGAAATGCCTGTCTCCAAAATAGGAGAGGTTCTTTTTCTGGTCATTGTGAAGTTAGAGAATTCCTCATTAATTTTGTGTTTGCTTGCTTGAATTCCTCATTAATTTTGTGTTTGCTTGCTTGCTGGCTAGGTTACTTTCGTGGTGAATAGATTGTTAGATTTAATCATTTTGTTTGTTTCCTAAGTAGTTATTCTAGGTTACAGAGGGTGGGAGCACACTAGTGGTTAAAGCACTGAGCTTTTGATATGATGGCCAGGCAGAGCCTGCTCAAGAGAATGTTTTCCCATGAGTTACCATCAGCGCTGATTCCAGTCCCTCCCCTCAGAGTTCTTGGGATGAGACTGTCAAACCAGTCCTTGAGTGCAAAGGCATGCAGAACATATTGCGCACACCTTAAACCCTGTTCTGTCTATTGGAAGAGTAGATGGTTTCGTGTCTGTAGGAATGAATGACCACATGAAGAAAAATACAGCATGAACACTTGGTGTCATGTTTAGACATCATTCCCGATGTGGAAATACAGCTATGGTAATGGTTTGTTAAAGTGGTTTCATTCATGAACCTCTGAGCTCTAGCCCACAAACAAACAAACAAAATAAGAAAAAAAGAAATTTTCTCTTAAAATACTGCACAGGCCTAATATGTGACAGTCTGTTTTGAGTGAATATTACAAAGGAAAGACAACACATATGCAAATAAAATGGACGAATAAAGAAATACTTGAATAAATAAGCAGCCAAAACAAGAAAAACAAGACTGAAAGAAAACACAAATCATAATAATATATGAAAGTCAAATACAGCTGATTTCGCTGTCACAATGTCCCTCCTGTTTGTCAGGTAGGGTCAGGAAAGAAGATGACTGACAGATGAAGTTACCCAGTCTCCTCACTTACTTGTCAACCATGTATTGTCAGGTGACAAATCACAGACCATCTGTTAGAACAGTGTGACACACACACACACACACACTTACACACACACACACACACCACACACACACACACACACACACACACACACACACACATACACACACACACACACACACACACAAGTTGGTTACGTCCCTTGTTAATTACCTGCCTTAACATGTTGCTTACGTCATTGAAGCAATAGTAAAGGGGGAACAAGATGGCACTCAGACTGTGAAATGCCTGTCTCCAAAATAGGAGAGGTTCTTTTTTCTGATCATTGTGAAGTTAGAGAATTCCTCATTAATTTTGTGTTTATTTGCTTACTGGCAAGGTTACTTTTGTGGTGAATGGATTGTTAGATTTAAACATTTTGTTTGCTTCCAAAGTAATCATTCTAGGTTACAGAGGGTGGGAGCACACTAGTGGTTAAAGCACTGAGCTTTTGATATGATGGCCAGGTAGAGCCTGCTCCAGAGAATTTTCCCCTGGTGTTATCATCAGTGCTGATTCCACTCCCTCCCCTCAGAGTTCTTTAGATGAGACTTTCAAACCAGTCCTCGAGTGCAAAGGCATGCAGAACATATTGCGCACACCTTAAATCCTGTTCTGACTATTGGAGGAGTAGATGGTTTCATGTCTGTAGGAATGAATGATCATATGAAGAAAAATACAGCATGAACACTTGGTGTCATGTTTAGACATCATTCCCGATGTGCAAATACAGCTATTGTAATGATTGGTTAAAATGGTTTCATTCATGAACCTCGAAGCTCTAGCCCAGAAACAAACAAACAAAAAGAAAAGAAATCCGCTCCTAAAATACTGCACAGGCCTAATATGTGACAGTCTGTTTTGAATGAATATTACAAAGGAAAGACAACACATATGCAAATGAAATGGACGAATAAAGAAAAACTTGCATAAATAAGCAGCCAAAACAAGAAAAACAAGACTGAAAGAAAACACAAATCATAATAATATCTGAAAGTCAAATACAGCTGATTTCCCTGTCACAATGTCCGTCCTGTTTGTCAGGTAGGGTCAGGAAAGAAGATGACTGACAGATGAAGTTACCCAGTCTCCTCACTTACTTGTCAACCATGCATTGTCAGGTGACAAATCACAGACCATCTGTTAGAACAGTGCAACACACACACACACACACACACACACACCACACACACACACACACACACACACACACACGTCAGGTGGTTACCCCCCTTGTTAATTACCTGCCTTGACATGCTGCTTACGTCATTGAAACAGCAGCCAAGAGGATCAAGATGGCGCTCAGACTGTGAAATGCCGGTCTCTAAAATAGGAGAGGATCTGGTTGTTTTTGTGGTTGTTGTGAATTTGGAGAATTTCCTTCTTTTTGTTTGTTTGCTTCTTTGCTGGATGTGTAATTTATGTGGTGAAAAAGTTGTTAAACTGTTTGTTTGTTTCCAATGTAATCATCCTAGGTTATGTGGTGTAGATTAGCATCATGGTTAAAGCAATGAGTATGCATATGATGAACTGGGTTCGTGCTGCCCCTGAGGGGTACGTTTGAGGGAAAGAAAGGAGTTAGCATCAGTACTTACTCTACTCCCTTTAAAGTTTTCCCCATGAGAATATAAACCTACGTCCCATGTGCAAATGCGTGTGGAACATCTTGCCCACACGTTAAAAGCCGTAAATACCCTTCAGAAGAGTAGGCCGTTTGTGAATGTAGGGACAAATGACCACATTATACAAACGACTGCATGCACTCTGGCGTCGTGTTCCAACATTATGTGGGAAGTGGGAATGCAGGTACCTTAAAAAAGGTAAAGCTGCCCCATAACCTATGTGGTCGTAGAGGACAGAGGCATCAGAGACCTCACTTCTCTAGGGGCCAGCATATTGAGGGCGGCGCCCATCTCCTTTCCCTCGCTGCTTTACCTTCCCTGACCCCAAAAGAGGGCAGGAACCCATTTACAGCTGGATGAACTGGGGGACTATACTGAAGCCAAGGCGCACAAAAGGTCACCCATCCAAGTGGTAACCACGCTCGATGCTGCTGAACCTTGGCTGGGGGGAAAGTGAGTGCTCTGACCACTGAGCTATCCCGTCCCCACTCAGCTACCTTCCTGGAGGGTAAAAACGGTTGCATGCGCAAAAATCTCATCACTGGTGAACCTCAGAACTCTAGCCCAGTAATAGAGAGAAATCCACTACTGGAATACTGCACCGGCCTAGATGTGTCATATTCTGTTTCAAATAAAATAGTCAGAAAGAAAGATAAAGTATTTGCTAATAGTTAGATAAATAGATCTTGTTGTTAGGAACCTAGCAGACGAAAAAGGACTCAGGGGCTACAGTGCGTTTGCTGGGATAATTATAAGAAAAAACCCCTGCCAAGTTTGTGCAATATTACATAAGTTTTGAGTTAGAGGCCAGTGTTTCACAAAAATGTGGAATAGTATTTTTCTGTGGATGCCTGAGTACGTGCGGTATGAATGCAAGAGTAATATAGGAAAACTGAAGGAAAAGTGACAAAATCTAAAGCAGGAGTGAAGCCCAAATCTCAGAGAGTAGCCTGGCATACATCTAGGCTTTTCTTTTGCTGCTTCATCTTCTGTGACGTCTCCCCATCCTGCTGTTCCCACGCCGCTCATTCCAATCTCCCCGCCACAGCCATACCCAGATTTATTATGTCTCATCCTCAGGGTCGGAAGTCCACAGGGAGCCCATCACTATCAGGCCGCCGTGGGGCCACCAGCCAGAGGGGCCCTGCACTGCTGCTGGGTCCCTTTGGTGGTGTTCAGTGGTGCCTGTTCTGAGCTAACATACGCAGGACACCACCTACTAAGCCCCCTACTAACGACAGTATTAGCTCAGTCGCGGAGCCAGGCTGAGTGAGTTGCTGACCCAAGGTGGCAACCACCACAACGTCCATCCAACGACCGTCCCCCGCGAACCTCCAACACCACAGGCCCTGACACAAACTCACCACAGGCACAGAAGTATATGGGAAAACCAAATCTGAGGTCACCATGAGACCAGAGCAATTGGGACCACCGAATCAGAGGCAATTAAAAAAAATTGTATGATGATCAATGACAATGAGGATGACGTAATGATGCTGCTGTGAAAGTGCATATGCTTTGAGACTACTTGACAGGGTTGTACTCTACGCTTACTATCATAATATATCCCGGCGTCAACCGGGCCGGAGAGATACAGACACCTGCAGTGTTAGTCAGGTAATTTGAGCAACACTCTCAAACTCGCATCCGTTAAGTGGATGAAACTCCACTGTGTGGTCCCAGTCTTCCCACTGAGCCCACAGCACACTCACTCTGGGTAGGAGTCGGCCGGAGTCCGAAAAATCCATATGACTCTTATGGGAATCGAACCTGCGACCTCCGTAACCCAGGGTGCTAACCACTGCGCCATGGCGGCTGGTTGTACATCTAGGCTTGTTACGTCCCCTTTCTGATTACCTCCCTTGACATTGAGCCTAGTGCATTAACACAGCAACAGTAAGTTGAAACCAGACAAATCCTGATTGTTAGAATGTTTTTTGTCTCAAAATAAAAATACTGGAGTTGTTCTTTCTACTGAGGATTTCTTGGAGGCAGAAAATCGATGTGTGTGTGTGTGTGTGTGTGTGTGTGTGTGTGTGTGTGTGTGTGTGTGTGTGTGTGTGTGAGGGGATGGGAACTAAAAATATGTGGGAGGGGGGGAGGGGGAAGGAGCTAAAATGTGTGTGCCTTTGGGGGGAGGGACCTTAAAATATGTGTATGTGTGTGTGGTGTGGTGGTGGTGGTGGTGGTGGTGGTGATGTGTGTGTGTTGTGTGTGGCTGCGTGCTGGAGGGAGAGCTAAAAATGTGTGTGTGTGTTGTGTGTGTGTGTGTGTGTGTGTCCGCGCGCTAGGGGGGAGGTGGGCTCAAAATGTGTGTGTTTGTTTAAACTGCTTTAAAAGTAAATATTATATTCTACCTTATATTCCAACCTAGACAGTCCAGCTGTGCTGTTTCCCAATTTTGTTTTTAATCCTATTACCTTCACATGACATTTTTTTTCGTTGTTCGGCTAGAGCTCCAAGGTTCACCGATAGTAACACTTTGCGTAGGAAACAGTTTCTACCCACCATCAAGGTAGCCGCATTCCGACTTCGGGGATGATGTCTAAACACGACACCAGTGTGCATGCAGTTTTATTATTATTATTTTGTTTTTTGCTATCCGTTCTTACCAGCACGAATGGCTTATCCTTCTGAACGGCGGAACAGGTTTTTAATGTGTGCGCAAGATGTTCTGCGTGAGTTCGCACCCGGGGCCTCGGTTATAATATTGTAGTCTCATCCGAAGGACTTCATGGCATTTTAAATCGAAACAGTTTATATTTGCGTAAGCTCTCCTGTCTTTTGTGGGGGAGACCACGTGATCCATATCATCACGCTATGTTTTGCTACCCCCCCTTCCCCTCGCCAAAGATTCAAGAATCCTTTATTATACCGGTTACAGAGAAAATTTCAAGTGTGCTACATGCATCAAAAATAAAATGAGAGATACAATAAATAATATAGATTAAAGGTTATAACACGTATTAAAAATGACAGCATTTGACATCCCACGCACATAACACAAACACACAGCAGCAACAACATTAACCCACAGACACTGACAGACGCACACAGGCGCACGCATGGACACACACGCACACACAGACACACAGACACAGACACAGTCACACACACGCGATACTAAAAGACTGATACATTTGGCTCAATCTTTAGTACGCTCAAAATTAATCTATGTTGATCTTTCTGCTGCAGACTATTTACTTTTAAAAATTAAAAAGTTTAGACAGTAAAGCCATAAAGATAGCACTTGGTGTTCCAGCCCATGCTAGCACAGCTAATATATATATATATATATATATATATATATATATATATATATATATATATATATATATATATATATATATATATATATTATAAAGAAGCACATTTACTCTCACTTTCTGATGAACGAAGATTGGCGGTATCAAAGTCTGTGATTCGAAGTCTGTCTGATCCAAATTCAGTAAAAGATGAAATGCTTATGAATCAAGACACTGATTAGCCAAAACAGGCATGCACATTTCATTTCTGCTTCCAATAAAAAAATTATACAGATTCATTAATGAAAGAAATTAGCATCGACATAGCAACAATTTCAATTTTTCGGATGGTTCCTCAAATGCCTCCTTGGGAACATTATATCAGCTAACTTTGACATTGACTACACGGATGTCAAAAAGAATGAAGATCAATATTTGATCACCAAAGCCACATTGAAAGTAATTATTCTATCATTTAAAAGTCTATACTGATGGATCTGTATTGGAATCAGGCAGACCTGGGGCAGCATTTGTGATCCCTGTTTTAAAGTACAAAAATAATTTCATTTAGGAGAACATTTTTCCATTTTCAATTATTTGTAGTCCTTATGGCCTTGAATTATTTGTCTAATACGGCTCTTGATATGAGCCACATTTTTTTTGCGTTGACTCGAAAGCAGTATTGATGGTACTAAAGCACTGGCAGGGGAACATAAGGAAACATATTGTATTTGAGATTAAATTCTTGATACATTGTATTGCATGCAGAGGCATACAAATAACTTTTTGCTGGGTCCCTTTTCACTGTGGAATCTTTTGGAATGAGTTGATTGATTCTTAAGCAAAACAAGGTGCCTCTGATTGCAGCATTGAAACGTTTGATTCCAATCTCGCACTGTCATCGCAAGAAATTAATATTAAATTGATGAATTGTATGCATTCCACACTGATGAAAACACACTTTGAAAATGTTTCTTGTTCACGGAAACTAGAAATTTTACTATATTAAAAAAACTGAGCATAAATGCATGGAATACCAAATACTCTAAAAATGTGACATGTTGCTGTTCTCAACCACTTTCAATCCACCACTTATTGTTTGATTGCCCAATCCTAACTGACATGTTTAAAAGGGAGGAATAGATATTCATAAAAAATGCTACAGTTCAAGAAGTTTTATATGACTCGCAGCAATTCATAACATCAGCTGCTGAGGCTATATATTCTTCCACTGTAAGGCCTTTACTATAGTTAGTTGTAAGCAGAAATCTATCTATGTATCTATCTATGTATCTATCTATGTATCTATGTATGCATGTATGCATGTATGTATGTATGTATGTATGTATGTATGTATGTATGTATGTATGTATGTATGTATGTATCTTCTGTCTGTCTGTCTGTCTGTCTATCTATATACCCAAAATAAGATGTAGCTGGCCAAGACTGCATCAAACAGATGAAATATAGTTGGAGAACTGCTTAATGTTGAAATGTCTTTTTTCCGTTTCTTGGCTAAAGCTCCCAATTTTCTCCAAATGCAATGCACTACAGTGCAGTGCACTAGAATACAGTACAGCAGAGCAGAGTACAATAATGATTTCAACAATATATTGAAGACAATACGATACAATGCAATACAATATAATACGTTACACAAAGACCAAATGCAAATAATACTATGCAATGCAATAATATACACTTCAAATTAACACAGTGCAACACATCGTGATATGATGCACTATGGTATGATACAGCACACTCCACTCCACTCCACTCCACCTCAAAACACATTTATTTCAAATCTAAGACTTTCCCCTCTTGTTTCATCTCATTTCTGTCCTTACCCTCAACAGCCGAAACCCCCACCACCCTGCCAAAGTACACAACCTATGTGTGTGTGTGTGTGCGTGTGTGTGTGCGCGCGCGCGTGTGTGTGTGCGTGTGTGTGCGCATGTGTGTTTACATTTCAATTTGTAAAAACTATTAATTGTAACTTGTTGCATGTGTGAGAGTAGGATGAATGCAAGCGCTATGATTTATTTTTGCAAGATATAGCGCTATACAAATTCCATTTATTATTATTATTGTTGTTTTTATTATTATTATTATTATTATTATTATTATCATTACACTATACTACACTGCACTACACTACACTCCACTCCCACCTACAACACCACACCATACCACACCACACTACACTACACTACACCACAGCCCACCACACCAAACCACATCACTCCATCCAACCCTAGCCACACCCCACCCACCACACCCTACCCATCACACAACACCACACCACACCACACCACACAACACCACACAACACCACAGAAAACCCCACCTCTCCACACCCTCCAAATGCAATAATCAAACGGCTTAATAATGTACAAGAAGATTACTACGAATTTCCACGCACGAAAACTATTTCCAAGCGCTCGCAAGTTTCATCTGAAAAGCTGTGCCACTCCACCACCCCACACCACACCCTATCCCACACCACAGTCCATAGCATCCCACACCCCACCTCACCATACCCAGCAATACACCCCACCCCATCCCACCCACAACCACACTTCACCACGCCACACCACATAATACATCACACCCCTCCACACCACACCACACCACACCACCCCCACACCCCACAACATACCACCCCTCCCCACCCAAACAAATGCAAAAATCAAACGGTTTTAAAGAAATGAACAAGAATATTACTACGAATTTCCATGCACGCAAACTACTCTTGAAGGGATCACAAGTTTCCTTTGACAAGCTGTGCCACCACACCACACACACACCCCATCCCACACCACACCATACCAAACCACATTCCACAACACCCCACACCCCATCTCACCACACCAAACCTACCCAACCCACCCCACACCACATCCCACACCACACCACACCACACCACACAACACTCCACCCTCCCCACCTACCCAACCGTTTTATAAAAAAAATGAACAAGATTACTACGAATTTCCCAGGCACGCAAACTACTCTCCAAGGGATCGCAAGTTTCCTCTGACCAGCTTGTGATGTATGGCAGTCAGAACAACAGGGAGACAGAAGAAAGAACCCAATACCAGTGTCTTGTCGTGGTGCTGCCTATTACATGCAAGTTTGTATTCAATTTGCACCAGGTTCTGGCTTTCTTGCAAAACATCTGTTCAATTTCTGATCAAGTCTCTCTCTCTCTCTCTCTCTCTCTCTCTCTCTCTATCTCTCTCTCTCTCTCTCTCTCTCTCTCTCTCTCTCTCTCTCTCTCTCTCCCCCCCCCCCTCTCTCTCTCTCCTACTCAGATCAGTTCGTCCTTATGCCATTTGCATGGACAGTAGTGGTATTAACAGGAATGGGGGTGGGAGTTGGTGGAAAGGAGGAGAGTGAGGAGAGATTGGTTATTTTTGTGAATATGCTGGTTGGGGGTCTGGAGTGCAAGTGGGTGGGTGTTAGAGTTGGCTTTGATTGATCCAGTTTGTCAGGTTAGCATGAGGTCACCAGCATGATGTCATAGAAAAGCTTTGCTGTCTGCAATGGCTAATCTTTTCTAGTGAGGCAGTTTAAAAAAAAACAACAGAAAATTGTTCTGTCTCTCCCGTGGGGATGCTAGGGGCCTGTAGGTATAAAAATAACATTCCTATCTTCTGAAAAGTGTGTGCTAGAAATTCCCTCTTTTCTATCCCCTTTTTTAATTTCTGCTTTTTGTCTTCTATTTGTCATCTCCTTGTATATTTTCTTTGCCTTCTTGGTCCCTTCTCCTGCCTTTTTTTTCCTCAGAAAGACTTACAAGATAACAACAATTCTCTTCCAAGCCGAGGGTGGCGCCCATCTACCCTCTCCCTCGCTGCTTTATCTTCTTTGACCCTAAAGAGGGCAGGTGCCCATTTAAAGCTGGGTGAACTGGAAAGACTGTACTGAAGCCAAAGCGCACAAACGGTCCACCCATTCACTTTGGTAACCACGCTCAAAATTGCCTAACCTTAGCTTGGGGAAAGCGAGTGCTCTGACCACTGAGCTACCCCCTTCTCTCACATACAATATTGGTGGCTGACTATATCCCGTTTTGGCAACACTGCGACCACTAATGCCAACATTTATTAAGGAAAAAATACATTTGCCAAGAAGCAAAACCAGCTCATTTCAGCCCCCTCTTAGAACTGAGCAACCCACTGTTGGCCGTCATAAATTTTTTTGTGTTTTGTCCATCCATCCAAAATGACCCCTCTCTCTCTCTCTGTCTCTCTGTGTCTCAGTGTCTCTCGCTCTTTGCCCAATGCCTACATTAGACACTTCTCCAAACCCAGTCTCAAGACACTTATCTTTAAATAAATATTATCGTTTTCTGTTGTCATACCACATATTTGTCCATACCCTCTACAGCCAGTCCCATCCCCATCACCTGGCAAACAGTGTGTGTGTGTGTATGTGTGTGTGTGTGCGTGCGTGCGTGCGCGTGTGTGTATCTGTTTGTGTGTCTATATGTAAATGTAAGCCTATTGACTCTCTTGGTGTTGAATTCTACATAACTAAACTGAGTGTAGCTTTTTGAATTCTGTGAAGGTTGTTCTTCTCCAAACCGATTAATTTTAGTTCTAAGACAATTGTGTGGGTGAGTGAGTGTGCGTGTGTGCGTGAAATTTTACCAGAAGCTATATGCAGCTTTGTCCTTACATTTCGAAGCAAAGTTTGCATGTCTGCTCACCATATGTCTTTTTATTGTCACCCTATTTGTCACCAATCACATGTAAAAGTATGGCATGTACAATAAGCCAGCAAAACATGCATAGATATGACAATAGTTCATGCATATTAATGTCCAATGTAGAACTATTGCTTAGCTGGCGTGTTTACCTATGGTTATGTGCAATTGTACTTCAAAAGTGTGTCACACAATGTCCCCATAACACCTGCTGCATATATATATATATATATATTTAGAGAGAGGGGTGGGTTTGTGATGGTGTGAATGCAGGTGTGTTTATATGGCCAAGTACAGATTGACATTAAACAGAACAAAACGAAAAAAACCTATTTGTTTTTAAACATATACATGCAAATTCACAAAAAGACAAAGCATCACACAACACACCACCAATACCCACCCAAACCAATTCAGTAATGAAAAGGTTTTTAAAAAATGAACAAGAAGATTACTACAAATTTCCACAGCACACAAACTGCTCTCAAAGGGATCGCAGGTTTCCTCTGACAGGCTGTGCTACTACACCACACCACACCACATAACTTCCCACACCACACCCCACCCCACAACACCACACCCCACATCACTTAACACCCCACATCACACAATGCCCCACTCCTCCCTACCCACACAATGCAATAATCAATTGGTTTTTAAAAAATGAACTAAAAGATAACTACGATTTTCCACGCACGCAAACTACTCTTGAAGCGATCTGATTGCAGGCTTCCTCTGACTAGCTATGCCATCACACCCCTCCACACCGCACCACACCACACCACACTACATCACACCACACCGCACCACCCACACTGCACCACACCACACCACACAAAACCCACAACCACAACCCAACTCAATGCAATAATCAAATGGTTTAAATAAAATGAACAAGAATATTACCACGAATTTCCTACACACGCAAACTACTCTTCAAGTGATCGCAAGTTTCCTCTGACAAGCTGTGCCAGCACACTACACCACACCATACCACATAACACACCCCACCCCACACACCACCCCACACCACCCCACAAGACCCCATAACCCACCCCACCCAACTCCATCCACAGACCATAATATCTCACCTCACCCAACCTCACCCACCCCTCACACACCACCACCACCATATCAACCCCACACCACACTACATCACACCATACCATATAACACCCCACACCACACCCACACCCCACAACACCACACAACACCTCACCCCTCCCCACCCAACCCAATGCAATGATCAAATGGTTTTAAAAAATAAAATGAACAACAAGATTACTACGAATTTTCCAGGCATGCAAACTACTCTCCAAGCGATCGCAGGTTTCCTCTGACCAGCTTGTGATGTATGGCAGTCAGAACAACAAGGGACAAGAAAGGAATAGAAGAATCCAAAGCCACTGTCCTGTCCTGGTGCTGCCTATTACATGCAAGTTTGCATTCAATTTGCACCAGGTTCTGGCTTTCATGCAAAAACCTGTTCAATTTCTGATCAAGTCTCTCCCTACTCCCCCCCCCCCCTCTCTCTTTCTCTCTGTCCGTCTGTCTCTCTGTCTGTCTCTCTGTGTGTGTCTCTCTCCTGCTCAGATCAGTTGGTCCTTATGCCATTTGCATGGACAGTGGTGGTATTAACTGAATGGGGCTGGGGGAGGTGGGAAGGGGGAGAGTGAGGAGAGATTTTGTGTGTGTGTGTGTGTCAATATGATGGATGGGGGTGGAGGGAGAGTGGGTGGGTGGGTGGGAGAGTGGGCTTTGATTGATCCAGTTTGTCAGGTTAGTATGACGTCACCCCCATGTTGTCGGAAAAGTCTTGCTGTCTGCAATGGCTAATCTTTTCTGAAGCTAAAGGGGCAAATGGTCACCCTTTCACTTTGGTAACCTCGCTCAAAACTGCCTAACCTTAGCTTGGGGAAAGCCAGTGCTTTGACCACTGAGCTACCCCTTCTCTCATGATACAATATTGGTGACTGACTATATCTGTTTTGGCAATGTACTGCGACCACTAATGCCAAAATTTATTAGAAAAAACCCTTTGGCCAGAAACAAAACCAGTTCATTTCAGCCCCCTCTTGCATCTAAGCAATCCACTGTTGGCTGTCGTAAATTTTCTGTGTTTGGTCCATCCATCCAAAATGACCTCTCACTCTCTCTCTGTCTCTGTCTCTCAGTCTCTCGCTCTTTGCCCAACGCCTACATTACATACTTCTCCAAACCCAGCCTCAAGACACTTATTTTTTAACCTAATATTATCTTTTTCTGTTGTCATATGGCATATTTGTCCATACCCTCTACAGCCACTCCCATTCCCATCACCCTGCAAACCCCGTGTGTGTGTATGTGCGTGTGTGTGTTTGTCTGTGTGTACGTGCATGCCCGCGTGCCTGTGTATATCTCTGTCTGTCTGTGTGTCTATGTGTAATGTAAGTGTATTGACCCTCTTGGTGTTGAATTCTACATAGCTAAACTGCGTGACCTAGCTTTTTGAAATCTGTGAAGGTTTTCTACTCCAAACCCATTTATTTTAATTCTAAGACAACTGTGTGGGTGAGTGAGTGTGCGTGTGTGCGTAAAATTTTTCCCATAAGCTATATGCAGCTTTGTCCTTACATTTCGAAGCAAAGTTTATGTTTCTGGTCACCAGGTGTCTTTTCATTGTCACCTTATTTGTCACCAATCACAGGTAAAAGTATGGCATGTACCATAAGCCAGCAAAGCATGCCTACATATGACAATAGTTCATGCATATTAATGTCGAATGTGGAACTGTTGCTTAGCTGACATGTTTACCAATGGTTATGTGCAATTGTACTTCAAAAGTGTGTCACGCAATGTCCCCATAACATCTGCTGTATATATATATGTATATTTTGTATATATGTATATATATATATTTAGAGAGAGAGAGGTGGGTTTGTGATGGTGTGTATGCAGGTGTATCTATATGGCCAAGTACTGATTGACATTAAACAGAACAAAACGAAAAAACCCTATTTGTTTTTAAACATTTACATGCAAATTCACAAAAAGACAAAGCCTCACTCAACACACCACCACTCCCCACCCAAACCAATTCAGTAATGAAAAGGTTTTTAAAAAATGAACAAGAAGATGACTACAAATTTCCACGGCACACAAATTGCTCTTAAAGGGATCGCAGGTTTCCTCTGACAGGCTGTGCAACTACACCACACCACACCAAAGAACTTCTCACACAACACCCCACCCCTCCCTACCCACACATTGCAATAATCAATCGGTTTTTAACAAATGAACTAAAAGATTACTACGAATTTCCACGCATGCAAACTACTCTCCAAGGGATCCGATTGCAGGTTTTCGCTGACTAACTATGCCACCACACCACACCCCTCCACACCACACCACACCACACCACACCACACCACACAAAACCCACAACCACAACCCAACTCAATGCAATAATCAAATGGTTTAAATAAAATGAACAAGAAGATTACCACGAATTTCCTACACACGCAAACTACTCTTGAAGCTATCCCAGGTTTCCTCTGACAAGCTGTGCCACCACAATACACCACACCATACCACATAACACACTCCACCCCATACACCACCCCACAACACTCCACACCCCACCCCACCCAACTCCATCCACAGACCATAATATCTCACCTCACCCAACCTCACCCACCCCTCACACACCACCACCACCACACCAACCCCACCCACACCCCACCCACACCACCCCACACCACACCACACAACACCCCACTCCTCCCCACCCAACCCAATGCAATAATCAAACGGTTTTAAATAAAATGAACAAGAAGATAACTACGAATTTCCACCCACGAAAACTACTCTCGAAGCGATCACAGTTTTCCTCTGACAAGCTGTGCCACCATACCACACCACACCACACAACACACCACACAACCCCACACGACACCCACAACCACAACCCAACCCAATGCAATGATCAAACTGTTTTAAAAAATCAAATGAACAACAAGATTACTACGAATTTCCCAGGCACGCAAACTACTCTCCAAGGGATGACAGGTTTCCTCTGACCAGCTTGTGATGTATGGCAGTCAGAACAACAGGGAGAAAGAAAGGAGGGAAAGAACCCAATACCAGTGTCTTGTCGTGGTGCTGCCTATTACATGCAAGTTTGTATTCAATTTGCACCAGGTTCTGGCTTTCTTGCAAAACATCTGTTCAATTTCTGATCAAGTCTCTCTCTCCCTCGCTCTGTCTGTCTGTCTGTCTGTCTGTCTCTCTCTGTCTCTGTCTCTCTCTCTCTCTCTGCTCAGATCAGTTCGTCCTTATGCCATTTGCATGGACAGTAGTGGTATTAACCAGAATGAGGTGTTGGGGAGGTGGGAAGGAGGATAGTGTGGAGAGATTTTTTTTTTGGTGCGGATATGCTGGTTGGGGGTGGAGGGAGAGTGGGTGTGTGTGGGTGTGTGTGTGTGGGTGGGAGAGTGGGCTTTGATTGATCCAGTTTGTCAGGTTAGTATGACATCACCCGCATGATGTCATAGAAAAGCCTAGCGTTTGCAATGGCTGATCTTTTCTACATGAGGCAGTGTTTAAAAAAAACCCACAGAAAAACTGTTTTGTCTCTCCCGTGGGGATGCCAGGGGGCCTGTGGGTATAAAACTAACATTCGTATCTTCTGGAAAGTTTGTGCTAGGAATTCTCTTATTTCTATCCCTTTTTTTAGTTTCTGCTTTTTTTTGTATATGTCACCTCCTTGCATATTTTCTTTGCCTTCTTGGTCCGTTCTCCTGCCTTTTTTTTTTTCCTCCAGAAAGACTTACAAGATAACAACAATTCTCTTCCACGCGGAAGGCGGCACCCATCTCCCCTCTCCTTCGCTGCTTTATCTTCCCTGACCCTAAAGAGGGCAGGTGCTCATTTAAAGCTGGGTGAAATGGGAGACTGTACTGAAGCCAAAGCACACAAACGGTCACCCTTTCACTTTGGTAACCACGCTCAAAACTGCCTAACCTTAGCTTGGGGAAAGCCAGTGCTTTGACCACTGAGCTACCCCTTTCTCACGATACAATATTGGTGACTGACTATATCCTGTTTTGACAATGTACTGCGACCACTAATGCCAAAATTTATTAGAAAAAACCCTTTGGCAAGAAACAAAACCAGTTCATTTCAGCCCCTTCTTGCATCGAAGCAATCCACTGTTGGCTGTTGTAAATTTTCTGTGTTTGGTCCATCCATCCAAAATGACCTCTCACTCTCTCTCTGTCTCTGTCTCTCTGTCTCTCGCTCTTCGCCCAACGCCTACATTACATACTTCTCCAAACCCAGCCTCAAGACACTTATTTTTTAACCTAATATTATCTTTTTCTGTTGTCATATGGCATATTTGTCCATACCCTCTACAGCCACTCCCATTCTCATCACCCTGCAAACCCCGTGTGTGTGTATGTGCGTGCGTATGTGTGTGTGTGTGTCTGTGTGTACGTGCATGCGCGTGTGCCTGTGTGTATCTCTGTCTGTCTGTGTGCCTATGTGTAAATGTAAGTGTATTGACCCTCTTGGTGTTGAATTCTACATAGCTAAACTTCGTGACCTAGCTTTTTGAAATCTGTGAAGGTTTTCTACTCCGAACTGATTTATTTTAGTTCTATGACAACTGTGTGGGTGAGTGAGTGTGCGTGTGTGCATGAAATTTTGCCATAAGCTATATGCAGCTTTGTCCTTACGTTTCAAAGCAAAGTTTACGTGTCTGTCACCAGGTGTCTTTTCATTGTCACCTTATTTGTCACAATCACAGGTAAAAGTATGGCATGTACCATAAGCCAGCAAAGCATGCCTACATATGACAATAGTTCATGCATATTAATGTCGAATGTGGAACTGTTGCTTAGCTGACATGTTTACCAATGGTTATGTGCAATTGTACTTCAAAAGTGTGTCACGCAATGTCCCCATAACACCTGCTGTATATATATATATATATATATCTATCTATCTATATATATATATTTGTATATATGTATATATATATATATATATTTAGAGAGAGAGGGGTGGGTTTGTGATGGTGTGTATGCAGGTGTGTATATATGGCCAAGTACTGATTGAAATTAAACAGAACAAAACGAAAAAAACCCTATTTGTTTTTAAACATTTGCATGCAAATTCACAAAAAGACAAAGCCTCACTCAACACACCACCACTCCCCACCCAAACCAATTCAGTAATGAAAAGGTTTTTAAAAAATGAACAAGAAGATGACTACAAATTTCCACGGCACACAAACTAGCTTTCAAAGGGATTGAGGGTTTCCTCTGACAAGCTGTGCCACCACACCACACCACACCACTGCACACTACACCACACCACATAACATCCCACACCACACACTACTGCACAACACCACACCCCACATCACACAACACTCCACCCCTCCCAACCCACACATTGCAATAACCAATTGGTTTTTAAAAAATGAACTAAAAGATTATTACGAATTTCCACACATGCAAACTACTCTTGAAGCGATCGATTGCAGGTTTCCCTGACTAACTATGCCACCACACCCCTCCACATCACACCACACCATGCCACACAAAACCCACAACCACACCCAACTCAATTTTCATTTCATATTTCATTTCATTTCATACCACTTTAAGTCACAGACAGATTTCTCTCCGTGAAATTCGGGCTGCTCTCCCTGGTGAGAGCGCGTTGCCACAAGAACAGTGCCACCTTTTTTTTTCTTTTTCCTGTCTGCAACTGTATTTGTTTCCCTATCAGAGTGGCTTTTTTCTACAGAATTTTTCCAGGGACAACTCTCTTGTTGCCGTGGTTCTTTTACATGCGCTATATAATTATGTGTAGCACCCGGGACCTTGGTTTATCGTCACATCTGAAAGACTAGCGCCCAGACCACCACTCATGGTCTAATGAATGGGGGGAAAGTTTCGGGTCCAAACAGGGTATGAACCACCACACACTTCCGACCCCGACTTTTTGCTTTCTAGACAGGCACCTTACCTCTAGACCACCGATCCACAATGCAATAATCAAATGATTTAAATAAAATGAACAAGAAGATTACCACGAATTTCCTATGCAGGCAAACTACTCTTGAAGTGATCACAGGTTTCCTCTGACAAGCTGTGCTACCACACTCCACCACACCGTACCACATAACACACCCCACCCCACACACCACCCCACAACACCCCACACCCCACCCCACCCAACTCCATCCACAGACCATAATATCTCACCTCACCCAACCTCACCCACCCCTCACACACTACCACCACCATACCAACCCCACACCACACTACATCACACCATACCACATAACACTCCACACCAACCCCCCCCCCCCCCCACCACCACCACACAGCACCTCAACACTCCCCACCCAACCCCATGCAATAAACAAACAGTTTTTAATAGAAGAAATGAACAACAAGATTACTACGAACTTCCCAGGCAGCAAACTACTCTCCAAGAGATCGCAAGTTTCCTCTGACCAGCTTGTGATGTATGGCAGTCAGAACAACAGGGAGAAAGAAAGGAAGGGAAGAACCCAATACCAGTGTCTTGTCGTGGTGCTGCCTATTACATACAAGTTTGTATTCAATTTGCACCAGGTTCTGGCTTTCTTGCAAAACATCTGTTCAATTTCTGATCAAGTCCTCTCTCTCTGTCTCTTCTCTGTCTCTCTCTCTCTCTCTCTCTCTCTCTCTCTCTCTCTCTCTCCTCTCTCTCTCTCTCTCCTCTCGTCTCTCGCTGTTCTGTCTGTCCCCCCCCCTGTTTTCTGTCTCCTCTCTCTCTCTCTCTCTCTCTCTCTCTCTCCTCTCTCTCTCTGTGTCTCTCTCCTGCTCAGATCAGTTGGTCCTTATGCCATTTGCATGGACAGTGGTGGTATTAACTGGAATGGGGGTGGGGGTGGGAAGGGGGAGAGTAAGGAGAGAGTTTATTTTATGATATGCTGGTTGGGGGTGAAGGGAGAGTGGGTGGATGTGGGTGTGTGGGTGGGAGAGTGGGCTATGATTGATCCAGTTTGTCAGGTTAGTATGACGTTACCTGCATGACCTCACCAAAAAGGTGGCTCTTTGCAATGGCTAATCTTGTGTACATGAGGTAGTTTTAAAAAAAAAAAACATGAAAAATTGCTCTGTCTCTCCCTAGGGATGCCAGGGGGCCTGTCCATATAAAATAACATTGTATCTTCTGGAAAGTGAAGTGCTAGGAATTCCCTCTTTTCTATCCCCTTTTTAATTTCTGCTTTTTTTTCTTCCATTTGTGATCTCCTTGTATATTTTCTTTGCCTTCTTGGTCCATTCTCCTGCCTATTTTTCTCCTCCAGAAAGACTTACAAGATAACAACAATTCTCTTCCATGCCCAGGGCAGCGCCCATCTCCCCTCTCCTTCGCTTCTTTATCTTCCCTGACCCTAAAGAGGGCAGGTGCCCATTTAAAGCTGGGTGAACTGGGAGACTGTACTGAAGCCAAAGCGCGCAAATGGTCCACCCATTCACTTTGGTAACCACGCTCAAAACTGTCTAACCATAGCTTGGTGGAAAGCGAGTGCTCTGACC
The DNA here is from genome assembly GCA_028751875.1 of Rapana venosa. NCBI lineage: Eukaryota > Metazoa > Mollusca > Gastropoda > Neogastropoda > Muricidae > Rapana > Rapana venosa. The sequence continues at coordinate 23,372,140 of CM054138.1, forward strand.
ACTGAGCCATCCCGCTCTCTCACGATACAATATTGGTAACTGGCTATATCCTGTTTTGGCAATGTACTGCGACCACTAATGCCAAAATTTATTAGGAAAAACCCTTTGCCGAGAAACAAAACCAGTTCATTTCAGCCCACTCTTGGATCTAAGCAATCCACTATTGGCCATCGAAAATTTTCTGTGTTTGGTCCATCCATCCAAAATGACCTCTCACTCTCTCTGTCTCTGTCTCTCGCTCTGGCTCTTCGCCCAACGCCTACATTAGATACTTCTTCAAACCTCGCCTCAAGACACTTATTTTTAACCTAATATCTTTTTCTGTTGTCATACACATATTTGTCCATACCCTCTACAGCTACTCCCATCCCTATCACCCTGCAAACCGTGTGTGTGTGTGTATGTGTATATGTGTGTGTGTATGTATGTATGTGTGTGCGTGCGCACGCGTGTGTGTATCTGTTTGTGTGTCTATATGTCAATGTAAGTGTATTGACTCTCTTGGTGTTGAATTCTACATAACTAAACAGAGTGTAGCTTTTTGAATTCTGTGAAGGTTTCCTACTCCGAACCAACTTATTTTAGTTCTAAGACAACTGTGTGGGTGAGTGAGTGTGCGTGCATGCGTGAAATTTTGCCATAAGCTATATGCAGCTTTGTCCTTACATTTCAAAGCAAAGTTTGCATGTCTGGTCACCAGATTTCTTTTCATTATGACCCTATTTGTCACCAATCACAGGTAAAAGTATGGCATGTACCATAAGCCAGGAAAGCATGCCTACATATGACAATAGTTCATGCATATTAATGTCGAATGTGGAACTGTTGCTTAGCTGACATGTTTACCAATGGTTATGTGCAATTGTACTTCAAAAGTGTGTCACGCAATGTCCCCATAACACCTGCTGTATATATATTATATATATATATATATATATATATATATATATATATATATATATATATATATATATATTGTATATATGTATATATATATATATATTTAGAGAGAGAGGGGTGGGTTTGTGATGGTGTGAATGCAGGTGTGTCTATATGGCCAAGTACTGATTGACATTAAACAGAACAAAACAAAAAAAACCCTATTTGTTTTTAAACATTTACATGCAAATTCACATAAAGACAAAGCCTCACACAACACACCACCACTCCCCACCCAAACCAATTCAGTAATGAAAAGGTTTTTAAAAAATGAACAAGAAGATGACTACAAATTTCCACTGCACTTAAAGGGATCGCAGGTTTCCTCTGACAGACTGTGCAACTACACCACACCACACCAAAGAACTTCTCACACCACACACCACCCCACAACACCCCACCTCACATCACACAACACCCACCCCTCCCTACCCGCACAATGCAATAATCAATCGTTTTTTTAAAAAATGAACTAAAAGATTACTACGAATTTCCACGCACGCAAAGTACTCTCCAAGGGATCCGATTGCAGGTTTTCGCTGACTAACTATGCCACCACACCACACCCCTCCACACCACACCACACCACACCACACCACAGGAAACCCACAACCCAACTCAATGCAATAATCAAATGGTTTAAATAAAATGAACAAGAAGACTACCACGAATTTCCTACACCCGCAAACTACTTTTGAAGCTATCCCAGGTTTCCTCTGACAAGCTGTGCCACCACACTACACCACACCATACCACATAATACAACCCACCTCACACACCACCCCACAACACTCCACCCCACCCAACTCCATCCACAGACCATACTAACTCACCTTACCCAACCTCACCCACCCCTCACACACTACCACCACCATACCAACACCACACCACACTACATCACACCACACCACATAACACCCCACACCACACCCACACCCCACAACACCTCACCCCTCCCCACCTAACCCAATGCAATAATCAAACAGTTTTAAAAAATGAACAAGAAGATTACTACAAATTTCCACACACGAAAACTACTCTCGAAGGGATCACAGTTTTCCTCTGACAAGCTGTGCCACCATACCACACCACACCACACAACACACCACACCACCCCACACAACACCCGCAACCACAACCCAACCCAATGCAATGATCAAACAGTTCTGAAAAATCAATTGAACAACAAGATTACTAGGAATTTCCCAGGCACGCAAACTACTCTCCAAGGGATGGCAAGTTTCCTCTGACCAGCTTGTGATGTATGGCAGTCAGAACAACAGGGAGAAAGAAAGGAGGGGAAGAACCCAATACCAGTGTCTTGTCGTGGTGCTGCCTATTACATGCAAGTTTGTATTCAATTTGCACCAGGTTCTGGCTTTCTTGCAAAACATCTGTTCAATTTCTGATCAAGTCTCTCTCTCTCTCTCTCTCTCTCTCTCTCTCTCTCTCTCTCTCTCTCTCTCTCTCTCTCTCTCTCTCTCTCTCTCTCTCTCTCTCTCTTGCTCTGTCTGTCTGTCTGTCTCTCTCTTTCTCTCTCTCTCTCTCTCTCTGTCTTTGTGTCTCTCTCCTGCTCAGATCAGTCCGTCCATATGCTTTTTCCATGGATAGTGGTGGTATTAACCGAATGGGGTGTGGGGGAGGTGGGAAGGAGGAGAGTGAGGAGAGATTGGTTTTTTGTGTCGATATGCTGGTTAGGGGTGGAGGGAGAGTGGGTGGGTGTGGGTGTGTGGGTGGGTGGGAGAGTGGGCTTTGATTGATCCAGTTTGTCAGGTTAGTATGATGTCACCCGCATGATGTGACTGAAAGGGGTTGCTGTTTGCAATGGCTAATCTTTTCTACATGAGGCAGTTTAAAAAACCCCTAACAACACAGAAATGTTGTTCTGTCTCTCCCGTGGGGATGCCAGGAACCTGTGTATAAAAATAACACTTGTATCTTCTGGAAAGTTTGTGCTAGGAATTCCATCTTTTCTATTCCCTTTTTTAGTTTCTGCTTTTTTCTATCTGTCACATCTTAGTATATTTTCTTTGCCTTCTTAGGTCGTTCTCCTGCCTTTTTTCCCCTTCAGAAAGACTTAAAAGATAACAACAATTCCCTTCCACGCCGAAGGCGGCGCCCATCTCCATTCTTCGCTGCTTTATCTTCCCTGACCCTAAAGAGGGCAGGTGCCCATTTAAAGCTGGGTTAACTGGGAGACTATCCTGAAGCCAAAGTGCACAAACGGTCCACCCATTCACTTTGGTAACCACGCTCAAAACTACCTAATCCTAGCTTGGGGAAAGCAAGTGCTCTGACGACTGAGCTACCCCCTTCTCTCATGATGCAATATTGGTGACTGACTATATCCCGTTTTGGCAAGTAGGGCGACCACTAATGCCAAAATTTATTAAGGAAAAAAAAACTTTTGCAGAGAAATAAAACCAGTTCATTTCAGCCCGCGCTTAGAACTAAGCAATCCACTGTTGGCCGTGGTAAATTTTCTGTGTTTGGTCCATCCATCCAAAATGACTCTTTTTCTCTCTGTCTCTGTCTCTCTGATTCTCTGTCTCTTGCTCTCGCTCTTCGCCCAACGCCTACATTAGACACTTCTCCAAACCCAGCCTCAAGACACTTATTTTCAACCTAATATTATCTTTTTCTGTTGTCATACCACATATTTGTCCATACCCTCTACAGCCACTCCTATCCCCATCACCTGGCGCAAACCATATGTGTGTGTGTGTGTGTATGTGTGTGTATGGGTGTGTGTATGTGTGTGTGTGTGTGTGCGTGCGTGCGCGTGTGTGTATCTCTTTGTGTGTCTATATGAAAATGTAAGCTTATTGACTCTCTTGGTGTTGAATTCTACATAATTAAACTGAGTGTAGCTTTTCGAATTCTGTGAAGGTTTTCTAATCTGAACTGATTTATTTTAGTTCTAAGACAATTGTAAGGGTGAGTGAGTGTGCTTGCATGAGTGAAATTTTGCCATAAGGTATATGCATCTTTGTCCTTACATTTCGAAGCAAAGTTTACTGTCTGGTCACAAGGTGTCTTGTCATTGTCACCATATTTGACACCAATCAAAGGTAAAAGTATGGCATGTACAATAAGCCAGCAAAACATGCATAGATATGGCAATAGTTCATGCATATTAATGTTGAATGTGAAACTATTGCTTAGCTGACGTGTTTACCAATGGTTATGCGCAATTGTACTTCAAAAGTGTGTCACCAATGTCCCCATAACGCCTGCCGTGTCTATCTATCTATCTATCTATCTATCTATCTATCTATCTATCTATCTATCTATCTATCTATCTATCATATATCTATTTAGAGAGAGAGATAGGTGGGTTTGTAATGGTGTGAATGTAGGTGTGTCTATATCGCCAAGTACAGGTTGACATTAAACAAAACAAAACAAAAAAACACTATTTGTTTTTAAATATTTACATGCAAATTCACAAAAAGACAAAGCCTCACACAACACACCACCCCTCTCCACCCAAACCAATGCAATAATGAAAAGGTTTTAAAAAAATAAACAAGAAGCTGACTACAAATTTCTATGGCACACAAACTGCTCTCAAAGGGATCAAAGGTTTCCTCTGACAAGCTGTGCTACTACACCACACCACACCACACAACTTCCCACACCTCACCCCACCCCACAACACCACACCCCACATCAAACAACACCCCACCCCTTCCTACCCACACAATGCAATAATAAATCGGTTTTTAAAAAATTAATTAAAAGATTACTACGAATTTTCACACCTCGCCCACAAACTACTCTCTAAGCAATCCCATTGCAGGTTTCCTCTGACTAACTATGCCACCACACCCCTCCACACAATACCACATCACACCGCACCACACCACACCACACAAAACCCACAACCCAACCCAATGCAATAATCAAATGGTTTAAATATAATGAACAAGAAGATTAGCAAGAATTTCCAACCCACGCAAACTACTCTTCAAGCGATGGCAGGTTTCCTCTGACAATCTGTGCCACCACACTCCACCACACCACATAACACACCCCACCCCACACCCCACCCCACACCACCCCACACCCCACCCCACCCAACTCCATCCAGAGACCATAATATCTCACCTCACCCAACCTCACCCATCCCTCACACACCACCACCCCCATACCAACCCCACACCACACTACATCACACCATACCACATAACACCCCACACCACACCCCACACAACACCCCACACAACACCCACAACCACAACCCAACCCAATGCAATGATCAAACGGTTTTAAAAAATCAATTGAAGAACAAGATTACTAGGAATTTCCCAGGCAGGCAAACTACTCTCCAAGGCATCGCAAGTTTCCTCTGACCAGCTTGTGATGTATGGCAGTCAGAACAACAGGGAGAAAGAAAGGAGGGGAAGAACCCAATACCAGTGTCTTGTCGTGGTGCTGCCTATTACATGCAAGTTGGTATTCAATTTGCACCAGGTTCTGGCTTTCTTGCAAAACATCTGTTCAATTTCTGATCAAGTCTCTCTTCTCTCTCTCTCTCTCTCTCTCTCTCTCTCTCTCTCTCTCTCTCTCTCTCTCTCTCTCTCTCTCTCTCTCCCCCCCTCCCTTCCTCTCTCCCTCTCCTGCTCAGATCAGTTCGTCCTTATGCCATTTGCATGGACAGTAGTGGTATTAACCGGAATGGGGTGTGGGGGGGGGGGGGGGTTGGAAGGAGGAGAGTGAGGAGAGATTCGTTATTTTTGTGAATATGCTGGTTGGGGGGCTGGAGTGCAAGTGGGTGGGTGTTAGAGTGGGCTTTGATTGATCCAGTTTGTCAGGTTAGCATGACGTCACCCGCATGATGTCATAGAAAAGCCTTGCTGTCTGCAATGGCTAATCTTTTCTAGTGAGGCAGTTTTAAAAAAAAACACAGAAAAATTGTTCTGTCTCTCCCGTGGGGATGCCAGGGGGCCTGTGGGTATAAAAATAACATTCCTATCTTCTGGAAAGTGTGTGCTAGGAATTCCCTCTTTTCTATCCCCTTTTTTAATTTCTGCTTTTTTTTCTTCTATTTGTCATCTCCTTGTATATTTTCTTTGCCTTCTTGGTCCATTCTCCTGCCTATTTTTTTCCTCCAGAAAGACTTACAAGATAACAACAATTCTCTTCCACGCCGAGGGCGGCGCCCATCTACCCTCTCCCTCGCTGCTTTATCTTCTTTGACCTTAAAGAGGACAGGTGCCCATTTAAAGCTGGGTGAACTGGAAAGACTGTACTGAAGCCAAAGCGCACAAACGGTCCACCCATTCACTTTGGTAACCACGCTCAAAATTGCCTAACCTTAGCTTGGGGAAAGCGAGTGCTCTGACCACTGAGCTACCCCCTTCTCTCACATACAATATTGGTGACTGACTATATCCCGTTTTGGCAACACTGCGACCACTAATGCCAACATTTATTAAGGAAAAAATACCTTTGCCAAGAAGCAAAACCAGTTCATTTCAGCCCCCTCTTAGAACTGAGCAACCCACTGTTGGCCATCATAAATTTTTTTGTGTTTTGTCCATCCATCCAAAATGACCTCTCTCTCTCTCTCTGTCTCTCTGTGTCTCAGTGTCTCTCGCTCTTCGCCCAATGCCTACATTAGACACTTCTCCAAAACCAGTCTCAAGGCACTTATTTTTAACCTAATATTATCGTTTTCTGTTGTCATACCACATATTTGTCCATACCCTCTACAGCCAGTCCCATCCCCATCACCTGGCAAACAGTGTGTGTGTGTATGTGTGTGTGTGTGCGTGCGTGCGTGCGCGTGTGTGTATCTGTTTGTGTGTCTATATGTAAATGTAAGCCTATTGACTCTCTTGGTGTTGAATTCTACATAACTAAACTGAGTGTAGCTTTTTGAATTCTGTGAAGGTTGTTCTTCTCCAAACCGATTAATTTTAGTTCTAAGACAATTGTGTGGGTGAGTGAGTGTGCGTGTGTGCGTGAAATTTTGCCAGAAGCTATATGCAGCTTTGTCCTTACATTTCGAAGCAAAGTTTGCGTGTCTGCTCACCATATGTCTTTTTATTGTCACCCTATTTGTCACCAATCACATGTAAAAGTATGGCATGTACGATAAGCCAGCAAAACATGCATAGATATGACAATAGTTCATGCATATTAATGTCCAATGTAGAACTATTGCTTAGCTGACGTGTTTACCTATGGTTATGTGCAATTGTACTTCAAAAGTGTGTGACACAATGTCCCCATAACACCTGCTGCACACACACACACAAACACACACACACACACACACACACACACACACACACATATATATATATATATATATATATATATATATATATATATATATATATATATATATATATATATATATATATTTAGAGAGAGGGTGGGTTTGTGATGGTGTGAATGCAGGTGTGTTTATATGGCCAAGTACTGATTGACATTAAACAGAACAAAACGAAAAAAACCTATTTGTTTTTAAACATATACATGCAAATTCACAAAAAGACAAAGCATCACACAACACACCACCCCTCCCCACCCAAACCAATGCAGTAATGAAAAGGTTTATAAAAAATGAACAAGAAGATTACTACAAATTTTCACGGCACACAAACTGCTTTCAAAGGGATTGAGGGTTTCCTCTGACAAGCTGTGCTACTACACCACACCACACCACATAACTTCCCACACCACACACCACCCCACAACACCACACCCCACATCACTTAACACCCCACCCATCCCTACCCACACAATGCAATAATCAATCGGCTTTTAAAAAATGAACTAATAGATTACTACGAATTTCCACACATGGAAACTACTCTCGAAGCAATCCGATTGCAGGTTTCCTCTGCCTATCTATGCCATCACACCCCTCCACACAATAACACATTACACCACACCACACCACACCACACCACACAAAACCCACAACCCAACCCAATGCAATAATCAAATGGTTTAAATAAAATGAACAAGAAGATTACCACGAATTTACACGCACGCAAACTACTCTTGAAGCGATGGCAGGTTTCCTCTGACAAGCTGTGCCACCACACTACACGATACCACATAACACCCCCCCACACCCCCCACACCCACAACACCACCCTCCCACTCCACCCAACTCCATCCACAGACCATAATATCTCACCTCACCCAACCTCACCCACCCCTCACACACCACCACCACCACACAAACCTCACCCATTCCCCACCCAACCACACCCCACCACACCCCACCCACACACCACACCAACCCACACCACACAACACCCCCCCCTCTACCCAACCCAATGCAATAATCAAAAAGTTTTAAAAAAGATTACTACGAACTTCCACGCACGCAAACCATTCTTGAAGTGATCGCAGGTTTCCTCTGAGAAGCTGTGCCACCACACCACCCCACCCACACCCCACCACACAACACCCCACCCCACACCAAATAACACCCCACACCCAATCCACACCACCCCACACCACACAACACCCCACCCCTCCCCACCCAACGCAATGCAATAATCAAACGATTTTTAAAAACGAACAAGAAGATTACTACGAATTTCCACGCATGCAAACTACTCTCGAAGTGATCGTAGTTTTCCTCTGACAAGCTGTGCCACCGTACCACACCACACCACATAACACACTACACCCCACCCACACCCAACCACACAACACCACCCTACACCCCATCCACACCCCACACCACCACACCACATAACACCCCACACCCCAACCACACCCCACCCACACCCACCCACACCCCACCACACCAACCCACACCCCACCCACACCCCAACACACCAACCCACACCACCCACACCACCCCTCACACCCCACCCACAACCCCACCCCACCGCCCCACCCCACCCCTGCCACACCCCACCACACCAACCCACACCACACCCCACCCAACTCCATCCACAGACCACACTTCACCTCACCCAACCTCACCAACACCTCACACACCACCACCACCACCACACCAACCACACCCAACCACATCCCACCCACACACCACACCACCCCATACCACACAACACCCTACCCCTCCCCACCCAGCCCAATGCAATAATCAAACGGTTTTAAATAAAATGAACAAGAAGATAACTACGAATTTCCACACACAAAAACTACTCTCGAAGGGATCACAGTTTTCCTCTGACAAGCTCTGCCACCATACCACACCACACCACACAACACAGCACACCATCCCACACAACACCTCAACACTCCCCACCCAACCCCATGCAATAAACAAACAGTTTTTAATAGAAGAAATGAACAAGATTACTACGAACTTCCCAGGCAGCAAACTACTCTCCAAGGCATCGCAAGTTTCCTCTGACCAGCTTGTGATGTATGGCAGTCAGAACAACAGGGAGAAAGAAAGGAAGGGAAGAACCCAATACCAGTGTCTTGTCGTGGTGCTGCCTATTACATGCAAGTTTGTATTCAATTTGCACCAGGTTCTGGCTTTCTTGCAAAACATCTGTTCAATTTCTGATCAAGTCTCTCTCTCTGTCTCTCTCTCTGTCTCTCTCTCTCTCTCTCTCTCTCCTCTCTCTCTCTCTCTCTCTCTCTCTCTCTCTCTCTCTCTCTCTCTCTCTCTCTCCTCTCTCTCTCTCTCTCTCTCTCTCTCTCTCGCTCTGTCTGTCTGTTTGTCTGTCCCTCTCTCTCTCTCTCTCTCTCTCTCTCTCTCTCTCTCTCTCTCTCTCTCTCTCTCTCTCTCTCTGTGTCTCTCTCCTGCTCAGATCAGTTGGTCCTTATGCCATTTGCATGGACAGTGGTGGTATTAACTGGAATGGGGGTGGGGGTGGGAAGGGGGAGAGTAAGGAGAGAGTTTCATTTTATCCATATGCTGGTTGGGGGTGGAGGGAGAGTGGGTGGATGTGGGTGTGTGGGTGGGAGAGTGGGCTATGATTGATCCAGTTTGTCAGGTTAGTATGACGTTACCTGCATGACCTCACCAAAAAGGTGGCTCTTTGCAATGGCTAATCTTGTGTACATGAGGTAGTTTTTTAAAAAAAAAACATGAAAAATTGCTCTGTCTCTCCCTAGGGATGCCAGGGGGCCTGTCCATATAAAAATAACATTGTATCTTCTGGAAAGTGTATGCTAGGAATCCCCCTTTTCTATCCCCTTTTTTAATTTCTGCTTTTTTTCTTCTATTTGTCATCTCCTTGTATATTTTCTTTGCCTTCTTGGTACATTCTCCTGCCTATTTTTCTCCTCCAGAAAGACTTACAAGATAACAACAATTCTCTTCCATGCCCAGGGCAGCGCCCATCTCCCCTCTCCTTCGCTTCTTTATCTTCCCTGACCCTAAAGAGGGCAGGTGCCCATTTAAAGCTGGGTGAACTGGGAGACTATACTGAAGCCAAAGCGCGCAAACGGTCCACCCATTCACTTTGGTAACCACGCTCAAAACTGTCTAACCTTAGCTTGGGGAAAGCCAGTGCTCTGACCACTGAGCCATCCCGCTCTCTCACTATACAATATTGGTAACTGGCTATATCCTGTTTTGGCAACATACTGCGACCACTAATGCCAAAATTTATTAGGAAAAACCCTTTGCCGAGAAACAAAACCAGTTCATTTCAGCCCACTCTTGGATCTAAGCAATTCACTATTGGCCATCGTAAATTTTCTGTGTTTGGTCCATCCATCCAAAATGACCTCTCCCTCTCTGTCTCTGTCTCTCTGTCTCTCGCTCTGGCTCTTCGCCCAACGCCTACATTAGATACTTCTTCAAACCCAGCCTCAAGACACTTATTTTTAACCTAATATCTTTTTCTGTTGTCATACACATATTTGTCCATACCCTCTACAGCTACTCCCATCCCTATCACCCTGCAAACCATGTGTGTGTGTATGTGTATATGTGTGTGTGTATGTGTGTATGTGTGTGCGTGCGCACGCGTGTGTGTATCTGTTTGTGTGTCTATATGTCAATGTAAGTGTATTGACCCTCTTGGTGTTGAATTCTACATAGCTAAACTGCGTGACCTAGCTTCTTGAATTCTGTGAAGGTTTTCTACTCCGAACTGATTTATTTTAGTTCTAAGACAACTGTGTGGGTGAGTGAGTGTGCGTGTTTGCGTGAAATTTTGCAATAAGCTATATGCAGCTTTGTCCTTACATTTCGAAGCAAAGTTTACGTGCCTAGTCACTGGATGTCTTTTTATTGTCACCTTATTTGTCACCAATCACAGTAAAAGTATGGCATGTATGATAAGCCAGCAAAGCATACCTAAATATGGCAATAGTTCATGCATATTGATGTGGAATGTAGAACTGTTGCTTAGCTGACGTGTTTACCAATGGTTATGTGCAATTGTACTTCAAAAGTGTGTCATGGAATGTCCCCATAACGCCTGCCGTGTATATCTATCTATCTATCTATCTATCTATCTATCTATCTATCTATCTATCTATCTATCTATCTATCTATCTATCTATCTATCTATCTATCTATCTATCTATCTATCTATCTATCTATCTATCGATCTATCTATCTATCTATCTATCTATCTATCTATCTATCTATTTATCTATCTATCTATCTGTCTATCTATCTATCTATCTATCTATCTGTCTGTCTGTCTGTCTATCTATCTATCTATCTATCTATTTAGAGGGAGAGAGATAGGTGGGTTTGTAATGATGTGAATGTAGGTGTGTCTATATCGCCAAGAACTGATTGACATTAAACAAAAGAAAACAAAAACCCTATTTGTTTTTAAACATGTACATGCAAATTCACAAAAAGACAAAGCCACACACACACACACACACACACAAACACACACACACACACACACACACACACACATTTGCTTTGTTTTGTTTGTTGCCTTGTTCGATTCTTTTGTTTGCTTTGGGTAGGTGGGGTGGGGGTGTGGGGTGGGTGTGTGTGTGTGTGTGTGTGTGGGGGGGGGGGTCATGGCTTTTTGTGTGTTGGTTGTCATTAATTAATAAAGTATGAACATGAAACGGGTAATATTGTAACCTGATATATTTTGTTTGACATCTTATTATTTTTTCTCTCATTTTCTTGTAATCGAGATGTAAGTGAGTTCAAATGTGTGCGCGTGTATGTACGTGTGTATGTGTATGAATGCGTGTGTGTTATGTTGTGTTGTCTTGTGTTATGTTGCGCTGCGTTGCGTGTGCATGTATGTGTGTGCGTATGCGCGCGTGTATGTGTGTACGGGTTATGTAGTGTATTTTTCTTGTTGGGGGTGGGGGGGGGGGGGGGGGGGGGGGGGGGGGTGGGGGGAGTTCCATTTTTGTTGTTGATGAGTTTTTTTGTTTTTGGTCGCGTTGATTGTGTGTGTTTTCTTTCTTTTTTCTCTGTTTCTATTTTTCTTTTGGAGTTAGTTTTATTATTATTGTTTATGGTAATAATGTAGTTAGATAACAGTGATCGAATTGGTTTTTTGTTCCTAGACAGATGGCTTGATGAAACAGCAAATGCATGCTTATTCAATGTGCCGTCTGGAAATAAAAAATCGACTTGACTTGACTTAACACACACACACACACACACACACACACACACACACCACACACACACACACACACACACACACACACACACACAACACACACACAGATTCACATACGCACACCGACCCGAAGAAAAAAAATGCATTGCTTATTTAATGTACCATCTGGAAATTAAAAAAAAGACTTTGACTCACACACATACACACACACACACACACACACACGCGCGCGCGCACGCATGCACACACACAGACAGACACACACTCACACACGCACGCACGCACATCCACACAAAACTCACACACATACACATCGACCTGACCACATCCCACACACACACACACACACACCACACACACACACACACACACACACACACACACACACACACACACACACACACACACACACACACACACACACACACACACACACACAACTCCACACAATCGACCTGACTACACCCCCCTATCACACACGCACACACACACACACACACACACACACCACACACACACACACACACATACATACACTGACCTGACCACAAACACTAACCCCCCCCCCCCCCCTCACACGCACACACACAAACACACAAACATCGACCTGACCATAACCCCTTCCTCTCCCTCCGACCCCCATACCCCCCACCTCCCCCCTCCCACCACACACCGAACTGACCATAACCCCCCCCCCCCCCCATTCCCTAACACACGCACACACAGAGTCAAATCTTAACCTCCTGCCTCCATTGCATGCACAGTAGTTGGAGTTTTTTTTTTTTCTTCTTCTTCTCCCCAGCAATTTTGAAATGTTGCGGAAGAAATCGATAAATCACAGCCTGCCAAACCAGCTTCTGAACTTTAATCCACAATTGATCCAGCCCGCTTTCTCCTTTCCTTGGCTAAATTCAGCTGGGGCTGGTTTGCGGGGTGGGTGGGTGGGTGTTTGAAGTTGGAAAGACCTACATCCGGGAAATTCCTCGTTAAAAAGAGATTGAACAGTGCAAAAGGGCTTAAATTCTCACAGATCAACCAACAGGTTTTTGTTGTTGTTGTTGTTGTTGTTGTTGTTTTGTTTTTTAAAGTGGGAACTCAATGGGTGTTGAAATTGCTAAGGGATTGGTAAGTGCCCAAAGTTACGATTTATGAACGTAAGGTAAGCGAAGTTTTGCAAAAAAAAAAATGGTTTGAAATATGTATCGGTGGTGCCATGGTTACATTACAGACCTGTCAAGTCGTGGGTTTGATTCTTGATTGAGCTTGAACTCCCATCCCCTCCTAATCCCTCCCTGGGGATGCCGGGTGGGGGGTAGTGGGTGGGGGCTGGGGGGTGGGTGGCGGAACTGTCAGTATAAATAGCACCCCTACCTTCTGGAAAATACGTGGTAGGAATTCCTTTTTTTTCTATTCTTCTCTTCTTTTGTGCATTGTTCTTTTTCTTCCTTGTCACATCCTTCCTGTCTATTTTCTGCCTTCTTGGTCCAATCTCCTGCCTCCAACACCCTCCGCAGCAGACAAACAGGCAGGCAAACAGGCAGACAAACATACAAACAGGCAGACAGGCCTACACACACACACAGACCTACAGACAGATACACAGGCAGACAGGCAGACAGGCTCGAGGACAGACAGATAAACACGCACGTGCGTAGACCAACATGGAGACAAAACGAGTAAAACAACGGTTGTGGTGTTAACTCCAGTGGTCAAAGAAAAAATCCACTCGAACGGGCGCCTCAGTGGTGGCTCGAAAACGGGCCGTCAGATCACAAGCGCAATGTTCTAACCACCAGACTATCCCGTCCCCTCCACCCCCCCCTCCCTCCCGTTTCTGTTTATACTATTATATGTATTATTGTGTGTTGTGTGTGGTATGACCTTATTTTTCTTTTTTCTTCGGATGAGACTATAAACCGAGGTCCCGTGTGCGAGTAAACGTACACAGAACATCTTTCGCATACGTTAAACATGTTCCACTTTTTGGAAGAGTAGACCATTATGTGCCGGTGGGAGCGGATGGCAAATTGACAAAACTGCATACACATGGGGGCTGGATGAAAAAACAAAGCACACGAGTGCTTATTCCATTATCCTCGAAATAAAAAAAAATAAATAAAATGAAATAAAATTTGGGCCACTTTGAATTTCTTATTAATTTGATAATTATAACAAAAAAAGTTAGCCATGAGTCTTGAGGGAAAGCATTAATCTTCCTATACCGCAAGTCTAGCGCTTTGATTTGTTGCTTTACAAGATTCAGCGCTATATAAATTCCACACATTATTATTATTATTATTATTATTATTATTATTATTATTACTATTATTATTACTACACCGTTATAGGCACCACTAAAGATTTTTGCAAACCAGCTTCCTCCACTCCTCACAGTTTTCCTATTACAGACATTTTTGTGAAAAAACCCCCAAACCCAAACACACAGCAGGTGTACATATACATACATCTTTAGTGGGGAATATTGAACGGCAAAGTTTAAAGCTCTAAACACTATTTCCGGGCTTGCAGAATATTGAATGCATAGATAAAAAAAACCCAAGGGAAATGGAGGGGTTTCTTTCATTCTAGCTTCGGTTTGGTTTGGGAAGGGGGGGGGGAGGGGGTGAAGTCGACCATTCACGCCATTCCTTGGAGTCATAGAGTCTGTTTTTGGCAACCAGGATATCCTGCTGCTGTTTGCCGGGTCATTAACTTTTTGTTTCTGTGTTAGTTTTGGCCATCTGTCTCTTTTGTCGGTCTTGTCTGTCTGTTTGTCCTGTCTGTCTATGTGCTATAATTATGTCTGTCTGCCTGTCTTGTCTGTGTTGATCTTACTCTGCATCTGTATGTCTGTACCTGTCTCTCTGTGTGCTTGCAGTGTGTGTGTGTGTTTGGTGTGTGGTGTGTGTGTTGTGTGTGTGTGTGTGTGTGTGTGTGTGTGTTTCGTTCGTTTT
Source organism: Rapana venosa (assembly GCA_028751875.1). Lineage (NCBI taxonomy): Eukaryota > Metazoa > Mollusca > Gastropoda > Neogastropoda > Muricidae > Rapana > Rapana venosa. The sequence goes on from CM054138.1 coordinate 23,387,552, forward strand.
TGTATTTAACGTCTGTTCATAATTAGTGATATTAGACGGGAAATAAAGACTTATAGCAAAAAAAAAACAATAGAAGACAGACGGAAAGAGAGTCATGTGACAGATTGGTATTCAAACATCAATGTAACGCCTACAAATGCAAATAGGGAAAACAATGTCAAACAACTTTAAAGAAACGCGAAAACTGGACTATGTACAAGAGACTTCGAAATAGCAAAAAGAATGTTTACATCCGACAGAAATGTGTTTGTGTGTGTGTGTGTGTGTGTGTGTGTGTGTGTGTGTGTGTGTGTGTGTGTGTGTGTGTGTGCGTGTGTGTGTGTGTGTGCGTGTGTGTGTGTATGTGTGTGAGTGTATGTGTGTGTGAGTGTATGTGTGTGTGTGTGTGCGTGCATCTGTATATTTGTGTATGCGTGTGCACACACTTCTCTATCGTCTGTCTGTCTGTATGTCTGTCTATCTCTCTCTCTCCTCTCTATATATATAATATAAATTATATATCCCCGTCTCTCTCTCTCTCTCTCGCACCCCCACCTCTCTCTCTCTCTCCATCTCTCTCTCGATATATATATCCCTCCCCCGTCTCTCTTTCTCTCTCCTCTCTCTCTCTCTCTCTCCTCTCTCTCTCTCCCCCCACCTCTCTCTTCCCCCCTCCACCTCTCTCTCACTCCCTCCATCACTCTCTCTCTCTCCGTCCATCTCTCTCCCCCCTTTCTCCCCCCCCCCCATTTCTCTTCCCCTCTCTCCATCCCCCTCTCTCTTTCTCTTAACTCTCGTTCTCAAAATAGAAACGGAATTTGTCTGGAACCGAACAAAGAAAAAGCAAATGGATATCGCTGCCTGGACACTCTTGTCACCCAACAAGAATCACACCATTCACCATACCACCACCACCACCACCTTCACCCCCACCCCCACCACCACCCCCTAGCCCCTGGTGTGTCAGTGACCCCGGTGTTTCTAGTTTCTGACACCAGATTCCAGGGCAGTGCCAGAGTCTCTAAAGAAGAACAGATTGCTTTTTAATCCTCAAGAGTCTGGGAGGCACTAAATCAGATGGTGGCGGTTTCCGTCGATTTAACGGTAGGGATTTTTACGATCTTCCCTGTTTGCTTGTGGATCGGTGGTCTAGAGGTGTAACACCCTTTTGCCTAGAAAGCAAGAGCTGTGGGTTTGATGCCCGAACATTTTCTTTAAAGCCCATTCACTAAACTGTGAGTTGTGGTTCTGAGTGCCAATTCTTCTGATGAGACATAGAACCGAGGTTACTGTGTGTAATACACATTCAGCGCCCTGTAAAAGAAATCTACAATAACATGAGACTTGGCCCTGGCCAAAATTGTGTATAACAAAGCTCTCATCTCATCTCATCTGCTCCCATAACCCCCTCCAGGGTTGTAGGGGCACTGCAGTGACGAACGTTGCACCAGTTGGCTCTATTTGCGGCGGTTGTGGGCAAGTGCCTGGGTTGTGGAGAAGCTCTTCCCGGTCCATTCAGTGATGTTATCTGCCCATTTCTTCTTCGGCCTGCCTCGCCTTCTCTTCCCCTGCACTGTTCCTTGCAGTA
>CM054138.1:23394118-23401618 GCA_028751875.1 Rapana venosa
TTTTAAAACTAGCCCACATGAGAGTTCATGAAAAATGACAGATTCAAATGCACCCACCCTAATGGCAGTGGCATGTTCAGTCACCATACAGGTAAAGCTATGAGCAATCATCGTGAGGAGTGGAGGAAGCTGGATGCAAAATCTTAAGTTGCGCCCCAAGGTTGTAGCAAACTACGGTACAGGTGAAGGTGAAAGTTAAGAAGAAAAAACTATACAGCACACAAATTAGTACAATCTTCAACAATAAAACAGTTATGGATTTAAAATAATATTTAAAAAAAAACCCAACCCCACGATAGCTTTTTTTACACGCTTAATCGCTTTAAAATGTAATTAATTGTCCTTTTCAAAAAAAGGACATGATATTTTGTGAGTTCTTTGTCTGGTTCTACTATTAAGCAGGATGTAGAATTTGAAAACATCTGGACGTCTGTAGAAAGGTGAACACGTGAACTGGCCAAGACTGTCCTGCAGGGAACACTACGTCAGCTTGTATCCGATTCAAAACGATATGTAGGATACATTTTGTTGTATAATGAAAGCCAAGTAAGAAATTGTGTCAGTGCAGGCTTGACGTACATATTTAAATCTTTTTGCTCCGCATTGATGTTTGTGCAATTGTTGAGAGGAAAGAAAAAAAAAGGTTTGAAACCAAGTGAACAGCGATCTTTTGAAATGATAATTTTTTGTGTACACGGTTTAATCAATAACTAGTTTTTTTACGCAGACTAGAACCTCGATATTATTCTAACTGGCCAACATTATTTTTATCCTTGATGTTATTTTCCTAGGTTTGGGTTCCATTTCCCTCTCTGGCTTTTCGATCCCCACTACGTTTTGTGTATTTATTCTACAATTAGATTTGTTTCTTTATGTCATTTTCCTTTTTTTCTTTTTACATTATTAGCAAAGATTGCAATGGATGCAAATTTTTTTTTTCGGTTTACATTTCGCAGCTCAGCAGTCGTCATGTTTAAATTAGTTATCATTGTTTCATTAAAGACACCGTAAGCTACAAGCTTATTGTTTGCTATGACTTTAAAATACTGTTTGTTTTCAATGTTTTTTCCCATTACTGAACAGAAACTATTTAAACCAACTTTGCAAGAAGGGAGACGAAAAGGCAGGCAGACAGAGAAAACGATGGGAAGACAACATAAGACAATGACAATGACAATGACATTGACAAATTCTTTTATTTCGAGGATAATGAATAAGCACACATGTGCTTTTTTACATCCAGTCCCCGCCCGTTAGGGATACATCTTAATAATAATAACCCAATACTTATACAGTCTCGCAATAAAAACAAGGGGAAATAACCCTTTTCAAAACAGCTCCCCCCCAACAACCACCCCCCCAGCAAAGCAAGCAATTAAAAGAAAATCCTAAGAATACCCCACCCCTACCCCCCACCCCCCAAGAAACCCTAACCAAAACAAACAAACAAACAAAAGAGAAGGAAAAACCAAACCAACAAAAGATGATAAAAAAGAGAAAAACAGACAAACAACAACAACAAGAACAAGAGCAACAACAAAGCCAAGAAAAATAACACAACCAAACTTAATAAGTCATAAAGATAAACATCTACACATTGTCAAATGGTACACATACTTGTTACACATAATTATAAGAATTGAAATAGGGCACTCATTAAAACTTAAGTACAGAGGCAAGTCCAATAAAGTATTGAAAATATAAAAATATGAATCCTTCATCAGGATATACTATGACTATAAGCAGGACGATAAAAGGTGAGAGAGAGAGAGACAGAGACAGAGAATGTGTGTGTGTGTATTTCAGAGATAATATCCAATATATAAATCCCAAAACAGTATGCGATCCCATCAACACTCGTTTTAGATTATACTCGTTTCAAATTATATGTCATGATAATGAAATAAATTTAATACCCATACATCCACACAATAAAAACAAGAAACAAACCAAGAAGAAATTAAAAACTATACAGTCGTTTAGGGAGAGAATATGGGTGGGTGAGTGAGTGAGTGTGTGTGTATGTGTGTGTGTGTATGTGTGTGTGTGTGTGTTTGAGCGCGCGCGCGCGCACGCGCGCGTGTGTGTGTGTGTGTGTGTGTGTGTTTGAGTGTGTGTGTGTGTTGGGGGGGGGGGTGTTTCAGGGATAATACTAAATATGTAATACTCACATAGCACACGATCAACACAAACACTTTTTAATTGTGTTCATGCAAATTGAATGTCATGGTAATAAAATAAGTGCAATACCCATACACTCTCATAATAAAGAGGGGGAAAAAGCCAATAAAGTCATAAAAAGAACATCTACACATTGTAAGTAATAGAAACAAATTCTTTTTTTCCAGGATAATGAATAAGTATTCATGTTCTTTTTTACATCCAGTCCCCGCCCATGGGGTCACATTTAAAAATGCACTCAGTACTCATACTTTCAAGCAGAAGAAGCAAAGGGAAAAAACTTTTTTTAAAGAAAAAGAGAGAAGAAGAAAAAAACAAACAAACAAACAAACAAAGAAACAACCAACCCCAGACGAGCAAAAGACAAAACATACCCCAGAACCCCCCCCCCCCTCCCCCAAAAAAAAAAAAAAAAAAAAAGCAAGCAAACAAACAAACAAAAAAAGAAAAAAGAAAAAAAAACAAGAAAAAAAACAAACCAAAAAACAACAACACAACAAAAAGCAGACAAAAACACCCTTCCAAATAAACAAACAAAAAACAAGAAAAAACAAGAACATCAAACAAACAAATGAGAAAAAAAACCCCAAAAAACAAACAAATAAACAAACAAAAAAAAAAACAACAATAAAAAAAAGAAAAAAACAGCACCGTTCCCCCCTTCACACACACACACACACACACACACACACACACAACCACACACACACACACACACACACACTACATACACCAAAACAAAAAACTAACAAGTGAAAAACCCAAACAAATCACCAACAAAGAACAAAGTAACAACTACAGCAATAACAACACAGAGAGGGAGAGAGAGAGAGAGAGAGAGAGAGAGAGAGAGAGAGAGAGAGAGAGAGAGAGAGAGAGAGAGAGAGAGAGAGAGAGAGAGAGCCAAACTTATAGATCATAAAATTGAACACCTTCATACTGTAGAATAGTACATATAGTTGTTACACGTGGTAATAAGATATTAAAATAGGAGATTCACTGGAGCTCAAGTACAGTCAACAAGTCCAAAATAATATTGAAAATCGAAAGTATGAATATGCCCTTTATTAGAATACACAATAACAATAGAAGGAGAGAGAGAGAGAGAGAGAGAAGAGAGAGAGAGAGAGAGAGAGAGAGAGAAAAGAAGAGAGAGAGAAGAGAGACAGAGTGTGGTGTGTGTGTGGTGTGTGTGTGTGTGTGTGTGTGTGTGTGTGAGTTTCAGAGATGGTACAAAGAAAAATTTTCTCAAAACAGTACACGATCACCTTGACATTTATTTGATTACTCATACAAAAAATATGTTATGATAAAATAAAAAAAATAAAATAATAATAATAATAATAATAATAATAATAATTAATTAAATAAAAAATAAAACCTCAATACGATCACCTTGGACACTTATTTTGATTACTCACACAAAAAAATATGTTATGATAAAAAAAATAAAAACAATAAGAGAGTGGACTAGCCTCGAGTGGAATGATTTGCTACGGAAAGTTGAGAACCGCGAGGAGTGGAGGAATCTGGTTGCAAAGTCTTCAGTGGTGCCCTAACGGTCTACGAGACTACTGGACAGGTGAGGTAAGGCAACGTGAGAAATATTATTTGGTTATATACTTATTGCAACTCCTTGAAAAAAGGGCAGTAAGGGATATAACCTTTAGTTCCTGGGATAGTTCTCCCTCTTCACCATTGGTGAGATTTTGCGTACGCGATCGTTTTTTGCAACACAGTAAGATAGCCGCATTCCGGCTTCAGGAATATAATGAAATTTATCCCCAAGTCCATCGTAGCTAGACATAGTTTTTCGATATTTTTTCATTGTGAGGTACCATAGTTACATTTTGTACATATTCCTTCATTATGGGTAAAAGTCGAAATAGGACACAAACAAACGCAAAAAACAACCCCGAAAAACGTTTTTTTTGTTGTCGTAAACAGCCACAAGCTGTGACACAATCCCTAATCTCTCTATAATACCGTCCTTTAGATGAAAAAAAGAGAGTTAAGCTCAAAACGTCAAGTTTACTCCTTGTAACATCGCAACTTTAAGACACAGAAAAAGAATATCTGGTTTCTGTGGCAACATATCTTTGTCTTTATCCCGTGGGCATAAATCTAAAACGTGATCACATCGAATCCCTTAAAATGTCAGAAAAATCTAAAATACAGCCAAAGAACGGCTGTTTTTTTATGGCAACACAACACAAAACAACACAGCACAATACAATACAATGTATTGCAATACAAAACGACACAACACAATAATGGCAACACCCTAAAAACAGTAAAACATCCACCCACCACCTGTCCTTTCACAACGTACTTTCTATCATTTTTGTATGCTTCTTTATATCATTTTTGTATGTTTGCTTTTCATATCTATTTATTTATTATTTATTTTATTTATTTATTGATTTATTTATACCACTTTAAGTCACGCAGATTTCTCTGCGTGAAATTCGGGCTGCTCTCCCTGGGGAGAGCACGTCGCCACAGGAGCAGCGCCACCAATTTTTTTTCTTTTTTCCTGTCTGCAACAGTATTTTTTCCCTATCAGAGTGGCTTTTTTCTACATAATTTTGCCAGGGACAACTTTCTTGTTGCCGTGGGTTCTTTTACGTGCGCTAAATAATTATGTGCAACACACGGGACCTCGGTTTATTGTCTCATCCGAAAGACTAGCGCCCAGACCACCACTCATGATCTAATGGATGGGGAAAAAGTTTTGGGTCCAAACGGGATACGAACCACCGCACACTTTCGACCCGGACTTTTCGCATTCTAGACAGGCGCGTTACATCTAGACCACCGATCCACTATATAGCAAAGAAAACGTAGAGAAGTTCAACAAACCAACATACAACATGGTTATATTTCACTAACCAGAAGCTGTGCCATTATCCCAGATGTTTACAACACCATCATTCAGAAAGAAAACAAACAAAAAGACAACAGTAACCACAAAATCCAAAACATGACACTCTATTCTTTCTAACACAAAACCCCCTGAGGACACACCCACCCACCCACCCCCACACACACAAACACACACACACACACAGCGGAAAACTTGAGGTCATGATGGAAACACCTTTTCCTCTGTGTCCCTCAGATATAATAAACAACCCTAAAATAGGATCCAGCTCTAATCCCTTATAATGCCAGAGAAAAAAAGTATCTCAGACAGAGCCAAAGAACGGCTGGGTTTTTATGACAATAACATTTCGCTTTGGTCTCTCTATCCATGAGGGCAGACTTCATGGTGTAATCTGCTGGTCTATTGTATAACCGGTATGGATTCAGCGGTCAGTCTGAATTCTTTCAGACTGGCAACCAGCACAGTGGCCTGACTAGATGGATCAGTGGTCTAGAGGTAACGCACCCATCTAGAAATCGATGAGTCACAGGTTCGAATCCTCCTAGATTGCAAATGTTCCTCCTCCCCCCCTTTTTTTTTAGTAGACAAGGAGTGGTGGTGGTCTGGGTACTAGTCATTCGAATGAGGTGATACATTGAGACCCAGTGTATCCCTCTTGACAGGGAAAGGTTGCGGGTTTGATTCCCCGTCTAAACGTGAGCTTTTCTTCTTGTCCACAAGGTCATGGGTAGTTGTTGTGGCGCTGATGTTTGAGTTGAATGAGTGAAGTGAAGTTCTATGCGTTACGCACAATTTTTAAATTCTTTTATCTCGAGAATAATGGAATCAGCACTCCTGTGCTTTTTTACATCCAGTCCCTGTGTTTATGCTGTATTGTACATTTTGTCAACCGTTCCAAGCAGTAAACACAATGACCTACCTACTCTTCCATAAAGCGGAACAGGTTATCACTTGTGCGCAAGATGTTCTACGTGCATTAGCACTCGGGGCCATGGTTTATAATCTCATCCAAAGGACTTTGGTGTGTGTGGAGGAGGGGGGTGGCGAGTAGAGTCAGGACTGATGTTGACTCCAGGGGGAAAATCCCCTCGAATGGGTTTCGAACCCGGGTCGGTAGATTTCGAGCACAATGCGCAATGTTCTAACCACCAGGCTAATTCTGCCCATCCACAATCCCCCCCCCCCCCTCCCTCTCCCCAACAACTGCATTTACAATGCGACATTGAGTACACACAGGCTGTTCCCTCAGCAACAAGAGAGTTGTCCTTGCAAAAGTCTGTAGGGAAATGCCACAATTCCAAGGAAAGTGATACACATTCAACCAGGACCATGGGAGAAAATGGTGGAGAGGGCTGGCGCAGTGCTAGTGGTGGTAGTACGCTTTCTGCACATGTGTTATCTTGACTTTCACTAGGAGATATCTTTCATGATCTAGAATGGAATACAGAAGACTATCATGATTGATTATTTTGGTATACCTTGTGTAGCTAGTATCCTTGTACGCCTGTAAGATGGGAATGATGTAATGTTGTCTGGATGAAAAGTTAGTTTGTTTGTTTTGAACTGTGTATGTGTGCCAATTAAAAAAGATTTCTTAAAAAAAGGAGAAAAGAATACAGAACACTACACTGCACTATACTGCACTACACTATGCTTCGTTACGCTACGCTACACTACACTACACTACACTACACTACACTGCACTACACTACATTACGCTACACTACACTACGCCACGCCACGCTACACCACACCACACTGCACCGCACCACACCACATCACACCACATCACACCACACCACACTACACCACAACACACTCCACTCCACTTCACTTCACTCCATGCCACGCCACTCCACTCCACTCCACTCCACTCCACACAAAAACAACAAACACACAACACAATGCAACACGATAACGCTAACAACAACAACAACAAACAGTAAAACTTCCCCCCATTTTCCCTTAACAACGCACTCTTGATCAATTGTGCATGTTTTGCATTTTATATAACAAAAATAAAAGAAAACAAAGCAATTTCACAAAACAACACAAACTCTGGGTTTTTGTTTGCTTTGTTCTTTTAACTCGTAAACAACTGTAACATTCAGCATGATTCACAATCCCTACAAAAACCAGAAGTAAGAAAATAATGAAACATGAAACTCTTATCTTTATAACACACACACACACACACACACACACACAACACACCACACACACACACACACACACACACACACACACACACACACACACACACACACACACACACACACACACACACGTACGCACGCACGTACACACACACACACACACATACACGCTCAACCACGCACGCATGAAATCACATACACATGCATGCACACGCGCACACACACACACACACACACACACACACACACACACACACACACACACACACACACACA
>CM054138.1:23414118-23421618 GCA_028751875.1 Rapana venosa
ACACATGTCATAATTATCAAAATATAACCATACATTTGTACAGACAAAACCAGGAAATAAACATTATTTGATGTACGAAGACAGCAACCACAAAGCATCAAGAAAAATGACCAATCTAACATCAGCTATTTCAACAATAAACACACAGAACTGCTTTCTTTCCGCTCTCATCTGCACACACTGTGAATGGGCGCTCATTACTACTCACTGACACACACATACACACATACACACACATACACACACACACACATATTCATGCATGCGCAATCCTATATACACATTATTAGAATTGATACAAAAGTCCGCAGAAGTAATGAAATTGTCCAACAGAACATTGCAAATTAACAATCCATACCATTCTGCGTTAACAACAAAATACAACCCAAACTTCATTTTAAGGGGGGAAAACTCAGACAAGTTCATTGTTAACAAAATCAAAACAAGCAAGGGCACACACACACACACACACACACACACACACACACACAACCACACCACACACACACACACACCAACTACATTCAAAGCAAGCTCACTAATGTCAGTTACAGAGAGAGAGAGAGAGAGAGAGAGAAGGAGGAGAGAGAGGGTAAGAGATGAGAGAGAGTGAGAGTGATGAGAGAGAAGAGAGAGATGAGGGAGAGAGAGAGAGAGAGAGAGAGAGGATAATTTGGTATAATGCAAGGGAGGATATGTTTACTTTGTTTCCAACAGATCAATTGTGGATTTTTATTTTTGATGCATCAAATGGATGAAAAAATGACTTTTGAAGATTGTTAATGATTGGTGTTGTCTAAATGAGTCAGGAGGGGAGTTCCACAGCACAGGGGCTGAGTAAAGTAAGCTAGATTTGAACAAATCTTTTCTTGGGATTGGGACACATGGCTTTTCAGTATTTCTGGAATGATTCATTGGGAACTTGTCTTTTTAAGGATGAGGGAAAAGTTCCTGTCATTATCTTAAACATCATGATGCTTTGTTAAATCTTAGTCTTTGGTGTAGGGGAAGAATATTTAACTGGGTATAATCCACTTCTAGTAAGGTAGTCTTCTTAGAAGAACAGTTTAAGAGCACGTTTATACAGACTTAATAATGGTTTCATAGTGTTTGCACTAGCAGAATCCCACAGGGTTGAAGCATAATCTATTGAGGATTGTATATAAGCTTGAAAAAATAGTTGTCTTGAATGAAAGTCAAGAAAATGTTTGATTTTAGTCAGTTGGTATACTCTTTGAGAATGTATTTGCACAGATGGGATTGTGATGGTACCAGCTGAGATTTTCATCAATTGTTACTCCTAGAACTTTGTGGTGAGAGGCTTGTTCTATTGTTTCCTTTTCAATATTGGATTGGAGAAAAATTTATTAGATAGATTTTTGTCGCTTTTGTTGGTAGTGATAAGCATGCATTTTGTTTTTTGGGGGTGTATAGACATGTGATTTAGTTCAGTCCATTTGACAAGATCATCAGTGCTATTTTGCAATGTCTTTGCAAGAGAGTTAATGTCAGTATGGCTTGTATGTATGGTTGTGTCGTCAGCAAAAAGTTCGCATTTAGATTTGATATGGAGAGGAAGGTCATTTATGTATAATGAAAAGAGAATTGGTCCTAAGATGGATCCCTGTGGTACTCCATAATGAATGGGTTTTAGTGTGGATGTGGACGTAGCTATTGAAACACATTGTTGCCTGTTTGTAAGATAAGAAGCAAGAAGTTCAAGAGTATTTGTAGAGAGATTATATAAGTCTAGCTTTTTAATGAGAAGTCTTCGGTCAATTGTATCAAATGCTTTTTTGAAATCTACAAATAATACTCCACAAAATTTATTGTCATTAATGTTAGACAGCCAATTGTCTACAAGACTAGTTAATGCCATATGGCACGAGTGATTTTTTCTAAATCCAGACTGATTTGGGTGAAGTAGGTTGTTAATATCTATATGATGGACTATGTGTTTATTCATATGTTTTTCCAAGGGTTTTGAAGGTAGATAAAATAGAGATTGGCTTATTAATTTGAGGGATCATGAAGTGTCTCCAGACTTTGTGGATCGGATTCACTTACAGTTTTGAAGGCGTTGGGAAATAGTTCTTATGAGACAAAGTTATAGATATGTGTCCAGAGTGTCTGTAATATACTGGAGCTGAGAGTTTCAGTATTCTGCCATCTTTCCATCAAGACCACGCGTACTTGTTGTTTGAGGTGAGTCAGGTAATCGTAGACCCCAGAACAGATATGAATGGTATGTGGGTTTTTTTGATGAATACGCTTCTTGGCAGAATGGTTTAGTTCATTGAGTCATTGGACTTCTGATTAATATATGTTAATTAATGTTCCAAATTATTATAAAGTGATTGTTTAGTTTTTCAGCAGAATATCTTTAATTAGTTTAGATTTGGTGAAGACAATTGATTTATTTGTTATTATGATGATTGCCTTCCATACAGTCTTTGAATTTTGTTTGGATGAAAGTAGATCTTGGAAATATTTCCTTTTCTCTCGCCGTTTTTGTGAATTTATGGCATTTCTTTATTTTTTTTGCCTCCTCATAATATTTATGTTCCTTTAAGAAATCTCTAAGATAGCATGCTTCTTCTAGTTCCTTTGTAAACCAAGGTGGTTTGCGGACATGTTTGATCCTTATGGTTTTTAATGGGGCATGTTTGTTATAGATTTCAGTAAAAACTTTTATCCAGAACTCAATGGCCAGGTCTGGATCAGTAATATTGAATGTTTCCGAGAGCATGGAACTGCTTAACTCTAGTAAGAAAAGCTGCTCATTAAATTTTGCAAAAGAGCGATAGGTTATAGTTTTATGGCCAGGTTTAGGAATTTTTGTTCCTTTTTTGACCATGTGGTACAGACTGGGTAGTGGTCGCTACAGTTGTGTACAGGGACACAAGTTTCTATGATGTTTTTAGGGTCTGATACATAGATGTGATCAATGATTGTGTTAGAATTTGATGTGACTCTTGTGGGTGAAGTTACTAATTGGTGAAGGATTGAATGAGTTAATATTTGGGTCCTTTGGTTGTTTACTTTTGCTAGGTCAATATCAAAATCACCTAGTAAGATAATTTCCCTAGATTCTAATAGGACTACGTTCATCATGGAGTCAAACTTGTCTATCCAATTTTTTCTTTCTGTTGGATTTCTGTAGCAGAACCCCATTATAATAGGCGCTGCACCTTTTATAGCTACTTCGATCCAGATGGATTCTACTTCATAACGTTCAAGATGGAAGAGACGTTTGAACGTTACAGACTCACTAATATAGATTAAGAGACCTGTTTCTTTGGGCTTTTGCGGATCTTTTCGCATGATTTTATATCCTGGAATGGAAATGTCAGTGTTGGTTATGTGTTCTGTAAGTCTTGACTCGGAAAGACTAGTATATGAAATGGTTTGCCTTGGTTTGTGATGAGTCTTGTTATATCTTCGATTTTATTGACTGCATGGTTTATATTTAGGTGGCAAATTCGTAAGCCATCCTTGGAGGGCCATGAATTGTGTCTTGAATACATCTATTAAGAGAGAGAGGAGAGAGAGAGAGAGAGAGAGAGAGAGAGAGGTGAGAGAGAGAGAGAGAGAGAGAGAGAGAGAGAGAGATGAGAGAGAGAGAGAGAGAGAGAGAGAGAGAGAGAGAGAGAGAGAGAGAAAGAAAGAGAGAGAGAGAGAATGAGAGAGAGAGAATGAGAGAGATAGAGAAAGAGAGAGAGAGGAGGGAGGGAGGGAGAGAGAGAGAGAGAGAGAGAGAGAGATGAGAGAGAGAGAGAGAGAGAGAGAGAGAGATAGAGAAGAGAGAGAGAGAGAGGAGAGGGAGGGAGAGAGAGAGGAGAGAAGAGAGAGAGAGAGAGAGAGAGAGAAGAGAGAGAGAGAATGAGAGAGAAGAGAGAGAGAGAGAGAGAGAGAGAGAGAGATGACAAACTCTGATGGCATTGCGTGGAGCTTCTAGCAACGACAGCAGCGATGGAGAGAAATGAACTGAAACTTTGACAGAAAACCCAATCCAATCCAACTGAATCCAATCCAGCCAAATCCAATCCAATCCGATGAAATAGAAGAAAAAAAATAGCATTCATTTCTACTTTCAAAACATGATCACGTTGTCGGCCAATGTTTTGTTCAAAATGACATTATTGAAGCGTTATCAATAATTGTACTAGTAAAATAATTATGGCTTAAAGCAGTTCACTGTGAAAAAAGACATGCGTAGGGGATGATAAAGTAACCCGAACCGCATGTACATGTTACTTGGTGACATGATTTAGTTTTACATTAATAATAATAATAATAATAATAATAGTAATAACATAAATAATAATAGTAATGATAATAATAATGATAATAATAATAATAATAATAGTATGGAATTTATATAGCGCTGAATCTTGTAAAGCAACAAATCAAAGCGCTCAGATTTTTTTTTATATCGAGGATGATGGAATAAGCACTCATGTGTTTTTTTACATCTAGTCCCCGTGTGTATGCGGTTTTGTAAATTTTGTAATCTGTTCCCACCTGCACACAATGGCCTACTCTTTGGAAAAGCGGAACAGGATTTAACGTGTGCGCAAGATGTTCTGCATGCGTTCGCACACGGGGCCTCGGTTTATAGTCTCATCCGAAGGACTTTGACATTCAGTTCGTTTTTTTGGTCAAACTGGGAAGAAAGGGCGAGGCTGGGAATCGAACCCAGAACCTCACGGTTTACTTGTTGGCAGGCAAACTTTTTAATCATCCTGCCACTTTCCTTAATGCGTCTAATCGAAATCGATAGATCAGGCTTTCCTCCAGTCTACAATAACAATGATACAAATATTCTTTTCACATCTCAAAGACTCTGTCTTCATTTATTCATTTATTTATTTATTTTACTTATTTATTTATTTATTTATTTGTTTATTTATTTGTTTATTTATTTATTTATTCTTTTATTTCGAGGATAACCGAATAAGCACTCATGTGCTTTTTTTTTTAACCACATGTCCCCGTGTGTTTTCAGTTTTGTAAATGTTGTCATCCGTTCCCACCGGCAAACAATGGCCTACTTTTTTCGAAATTTGGAACAGGTTTTAACTTGTACGCTAGATGTTCTTGCATGCTTTCGCACACGGGGCCTCGGTTTATAGTCTCATCCGAAGGACTTTGACATTCAGTTCGTTTTTATGGTCAAACTGGGAAGAAAGGGCGAGGCTGGGAATCGAACTCAGACTTCACGGTTTACTTGTTGGCAGGCAAACGTATTCACCATCCTGCCACCTTCCTTAATGCGTCTAATCGAAATCGATAGATCAGGCTTTCCTCCAGCCTGTAATAACAATGATACAAATATTCTTGTCACATCTCAAAGACTCTGTCTTCATTTATTTATTTATTTATTTATTTTACTTATTTATTTATTTATTCTTTTATTTCGAGGATTATCGACTAAGCACTCATGTGGGTTTTTTTTTTTAGCACCAGTACCCGTGTGTTTTCAGTTTTGTAAATGTTGTCATCCGTTCCCACCGGCACACAATGGCCTACTTTTTCCGAAATTTGGAACATATTTTAAACTTGTACGCAAGATGTTCTGCGTGCGTTCACACACGGGACCTCAGTTTATAGTCTTCATCCGAATGACTTTTTAGGGAGAGTGGAGTCGGCGCTGATGTTAACTCCATTGCAAAATATCCCATTGTCTGCGTGAAGAAGAATACTTTCATCATTTCTAGACTGGTTTTCCACAAGCTTTCTTCAGCAGAAGATACATCTGGCGTATACAATCTTTTTTACTTTTGCCCACCATCAAGGTAGCCACAATCTGACGGAGGTGATGCCTAAACACAACACGACACCAGAGTGTATGCAATTTTGTTAAATTTAATATTTTGTCATCCGTTTCTATCGACACACACTGGCCTCCTCCTCTTCATGCACGTATAATTTCTAATTCTTGCTAGATAGTTGTCATGTTTGGGGTTTCGTTTTATTTGGTGCTAGTTCCCCAGCTTAAGTAACACTCTGTGTGTATACGTGTGTGTTTGTGTGTGTGCGTGTGTGTATGTGTGTGTGCGTGTGTGTGTGTGTGCGCGTGTGTGCTTGTTTGTGTGTGTGAGTGCGTATGTATGAGTGTATATGTGTGTATGAGTGTATATGTGTGTATGTATGTGTATAATGTATGTGTGTTTTCTCTGGGTTTTTTTTAAAAGTATCTGGCCATACAGGCAGTCATACTCCGACTGCAGAGTATTTTTTTAGTTTTAAAAGAGAGTACATGTTGTTGTGCGAGCTTCACACGGTTTAAAGTCAATCTTTTACATAACACTTTAAACACATAACAGATATTTTTATGTAACTCATAGCACTTATCTTACATCTGTAACTAA
The DNA here is from genome assembly GCA_028751875.1 of Rapana venosa. Taxonomy (NCBI): domain Eukaryota; kingdom Metazoa; phylum Mollusca; class Gastropoda; order Neogastropoda; family Muricidae; genus Rapana; species Rapana venosa. Next base: position 23,420,493 of record CM054138.1, read on the forward strand.
CAAAGCTTTTGGCCTACCCCCCAAAAAAAAAAAAAAAAAAAAGAAAAAAAAAAAAAAAAGAAAACACCACACCACTCAAAACAAACAAACAAAAACAGCAGCAACAAAACAACAACACCACCACCACAACAACAACAAAACAACAACCAACAAACCAAACCCAAAAATGGGGTGAGAGAGTCTAATGGTTACAGCGTTGTTCTCGCGCGCAAAATGACAACCAGGATCAGGCCACACAAAACCCGAGGCACCAGCTCAAAGGGCCATTTTCTCCCTCCTGGAATTAACACCAGCGCCGACTCCATTCCCCCAGAACATCCTTCGGATAAGACGATAAACCGAGGTCCCTTGTGAGAACAGCACGCCTCACATCTTGCGCTCACGGTTAACATCCGTTTCACCATCTTTCGCAAGAGTAGGGTCGTTGGGGTGGCTACCTTGAGGGTTAGGGGGGGGGGGGGTTGTGGGGGGGGGGGGGACAACGGTCCATACGCAAACATTTTCACCGTTGGTGAACTTCGGAGGTTTCTATTTAAACCCGAGGAAGGAATATATAACAGGACCGGAAATCTGTCACAGTTTCTTTCACTATATACGATGTAGAAGTCTTCATGTGTGCCTTGACGGAAAGTCTGTATAGACATCAGAATTAATCCCTGACGACTTTCTAGCCCAAATTAATCATTAAAAGGAGTGAAGGAAAAGTACAGTACATCTTAGAAAGCTAAGAGCTTTCCTTTTTGGCGTCAAACTGATCAATACGTCTCTCTCTCTCTGTCTCTGTCTCTCTTTATCTGTGTCTCTCTGTGTCTTTCTCTGTCTCTCTTTATCTCTGTCTCTCTCTGTCTCTCTCTATGTCTGTCTGTCTGTCTGTCTCATTTTAACCCAATTTACGTTGAAGCTAACACCATTAGAAAACAGAAGTGTGTGCTCGCCTCAGGCCTATTAGTTTTTCTTTCGTTGATCATTGAAAGAAAAATGTGTTCATTTTAAAAAAAGTACTTTATTTCTTCTTTTATTTCGGGGATAATGCAATAAGCACTCATGTGCTTTTTTACAAACAGTCTCCGTCTGCATCCAGTTTTGCAAATTTTGTCACCCATTCCCACCGGCACACAATGACCTA
>CM054138.1:23426618-23441626 GCA_028751875.1 Rapana venosa
TGTTTAAGGGAAACTAAGCCCTGTCCATTTCCAGTTCTATCTCTTTGTAACACCAGACAAATCTAAGGCGACAACAAAGACAAAACAACAATAACAACAAAACAATCGGTTATACGGCAGCTTTTTTCTTCTACTTCATGTATAGCCATGAGGCAGTAGTTCTTCGTGACATTATCTGGTATATCGGATAATGGAGAAATTAAGCAGTGGAGCTATTTCTTCTGAGAAACTGGAAAAGGCAGGGAATATTTCATTTTTGTTGTTGACAAGCACATGCGAATTGGGATCGATTGCCACATTGAAATTACGAGTGTGCGTGCAAACATGTGAGCTAGCGAGCGGAGCAAGCAAGCAAGGTGCAAGCGTGTGTGTAGGTGTGTGTGTGTGTGTGTGCGTGTGCGTGTGTGTGTGTGTGATGAGAAGAGAGAGAGAGGCGAGAAGAGAGAGAGATGAGAGAGAGAGAGGATAGAATGAGAATGATGAGAGAAGAGAGAGAGGAGTTGAGATGACTGTGAGGGAGAGAGAGATAGAGAGGAGAGAGAAGATGGAGAGAAAAGAAAGAAAGAAAGGCAGAGCGGAGGATCTGTAAATACAGGTTGTTGTCTATTTGTTATTAATATGTTTAGTCAGTTGTTGTTGCTTTTTGGTAGACAGGGATTATGTAGTTCCCCTTTTTGTTTTGGGACCTTTTCTCTGCACTGGAAAAGTTTGGCTTTTTGTCTAAAATAGTTAGGCTGTTTAAACACGGGAATATTTAAAAAAAAAAAACAAAAAACCAAACAAAACAACAACACGAAAACTGGAGTCTTTTTTTATAACCGTTGTATAAATCGAGTTTGTCTCGGCGGAACCTCTGAAGATTGGAACACGAGTATCTTTCAGGTCATGTGATGAGCAGACCTGCCAGTGCCATATTCTTATCATGAGTGGAGGAAATAAACTACGTAGGTCCCCCGTGGGGTTGTTGGGGGCCCTGTCAGTATAAATAGCATCCCCCACATTCTGGAAATTCTGTGCTAGAAATTTCCTCTTTTCTATCACTCTCTTTGTTTCTGTCTTGTCCCTTTTCTTCCTGTCACCTCCTTCTTGTCTATTTTCTACCTTCTTGGACCACTCTCCTGCCTTTTTTCTCCAGAAAGACTTAACAGATAACAATTCTCTCTAGTGCCGAAGTTAGATGCGCTGGGCATGACTTGTCAGGCACTCAACGGCAGCGTGATGCATTTTCGCTCAAATAACGGACAACAATAGTTGCCGTCTGAGCGTTGCAGGAAGAAGAAGAAACGAAGTAGGCAAAAGTATATCTCGTCCTTGACCTAAAGAAAAACGAAGAAAAAGGCACAGAAGGACAATTTTTATATATTCTTTCTCTGCAACACAGTAATAATAAGCGGGTACAGGAGTTTCGTACAGATATCTGAATAAAACCCCCAAAGACTTTTTAAGACAAATCGTTAGGAGTGAAGAAAAGTAAAGTATATAATTACAGGGAGAGTTTTCCTTTAGGCGTTAACGAATCAATAGCTCTCTTCAATCCCTCCTCCCCCCAAAAAAAAACCCCCCAAAACAAACCCCCAACGCCATTCTCTCTCATTCTTGCTCCATTCCGCTAAAACTAAATCTATTAAAAACAAATGTTTCCGCTTCTCCATCCATTCATCCTTCCTCATTTGCCCATGACTGACAGCAAAACGTATGTATCTCAAAGTTGTGACGATAGAGAAACCACGCTTCTTCCCAGTTACTGGGTCTAGGTTGGCATTTAATTAAGGTGGGATTGAAATGCTAAGTCTCATGGGTCTGCGTCAGTTGTGTGATGAGAATGTGTCTGTAGTCTGGGTGTGTACTGAGAGAAGAGGGGTTTAGTTTGTAGAAACCTAGGAATGGACTGGGTGTTTGTTTTTTGATGATTAGGTTTGGTGTTAGGGTTTCCATTGTGACATAATTACGTGTCTTTCTGTTTGTTGGGGGAATGCATTCACAGAGGATACTGCTTGCGCGCGCGCGCGTCGGTTTTTCGGTGGTTTGTTATGTGATAATTTGTATAAACATGCGTTGTTTGTCTGTCTATCTTTTAGTGTGGCTAGCTCATCACTTTTAAAAAAAAAAGGGGTTGTTTAATTCTCATTTTTTGGTTCACATTTTATCTTCAGTTGAAAGTTCACTTGTTTGTTGAAATATTTTTGTTTGTGAAAATAGAATAGCATTTTCAAGTGTTGGGGTTTTCATTTGGTAATGACTTAGATTATCCGAGTTTGTGTAATCTCTAGCAGACTGGGATGGAAGCATCTTTCAGGTCATGTGATGAGCAGACCTGCCAGTGCCATGACCCCAATATGCATGCAGGGAATAAACTAAACAGACGAATGTAATTCATGCCAGACATGTAAAAGAAAAACCTAGAAAAAATGCACAGAACAATAAATATATTCTTTCTCTACAACTCAATAATAGTAAGCTGTTACAGGAGTTCTATACAAACACCTGAATAAACCCCCCACAGACTTTTAACAAACATCGTTTGGAGTGAAGAAAAGCAAAGTACAACGTAAAAAAATAGATTTAGCAAAGATATTTCCTTGGGCATTTAACAGATCATTGACTCTTCATTCCAAAGCAAACATCTTTTCGCCTCACACATTCTCCAATCCCTTAAAACTAAATCCATCACAAAAACAAAAGTTTCCGCTCTCAATCCATCATGTTCTTCTCTTCCTATTGCTGAAAGACAAACGTGTTTATGGTCGAAGTTTGCGACAGATGGATCATCACGCTTCCCTGCCTTTTACCGAGAGCACGTTCGCGTACTAAGAGAAATTGTATAGCGTTAAGTATGTTCGGTACATAAGTACTGCTGAATCCTTACGCATATGGGAGATTTGTATGGTAAGATTTGTCTGTCGTCTTTGGTGTTTGTAATGAGAGAAGATGGTGTGTTAAGACTTAGAAATTAAATGAGTTTGGTTTTTTTCAATTGTAGGTTTGATGTTTAGCCTGTCTGTCGATTGACATAACAACATTGTAATGTAGGCATCAGCATTTAGCTTACATCAATAACCAGTTCTCTCTTGCGACCTCTGCACTGGCTGCCTGTTTCACAAAGAGTGAAATATAAAACTGGTTCCCTGTGTTACAGACGTCTCAACAAATCTGCGCCCTCCTATCTCTGTAAATGTCTTCACCTGTACACTCCATCTCGTTCCCTCCGTTCTGCTACAGATATCTTATGCTTCCAAACACCCAGATTCAAACAAACCACTGCTGGCCGTTGATCTTTCTCTGTTTCTGGTCCATCCATTTGGAATGACCTCCCTCTCTCACTTCGCCAAAAGCTTACGTTTGATAGTTTCAAATGCAGCCTCAAAACACTTATTTCCTACCTAGTATCTTCAAGAGACTTCCTTGCTTAACAGTGTTGTGTACGAGTTGTGTTTGTTTGTTTGTATGTGTGTGTGTTGTGTGTGTTTGCGTGTATGCGTGTATGCGTGTGTGTGGTTTGTGTGTATGTGTTGTGTGTGTATGGGTTTTGTGCTGTTGTGAAAATTTGAAATAACTTTTTATTTTTATAAACGGTCGCATGTGTATGTGGAATGATTTCGAATGTACCGCTTGGTTTTGTTGGTTTTACAAGGATTCATTGCTCTAACAATTCATTTATTTCATCAATAAGCTGACAGGGTTTTTGGTCTGGGCCAAGCCAACAGTTGATACATCCTTCACTAGAAAGGCAGACACAAAAACACTTCTGGAGAGGACAGAAAAATATCCATATCATTGCAAAAAATCGGACATGAATTTCACTTCCTTGATCAATCTCAAATATAACGGTTCTCTCCCAAAACAAAGTTGGATGCGCAGGGCCAGACTTGTCTGGCGCTTATCGGCAGCGCAATGTATTTTTTTTTTTATTCATGTGACACACAATACTAATCGCTGTCTGAGCGTTCGACGACGTCGAAGAAGAAGAGTATATGATAAACTAAGAAATAATTTGTCATGCAAAGTTAAAAACCATAATCAAAGAACGTAAAACCTGCGCAGACAAACTAGTCAACATGATTACAGTAATGTAAAAACTGTGCAAACAAGCAAACATAAATACAATTGATAACTATCGATCAGATGTAAGAAGGAAGTAGAATGCAACATATCTTTTTCTTTTAGTGTACATTTCAGTCTCTTCTCATCTGTTTTCTATCTTCTTAGTTCATTCTCCTGCTTTTGTTGCTCTCATAAAGTATTAAAGATAACAATTCTAACCCACGCGAAGTCGTGATTACCCTGTACCTGGCACAATAATAAATGTATGGATTTATATAGCGCTGAATCTTTGTAAAGCAACAATCTAAGCGTCAGATTTTGTTTAATGCGGTAGTGTGTATGCGGTTTTTTAAATTTTGTCATCTGTTCCCAACGGCACACAATGGCCTACTCTTTCGAACAACGGAACAGGATTTAACGTGTGCGCAAGATGTTCTGCATGTGTTCGCACACGGGGCCTCGGTTTATAGTCTCATCCGAAGGACTTTGTGCTTCCGAACAACCCCAAGTATTTTCACTTTTATGACAGCCAACGATAGCTGCTGTGTGAGCGTTCCATGGAGAAGAAAAAAGAAAGAAAGAAAGAAAGATAGAAGAAAGAAAGAAAGAAAGATAGATAGATAGATAGATAGATAGAGAGATAGAAAAAAGAATGAAAGAAGAGAAGAAGAAGAGAAGAAGAAGAGAAGAAGAAGAGAAGAAGTAAGAGAAGAAAGAAGAAGAAGAGAAAAGAAGAAAGAAGAAGAAGAAGTAGAAGGAAGAAAGGAAAAAGAAGAAGAAGAAGAAAAAGAAGGAAGAAAGAAAAGAAGAAGAAGGAAGAAGAAGTAGGAACGAAAGAAGAAGAAAGAAGAGAAGAGAAGAAGAGGAAAGAAGAAAGAAGAAGAAAGGAAAGAAAGAAAGAAGAAGGAATTTGTTAACTAAGTAAACTGTCAACATCATTGCAACCAATCACAAAAAACCACCGACCGCCACCAGCGCCACCGGCCTCCGCGCCGCCACCCCACCATTTATCTACCACCACACACCACACAACACCACCACCCACCACCACCACCACCATTTATTCTTTACCACCACACCACCACCACACCACACCACCAACACCACCACACCACCATTTATCATTACCACCATCACCATGTCGATGACGACGACCACCAACAACAAGATACTTTTATGTTAGAAATGTTCACTTCACCACCACCACAATCACAACAAACACCTCCACCACCACCCATCCCACCACCACAACAGATTCATCATCATTCATCATCATCATAATCATCATCATCATCTTCTCATTCATCACACCACGCCGCCGCTGCGACACCACCACCACCTCACCACCACACCACACACACACCACCACCACCCACCACACACCACCCACCACACCACCACCACCACACCATTTATCATTACCACCACACCACCACCACACACCACCAAACCACCACCACTCCACCACCACCCCACCATTTATCAGTTTACCACCACCCCACACAACACCACACCACACCCACCACCACCATTTTCATTAACCACCACACCACTAACACCATTAATCATTACCACCTCACCATGACGATGACTACGGACACCCAACAGCAAGATACTTTATGCTAGAATTGATCACACCACCACCACCACCATCACACATCACCACCACCACACCACCACCCACCATCACCACCAATCACCACCTCCACCACTACCACCACCACCTCACCACCACCACCACACCATCACCACCACACCACCACCACCACCTCCTCATACACCACCACCACACATCACACCACCACCACCACCATCTTCCACAATTCACCTCCACACTTACCACACACCCAACACGATTCCACAACAACAAAAGATTAACTTTATGCTATAATTTGCTCACCATATCACCATCACCGATCGACAAACAACAACATCAATCACATCAACAACAACAGGATACTCTATATTAGAAATGCTCACCCACCACCACCACTCCTCCAACAACATCAAAACATCATCAACAACAACAAACCCACATCATCATCAACAACAACATCAACATCATCATCAACCAACAAACAACAACAACAACATTCAAGATACTCTATATTTCAAATGTTCACCACCTCACCACTAACACCCCCCCCACCACCTACCACCTACACCACCCACCACACCACATTATCACCATCATCAACAATGCACACCAACGATTCTATATATTAGAAAATGTTCACCACCACCACACCACCACCACCACCACCATTTGCAAAACACCACACCACCATCATCACCACACCACCCACAGCACCACAACCACCACCCATCACCACACACTAACACACACCACCACCACCACCTTCATACCACCACCACCACCACAGCACCCAACACACCACCACACCACCACTTAACACACCTCCACCACCACCACCCATCGCACCCACACCACCTCCATGCACTCACCACCACCTCCATGATACTTTAGCTAAAAAAAAAAACAAACATTAAAGTTTCGTTTTGTCCAGACCAACTGATCCTACAAGTTTTTTCGTGACATCCTTCATCGAATCCGCTTTTTTTCTTTCTCTTTTTGTTGTTGTCTGTCGTGTCTGTGCGCCATGAACATAATATTGTTGTCTGTCTTGGTGCTGGGATTGAGGGGGGGGGATGAGGGGGATGGGATGTGGGGGTGGGATGGGGGGAGGTGGGGCGGTGATGGTGTGAGTGCCCCCCCATAGGTAGGGGTGGGGGTAGAGAGTAGGGGGTAGGGAAAGTGGGTGATGTGTACAGTATGGCTTTGCTCCATTTTTTTCTTTCTTTTTATCTTTTAAAAATTTGAAAGATATGAATAATGAAAGAGGTGAAAGAATATAAATGAAGAAAGAATTGGATGGAATGAGGAAAAATGAAAGAGAAAAAGTGAAAAGAAAAAGAATTTATGGAATTAAAAAAACCGAGGAATAAGAAATCCCTCCCCGAAGACTGAATCAATGAAATACAAAAGATAAAAATGAATATAGTGATGGAGGAAAAATATGAAATAAATGGAAATAAATAAAACGATAAGAATCAACCCCCCCGAAAAACAAAGAAAGGAAGATGGAAGAAAGACAGAGAGATAAGAAAGAAAGAAAGGCAAGAAGGAAGAAAAAAAGAATGATAGAAAAAGAAAGAAGAGGAAATAAAAGAAAAAAAAGGACTGAATAATTGAAAATGTGCAGGAGAAATAAAACAAATAAAACCCCCAAAAGGACCTAAACACAAAAGCAGTGAATATTTTTCAATGGCCTTTATCAATGGCCGAAACTTTTCTTCTGCTGTTTGTATTAACTTTTTCAAAGTTAAAGTCTTTTTTCGCTTGATGAACAATTTCTGTCTCTGAAGAATAAAACCGCATTTCCCAAAGTAATACTCTCTGCCCACATCTTAAGTACAATTCATGTTTTGTTTTGTCCTATAAATTATTCAATAGAAAGTTCTACCCGAACCTCTCCCCCCCCCCAAAAAAAAAAAAAAAAAAAAGGAAAAAAAACGAACAAAAAAAAAACAGAGAATTTCCCCCCCCAAAAAAAAACCACTTACAAAAACCCCACCCCACCCCCAGCCCGTCTGTTTATTTTTTTAAACTTTGAAAACGCCAAAGGGATTGTATAAATCAATCAATATTTGTTTAATTTTTGGGTTATTCTCAGTTCTTTACTTAAATGATAGTAATTAAGCCTTTTGGGCTTTTTTTTAATTTTTTCTTTTTTCATCCTCCCCATGTAAAATTTTTTTAAAACACACACACACAAATTCAATTTTCTCCCGTTCAAACGGGTTTTTTTGCTTTTTAGAATCCCAACCCCCCCCCAAACCCCCTTCTCCATCACTTTATTAAAAAAAAAAAGTGGGCACAAATATAAAACCGAATATCCCACAGAAATCTGCCCAGGGTCGTACAGATCAGAACTACCTTTCCTCCCACACCCCTTGCTGCCAAAACTAGCAGTTTCCGGGGGGATGTTCGAAAGTGGACAACTACGGAGGATAAGAACCCCCCCCCCCCCCCCCCCCCCCCCCTACTTCTCGAAACTTCCTGGAATTTCCCCTTTTTTCTTCCTTCACCAGGGGGCGCCAATGCACAGACTACGATAAAGGGGCAAACGGGGTAAAATCTGACCAATTCCATTGCCTTTGCACGGTTTTTTCTGGGTTTTTTTTTTCTGTTTTTTGATTTTTTAAAAAAAAAAGATATCAAGCCCTTTCAAAAAAAACTTCCATGACGTTTCGACCCAATTTTTGCGTTTAAACCTTAATCCCCCTTACATAAAGGGAAAGGTGTTTTTGTAATCTAGCAGCTTGGAACGAAGTCAAGACCCCACTTTTTTAGGGCCAGCAATTTAGGGCGGGCCCTTTTCCCCCTCCCTTTCCCGCTTTAAACCTTCCGACCTTTTAAAAGGGAGGTACCCTTTAAGCTGGTGACTGGGGGGCTTACTGAACCAAAGCACCAAACTTTTCCCTCCACTTGGGAGCCACCCAAAGCTGCTTTAAACCCCTTTGTTGGGAAAACGAGTGCCCACCACGACATCCTGCCCCACCCGAAAAGCACAAACAATCCAATTGGTGACAAGAAAAACCATTTAAAGACACCGCATGCGTCATTTCCTCTTCCTGTTTCCGGCTACAGAGAGAATTTGACCCGTCCAGTGAATTCAGTACAGAATTATTATCAAATCCCAGCGGATTCATGACATTAGAGTAACAACCTCAGTCTTTGTGCTGCTCAGAGTTTATGGTGACAGAGTCCTAGCTTTCAGGCATAACCATTATTTTGTTGTGGATTTCTTTCTTGCCTTTTTCTTGATCTTAGAATTTAGGTTTGAGATGAAGTTTCTGTTGTACTTTAAAACAGGAGCTAAAATGTGTGTGTGTGTGTGTATGTGTGTGTGTGTGTGTGTGTGTGTGTGTGTGTGTGTGTGTAATGAAGTCAAGTCAACTCGAGTCAAAATTTTATTTCCAGATGGTATATTGAATAAGCAATGCATTTGCTTTTTTTCATCAAGCCATCTTTCTAGGACCAGAATATCTCCAGGCAGAAATCTGTCCATGGCTCGTACAGATCAGAACTACTCTTTTCCTCACCACAGCGCCTTGCTGTCCAATAACTAGCACGTCTTCCGTGGGGATGTTGTCGTAAAGTGGACAGACTCAGCGGAGGGATAAGAACCCCCCCCCCCCCCCACCCCTACTTCTCGAAACTTCCTGTGGAAGCTTCCCTTCTTCTTTCCTTCACCAGGTGGGCTGCCAATGCACAGACTACAGACTGAGAGGCAAACGAGGTCAAATCTGACGCAATTCCTATTGTCTTTGTCAGCGGTTTTTTTCTGGGTTGTGTTTTTCATGTGTTTTGACTTTTAGAAAAAAAAAGATATGCTAAGCCGTTTCAAAATAACTTCCAGTGACGTTTCGACCAAGTTTTTGCTGTTGAAGACCTTAATCCAGTTACATAAAGGTAAAGGTGTTTTCGTAATCTATGCAGGCGTTGGGAAGCGATATGTCAGAGACCTCAGCTTTTCTAGGGGCCAGCATATTGAGGGCGGTGCCTATCTCCTCTCCCTCGCTGCTTTACCTTCCCTGACCTTTAAGAGGGCAGGTACCCATTTACAGCTGGGTGAACTGGGGGACTGTACTGAAGCCAAAGCACGCAAACGGTTACCCGTCCACTTGGTAGCCACGCTCAATGCTGCTTAAACCTTAGCTTGGGGAAAGCGAGTGCTCTGACCACTGAGCTATCCTGTCCACCAGAAATGCACAAACAATCCAATTGGTGACAAGAAAAACCATTTAAAGACACCGCATGCGTCATTTCCTCTTCCTGTTTCCGGCTACAGAGAGAATTTGACCCGTCCAGTGAATTCAGTACAGAATTATTATCAAATCCCAGCGGATTTATGACATTAGAGTAACAAGCTCCGTCTTTGTGCTCCTCAGAGTTTATGGTGACAGAGTCCTAGCTTTCAGGCATAACCATTATTTTGTTGTGGATTTCTTTCTTGCCTTTTTCTTGATCTAAGAATTTAGGTTTTAGATGAAGTTTCTGTTGTACTTTAAAACAGGAGCTAAAATGTGTGTGTGTGTGTGTGTGTGTTTTGTGTGTGTGTTTTTGTATGTGTGTGTGTATGTGTGTATGTGTGTGTATGTGTGTATGTGTGTGTATGTGTGTGTTGTGTGAGTGTGTGTGTGAAGTCAAGTCAACTCGGGTCAAAATTTTATTTCCAGATGGTACATTGAGTAAGCAATGCATTTGCTTATTTTCATCAAGCCATCTTTCTAGGAAAAATTCCCAGCCAGCTTGATCAATATTATCTATCTACATCATTACTTACTATAACCAATAATAATAAAACTAACTCTAAAAGAAAAAGAAAAACGGTGTATGTGTGTGTGTGTGTGTGTGTGTGTGTGTGTGTGTGTGTGTGTCTTTTTTGTTATTTTTCACTAAAGGATCAAGGTTGCTTTCAACGTCTTCTGATGCCAGAGGCCTTGCTTGTTTTTTTTCTCATACTAATGCCTTCCACTTCTGATCTCCATCAGCTTGCGAAAAGCATCAGTTTGTTTGTTCAGGGATCTGAACGAAAGACAACTGTCTGGGAACGAGAGATATGTGGTTCAAAACTCTGAGCTAATGCCCACCCACTACCAGCTTTTTCTCTTTCCTCGGCTAGAACTCGACTATCACCAATGAGAGATTGTTTTGCATTAACGACTGTTTTTGCCCATCACTAAGGTATTTACTACTATGCCAAAGCTATCATACAATCAGCCTGATCAGTCATCAAAGCAAAGTCACGCTAAGTATCCTCCTGAACAGACTAAAGCCTCAAGCTGAAGAGATCATCAAACAAGAATATACAGGTTTCAGAGCAGAACGTAGCACAACAGAGAAAGTTTACAACCTTAGAATACTCTGTGGGAAATACTTGCAACATCAGCAACATCTTTACCACGTCTTTGTGGACTTTAAGAAGGCGTTCAACAGAGTCTGGCATGCAACTATGTGTACAACTGTGAGACTGTATAACATCAATGCCATCCAGATCAAAACCATAGAATGCCTTATAACAAGGCAACCAGCGCAGTTTACTATAACAGCAACATAAGAGCTTGGCTCCGAACTACATCTTTTTTGTACGTCAAAGATGTCTGCTCTCTACCACCGTCTTCAACATTTTCTTATAGAGATCAATGGCTGACGCACTGGAAAACCATGAGGGAACAGTTAGCATTGGAGGCAGGACAATCACAAACTTACTTTTGCTGATGACATGGACGGCCTAGCTGGAGAAGAGCAGGAGCTAACCAACCTTGGTAAATCACCTTGATGAAGCCTCTTCAACAAAATCATGGCATGCAGATCAGTGCAGAGAAAACCCAGTTGATGACAAATAACGCCAGTAGCATCATCATCACTGTCATTATTATAGACGGAACGAACACTGAGACCATCCATAGCATTAAATATCTGGTAGCTATAGTATCGGATGAAGGAAATAAATCTTAATCTCTCTCCAGCATACCCCAAACCACAGCTGCAATGACCAAACTGGAAGTCCTCTGGAACGACAAGAACAATTCCATCACCTTCAAGATCAGACTGATGCTGTCCCTGGTCATATCCGTATTTTTGTACGCATGGAAAACGTAAACCAAAACAGCAGACATTGAAAGAAGAATAAAACAATGGAGATGCGATGCTTTCGCAAACTCCTTGGTATCTCATACAGAGATCACATTACTAATGAAGAAGTGAAAACCAGAATAACTGAGAACGGCAACGGACTATAAGAAAAGCTTCTAACCTCAGTGAACAAAAAAATCCCGCATAGTGAAATGGTACGGGCACCGTCACGCGAACATCTGGACTGACCAAGACTTGTCCTATATGGAACAGTACAAGGAGGGAGAGGGAAAATGAAAGCAAGACAGGAAACTTCATGTCAAAATTGCCCATTATGTCCAGGCGAGACTTATCAATCCCAGGTCTATTCGTGACAACCCGCTATCCCACGCTTTTCGTCTGAGCTGAACGATACATAATACTGTTGTCTTTCTGTATGAAGAAGGTGGATTATACCTATCTATCTATCTATCTATCTATCTATCTATCTATCTATCTATCTATCTATCTATCTATCTATCTATCTATCTATCTATCTATCTATCTATCTATCTATCTATCTATCTATCTATCTGTCTATATGTCTATCTGTCTGTCTGTCTGTCTGTCTTTCTACCTACCTACCTACCTACCTACCTATCCATCCATCCATCCATCCATCCATCCATCCATCCATCCATCTATCTATCTATCTATCTATCTATCTATCTATCTATCTATCTATCTATCTATCTATCTATCTATCTATCTATCTGTCTATCTATCTATCTATCTATCTATCTATCTATCTATCTATCTATCTATCTATCTATCAGTAGTACACGCAGAAAGAAAAAAAAGACGAAAGAAAAAACTAAGAGACAAAAATAAAATTTAAAAAGTGTACACATGTTTTATCTTGTTGTTGTTGTTGTTGTTGTTGTTGTTGTTGTTGTTGTTGTTGTTGTTGTTCTTCTTCTTCTTCTTCTTCTTCTTCTCCTCCTCCTCCTCCTCCTCCTCCTCCTCCTCCTCCTCCTCCTCCTCCTCCTCCTCCTCCTCCTCCTTCTTTGCATTTTTGCATTTTTCTTCTTCTTCGTCGTCCAACGCTTAGACAGCATCTGCTGTTTCCTGTTATTTGAGCAAAACTAAAACAAAAAGCGGTGTCCTGCCGTGAAGCCCCTGACAAGTCAGGCCCTGCGCATCAAACTTCAACGTGGAACATAATTGTTATCTTTTAAGTCTTTCTGGAAAACAAGACAGGGGGGGGGGGATGGAACAAGAAGACAGAAAAGTAGACAAGAAGGAGGTGACAGGAATAAAAAGAAACAAGACAGAAACAAAGAGAAGGACAGAAAAGAGGGAATTCCTGGCACAGAATTTCCAGAAGATGGGAATGCAGGGGACTTATTTATCTCAAAACAGATAAAATCATTGAAGGCAGGAGCAAAGGATTAAACATTGAAAGATAAAAGAAATATAGATTTATTGCCAACATGTCACAACAGAGCTTACAAGCACCATAGAAAATCAACTAAATACATCCTCTGCACAAAGTTCACATACGCGACTGTCCAATATTTACGTTTCTGTGAAAGAAAGAAAGAAAGAGAGAAAGAAAGATAGAAAGAAAGATAGAAAGAAAGAAAAAAAGCAAAGAAGAAGAAGAAGACAGAAAGAAAAAAAAACAGAAACAAAAGAACAAGAGAAAGAAAGAAAGAAAACAAACAGAAGAAGGAAAACAAAAGAAAGAAAGAAAACAAAGGAAAGAAAGCTAGAAAGAAAAGTAGAAAGAAGGAAAAGAAAGAAAGAAAGAAAGAAAGAAAGAAAGAAAGAAAAAGAAAAAAAAAAACAATGAACGAACTAACGAACGAACGAATAAATGAATGAACAAACGTATGAATGAATGAATAAATGAAGAAATAAAAATAAAAATATAATCAACAAACCAACGAACAAACAAATAAATAGACAAACATATAAATGAATGAATAAAAAATATAATAATGAACAAACGAACGAACGAATAAAGTGACGAACGTTTGAATGAATGAATAAATGAGAAATAAAAATAAAAATATAATGAACAAACGAACTAACGAACGAATAAATGGACAAACGTATGAATGGATGAATGGATGAATAAATGAATGAATGAATGGATTAATGAATGCGTAGGAAGAACAAAACACTTACTTCTATAGTCTGCTGAAAGAAGGAAGGAAGGAAAGAAAGAGAGAAAGAAAGAAAAGAAAGAAAGAAAAAGAAAAATAATGAAATAACGAATGAAAGAAAGAATGAAAAAAGAAAGATAGACAGACGAAAGAAAGCAAGAAAGAAAGAAAGAAAAGAAGGAAGAAAGAAAGAACGAAAGAAAGAAAGACAGAAAACAGAAAGAAAGAAAAGAAAGAAAAGACAGAAAAGAAAGAAAGACAGTAAAAATGAAAAGAACAGAAAGAAAGAAAGAAAAAAAGGAAGAAAAAAATTGAAGAAAAAGAAAAGAAAGAAAGAAAGAAAGAAAAACAAAGGAAAGAAAGAAAACACAATCAAACAAACAAAGAAGGAAATACATAGAGAGACAGACAGACCAACAGACAGAGAGACAGACAGACAGAGAGACAGAGAGAGAAATAAAGAAAGAAGGACAAGAAGGAAGAAACGAAAGAAAGAACGAACGAACGAAAGAGGAATAGATACAGATGTGAGTTTTTATTGGGTTCCCTCTTATCTTGGTTCGTTTTTCTTTTCTTCTTGTATTGAGTGGGCTGATCATGCTGCTAAAAGAGGGGCGACATGTGAGAAAGGATGAAGAGAATTAATTTATCCAATATCAACATCCGAGACTTCCTCATTTTATTGAAAAAACCAAACACAAAAACAAATCCCCCAAATTCGATTGAAATTGTCAGTTAAAAAAATTTTTTGGGTAACATTTCTAGACAACACGTGGTAAAAACTTTTTAACTTGTAAAAAATACGTAGTTTCAAAATTTTTCCTATTATAGCATGACGAAGCTTAGACAAAATTTAATTATCTCGCTACTGGAGGGTTAGTAGGTGGCGCGTATGTTAGCTCAGAACAGGCAACACCGAACACTACCAAAGTGACCCAGCAGCAGTGCAGGGCCCCTTCTGGCTGGTGGCCCCACGGCGGCCTGATATTGATAGGTCTCCCTGTGGACTTCCGTCCCTGAAAATGCGACATAACAAAATCTGGGCATGGCTGTGGCGGGGGAGATTGGAATGGATGGCGTGGGAACAGCAGGGACAGGAACATCACAGAAGATGAGGGGCAAAAAAAATAATCATCTCGCACTTTGAGATTTAA
>CM054138.1:23444626-23494626 GCA_028751875.1 Rapana venosa
CTGTCTCTGTCTGTCTGTCTGTTTATCTGTCTGTCTCTCTCTTAAAAGCAAACCCAGAACAGTACGCTTCTATATGATAATGCCGCTTTTACGCCTTTCAAAAATACATTTTTTAATTTTATTTTATTTTCTCTTGTTGTTGTTGTTGTTGTTGTTGTTGTTGTTGTTCTTCTTCTTCTTCTTCTTCTTCTTCTTCTTCTTCTTCTGCTTTCTTCCTTTCTTTCTTTTTCTTTCTTGTCTGTCTGTCTGTCTGTCTGTCTGTCTGTCTGTCTGTCTGTCTGTCTGTCTTTTCTCTCTCTCTCTCTCTTCTCTCTCTCTCTCTCTCCTCTCTCTCTCTCTCTCTCCTCTCCCCACTCTCTCATTCACTTTATCTCCTCTCTCTCTCTCCCCCCTCTCCTCTCCTCCTCCCTCCCCCCCCCCCCCCACTCCACATCCCTCTCTCTCTCCTCCTCCTCCTTCTCCTCCTCTTCTCTCCTCCTCTTCTTCTTCCGTTTCTCCCCTAAGGGCGGTGAAACCCACACCCTTTCCTCCCCCCCAGAGAAAATGGCCTTAAATTACTCCAGACATGAGATGCAAGTCCCTGAAGAAGTCCCTTCCCCCTCCCCCTTATCCCCCTCCCCCCTCCCCCTTACCCCCCCTTCCTCCCCCTCCCCCTCCCCCCCCCCCCCCCCCCCCCCCCCCCTCCCCAAGGAAAACCCAAACCAAACCAAACCAACCTCCCTTCTTTAATTATTCCCATCAACTTGAGTGTTTGCACGCAAGCACCCACATGCACTCGCACACACTCACTCACGCATACACATACAGACGCACGTGTGCGCGCGCATGCATGCGCGCACGACACGCGCACTTTCTTACATGTAGGTTCTTATACGTGTGTGTCTCTGTGTACGATCGTGCGCGCGCACGCACACACATTGTTTTCACATAGATTTGTACACTCTTTCACACATACACACACAAACACACACAGCACATATGTGCCACGCGCACGCACACTCACATACACAACAGAAAAAAAAGACAGTTGAGAGAGAGAGGGGCAAAAAGTAAGATAGAGAGAATGAAGGAAAGTAAAAATTTTAAAAAAGGAAAAAAAATAGTGAGAAAGAAAGAAATTAAGAAAGAGAGAGAAAAAGAAAGAGAAGTTAAGGAAATAGAAAAAGAAACAGCGAAAAAGAAAGACAGACAGAAAAACAAAAAGAAAAGGCAAGAAAGAAAGAAATTCAGACAGAAAAACATCAAGAAAGAACAGAAAGAAAGAGAAAAGGAAAGAAAAGAAAGAAAAAGAAGAAGAAGATAAAGAAAAGAACTGCTTCCAGCCCAAAATGACTGCTCAAGACATACCTTAAAATAACTTGTGTGTGTGAGTGTGTGTGTGTGTGAGTGTGTATGTGTGTGCATGTGTGTGTGAGTGAGTGTGTGTGTGGTGTGTGTGTGCGTCTGTTTGCATTTTTTTGCTGAAACTCAGAGGTTTACCAATGGTGAGATATTGCATCATATGTGACTTTGTTAAACCAAAGAGAGATGGTTTGTCATGGTTGACCTACTTTTCCACCAACAAGAGATGATGTGTAATTGTTGACCTGCTTTTCGACCAAAGAGAGATGGTGTGTCATGGTTGACCTACTTTTCCACCAACAAGAGATGATGTGTAATTGTTGACCTGCTTTTCGACCAAAGAGAGATGGTGTGTCATGGTTGACCTACTTTTCTACTTAAGAGAGATTATGTGCATGGTTGACCTACTTTTCCACCAAAGAGAGATAGTTTGCAATTGTTGACCTACTTTTCCACCTACAAAGGATGGGTGTGTGATTGTTGACCTACTTTCCTACCAAAGAGATATGGTGTGTCATTGTTGGCGTATTTTTCTACCTAATATAGATGGTGTGTTGTTGTTGACCTACTTTTTCATCAAAGAGAGATGGTGTGTCATTATTGACCTACTTTTCCACCAAACAGAGATGTGTGTCATTGTTTATCTACATTTTTACTTATAAGAGATGGTGTGTCATGGTTGACCTACTTTTCTACTTAAAAGAGATGTGTCATGGTTGACCTACTTTTCTACTTAAGAGACATAATGTATCATTGTTGACCTACTAATGTCTACAAACTACTGCGTAAGCGCTCACATAGACAGCTTTACAGTTAGGTCTGTCTATTGTGCTGTTGACCTACTTCTCTACTTTTATATGGACCTACTTTTCTACTTAAAAGATGTAGTGTGTCATGGTTGACCTACTTTTCTGGCAAAGAAAGATGGTGGGTACTAATTGTTAAGAGATGGGTGTCATGGTTGACCTACTTTTTCACCAAGAAGGAGATGGGTGTGATGGTTGACCTACTTTTCCACCAGAAGGAGATGGGTGTCATTGTTGACCTACTTTTCCACCAAGAAGGAGATGGGTGTCATGGTTGACCTACTTTTCCACCAAAAGGAGATTGGTGTCATGGTTGACCTACTTTTCCACCAGAAGGAGATGGGTGTCATTGTTGACCTACTTTTCCATAAAAAAGGGATGGGTGTCATGGTTGACCTACTTTTCCACCAAAAAGGGGATGGGTGTCATTGTTGACCTACTTTTCCATCAAAAAGGGATGGGTGTCATGGTTGAGCTACTTTTCTACCAAGGAGAGGGGTTTTTTGGGGGTCTCTTTTTAACCTGTGCACAAATTGTCATGTGTACGTTGGCACCAAGAACATCAGTTTATAAACTCACCTGGAAAAAGAACTGTCAGAAGGATTGGAACTTAAGTAATAATTTTCTTTTCATTCCCCAGCTACATCTCTGAAGTTCACGAGTGCAAAGGCTAAGATTTATCACTGAAGTCGGAATCCGGCTACCTTATGGTTGGCAAAAAGCAGTCACATACGCATAATCTTGTTATTGGTGAATCTGGGAGATCCAGACAAGGAAAATTCACACACACACACACACTTACACACAATTACACACACACACTTGCACACACTTACACACACACACACACACACACTCACTCACTCACATGCTCGCGCGCAGGCATGCTCGCATGCACGCATGCACACAAGCACGCACGCGGGCATACACACATACACATACACACACACACACACAAACACACACACATACACATACACACACACACACACACACACACACACACACAGACACACACACACACACACACACACACACACACACACACACACACACACACACACACACACGAGAAATTAATCTTGTCTTGAGCGATTAATTGGGCTATGAGCAGTTTTTTTCTTTCTTTTTCTCTTTCGTTTTCCAATCTGTCTTTCTGTCTCTCTTTTTCTTTCTTTCTTTCTTTTCTTTCTTTCTTTCTTTTCTTTTCTTTTCTTTCTTGCTTTCTTTCTTTCTTTCTTTCTTTCTTCCTTTTCAATTTTCTCTCTTTCTAATTTCTTTCTTTCGTTGTTTTTTTTTCTTTCTTTGTTCTTTCTTTCTTTCATTTTTCTCCTCTCCTTGTTTTACTATTTCTTCCTTTTTCTACTTTCTCTCTTTCTTTCACCCTTTCTGTTGATCTCTCTCTCTCTCTCTCTCTCTCTCTCTCTCTCTCTCTCTCTCTCTCTCTTTTTTTTTCTTTCTTCTCTGCTTTTTTTATTCTTCTTTATCAGCTTCTTTCTTTTTGTCTTTCTTTTCTGGTTTTTTTCTTTTTTTTAGTTTGTTTATGTTCTTCAGTCTGTCTGTCTGTCTTTCTTTTAGTCTTGTTCTTTTCTTCTTTCTTTCTATCCTTTTTTTCCATTTTTGTTTCTGTCTCTGTCTTTCTTTGCTATCTTTATTTTTTGTTTATCTGTCTGTCTGCCTTTATTTTATTTATTCATTTATTTATTTATTTATTTATTCATTTATTTATTTATTTATTTATTATGTTCTTTTCGTTTTTTGTCTGTCTATATGTTTCTTTCTTTTCTCTGTTTGGTCCTTTTCTTCTTTCTTTCTTTCTTTCTTTTGTTCTTTCTCTCTTTTGAGTGTACACACTGAAGTGATCCCCAGGGTGTTAAGCGGGAAAAACCGATATAACAAACAATGACAGCAACAACAACAACAGCAGCAGCAACGACAATAACAAAAACATCAGCAACAATAGCATCAACAACAACTGCAGCAGCAGCAGCAGCACCACCACCACCACCACCACACCACCACCACCACACCACCACCACCAACAGCAACAATAACATCAGCAGCAACAACAACAAAAACAACAGTAACAATAACAGCAGCAGAAGCAACAACAACAACAACAATAACAACAACAACAAAAGCAACAACAACAACATCATCATCATCATCAACATCATAATCAACAACAACAACAACAGACAAGCAAGCAGCCGTTAAACAAGTAAACAAGGAATGCAAACAGCATCAATTCTCCCCCCCACCCCACCCCACCCCCACCCCCAAAAAAAACGAAGAGAAGAAAAAGAGAAAGAATAAGGACAAAAACAGGAGGGAAACTGCCAATCAAAGTGTCATGAAGATAACACAGAAAGAATACGCCTAAATAAAAAACCAAGATCGGTACTAACGAAAGAAAGGAATAACTACATCTTTTTATGTTCCTTGGCTAGAGCTCTGAGATTCACCAGTAGTGAGATGTTGCGTATGCCATGCGGGGTTGTTGTTGTTGGTTTTTTTTTTTTTGGGGGGGGGGGGGGGGCTCATCATGAAGGTAGCCGTAATACGACTTTGACGATAAGAAATGAATCAGTAAATAGACAGACAGATAGACAGACAGGCAATCAGATAGACAGACAGACAGGGAGATAGATATATAGATAGACAGACAGACAGACAGACAGATAGATAGATAGATAAATAGATAGATAAGTAGATAGATAGATAGATAGATAGATAGATAGGCAAACAGACAGATAGATGGATAGACAGACAGATAGATAGATAGGTAGACAGACGGACAGACAGACAGATAGATAGATAGATAAACAGACAGACAGACAGACAAACAGATAAATAGATAGATAGATAGATAGATAGATAGATAGATGTATAATAGATAAATAGATAGATAGATAAACAGACAGATAGATATATAAATAGATAGATAGATAGACAGACAGACAGATAGATATACAGATAGATAGATAGACAGATGGATAGATGGAGAAATAAATAAATTAAATTAAATAAATAAATATATGAACAAATAAATAAGTATGGTGGGGAGGGTGGAAACAGTCACATACGTAAACATTTTACCATTGGTAAACTTCGGAGCTCTAGCCAAAAAACGAAAAAAAAACCCACAACAAACAAATAAGTAATAAACTAAGCAAATAGAAAAAAAGTAACAAGCACAGACCTCCAACAGACATCCAACAAATAAGAAAAAAATTCATCGTTCATAATAAACACACACACACTTACATACATGCATACCACCCACCTCCAATCCAGCACTTGAAAAAAAAAAGTGTCACCAAGCACTTATCAATCAGCACTTAAAAGTCACGTAACCCACCACACACACACTTACACACACCAAAACCAACACACACAAAATAACCACCTTATTAAAAAAAAAAAAAAAGAAAGATGATAAATCAAAACTTAGACACCTTTCCTCCCCTACACACACAAAAAAAACACCCTCAAACCAATATTATCAACAGTAATATCAACTTCTATATCCTTTGAACAAATCTCTTGAACGATAGCTAGTCACAAGCGGACCAAGCGACCACTGTTGTTATTTCTCTGTGCGTGTGTGTGTGTGGCGAGAGTTCCACGGTGGCACAGATTCTGTTGGCTTTGCTTGGCTTCCAGACTCTTGGCCTCGTAGCAGACTGTCCTTTTGCATAAAAGAAAGGCAGACAGACAGAATGAATGAACAGCCAGCGTATCGTACCGCTAGGCTCAGCGAAAACGCGAATGACGCCACGCGCTCTGTCTCTCTCTCTCTCGTGTTTTTTTTGCACGTACGCATGTGCCCAGGTTTTGGCTACACTCCGGTATTAAGAATTCGCTTCTGGTTTTGTTCCCTGATTATTTTTATATTCATACCGCACGTACTAAAACATGCACAGAAATAAAAACTACTTTTTTGTGTATGTGTGAAAGGCTAGCCTTTGCTTCAAAACTTATGTGATTTTGCGTGAATTTGGTAGGTTTGAATTTTAATTTTATTTTTATTCAGCATACACTGTACCCCTCTCAGTTTTTTGTCGTCTGCTAGCGTCTTTACCGCAATATGCATACGCTGGGGGGTCAGCGCTGTAGGAATACAGGCAATCCTCATTTGATGATTGTTTCCAACTTTCTCATGACAATCTGGTATTGCTCTGTCTTCAATCCCCTAAAACAAGTACATAGTGAATTTTTTTCAACTTTTAAAAATCTGTGAAAATCACCCAAAAAGTTTACAACGCGCACTCTATAGAAGATACTACATGACCCGCGAGCTAATACCAGAGTGTAACCTGTCAATGGGCAGATTATTGGTGTGGGGAAGGGGACTAGATAGCTCATGGTCAGAGCACTTGCTTTTCCAAAGCTAAGGTTAAACAGCATTCAGCATGGTTACCCAAAATATGGGTGGATGTTTGTGGGCCTTGTCTTCAGTACAGTCGCCTAGTTCACCCGGCTGTAAATAGGAACCTGCACCTTTTTAGGGTCAGGAAAGGCAAAGCATCGAAGGGAGAGGAGATGGACGCCGCCCTCAATATGCTGGCCCCTTCAGAAGTTAAGGTCTCTGATGCCTCACTCCTCTACGACTACATAGGTTATGGTACACCTTTACCGTAACACCATACATATATAAAGGCAGCCATACTCCGTTTTCGAAGAATGTATTCTTACGTTGTTATGCTAAACAAATTTTCATGGTTGAAGCCAATCTCAACATAATATTTTGAGGCACAGCAACATTTTAACAAAAGCCTTGAAACGGGATAGCTCAGCAGTCAGAGCACAAGCTCTCTCCAAGCTATAAGGTTAAGCAGCGTTGAGCGTGGTTACCACGTGAATGGGTGACCGTGTGCGCGTCTTGGCTTCAGTACAGTACCCCTTCCTCCCCCCCAGTTCACCCAGCTGCAAATGGGTACCTGCGTCTTTAAGGTCAGGGAAGGTAAAGCAGCGAGGGAGAGAAGATGGGCGCCGACCTTAATAATTATGGTGGCCCCTAGAGAAGCTGAGGTTTCTGTCATCTCGCTCTCTAATGACCGCATAGGTTATGGGACACCTTTACCTTACTTAGCTGGCACCGAATAACTAGCAGAGCTTTTTGCACGGGTCAGAAACTTATTCCACCCCACCCATCCCCTATCTGCTGGACCTTGAGCAGCGGTTTGGGTGCTGGACATTTTGGATGAGACTGATGCCCTATGTAGAACATCCATTCAGCGCATGCAAAAGAGCCTATGGCAACAGAAAAGTTGTCTGCGACAACATTGTATAGAAAGAAGCAAACAATGCAAACAGGAACACACACACACACGCACGCACGCACGCACGCACACACACACACACAACACACACACACACACACACACACACACACACACACACACACACGCACGCACGCATGCACGCACACACACACGCACACGCACACACACACACACACAGAGTTAAAAAGAAGTGTATATGTATGTGTGTCGTTGTTTGTAAAGCAACGCGCTCTCCTTGGGTAAAATTAGCCTAAATTTTCACGCAGAGAAGACTGCCGTCGTAAATAATACAATACAATACAATACAATACAATACAACACAACATAAAACAACACAACTACAACACGACACAACACGACACAACACAATACACCACGCCCCAAGACCAAAACACTACAGTAAATCACACCCTTCTCTGGGAAGCGAGAGAACACTCTAGACAATTAATTTTTTCATTCCGTGACTTTTCGCCGCTTGCCCTGTGACTTAGCTCACAGGGTGTCTAGTCTACGACCCCTTGATTTAAACTGATTATCCCTGATTTAAAATTGATTTCTGGCTATCAGTACGGAAGCCGAAAGCGTTCAATAAAATCCTAGACTTCAAATCTTAAGTTCCTTAAAAGTAACTCCATTGGGATCCCAAAAGCACTTTTTTGGAATAAGATAGAAATAGATCATGACTTTGGTCGGAGGGCTTTTATTTTGGCGTTTCTATTGGTTAGAGGTTTGAGGTTAACCAGTAATAAAGATTTTGGCGTATTCTACCGTTGACCAACCTATTAAGGTAGTCGCATATCGTATTCAATTTGTATTCGTATATTTGGGGACAGGATAGCTCAGTGGTCGGAGCACTCGCTTTCCCCCAGCCAAGTTAAGCAGCGTCGAGCGTGGTTACCAGTTGGATGGGTGACCGTTTGCGCGCCTTGGCTTCAGTACAGTTCCCCCAGTTCACCCAGCTGTAAATGGGTACCTGCACTCTTTAGGGTCAGGGAAGGTAAAGCAGCGAGGGAGAAGAGATGGGCGCCGCCCTCAATATGCTGGCCCTAGAGAAGTGAGGTCTCTGACGCCTCGCTCCCCTACGACCTTATAGGTTATGGGACTCCTTTACCTCGTATTCGGAGGTGGTGTGTAAATACAAAATATGACAGCTTTGTCTGTAACATACGAAATATCACAGTTTTGTGTATGATATACGAAACATGAAAGTGTTGTGTATGATATGCGAAACATGACAGTTTTGTGTGTACTAATACGAAAACAAGACAGTTTTGTGTATCATAATACGAAACATGACAGTTTTGTGTATCATAATACAAAACATGACAGTTTTGTGTATAATAATAATATGAAACATGACAGTTTTGTGTATCATAATACAAAACATGACAGTTTTGTGTACAATAGTACTAAACATGACAGTTTTGTGTATAATAATAATACAAAACATGACAGTTTTGTGTATAATAATAATACAAAACAGGACAGTTTTGTGTATAATAATACGAAACAGGACAGTTTTGTGTATAATAATACGAAACAGGCCAGTTTCGTGTATAATAATACGAAACATGACAGTTTTGTGTGTAATAATACGAAACATGACAGTTTTGTGTATAATAATAATACAAAACTTGACAGTTTTGTGTATAATAATAATACAAAACAGGACAGTTTTGTGTATAATAATACGAAACAGGACAGTTTTGTGTATAATAATACGAAACAGGCCAGTTTCGTGTATAATAATACGAAACATGACAGTTTTGTGTGTAATAATACGAAACATGACAGTTTTGTGTAGAATAATAATAATAGGAAACATGACAGTTTTATGTAGAATTTTAATAATAGGAAACATGACAGTTTTGTGTATAATAATAATAATACGAAACATGACAGTTTTGTTTTAATAATACGAAACATGACAGTTTTGTTTTAATAATACGAAACATGACAGGTTTTTTTTACATAATACGAAATATGACAGTTTTGTGTATAATAATACGAAACATGACAGTTTTGTGTATAATAATACGAAACATGACAGTTTTGTGTATAATAATAATAATACGAATCATGACAGTTTTGTGTATAATAATACGAAACAGGACAGTTTTGTGAATAATAATACGAAACATGACAGTTTTGTGTATAATAATAATACGAAACATGACAGTTTTGTGTATAATAATAATACGAAACATGACAGTTTTGTGTATGATAACAATACGAAACATGACAGTTTTGTGTATAATAATAATACGAAACATGACAGTTTTGTGTATGATAATACGAAACATGACAGTTTTTGTATGATAATACGAAACATGAAAGTGTTGTGTATGATATACGAAACATCACAGTTTTGTGTGTAATAATACGAAACATGAAAGTTTTGTGTATAATAATAATACGAAACAAAGCAGTTTTGTGTATGATAATACGAAACAGGACAGTTTTGTATATAATGGTAATACGAAACATGACAGTGTTATTTTTTCTTCGATTTTACTCAGTTTACCTTTACCTTTACCTTTACGTATTCATTTATTTACTTTTATCTTAACGACACTTGTGTGAAAGTATTTTTTTTTAAATTGTCATCTGCTCCCACACGCACATAAGGGCCTAATTTTCCGAAAGGCGGAACAGGTTGTAACATGTACGCAAGATGTTCTCTGTATGCGATCGCACCTGGGACATTGGTTTATAGTCTCAGTCGAAGGACTTTTTATTTATTTATTTATACCACTTTCAGTCACCTCAGATTTCTCTGCGTGAAATTCGGGCTGCTCTCCCTGGGGAGAGCGCGTCGCCACAGAGCAGCGCCACCCTTTTATTTTCTTTTTTTCTGTCTACAACTGCATTTTTTTCCCTATCAGAGTGGCTTTTTTCTACATAATTTTGCCAGGGACAACTCTCTTCTTGCCGTGGGTTTTTTTTTTACGTGCGCTAAATAATTGTTGTGTAACACACGGGACCTCGGTTTATCATCTCACCCATAAGACTAGCGCCCAGACCACCACTCATGGTCTAATGGATGGGGAAAAAGTTTCGGGTCCAAACGGGATGGAGTCGGTGCTGGTGTTAACTCCAGGAGAAAACTAATCCCTTCGAATGGGTGGGTGCCTCTGAGGTGGCTTGATCCCGGGCCGTCAGATTGTGAGAGCAACGCCTTAACTGCTAGGCTACCCTGTACAACAGATCGTGTTTCAAACTAGATAGATAGATGGATGGATAGATAGATAGATAGATAGATAAATAGATAGATATAGATAGATCGATAGAGATAGATACATAGAGATAGATAGATAGATGGATAGATAGATAGATAAATAGAAAGATAGGAAGGTAGATAGATAAAAAGATAGATAGGTAGGTATGTAGATAGAAAGATAAATAGATAGATAGATAGTAGGTGGATGATAGATAGATAGATAGATAGATAGAGAGAGAGAGAGAGAGAGAGAGAGAGAGAGAGAGAGAGAGAGAGAGAGAGAGAGAGAGAGAGAGAGAGAGGCAGACAACAGACGGACAGACAGAAATAAATAGAAAGATAGAGAGATAGAAAGATTGATAGATTGATTAATTGATCGATAGATAGATTGATACATAGACAGATAGATAAATAGACAGATAGACAGATAGATAGATAGATAGATAGACAGGTAGATAGATGGATAGATAGATATATAGATATATAGATATATAGATATATAGATAGATAGACAGACAGACAGACAGATAGACAGATAGATAGATAGATAGATAGACAGATAGATAGGTAGAGAGAGAGATAGATAGATAGACAGACAGACAGACAGTCAGACAGACAGATAGATAGATAGATAGATAGATAGATTGACAGATTGACAGATTGACAGATAGATAGATAGATAGATAGATAGATAGACAAATAGATAGAAAGATAGAAAGAAAGAAAGAAAGAAAGAAAGAAAGAAAGAAAGAAAAAGTTATATAAAAATAGATAGATATTTATTTATCTATTTATTTATTTATATTCTTTTATATCGAGGATAAAGGAATAAGCACTAATGTGCTTTTTTTCCCATCCAGTCCCTGTGAGTAAGCAGTTTTGTTCATTTTGTCATCCGTTACCACCGGCACACAATGGCCTACTCTTCCGAAAAGCGGAACTGGTTTTAAACGTGTGCGCAACATGTTCTGCATGTGTTCACACACGGGACCTTGGTTTGTAGTATCATCCTAAGAACTTTTGGGGATAGTGGAGCCGGCACTGATGTTAACTCCAGAGGAAAAATCCCTTGAACGAGATTCGAACATGGGTCAGCAGATCACGAATACGTCATTCTAACTACCAGGCTATCCCGTCCCCAGATAGATAGATAGATAGATAGATAGATGATAGATGGATAGTTAAATAGATAGATAGATAGAGATGATAGATAGATAGTTAGATAAATAAATAGATAGCTATATAAATATATAGATAAATAGATAGATATATAGATAGAAAGATAGATGATAGATAGAGAGATAGATAGATAGATAGATGGATAGATAGATACATAGATGGATTGATAGATAGATAGATAGATAGATAGATAGATAGATAGATAGATAGATAGATAGATAGATAAATAGATAGATAGATAGAAAAAGCGATACATAGAAAGAGATAGACAAAGGTATATTATACAATCAAAACACGAAGCCTAAAGAAGCAGGTTAATGGACCGGATGCTTTTACGTAAGCATGCAAACAAATAATACAATACTGCTAACAGGTGTATGAGATGATATGACACTTTGCAGCTTCTGCTTTTTGTTGTTGCTTAATGTTCGTATTTCTTTTCACGAGTAAACAAACAGTTTATTGACGCAAACTTCAACAACACGAGACTATTGTTATGTAGAACTTCAAAGGTCACTGGTATAGCCTTTCGTCTTGAACGAGCCAAATAATCCTAGAAAATAATTCTGTAACCTTTCTTTGATCTGTCTGTCTGTGTCTGTGTCTGTCTGACTGTCTGTCTATCTGTGTGAATATATGTATGTATGTATGTATGTATGTATGCATGCATGTATGTATGGCTCTCTCTTTCCCCCTCTTTCTCTCTCTCACACACACGCACGCGCACGCACACACACACACATGCGTGCGCGCACACGCACACATATGCATGTGCGCAAACTCGCGCGCGCACACACTCAGACACAGATAGATGGATAGATAGATAGATAGATAGATAGATAGATAGATAGATAGATAGATAGATAGATAGATCGAGACAGACAGACAGACAGACATCAGACAGACAGACAGACATACACAGACAGACAGACAGAGTGAGACACACACTCACAGACAGACAGACAGACAGACAGACAGAGACAGAGATAGACAGACAGAGACAGAGGCAGAGACAGACAGAGACAGCAAGAGCGCAAGTGGGATATGGATATAAGAGTTGATGGCAATTTTCGCCCAAAGGTACACCTACATGCAATTAGTTCCCTAACCTTTAAACAGCCTTCATGTGTGGCTACGATATAGCTTTAACCCAATCTGTGGTAACCCGACACTTTGATGAGGATGAAAACTATATCGGATAATGTACAATAATATAAAAGAAAACAAAAAAAATAAGACAATCATTAGAAGGAGTTGTATGTTTCACTGGAGAATTTTTTTGTTTGTTTTCATGTTTCATTTTCTCTAACGTGTGTGTGTGTGTGTGTGTGTGTGTGTGTGTGTGTGTGTGTGTGTTTGTCGTTAAGTGGTTTTCTTGTCACTAACTAGATTTACTCTCAACTGCCTGAAGGTAGAAGGTAAAGGTGTCCCATAACCTATGTGATCGTAGGGGAGCGAAGCGTCAGAGACCTCAACTTCTCTAGGGGGCCAGCATATTGAGGGCGGCGCCCATCTCTTCTCCCTCGCTGCTTTACCTTCCCTGACCCTAAAGAGGGCATGTACCCATTTACAGCTGGGTGAACTGGGGGCTGTACTGAAGCCAAGGCGCGCAAACGGTCACCCATCCAAGTGGTAACCACCCTCGATGCTGCGTAACCTTGGCTTTGGGAAAGCGAGTGCTTCGACCACTGAGCTATCCTGTCCCCTCAACAGCTCAAACCCGGTCGAAAAAAGAAAAGTAACTGAAAATCATGTAGAAACTGCTTAGCACAACGTTTCATAATCAACACACTTAAAAACACGATCTAAAATATAATTATGCAACAAAAAAGTATTAAATAAACAAAAACTCAGCAAGTTTTCAAAATAACTTTCCAAACCGGGCCGTAAGTTCTTATCTCCGCTAAGCTTGTCCACTTTATAAACATTTTTATAGTCTTTTATTTTCGAGAATAATGGAATAAGCACTTCTGTGTTTTTTACATCCAGTCCCCGTGTGTATGCAGTTTTGTAAATTCTGTCATCCGCTCCCACCGAGCACATACTGGCGTACTCTTCTGAAAAGCGGAACAGGTTTTAACGTGTGCGCAAGATGTTGTGCGTGCGTTGGCACAATGGACCTCAGTTTGTAGTCTCATCCGAAGGACTTTAGCGGGGCGGGGAGGGGGGGGGGGTTGTGAGGGAGGTTCAAGGGAGTGGAGTCAATACTGATGTTAACTCAAGGGGGGAAATATCCCCTTGAACGGGATTTGAACCCGGGTCAGCAGATCACGAGTGCAATGCGCAACACTCGATCATCGAATCAACAAGGGTATCCCGTCCCCACTTGAGGACAACAGCCCCTTAAGGACACCACAGACGTGTCAATGCTGCATGCTGTTTCCACGCCGCTCATGCATAGTTTCACCCTGCCTCGTTCTGTCCTACTTCTCCTGGGACGGGGTAGCCTGGTGGTTAGAGTGATGCGCGTTGCGCTCGTAATCTGCTGATCCAGGTTCGAATCTCGTTCAAGAGCATTATTTTTCCCTCTGGAGTTAACATCAGTGCCGACTCCACTCCCCCGAAAGTCTTTCCAATGAGACTATAAACCGAGGTCCCGTGTGCGAACGCACGCAGTACATCTTGCGCACACGTTAAATCCCGTTCCGCTTTTCGGAAGAGTAGGCCATTGAGTGCCGGTGGGAACGGGTGGTAAAGTGTTGAAATCTGCATACACACGGGGACTAGATATAAAAAGCACATGTGTGCTTGTTCCACTATCATCAAAATAATAGAGAAAAATCCACTGAAATCTAATCTGAAACGGAGGTGGAGGAGGGGAAGGTAAAGGTAAAGGAGTCCCATAACCTATAAGGTCGTAGGGGAGCGAGGCGTCAGAGACCTCACTTCTCTAGGGCCAGCATATTGAGGGCGGCGCCCATCTCTTCTCCCTCGCTGCTTTACCTTTCCTGACCCTAAAGAGGGCAGGTACCCATTTACAGCTGGGTGAACTGGGGGAACTGTACTGAAGCCAAGGCGCGCAAACGGTCACCCATCCAACTGGTAAACACGCTCCACGCTGCTTAACTTGGCTGGGGGAAAGCGAGTGCTCCGACCACTGAGCTATCCCGGAGGAGCAAGGCAGTTAAAACACGAAGCACACAATCTGACGGTCTGGTCTCGAGCCACCATTGAGGCATCCGTTTAAGGGGATTTTTCCTCTAGAGTTAACACCAGCACTGATTCTACTCCCCCCGAAAGTCTTTCCAGTGAGGCCAAAAAACTTGAGTTCCTATGTGCGAACACACAGAGAACGTCTTGCACACACGTTGATGAACTAGCACCTTCTCTACCTTTCGGAAGAGTAAGCCATTGTATGCTGGTAGGAAAGGATGACATAATTTTTATAAAAAAAGAAACACACGAGCACACTGGTGTTGTGTCAAAGATCGTCGTTTGAAGACGGAATGCGGCAACCTCAACGGTAGGAAAACGGTGCACGTAATCTTTTCGCAAATTTTCACAGTTGGTGAACTTCAAAGCTCTACCCAAAAAGAGAATGAATAAAGTAAAGATTCGAGTGATATAAAAAATACTGACATCTTTCCATAACGGGCAACAACATCCCTGATTGGCAAAAAAAGGGTTAAAGGTGTTTCCATAACCTGTGCGGTCTTTGGGGAACGAGGCATCAGAGACCTTAGCTTCTCCAAGGAGCCCAGCATACTGAGAGCGGCGCCCATCTCCTCTCCCTCGCTGCTTTGACCTTCCATGACCCTAAAGAGGGCAGGTACCCATTTACAGCTGGGTGAACTGGGGGACTGTACATGTACTCTAGATGAATGTCGCGCTCATGACCTCGGTTTATGCACGGTCTTATCCGAAAGGCTAGCAACCAGACCACCACTTAAGGTTTTAACGAACTGTGGGGAAAATATATCTGTGTGACTTTCTGTGTCTGTGTTTATGTGTGTGTGTATTAATGTTTATCCTACAGGGAACAGTACAAGGAGGGAGACGAAGAGGCAGCCAGAGAAAACGATGGGAAGACAACATCAGAGAGTGGACTGGCCTTGAGTGGAACGATTTGATAAGGAAAGCAGAGGACCGTGGGGAGTGGAGGAAGCTGGTTGCAAAATCTTCAGTTTGTGTCCCTACGCTCTACAGAACTACAGGATAGGTTTAGGAGATTAATGTATATCTGTGCACGCACGTGTGTACGTGTATGTAATGTGTGTTGTGTTGTGTGTTTCAAAGTCAAAGTGAAGGTTAAATTCTTATTTCCAGACGGTACATTGAATAAGCAATACATTTTCCCCTTGTCATCAAGCCATCTATCTAGGAACAAAAATTACGTCATCAATGATATTTAACTACAACATTATTACGACAACACATAACAATGAAATATAAACAATAAGAACAAAAAGCATTACACTACAACACACACACACACACACACACACGCAAACACACAGACACAAGTGTGTGTGTGTGAGTATGTGTGTGTGTGTATGTGTGTGTGTGTGTGTGAGTGTGTGTATGAGAGAGAGAGCTCGAACTCGAATATTTTAATGAGGGTAAATGGATACGCCATAGGCTTCTTTACACCAGGCCCTCATGCGGAAAAAAAGAATAAAACAAACACAAATACATCAATAAAGTGATAAACAAGTTAATGTGGGATACAATGAAATGAATCATTCAAATAGCGATTCAAAATATTGATACATCTATCTCCACAGAGAGAGAGAGCGAGAGCGAGAGAGAGAGAGAGCGAGAGAGAGAGAGAGACAGACAGACAGACAGACAGAGACAGAGACAGACAGAGAGACAGAGACAGACAGAGAGAGTCAGACAGACAGAGACAGAGACAGACAGACAGACAGAGACAGACAGAGACAGGCAGACAGACAGACAGACAGACAGACAGACAGACAGAGACAGAGCGAGTCTGGTCTCAGACAGAAATGAAACCCCGGGTCTTGGAATTTGTTTAGACCGGTGTTTGTGGTGCTAAAACGCCAGTCCCACATCCGCATAGACCTTCCCTAGAACCCTCAGAGACTCGCAGGAAGCAGGGCCAGAGTCAGGGCATCATTATCAATCAGTCTGCCGCCTCTTATAGGCCCTGAGTGGAACAGACAATTAAAGGTCCTTGTTCTGTCCCGTTTATTTATTTCTTCATTGATTTTCAACACGTTCGGTTGTTGGGTTTTTTATTTTTATCAAAACACGTTCGGTTGTTGTTGGTTTTTGTTTTTTAAAATAAAATCTCAGCCAATACTGATGTGTGTACTTTTTTAGAGGTGTGTGGTGTGTGTGTGTTGTGTGTGTGTGTGTGTTGTGTGGCGGGGGAGGGGTGGTGGAAGATGGTGGTGTGGTGGTGTGTTTTCTTTTGTTTTGATTTTGTTGTCTTTTTTCTTTGGTTTGTTTTTGTTACTGTTGCTGTTGTTGTTGTTAATTTTAAGTTCTATGTGATACTAGACCAAAAGCAAAATGTGTGTGTGCGTTCGTGCGTGCGTGGGTGCATGCGTGGGTGTGTGTTTATTTATTTATTTTATTCATTTATATCGAGCATAATGGAATAAGCACTTATGTGCTTTTTACATCCAGTCCACGTGAGTATGCGGTTTTGTAAATTGTCATCTGTTTCTACCGGCACACAACGGCCTACTCTTACGAAAAGCGGAACAGGATTTTAACGTAATTTTGTGTGTGTGTGTGGGTGTGTGTATAAGTGCGGGTGTGTATGTGTGTAAGTGTGTGTATGTGTGTTTGCGTCCTTGTTGTCTATTTCCTGTCTTCTTGGTCCAGTCTCCTACCTATTATTTCCAGAAAGACTTAAACTATCATATTTTTTCTTTCCACGCGAAAGTCGGATGCGCTGGGCCTGTCTTGTCAGGCGCTTAACAGCAGCGCAACGCATTTTCGCTCATATGACAGAGAACAATAATTGTTGTCTGAGCATTCAACGAAGAACACTACACTACACTACACAACACTACACTACAATACACTACACTGCACTGCACTGAACTGCATTGAACTACACTACACTTTACTACACTACCTACACTACACTACACTACACTACACTACACTACACTACACTGCACTAACACTACACTACACAACACTACATTGCACTGCACTGCACTGAACTACACTACATTACGCTACGCTACGCTACACTACACTACACTGCACTACACTACACTATACTACACTACACTGCACTACACTACACTACACTACACTACAATACACTACAATACA
This sequence comes from Rapana venosa, assembly GCA_028751875.1. NCBI lineage: Eukaryota > Metazoa > Mollusca > Gastropoda > Neogastropoda > Muricidae > Rapana > Rapana venosa. The sequence goes on from CM054138.1 coordinate 23,462,719, forward strand.
CTACACTGCACTGCACTGAACTGCATTGAACTACACTACACTTTACTACACTACGCTACACTATACTACACTACACTACACTACACTACACTACACTACACTACACTACACTACACTGCACTACACTACACTACACAACATACATTGCACTGCACTGCACTGAACTACACTACATTACGCTCGTCTACGCTAATACACTACACTAGCACTACACTACACTTGCACTACACTACACTACACTACCACACTACACTACCTACACTACACTACACTACACTGCATCGCACCTACTGCACCTTACCACACACGCACACAATACACTCACTCAAACAACTGCACACTCTACACCACACTACACACGCTACTACACCAACACTACATGCACTACCCCACTTGCTGACACTACACTACACTACACTGCTACTAGACTACACTACACTACACTACACTACACTAACACTACACTACACATACACTACACACCACACTACAATCACACACTCACACTACACTACACTACTACTATCCACCCCACTTACCTCACACCACACCACACCACACTACACCACACCACACACACAACCACTACTACACTACACACACCTGCACCACTCTACACCACACTCACCACACCACCACACTACCACACTACACCTACACACACACACACACACTACTCTCACACACACACCTCTCACCACTCACACTCACACCCCACACCACACCACACATACCCACCCACACTCACTACCACTGCCTCACCACCACACACACACACACCCTACTCCACCTCACATCACTCACCCACCACACCCCACACCACACCACACCACACACCACTCCACACACACCACCCACACTCACCAACAACCTACTCCCAAAACTCCCACTCACTCCCCCCCACCAACCACACTCACACACACACCACACCACTCACACAACCACACCACACCACAATCCACTCCACTCCTCACCACACCACACCACACCACTCCCTACCACTCCACTCCACTCCAGTAACCCCAGTAACAAATCAAGCACCACGACCTCAAACAAAGCATGCCTCTGCATACGGCACGTGGGTTTGTAGTGCTCTTCAAAGCCCTCCCAGTCGCAGTCGGAAAACCATCGGCATCGGCTAGTGGACCCGGGTTCGAGCCTCCACTGTGACATCAATGGGGGACGGGATAGCCAACTGGTAAGAACATTGCGCTGGCAATCTGACGACCCGGGCTCGATTCCCGTTCAAGGGGAATATTTTCCCCCTGGAGTTAACATCAGTGCAGACTCCACGCTCCCCAAAAGTCCTTCGGATGAGACTCTAAACCGAGCTCCCCGTTTGCGAACGCAGGCAGAACATCTTGCGCACACGTTAAATCCTGTTCCGCTTTTCCTAAGAGTAGGCCATTGTGTGCCGGTTGGGAACAGATGACAGAATTTACAAAAACCGCTTACACACGGGGACTGGATGTAAAAAAAGCACATGAGTACTTATTCCTTTTCCTTGATATAAAAGAATAAAAAAATAAATAAATAAGTAAAAATATGTTTTTACCTTAGAGTTAACATCAGTGCTGACTCCACTCCCTCGAAAGTCCTTCAGATGAGACTGTACGCCGAGTCAAAATGTGACTACCTTAATTAATGGTTGTACAAAAACGGTCGTTCGCAAAATCTTGCCACAATCAAACTGATGACGACGGTTCTTCAAGATCAAGGTTGAGGGAAGAAAGGGGGAAAAAAAGAGGCAGACCACCACCAACATCCTACATTGCCAACACCATCACTGAGATCAGTGGTCTGGGAGGAGGGCTACAGGAGATGGTAGAACTCAGCAGAGACAGAGAAAGATGACGAACTCTGGTGGCATTGCGTGGAGCTCCTACCGACGACAGCAGCGATGAAGAAGTCAGAGATGACAGATGGCAGATGACACAGACATAATTCCCGTGTAGCATGCCTAGTGAGGGTTGGGTTTGATAGTACTTTTTTCTAAGTAGTATGACTTCGCCAGTGCTGTAATGTAATCGAATCAACCAAGCCAAATCAAATTTATTTATTTATTTATTCTTTTATATCGAGGATAATGGAATAAGCACTCATGTGCTTTTTTACATCCAGTCCCCGTGCGTATGCAGTTTTGTCAATTTTGTCATCTGTTTCCACCGGCACACAATGGCCTACTCTTAGGAAAAGCGGAACAGGATTTAACGTGTGCGCAAGATGTTCTGCATGGGTTCGAGCACGGGGCCTCGGTTTATAGTCTCATCTGAAGGACTTTGACATTCAGTTCGATTTTTAGTCAAAACTGGGAAGAATGGGCGAGGCTGGGAATCGAACCCAGAACCTCACGGTTTACTTGTTGGCAGGCGAACATCTTAACCACCCTGCCACCTTCCTGCCATCCAGTGTGTACTCTCACTGTCATTCCCTGAAGTGGCGAGTGAGACAAGTGTTCATATTTTAGGTGATCCCCTAGGGTGTTACACCGAGGAACTTTAAACAACAACAACTTCAACAACAATACTGTCAATAGTAATAATTACAAATAAATGGATAACTCTGACAAGCTTATTACATGTTGACATGACAACGCATTAAGCACAAAGAAACATGCGAGGAAACAAACAAACAAGCAAGCAAACAAACAAACAAACAAAACAAACAAACAAACAAACAAACAAGCTAAATAAGAATTACACAGTTTGCGATGAAATGTTAAACAAATCTAAATAGACGTTTTGCACAGTTTTATTTTGAAAGTAGATTTATTTTGCTCGTGTTTACTATTTTGTGTATCTTTGTATACTGCTTTCTGTCACAGCAGATTTCTCCACGTGAAATTCTGGCTGCTCTCTATGGGGAGAGCGCGTCGCCACATGTGCAGCGCCACCAGTTCTCTTTTTTAAAACAAAAATTCCCTGTCTGCATATGTATTTGTTTCCATATCAGAGTAGCTCTTTCTGCACAATTTTGCCAGGAACAAATTTTGTCTTATTGTCATAGGTTCTTTTACATGCTCTGTATGTATGCTGCGCACGGCATCGATTGCTTGCTTTTTGTGTTTGTTTGACAATAAAATAAAAAACAATACAATACTTTACCATCCAACCAAATACAATGTAACACGACGCAATACAACACAAGACCATTATCGGATGAGACTATAAACCGGGGCCCGTGTGCGAACGCACGCGGATCATCTTGCGCACACATTAAAAACTGTTCCGCTTTTTGGTAAGAGTAGGCCATTGTGTGCCGGTGGGAACAGATGGCAGAATTTACAAAACCGCATACACAAGGGGACTGGATGTAAAAAAGCAAATAAGTGCTTATTCCATTATCCTCGATATAAAAGAATAAAATAAAAATAGAAAACTACACAATGCCAAAAAAATTTTTAAACCCAATATTTATAATGCAATAAATGTACTACCATACAATCCAACACGACACAAAGCAACACAACACAAAACAAAACAACAACAACAATACATAACAACTAAAAGATAAGACAAAACATATTTCACGACTTTGATTTTGTACGTTTCCTTCATATAACAGGACATTGATCAAACATAACAATTGATTTGCAATACACACGGGGCTTAATGCTTTAATCACTGGCTTAAATTATATTCTTTCTCTTGTCCCTTTGTGTAGTTTTTGTTGAAGTTTTTGTTGTTGTTCATTTACATCAGCTATCATTGACTTAAGATGCTGTTACTGATAGAAACAAACTCCAAACGTCTTCTATGCGCGTCACTGCAGAATAAATAAGCACACAAATAAAGTACAATTCCTACGGGCGATTGTGGCTCAGTGGTCACTGCCCTTTACTCCACTCTTTAGGAGATCTCGAATTCAAAAACCCATCAGATGCTGGGTTTGGGGGGTTAAAAATGTTCTTTTTGAAGTTTTGGCCAGCTTTTCCTCAGTCATAGTTATTTCTACTGAAGTACTTTCTGTCTGTCTGTCTGTTTGTCTGGCTCTCTGTCTGTCTGTCTGTCTGTCTCTCTATCTTTCTGTCTGACTGTCTGTTTGTCTCTCTCTCTCTTTCTCTCTCTGTGTCTCTGTCTGTCTGTCTGTCTGTCTCTCTATCTATCTGTCTGTCTGTCTGTCTGTCTGTCTCTCTCTCTCTCTCTCTCTCTCTCTCTTTCTTTCTCTCTCTCCCTGTCTCTGTCTGTCTGTCTGTCTCTCTATCCGTCTGTCTGTCTGTCTGTCTGTCTCTTTATCTCTCTTCCTGTCTCTGTCTGTCTATCTCTATATATATATCAGTCTGTATGTCTGTCTGTCTGTCTGTCTGTCTCTCTCTCTCTCTCTCTCTCTCTCTCTCTCTTTCTCTGTCCGTGTCTCTGTCTGTCTGTCTCTATCTGTCTGTCTGTCTGTCTGTCTGTCTCTCTGTCTCTGTCTCTCTCTCTCTCTCTCTCTCTCTCTCTCTCTCTCTCTCTCTCTCGCTGGAGTTAACATTAGTGTCGACTCCACTCTCCCCCCAAAAGCCCTTCGGATGAGAAGATAAACCGAGCTCCCCGTGTGCGAACGCACGCACGCACGCAGAACATCTTGCGCACACGTTAACACCCGTTCCGCTTTTCGGAAGAGTAGGCCATTGTGTGCCGGTTGGGAACGGATGACAAAATGTACAAAACTGCATACACACGAGGATTGAGATGATTAAAGTGGTTTTGACTTGACTTGATGTGGGAGGGATGCAATTTGGGCTTTTCGGGGGGGTTCGTTTGATTCTATTCAAGGTCCCAGCGAGTGGGACTTTCCGATTCAAGGACTGTACCACCAACCAACCAACCAACCAGCCAACCAACCAACCAACCAGCCAACCAACCAGCCAGCCAACCAACCAATCACTATTGTGGGAGGCTTGAGGCTGAAACAGGAAGGTGGTGCCTGTGTAGGCTACTACACCAAAAACAGGCACCACTAAAAGACCACTAATGGCACCCGACAGTTACACTGCCGGGTCTCCTTTGGCTGGTGGCCTTATGGCCGCCTCACGTTGATAGTTCCCCCGAGCCGAGGGGGATGTCTGGTTCTGAGGTTTGTGGTAAAATGAGACTGGGTTCACTTCTCTGTGTCTCTGTCTCTGTCTGTCTGTCTGTCTTTCTGTCTGTCTGTCTGTCTGTCTGTCTCTCTGTCTCTCTCTCTCTCTGTCTCTCTCTCTCTCTTTCTCTTTCTGTGTGTTTTGTGTGTGTGTGTGTGTGTGTGTGTGTGTGTGTGTGTGTGTGTGTGTGTGTGTGTGTGTGTGTGTGTGTGTGTGTGTGTGTGTGTGTGAAGACTTGCATAAAGCGTTATGGAGAAAAATATTGTTACATTTTGAAAATGAGATGGTTATAATTATAAGCTGTACAATGAAAAGGATGGATGGAAGAAAGAAAGAAAAAGAACAAAAATAACAAAAGAAAAAAAAGAAAGGAAGAAAGAACGAAAGACAGAAAGAAAGCAACAAGCAAATGAGGAACAAATGGAAGGAAAAAGAAAGAAACAAATGAAGAAAGAAAGAAAGAAAGAAAGAAGGAAAGAAAGAAGGAAAGAAAGAAAGAAAGAAAGAAAGAAAGTAGAGCCAAACAAACAGACGAACAGAGAGACAGAAAATAAGAAAAGGAAAAAAACCCAAAAGAAATGAAGAAAGAAAGAATGAAACAAACAAACAAACAAACAAACATACAAATAACCAAACGAAGAAAAGATGACAGAAAACAAAGAAAGAATTATAGTCACCGTTCTTAGTATTCTAAAGGAGACAACATCACTGTAGAGCAATCCATATTTAATTCAACTGAATTCACATACTTTAGTATCTAAAACACCCCCAGAAAAAAAAACATCTTGTAGGTTACGATCAAACGACTAAAATATTAAGGAATAAAAGAATAAGTATCAAACATGTTACCGCAGACCTTACAGCGCCATTCAAAATCAAACACATTTCCCACTCTGTGCAAACAACACACAGTCTATATGACCGTACGCGATTAGAACGTGCACACGCACGCGCTCGCGCAAGTGTGTGTGTGTATGTGTGTGTGTATGTGTGTGTGTGTTCGTGTGTGTGTTTGTGTGTGTGTGTGTGTGTGTGTGTGTGTGTGTGTGTTGTGTGTGTGTGTGTGGTGTGTGTTCGTGTGTGTTGTGTGTTCGTGGTGTGTGTGTGTGTGGTGTGCGTGTGTGTGTTGTGTGTGTGTGTGTGTGTGTGTGTGTGTGTGTGTTCGTGTGTATGTAGTGCATGTGTGTATGTGTATATGTTGTTGCTGCTGTTTTTGTTCATGTTCTTGTTCATCGGCTTAACCTACGAGGTTGACCGATAGATTTTGTGTAAGCGACCGTTTACAATCCAAGAAGGTAGCCGCATTCCAACCTCAGAGGCTGATGTCTAAACACAACACCAGTATCTAATTATGCGTATCTTAAATCTTGCCGCTAGGCCCTACCCACACGCAATGGACTACTCTTACGAAAGGCGGAACGGGTTTTTCAACGTGTGCGCAAGATGCTTTTTTCGTGTGCATCCCTGGGGGCTACTTGGCCTTTTGGAGAACATCTCCAACGCTGACTGTCCTTATGCCCACTTGGCCGAGAGAGTAGGGATGTACTGTGGGCAAGGCATCTCCACTGCAATCACATTTCTGCCCCAATTTCCGAAACAGCAGCTGCCTCCTCTGCTGTTTTGGAGGTCATCGTCGAACACGACGGACAAACATACACGGGACCTCGGTTTACAGTGTCATCCGAAGGGTTTTGGAAGTAGTTGACTCGCTATGGATGTTAACTCCAGGGGAAAAAATTTACTTTTGAACGGGGGCCTCGGTGGTGGCTCGACTCCGGGCCGTCACATCATGTGCTCAAAGTTCTAACCACTAAACATATTGTCTTCAACACCCCTTCCACCTCTCCACCCCCCCCCCCCCTTCATCTTTTGATTAAAAAAAATCGTGACACATCTTTCTGGAAGAAGTTTACAAGGTTGAAAAAGAAAATCTTCGGAAAGCAAACAAGTACACACACACACACACACCCCGACGCATGCACACACACACACACGCGCACACACACACACACACACCACCACGCACGCACGCACGCGCGCACGCACGCACACACACACACACACAACACACACACACACACACACAGACAAAACCAGAAACGAAGAAAATAGCACCAACAAAACAACAATAACAAAACAACAATAACAAAACACCCTTCAGCAATAGCTTTTTTTTTTTTTATAAGAAGAATCGTGACCGCTATAACCCCCCCCCCCCCACCTCCACACCCCCACCCCCACCCCCACCCCCACCCACCCACCCCCTGACCTGATCAAAGGGACGTAATAGCGTGACAGCCTGGCTGTCATAATAACTGCAATTTGCTGCGTAAATCCCTCTTCCTTATAAAGCAGTCTTGTGCAGGCGAGGGGATAGGCTTGAGATGGACAGAAGGAGAGTGTGACTGCACATGACATACTACCGTCAGTCATTATCTGTGGGATTCTGCCACAAATCCCTATCCCCCCCTCCCCCCCCCCCTCTTTCCACCTCGTGCACACGATATAAACAACACAGCACGCAGCCTAGCCCCCTCCCTCTCCCCACCCCCTCCCCCTCCCCGCTGCCACCCACTCACCAACAACACACACACACCACACCACACACACACACACACACACACACACACACACACACACACTTGAACTATAGTACACGTGTACCCGTCTCTTTGAGTTCGTCCTCGTGTTGTTGTTTTTTCCCCCTATATTTTCGTTTGTATTGTATACTATACCACTTTTTCAGTCACAGCAGCTTTATCCGAGTAAAAATGTGGGATACTCTCCCTTGGAAGAGCGCGTCGCCACACGAATCAGCGCCACCCTTTATATATATATTTTTTTTCTGTTTCTGAGTGCATAATTATTATTATGTATTTAGTTTCCTACCCGAGTGGCGTTTATCTTCACGATTTTTTTTTTTGTCCCAGGGACAACTCTGTTTGTTAACGTGGATTGTTTTACATGCACTAAATGAGTATTGCACACAGAACCTCGGTTTATTGTCTCATACTAAAGACTAGCACCCAGACCACCATTCACGGTCTTAGTGGATAGGGGGGCTGGGGGGGGGGGGGGAGTTTCAGGCACAAACGGGGAATCGAACCACCGCGCACCCGAAACCCGGACTTTTCACTTTCTAGGTAGGTGCGTTGCCTCTAGACCACCGATCCACAGAACGGCTGTTTGGCAGCTGAATTTAATGTGATTCTACAGACGACTTTTATTTTTATATTTTTTATATTTTTTTAAATACTTTTATCTCGAGGATAATGGAATAAGCACTTATGTGCTTTTTTAAAAAAAAAACATCCAGTCCCTGTGTGTATGCGGTTTTTGTAAATTCTGTCATCTGTTCCCACCGGCACATAATGGCCTACTCTTACGAAAAGCGGAACAGGGTTTAACGTGTGCGCAAGATGTTCTGCGTGCGTTCGCACACGGGGCCTCGGTTTATAGTCTCATCCGAAGGACTTTTGGGGAGAGTGGAGCCTGCACTGATGTTAACTCCAAGGGGAAAATATCCCCCCTTGAATGGGAATCGAACCCGGGTTGTCAGATTGCGAGCGCAATGTTCTAACCACTAGGCTACCCCGTCCCCCCAAAAATACTTTTAACAGTTCAAGGGGCAGGCAGACAGAAGAGCACATGGAAGTATTCGTGATGAACACTCAGTGCTGACACAGATATCGGCTAAGTTTGATAAGTGCAGACTTGAGGTACGTTGGTCATGCAGATAATGATATAAACACCCAGACAAATCTGATGGCGACAGTTCTCCAAGGTAAGGTGGAGGGCGGACGAAAAACAAAAAGGCAGACCACCACCAGCATCCTACATTGCCAACACCATCACTGAGATCATTTTTCCTTTCTTTTCTTATATTCTTTTATATCGAGGATAACGGAATAAGCACTTATGTGCTTTTTTTACATCCAGTCCCCGTGTGTATGCAGTTTTGTAAATTATGTCATTTGTTCCGTGATCAGTGGTCTTGGAGGAGGGCTACATGAGATCATAGAACTCAGCAGAGACAGAGAGAAAGATGGTGAACCCTGGTGGCATTGCGTGGAACTCCTACTGACGATAGCGGGGTGATGGAGACAGTTGAGTTGAGGTACGGTAAGGTGAGGTGAGGTGAGATTGTCTGGTTGGTTGGTTGGTTTTGGTGTTTGGTGGGTGGGTTTTTTAATGGTTGGTTTGTTGGTTAGTTGTTTCTCATTGGTTTTGGGTGTTTTTTGTTTGGTTTTTGGTCTGTTTCCGATTGGTTGGTTGTTTATTGTCACATGGTCTGGCCTCCGATAAGATCTGAAGCACGTTATGAGAGTATGAGGGCTTTTATTTGAGATTTTTTGTCTGTTTGGGTTTTTTTTGTTTTTTTTAGGTCCTTTAAGATTTTGTGTATTTTATTATAGTTGTGGTTTTTGCTGTTGTGGTGGGGGGTTCTGGATATTATTTTGGATGTTCTTAGATGATAATAATAATAATAATAATAATAATAATAATAATAATAATAATAATAATAATGTATGGAATTTACATAGCGCTGAATCTTGTAAAGCAACAAATCAAAGCGCTCATAGATGATTTGGTTTGGGTTTTTTAAAAAAGCAAATACATTGAAGAAGAAAAAAAGACTCAAATAGAAAAGTGTCGTACTGAAGAGGAAAATTGTTCTCTCATTACTATATCATAGCATCCGCGCGCGCGCAAGCCTGCGTGCGTGGGCGTGCGTGCGTGCATGTGTATGTGTGTGTTTAAGTGCGTGTGCGTGCATGCGTGTGAGTGCATGTGTGAGTGCGTGTATGTGTGCGTGAATGTGTGGGTATGTATATGATGTACGTGTGTGCGTACGTGTGCATGCGTGTATGTGTTATTTATTTATTTATTTTTATTTATTCTTTTATATCGAGGATAATGGAATGAGCACTCATGTGCTTTTTTTTTTTACATGGGTCCCCGTGTGTATGCGGTTATGTAAATTTTGTCAACTGTTTCCAAGGATGTGTGTGTGTATTATTGTGTATATATGTTTATATGTGTGTACGTGTATGTGTGTGTTTGTGTGTGTGACTGTGTGTGTGCGTGTATGCAAGGGCACGTACATGTTTGATTATGTCTATATGGGTAAAAGTGCTTCGAATCACATGCATAATGTTACCTCTGTCTCTCATGTGTTTGCCTCTTGCGGTAAACTCCGTGTGCTTTTGTATGGTAAGATGTGAGTTAATAAAGATTATCTTGTGGTGGAGGTGGTGGTAGTGGTGGTGGAGGTTGGTGCAGCAACAGTAGTTGTAGTAGCAGTAGTGGGGATGGTGGTGGTGGTGGTTGTGATGGTGGTAGTAGTGGTAGCAGCAGCAGCAGCAGCAGCAGCAGCAGAGTAGTAGTAGTAGTAGTAGTAGTAGTAGTAGTAGTATGTATAGTAGTAGTAGTAGTACGTCGTCGTGTCGCGTCGTCGTGTAGTAGTAGTAGTAGTAGTAGTAGTAAGTAGAGTAGTAGTGGAAGTAGTAGTAGTAGTAGTAGAAGTAGTAGTAGTAGTAGAGTAGTAGTTAGTAGTAGTAGTAGTAGTAGTAGTAGCAGCAGCAGCAGCAGCAGCAGCAGCAGTAGTAGTAATAGTAGTAGTAGCAGCAACAGGAACAGCAGTAGTAGAAGTAGTAGCAGCAGCAGCAGCAGCAGCAGCTAGTAGTAAGTAGTAGTAGTAGTAGTAGTAGTAGTAGTAGTAAAGTATAGTAGTAGTAGTAGTAGTAGTAGTAGTAGTAGTAGTGGTGTAGTAGAGTAGTAGTAGTAGTAGTAGAAGTAATAGCAGCAGTCAGCAAGTAGTAGTAGTAAGTATTAGTAGTTGATAGCAGCAGCAGCAGTCAGCAGTAGCAGAGCAAGCAGCAGCAGCAGCAGTAGAGTAGTCAGTACAGTAGTAGTAGAGTAGTAGAGTAGTAGTACAAGTAGCAGCAGCAGCAGTAGCAGTAGCAGCAGCAGGAGCAGCAGCAGCAGCAGTAGCAGTAGCAAGAGCAGCAGCAGCAGCAGTAGCAGTAGCATAGCAGCAGCAGCAGTAGCAGCAGCATAGCAGCAGCAGCAGCAAGCAGCAGCTGCAGCAGCAGCAGCAGTAGTAGTAGAGTAGAGTAGTAGTAGTAGAGCAGCAGCAGCAGCAGCAATAGCAGTAGCAGTAGTAGTAGCAGTAGCAGTAGCAGTAGCAGTGGTAGCAGTGATAGCAGCAGCAGCCTCTAAATTGCAGGAAAGCCTTCATTACAAAATTTGACAAGAACTATAGCTTAAAAACAGCAATAACGATGACGACAACAGCATCAACAATAACAGCAAAAGTAGCAACAACAACAGTATTCTACTACATTCATAAAAGTGTCCCCAAAAGCCCTACCTTCAACAACAGCAACCGCAACAACAACCACAGTAACAACAACAACAACAACAACAAAACACTTTCTACTGCCATTCATAAGTGTTCCCAGATAGGCCAACCTTCAAGAACAACCACCACCACAATAATAATAACAACAATAACAACAACAACCTTATTCTACCATTCATAAAAGTGTTAGCAAAAAGTCGTACCTTCAACAACAACTACTACAACTACAACAACAACAACAACAGCAACAACTGCGCCAACAACAAAGAACAACAACAACCACAACAAGAACAACAACAACCTTCTACCAATAATAAAAGTGTTAGCAAAAAGTAATTCCTTCAACAACAACAATACTACACAACAACAACTACAACAATAATAACAACCACATCTATTTTTTAACCATTCATAATAGTGTCAAAAAAGCCTACCTTCAAAACAACCACAACCACCACCACAACAACAACAATGCAGCCTTCTTCTAACATTATAAAAGTGTCCAAAAAGACCTACCTTTAACAACAACAACAACAACCTTCCTCTACCATTCATAAAAAAAGTGTCCAAAAAGGCCTACTTTCAACAAAAAACAACCACAACAACAACCCCAACAACAATAACAAAGTCCTTCGGATGAGACTATAAACCGAGGCTCCGTGTTCGAACGCATGCAGAACATCTTGGGCACACGTTAAATCCTGTCCCCGCTTTTCGGAAGAGTAGACCATTGTGTGACGGTGGGAACAGATAACAAAATTTACAAAACCGCATACACACGGGGACTGGATGTAAAAATGCACATGAGGTGCTTATTCCATTATCCTCGATATAAAAGAATAAATAAATGAATAAATAACAGCAACAAGAACAACCTCCTACCATTCATAAAAATGCCCAGATAAAGGTCTCCATCAAGACTCAAGAATTCTTTAATGTCTCAACTAGATAAATTACCTTCAACAACAACACAACAACAACACAACACAGCAACAACCACAACACAGCAACAAAAATAACAACATCAACAAAAACCTTCTACTACCATTCATAAAAGTGTCCCTCCCCCCCCAAAAAAAAGCCTACCTATAACAACCACCACCACCACCACAGCAACCACACTAACAACAACAACAACAACAACCCAACAACAACCCTTTTCAACCATTCACAAAAAGTGGCCGCCTACCTTCATCAGTTATCCAGTCAACACAATATTGAATAGCAACAACACAGCTGACATCTCCAAAAAAGCCCAAACCCAGCTATATATTTGGGCGGAATAATTACACTCTGATGGCACTGATTTTCCCCAGACAGCATAGCCTCTCTCTCTCTCTCTCTCTCTCTCTCTCTCTCTCTCTCTCTCTCTCTCTCTCTCTCGTGCCAATAACGAGCAGACGACAGGCGAGCCAGTGCCAGCTTCCTTTCAATGACGCGCATGCGTTCGTCGCGTAAAGCAGTAAGGCCGCACTCCACATGTAATAAAGCATAAGCTGGTGTGCTAAGTCAGTATAATTTGTATACCACTTTTCAAGTTACAAGGGGGGTTGTCAATGTGTGACATTTAGGTGTATTGATCGTCTGGTTGTTTCGAATTTTGAAGGAAGGAATAAAAGGTACTGCTTGGGTGTGAAGGACGTATAGACATGTCCCAGAGTATCGAAATAAGAAAGATATCACGCGAAGTCGGATGTGCTGGGCATGATTTGTCAGGCGCTTCATGGCAGCGCAATACAGTTTCGCTCAAATGACAGCAATAATTATTGTTGTCTGAGCGTTCGATGATGAAGAAGAGGAAAGAAATTGTCGTCATTATTGTGGGTGTTTTTAAAAAAATTTCTTATGCTGATGAACTAAAAAATGAAACCCCTGTGGGTATTGCCAAGGCTCTGCAGTATAAATAGCATCCCCACCTTCTGGAAATGTTGTGCTAAAAATTTCGCCTTTTCTATCAATTTTTTTGTTGGTGTCTTTTTCCTGACCTTTCTATCATCACTATTTGCTGATTTGTTGTGCCCCCCCCCCCCCCCTCCGATCCCATTCTTGTGCCTTTTTTTTCGAGGAATTCTGACAAGTAATGCTTTCTTTCATACGGGATATCACATGTTACCTGTATGGCATTTCTTCTGGTGACCAGGTAGTGATACTGTAAACACTGGGATGGGCACAGGATATCCATTCTGCAGTGTAGTGTATTTGCTCGTATGGTGGTTATCCTAAGTAGCTCTCTCTCTCTCTCTCTCTCTCTCTCTCTCTCTCTCTCTCTCTCCTGCTCTCTCTATCTCTTCTCTATCTTCTCTCTCTCTCTTGCTCTCTCTCTCTCTTGCTCTCTCTTTCTCTTGCTCTCTCTCTCTCTTGCTCTCTCTCTCTCTCTTGCGCGCTCTCTCTCCCTCTCTCTCTCTCGCTTGCTCTCTCTCTCTCTTGCTCTCTCTCTCTCTTGCTCTCTCTCTTGCTCTCTCTCTCTCTTGCGCGCTCTCTCTCTCCTCTCTCTCCTCTCTCTCTCGCTTGCTCTCTCTCTCTCTTCCCTCTCTCTCGCTTGCTCTCTCTCTCTCTCTTGCTCTCTCTCTCTCTTGCGCGCTCTCTTTCCCCCCCTCTCTCTCTCTCTCTGGGGGGACGGGATAGCCTAGTGGTTAGAACATTGCGTTCGCAATCTGACGACCCGGCTTCGATTCCCGTTTAAGGAGATATTTTCCCCTGGAGTTAACATCAGTGCAGACTCGACTCTCTCCAAAAGTCCTTCGGATGAGACTATAAACCGTGGCGCCGTGTGCGAACGCACGCAGAACATCTTGCGTACAACACGTTAAATCCTGTTCCACTTTTCGTAAGAGTAGGCTATTGTGTGCCGGTGGGAACAGATGACAAAAATTTACAAAACTGCATACACACGGGGACTGGATGTAGAAAAAAAGCACATAAGTGCTTATTACGTTATCCTCGGTATAAAAGAATAACATATATCTCTCCCTCTCATACATCTCTCAAAGGAAAACAAGTACACGGGCAGACCGAACTATTTTTAATGGGTGGCGCTGGTCCTGTGGCAAAGCTCTATCCCCTGGGAGGCCAAGCCGAATTTTACGCAGAGAAATTCGCTGAAACAGAAAGTAGTCTACGATAGAATCCACTACAATACATTGCAATACAACAACTACCCATTGCACTGCACTACACTGCACTGCACTACACTACAACCCGACCCTACCCAATACAACCCAATACAATACAACACAACACAGTACAACACAGCACAACACAATTAAGTCATACGTACAGCCAAACTCAACACAATACAATACATACAACACAATACAACACCACACCACGCCACACTACAACCCAACCCAACCCAACCACAACCCAACCCAACACACTACACGACACTACCCCCACCCCACACCACACATACACACTCCACCACACCACACCACACCACCCAACTTCACACCACACCACAACCAAACCAAACCCAACCAACCCAACCCACCCAACCCAACACACAATACAACCAAAACTAACAAACACAACCCTACCCAACCACAACCCAAACCACAACCCAATCCAACCAAACACACATCACACCCAAATCAACCCCAACCCAACCCCAACCCAACCCACCCAACACACCATACACCAACCCAACCCCAACACAACCCCAACCCAACCCAACCCCAACCAACCCAACCCCAACACAACACAACACAACCCAAACCCAAACCCAACCCAACCCCTACCCAACACAACCCAACACAATCCAACCCAACCCCAACCCATCCCAGCACACCATACAACCCAACCCAACCCCAACCCCAACCCAACCCAACCCAACCTAAACCCAACCCAACCACAACCACAACCCAACCCAACCCAACCCAACCAACCCAACCCCAACCCAAACACAACCCAACCCACACAACCCCAACCACAGCCCAAACAACCCAACCCAACACAACCCCAACACAACCCCAACCCAACCCAACCACAACCCAACCACAACCCCAACCCCAATCCCAAGACACCACAACCCCAACCCCAACCACAACCCCAACTCCAACCTCAAACACAACCCAACACAATAATTCTCGGAAAAGGTACAAGTATAGCTAGCTAGCTAGGCTTTAGCTAGCCCATGTAGCGGTGACCAGAAAGATTACTGGACCCAAACGAATAGTTACGCCGGCACAGTAGTCCCCACAACCACGACTCCAATTCCGATGAGCAATAAGTTAGTCGCTTGTGCTGAAAGTGGGGTGTGTGTGGGGGTGGGGTGGGGGTGGGGTGGGGAGTTGGGGGAGGGGGTAGTTGGGGCAGGGGGGTAGGTGTTGGAAGGGAGGGGAAGGGGAGGACGGAGGTGTGGGTGTGGGGGGGGGGGGAGAGGTTGTTGGAGACGAGTAAGGAAGACAGTTCAGCGTTTCAATACGTCACGCTTAACATCCTCATTAGTCTCCCACTATATAACGCTCTGTGTGCGTGAGTGCGTGTGTGGAGAGAGAGACAGAGACAGAGAAAGACGGAGAGAGACAGAGAGAGACAGTCAGACAGACAGACAGACAGACAGACAGACAGGGGGACGGGATATGGGGACGGGACGTGATGGCTCAGTGGTCAGAGCACTCGCTTTCCCCCAGTGAAGGTTTAGCAGCGTCGAGCGTGGTTACCACTTGGATGGGTGACTGTTTGCGCCGCCTTGGCTTCAGTACAGTCCCCTAGTTCACCCAGATGTAAATGGGTACCTGCCTCTTTAGGGTCAGGGAAGGTAAAGCAGCGAGGGAGAGGAGATGGGCGCCGCCCTCAATATGCTGGCCCCTGGAGAAGCTGAGGTCTCTGATGCCTCGCTTCCCCTACCACAACCTAGGTTATGGGACACCTTTAGCTTGATATCAGGCTGAGGAATTGGATCTCTTACTATATACTGTTGTGTGGAGTAAAGGTATTGGTGGGGTAGGAGTGGTGGTTGGGGTGGGGTGGGTTTTGGGGTAGGGAATAGGGAGGGGGATGGGGGATGGAGGAGGGGGGGGGGGGTTGGTGGTGGGGACTTTAGGGGGTTTGGGAGAAGGGTGGAGGAGGGGGATAGAGCTTGTGTGTGTGTGTGTGGGGGGGGGGGGGTAGAGGGTGGTTCGGTGTGTGTGTGTGTAGGGGGTGTGTGTGGTCAGTGTGGTCGGTGTGTATGGGGGAGGGGAAGGGTGTGTGTGTGGTTTGTGTGTGTGAAACAGAAGACAGACAATCAGACAGACAGAGACAGAGATAGAGAGACAGAGACAGAGAAAGACAGACGAGGACAGGGAGAGACAGAGGGAGAGACAGAGAAAGGGGAGACGGAGAGTTAGAGTTAGAGAGAGGGAGAACAGACAGACAGACAGAGTCAGACAGACAGACAGGTCGGCAGGCAGGCAGACAGAGACAGAGACAGAGAAAGTTAGAGAGAGATAATTTTAATTCAAGACAGACAGACAGAAGTTTATTTCTAGACAGACAGATAGACAGACAGATAGACAGACAGATAGACAGACAATCAGACAGACACAGAGACAGAGAGTCAGAAGGAAACAGATTTAGGGTGACAAAAAATCGCTTTTATCTTGAAAATGTAGGCACAACGGGCATAACATAGTTACTCGTATTTCCCCCAAGTGCCTTCCCTTGTTGCGTATTCATTCAGTAACTCGTGTAAAGAATACAGCAATACCGCAATCGTCTCTGGGGTACGGGATAGCCTGGTGGTTAGAACATTGCGCTCGCAATCTGACGACCCGGATTCGATTCCCGTTCAAGGGGATGATTTTTCCCTGGAGTTAACATCAGTGCAGACTCCACTCTCCCCAAAATTCCTTCGGGTGAGACTATAAACCGAAGCTCTGAGTGCGAACGCACGCAGAACATCTTGAGCACATGATAAAACCTGTTCCGCTTTTCGAAAGAGTAGGCGATTGTGTTCCGATTGGAATCGATAACAAAGTTGACAAAACCGCATACATACGGGGACTGGATGTTAAAAAAGCACATGAGTGCTTATTCCTTTATCTTCAGTATAAAAGAATAGAAAAAACAACAACAAACAATTCAAAGCATAGCCCCCAAAAAGTCAACACAAAACCAGCGTTAAATTTCCTAATAATATATTTCCTTGCTTGGTCTAAATAAAACACACAAAAACACACACCAGACATAAGAGCTCAAATGTAATAAACAACCCGTTGATTACTTTACTGTAATCAAGTTGCGGAAGCTTGTTTCTGAACATGAAACAAAACGGTTAAAAGAAAACCTGCCCATAACCCATCGCAATCAAATATCTTTTAAAACATGTCCTTTTCGAAAACAAAAATAAAGAAAAAAACCTAGAAGAAAAGAAAAAGAAGAGATGGAGGATTGGGGGGGGGGGGGGGCGTGTGGAGGCGCAAAAAAAATAAAAAGAAAAGAAAAACAGCCCCCCAAAAAAAACAACAACAACAACAACCAACCAAACAACAACAACAAAACCCAACCAACCAAACAAAAAAAGCAACCTCTTTCGTCGAACGCTCAGACAGCAGCTATTGTCTATCATAAATGATGAGCCAAAATGCGTTACTTTTCCCGTTAAGCGACTGACAATTTAGGTCCAGCGCATCATACTTTAGTGTGGGAGAGAATAATATCATTTATCTTTTAAATCTTTCTTCGGGGGGGGGGGGGGGGGGGGGGCGGGGGGGGGGGGGAGGGAAGGAGGAGTAGACCACAGAGGCAGAAAACAGACCTCCCCCCCCCCCAAAAAGGTGATAGGAAGGGAAAAAAACCCCACAAACAAACAGGGCAGAAACAAAGAGCTGGACAGAAATCAAGGGAATTCCGAGCATAAAATTTCCAGACA
Organism: Rapana venosa; assembly: GCA_028751875.1. Taxonomy (NCBI): domain Eukaryota; kingdom Metazoa; phylum Mollusca; class Gastropoda; order Neogastropoda; family Muricidae; genus Rapana; species Rapana venosa. Next base: position 23,480,995 of record CM054138.1, read on the forward strand.
GTGGGGATACTACTACTACTACTACTACTACTACTACTACTACTACTACTACTACTACTACTACTACTACTACTACTACTACTACTAGTAATGATAATAATAATAATAATAATAATAATAATAATGTATGGAATTTATATAGCGCTGAATCTTGTAAAGCAACAAATCAAAGCGCTCAGATGACTTTTTTTTTTAATATCGAGAATAATGGGATAAGCACTCATGTGCTTTCTTACATCCAGTCCCCGTGTTTATGCGGTTTTGTAAATTTTGTCATCTGTTCCCACCGGCACACAATGGCCTACTCTTTCGAAAAGCGGAACAGGATTTAACGTGTGCGCAAGATGTTCTGCATGCGTTCGCACACGGGGCCTCGGTTTATAGTCTCATCCGAAGGACTTTGACATTCAGTTCGATTTTTTGGTCAAACTGGGAAGAAAGGGCGAGGCTGGGAATCGAACCCAGAACCTCACGGTTTACTTGTTGGCAGGCGAACGTCTTAACCATCCTGCCACCTTCCTTCCTATATTTGTGACAGGCCACCGGCATGCATCCTCACGGGGGAAGAAAACAAGCACACAGAAAATCTGCCATCCGTAGATTAGAGTAAAATGAGATTGAAATAAAAGCTTCCCCTCCAAAATAAATAATACACACACACACACACACACACACACACACACACACACACACACACACACGCACGCACGCACGCACGCACGCACGCACGCACGCACGCACGCACGCACGCACACACACACACACACACACACACACACACACACACACACAAGCTAACCAATCAACAAAAAGCAAACATGGTGAAAGAGAGAGACAGAAGAGAGAGAGGAGAGAGAGAGAGAGAGAGAGAGAGAGAGAGAGAGAGAGAGAGATATTATTGTGTCTAGCGTGGTGTGTGTGCATGTTTGTGTGTGTGCGTGCGTGCATGCGTACATGGGTACGTGCGTGCATGCGTCTATATGTGTCTGTCTGTTTCTGTGTGTGCCCGCGTGCGCAACACGTGCGCATGTGTGTATGCGTGTGTGTGTGTGTGTGTGTGTGTATGTGTGTCTGTCTGTCTGTCTCTGTCTATGCGTCCGCGCGTGCGCATCACGTGCGCATTGTGTGTGTGTATCAAGTCAAGTCAAGTCAAGTCAAAGTTTTATTTCCAGATGGTACATTGAATAAGCAATGCATTTGCTTTTTTCTTTCATCAAGCCATCTATTTCAGAACAATTTTTTTCTTAATGATAATACTGAAGTGCTACATTATCACAACCTTTAGTAAAAAAACAAAAAACAACCCAACCCAGTGTATCAATGTGTGTGTGTGTTTGTGTGTCTGTGTGTGTGTGTCTGTGTGTGTGTGTCTGTGTGTGTGTCTGTGTGTGTGTGTGTGTGTGTGTGTGTGTGTGTGTCTGTGTGTGTGTGTCTGTGTGTGTGTGTCTGTGTGTGTGTGTGTGTGTGTCTGTGTGTGTGTGTCTGTGTGTGTGTGTGTCTGTGTTTGTGCCTACGAGCGCACAGGGTCGTTGGTGTGTGTTACATCTTCAACATAATTCAAGTGCATCCCTCCCGGGGAAAAAAAAAGGACAGCGACAATGCAAGTCCAAAGAAGCATGAAATGAGATTCCAGATGGGGGAAGGGGGGAAGAAGAGACAACGTCACTAGAAAGTAGCCTGCCCTACCCACCAGTTCTCTCCCCTCCCCCCAGTATGTCCCCTCTCCGTAGACAGAGAGAGAGAGAGAGAGAGAGAGAGAGAGAGAGAAGGAGAGAGAGAGAGAGAGAGAGAGAGAGAGAGAGCGGGGAGGGGAGGAGAGGAGAGAGAGAGAGAGAGAGAGAGGAGGGGGGGCAGAGAGAAAGCGGGGAGGGGGGGGGAGAGAAAGACAGAGAGGACAGACAGATAGACAGACAGAGAGACAGAGAGAGACATATAGATACAGGGAGAGAAATACAGACAGATAGGCTGGCAGACAGACAGGAGAGAGATAGAGAAGAGAGAGAGCGGGTAGGAAGGAAAGAGAGACAGAGAAACAGACATATCGACAGACAGAGAGACAGAGAGACAGAGAAATACAGAGAGACAGACATACATATAGACAGAGAGAACTGACAGACAGACATACAGGTAGACAGAGAGAGACAGACAGGACAGACAGACAGACAGGAAGATATTGATGTATTGATTGATTGAATGATTCAATTTTATTTTCAGAAGGTGAAGAATAAGCATGAGACAGACAGACAGACAAATAGACAGACAAATAGACAGAGACAGACAGTGACAGACAGACAGAGACGGACACACAGACAGAGACGGAGATCAGTTACAGAGACACAATGAGAGAGAGAGAGACAGAGACAGACAGACAGACAGACAGAGAGAAGAACAACACAAAGGACATGTAAGTACAGTGATAAAATGTAACTTTCTCTCTCTCTCTCTCTCTCTCTCTCTCTCTCTCTCTCTCTCTCTCTCTCTCTCTCTCTCTCTCTCTCTCTCTCCCTCTCTCGCCCCTCTACTCTCCCTCTCTCCCTCGTCAGAGGCTGAAAGCAAGGGTAAGAAAAGCTGACTGGGTCAATTGTAACATAAGGAAAGTTCTAGGTAGATTGTGGTATCCATCAATCGAGAGATAGATCTACTGGAAACTGCCTTGCCTAACACAGGGAAATTACAGACTAACACAGCGTACCTTTTTTTGAAATTCTATTTTTATTTTATTTTACTCTTTTATATCGATGATGATGGAATAAGCACTTATGTGGGGTTTTTTTAACATCCAGTCCCTGTGTGTATGCGGTTTTGTCAATTCTGTCATCTGTTCCCGCCGGCACACAATGGCCTACTCTTACGAAAAGCGGAACAGGATTTAACGTGTGCGCAAGATGTTCTGCGTGCGTTTGCACACGGGGCCTCGGTTTATAGTCTCATCCGAAGGACTTCATGCTTTATTGCTTCTGCTCGGGATAAGAGCATGTGTGAATGAACGATTGAATGGATGGATGGATGGATGGATGAATAGATGAATGGATGGATGGATGGATGGATGAATGAATGAATAAATGGATGGATAGATGGATGGGTGGATAGATGGATGGATAAATGGATGGATGGATGGATGAATGGATGGATGGATGGATGAATAGATGAATGGATGGATGAACGAATGAATGAATAAATGATTGAATGAATGAAGTATTAAAAATCATTTCCATTTCCATGATCAAAAACTGAGAGAGAAATTTAACAGAGAGGCAAAGAGAGAGGGAGTCAGAGGCAGACATACAGACAAAACATGTTATGAGGCAGGTAGATAGTGAAAGCGATCAGACAAGACATCAAATCTAAACTTTTCAGTCCACATTAGTGGTGAAGAATAGGAACGGTCAAAAATACGTTGAAATCTGACCATCCATTAATAACAGAATTGTAGCCGGGAAACAAAACCAAAAAAAATCCAACCCAACAACAACAACAAAAATCCAAAACAAAAAATTCCCACGTGTTTTCAGTTAGACAATTTCACTATTTCTGACAGCTAAGAATTGTTTTTTGTTCTTGTTTCTGGTGAGGTTTCTGATTGATTAACTCTGAGATCTCGCATCGTCGGTGGTTTTTTTTTGTTTGTTTTTTGTTTGTTTGTTTTTGTTTTTTTTTTTTGGGGGGGGGGGGGTCGCAGTCTTATATGATGCACAAAATGCTGCATCAGGGGTTCGGGTTTTTTGCGGGGGCGGGTTTTTGATTAGTTTTTTGTTTGTTTGTTTTGGGTTTCTGTCTTTTTATGATTTAAAAGGATTTGACACTATTTCCCATTTTTGATTTCTGTTATTGTTTTTTATCTTTTTCCGTACGTTCATTCTTCCCCTCTTTATTATTTGTTTAATGCAAGAAACTAAGTCCTCTCTCTGTCTCTGTCTTTGTCTCTCTCTATCTCTCAAACTTTATTTATATGGTCACAATGTGTGCAATCTAAGGCAACTTTTAACAACATGAAATGCATTTTTACCAACAGTAAGATAAGCCTCAAGACAAAGATCCATGTTTTGAGAGCCTACGTATGGTCCATTCTTCTGTACGGATGTGAGTGCTGGACCCTAGCCAAGGACACAGAATAGCGACTAGAAGCAGTGGAAATGTGGTTCATCCCGAGAATCATGAAAATCTCATGGACAAAAAGAAAAACTAATGCAGAAGTAATGGAAATGGCTGGGTACAAGAGATCCCTTCTCAACACCATCAGAGAAAGACAGCTCAAATTTTTCGGCCATATAATCAGGGTTGACAGACTAGAGAAACTGTTATGGAGTGACAAAATCTGTGGAAACAAGAGCAGAGGAAGACAACGCACAAAATTCACAGACAGCTTAAACAAATTCGCAACGAATAAAGAGGGCACCAACAATGAGCTCATGAGAGGGACCGAGAAAAGGGAAGAATGGAGAGCCATGATCGTCGATGTCTGCAGGACCAGACCGGACACTTGAAGAAGAAGAATGTGTGCACATCCTGACATGACTTCAGTGGACAAAAACCTCAAAAGGTACGGGCACTGTCACAGGAACATCTGGACTGGCCAAGACTGTCCTACAGGGAACAGACCGAGCAGGGAGACTAAGTCTTAGAGGCAGACAACAGAGAAAACGATGGGAAGACAGCATCAGAGAGAGGACTGGCCTTGAGTGGAACGACATACTACGGAAAGCTGAGAACCATGAGGAGTGGAGGAAGCTGGTTGCAAAATCTTCAGTGGTTCCCGAACGGTCAGCTAGACTACAGGATAGGAGAAATTGAAGAAAGACAAGAATTAATTTTTTTTTTAAATTATCATCCTGACAAACAGCCTCTAGTCCTGCTCTGTGAAAATAGTCCATCAAATGGCTGACCGTAAGATGCAAATTTTGTGGCTGTGTTTGTTTTTGGTTAGCAAAATTGAAATAGAATGACATAGGAAAGAACGGAAAATACTTGTCTGTTTTTTCCTTTTCTATGTCTAAGATGTTTATATTGGATCGGTGGTCTAGAGGTAACGCGCCTGTCTAGAAAGCGAAAAGTCCGGGTCTGAAGTGTGCGGCGGTTCGTACCCCGTTTGGACCGGAAATTTTTCCCCCATCCATTAGACCATGAGTGGTGGTCTGGGCGCTAGTCTTTCGGATGAGACGATAAACCGAGGTCCCGTGTGTTACACGTAATTATTTAACGCACGTAAAAAAAACCCACGGCAACAAGAGAGTTGTCCCTGGCAAAATTCTTAGAAAAAAGCCACTCTGATAGGGAAACAAATACAGCTGCAGAAAAAAAAAAGGGTGAAAGGGTGGCGCAGCGCTTAAGTGGCGACGCGTTCTCCCGCTCTCCCCGGGGAGAGCAGCCCAAATTTCACGGAGAGAAATCTGCCGTGACTTAAAGCGGTATGAAATAAAATCTGAGCGCTTTGATTTGTTGCTTTACAAGATTCAGCGCTATATAAATTCCATACATTATTATTATTATTATTATTTATATTTGTCTTTTTGTTTATCGGAGATGCTTATTTCCTTTTTTTGCCTATATTTTAGGGTTTCTATTTTTCTTCTGGGCATCTAAGATAGCTTTAATATTGTGTAGCTAAGATGCTTGTATTTGTCTTTAGTTTGTCTTAAAGTAAAGGTGCTCCCATAACCGTAGGGAAGCGAGGCGTCAGAGACCTCAGCTTCTCCAGGGGCCAGCATATTGAGGGCGGCGCCCATCTCCTCTCCCTCGCTGCTTTACTTTCCCTGACCCTAAAGAGGACAGGTGAACATTTACAGCTGGGTGAACTGGGGGACTGCACTGAAGCCAAGGCGCGCAAACGGCCACCCATCCGAGTGGTAACCACGCTCGATGCTGCTTAACCTTGTCTGGGGGAAAGCGAGTGCTCCGACCACTGAGCTATCCCGTCTTCTCGGTTTATCGACTATGCTATTTTTTTCTGCTGTGTCTTCAGAATGTTCTTTTTTTTTCTTTGATAATAATATCTAGTACCCTTATTGTTTCTAATGTGTCTCTAGGATGACAATCTTTTTTTAATGGGGATTTCAGAATATTGAAAAAAGGGTTACTTTTTAAAGACCTTAATCGGGGCTACTTTTTTCAATGAAAAGGGGGGCTACTGATACCAAAAAATTAATATACACCCTTGATGTACGATCAGCTGCAACAACCAGAGTCATCAGATGTCAAAATTATTTTTCCTACCCTAGTCACTGATCTCTAGAACAGGGGCAATGTCTTTCCGTGTCACCAGAAATTTATAGGGTACGTAACTCAAGGCATGTTACTGCCGTGTCCTTGGAGACTCTCCCTCTGTGGCCTTCTCTCCCCTGTTATTCCTGTTTCTTTAGTGAAATCCATTCGACTTTGTTTCTGAGGGCGATTTAGTGGAATTGATTGATTTTGTGGACTGTTGTCAGTGGATTTATTTAATTTGCTCATTGCAGCTTTGGGTGTGTGTTCTGCCGTTATTTTAGTCTTCTTTTGTTGTTATTATGGTTTTCTTTTAAGCGAACACAAATGGCGAAAAAAAAAAGTGAGAAAAGATGCGTGCGTCTGCTTGTCTTTCTCTCCCTCTCTGTGTCTGACTTTCTGTCTGTCTGTCTGTCTCTCTCTCATCTCTCCTCTCTCTTTCTCTCCTCTCTCTCTCTCTCTCTCTCCTCTCTCTCTCTCTCTCTCTCTCTCCTCTGTCTGTGTGTGTGTCTCTCTGTTTCTGTCTGTGTGTGTGCCCTCTCTCTTCTCTTTCTCTCTTTCTCCCTGTCTCTTCATCTCTCTGTCTGTGTCTATCTTTCCTCTGTCTCTCTGTATCTCTCTCTGTCCGTCCCCTCTCATCGTCTCCTCTCTCTCTCTCTCTCCTCTCTCCTCCCTCTCCTCATCTCTCTCGTCTCCTCTCTCTCTCTCCTCTCCTCTCCTCTCCTCTTCTCTTCTCTCTCTTCTCTTCTCTCCGTATGTTTTGTTGGAAGGAGGGTTTGGGACTTATTTTAAAACGATTATTAAGTTTGAATCTGTAACGTAGTTCTCTAACAAGAGATTAAACAGAGGCTTCCATGGCATGACACATGCACCTGAAAAGCTGTTTTAAAAAATAGAAAACAAAACTATCTTGGTTCCCCAGCAACCATACCCCAGAGGCCCCCCTCCCTCCCTTCCTCCCTCCCCTCCCCCCTCCTCCCTAAACAAAACCAATTAAAACCAAAAATTAAGACAAAACAATAGAAAGGGAAACATTCTGGATAATTCTACAACAAGTATCCTTCACACACACACGACAAAATGTATAAAACTGCATACACACGGAGACTGGATGTAAAGAAAAAAGCACACGAGAGCTTATTCTATTATCCTCAAAATAAAAGTAGAAATAAATAATTAAAATAAATAAGCCACACACACACACACTGACACACAACATAACATTTACAATACTGCATACACACGGAGACATGGATGTAAAAAAAAAGCACATGAGTGCTTATTCCGTTATCCTCAAAGTAAAAGAATAAATATATAAAATATAAAAAAAGAATAAACCACACACTCACACACACACAAACGCACGCACACACACACACACACACACACACACACACCACACACACACACCACACACACACACACACACACACACACACACACACACACAACACTACACAAGCAACCACCACCCACAGATACTTTAAACAAGAACGTTTTACAAACACCCACTCAACGAAAATACATATCCTTCATTCAAAATGTTTTGTTTTTTTAAACCTACTTTATGTAAACTTTAGCCACTTCCTTTTCGCTTTAACTAGATATCTTATCCACAAAGAAGGTAATATCTGATTTCAAATATTGAAACGAATCCACGTCATTCTGGTTACAAAAAAGTATCTGTGACTTCAAATAATATTGAAACGAATTTACACAGTTCTATCATCTTTCCGTTTCACTATTAGCTCATGATGTCATTGATACAGGCAAGAATGTCTCCTTTAGATGAAGAGAACTTTAGTCGGATTGGCTGACAGTTTTGGAAAAAAATTAACTTAAAAAAAATCAGGTTCAGCTGTTCCAATTTTAAAAAATAAAGAAATTATAAGCTGCTGGTTGGTTGCTTATTTCGTTCACCGTCTTGTTTTGTTTCGTTTTCTTCATTATTTTGTTGTTGGCGTTGTTGTTGTTTGTATTGCCTTTCATAATAAAATCTGCTTTTGACCTTGTAAAAGTTTTAGCTGCTTTTGGGAGAAAGAGTTTGGGTTTATTTTCTTATTTTTGCTCGTTTGCATGCTGCGCTTGTTTGTACGTTTGAATACATTGAGTTCGCTTTGTTCTCTCTGTGTTCTGTCTCTCCTGTTGGTCTGTCTTTGTCTGTCTGTCTCTTTCTCTCTCTCTCTCTCTCTCTCTCTCTCTCTCTCTCTCTCCTCTCTCTCTCTCTCTCTCTTTTCCCTCTATTGTCTCTCTCTTTCTCCTTTCTCCTCCTCTCCTCTCTTTCTTTTTAAAATGTATGCAAAAAATATATATATTTTATACAGACAGGTAGACAGGACATACAGAGACAGACACAGAGAGAGAGAGACAGAGATCAAGAGACATACACAGACAGAGACAAAGAGAGAGAGAGATAGAGAGACAAAGAGAGACAGACAGACAAAGACAGACCAACAGAGAGACAAAGAGAGAGCGTGTACAACACACACACACACACACACACACACACACACACACAACACACACACACACACACACAACACACACACACACACACACACCACACACACACAAACAACGTATAACATGAACGAAAAACAGATTCTTTGAAAAAGAAGCATATCATAGTAAACTATTTTACATATATATTCCAGCAAAGCTTTATAGAAAGGAACACCCACAATTGCTCATGGGTTTGACACAGATACAACAGGAGCCCAAGACTGTTGCTGCTGTGCCTTTATGCTGCTTGTGGGGGAGGGGGGGCGGCAGGATAGCCTAGTGGTTAGAGCGTTCAGTTCGCGATCTCACTGTCCGGGTTTGAACCACCACCGAGGCTCCCGTTCGAGGATTAGTAGCGACTCCATTCCCCTGAAGGAAGGTGGCAGGATGGTTAAGACGTTCGCCTGCCAACAAGTAAACTGTGAGGTTCTGGGTTCGATTCCTAGCCTCGCCCTTTCTTCCCAGTTTGACACAAAAAAATCGAACTGAATGTCAAAGTCCTTCGTATGAGACTATAAACCGAGGCCCCGTGTGCGAACGCACGAGGAACATCTTGCAGTTTGGGCACACGTTAAATCCTGTTCCGCTTTTCGAAAGAGTAGGCCATTGTGTGCCGGTGGAAACAGATGACAAAATTTACAAAACCGCATACACACGGGGACAGGAAGTAAAAAAAACCATACGGGTGCTTATTCCATTATACTCGATATAAAAGAATAAATAAATAAATAAAATAAATGAATGAAATTGGTTTAAACAGAACTTATTCATGAAAAGGGTAATAAAAATGCGAGTATACCTTGACAGGACAACAACCCCTAAAAATCCTTTGCGTGAGACTATAAACCGAGTTCATGTCCTGTACGCGAACGCACGCAGAATATCTTGTGCAAATGTTAAAACCCGGTCCATCTTTATTTTATTTTATTTATTTAAAATCTTTGATTATTTTAATAATAATAATAATAATTAATAATAATAATAATAATAATAATAACAATAATGATGTATGGAATTTATATAGCGCTGAATCATATAAAGCAACAAATCAAAAGCGCTCAGATTATTTTTTCCTTATTTTTTTATGCGTGTGTATGCGGTTTTTAAAATTTTGTCATCTGTTCCCACCGGCACACAATGGCCTACTCTTTCGAACAGCGGAACAGGATTTAACGTGTGCGCAAGATGTTCTGCATGCGTTTGCACACGGGGCCTCGGTTTATAGTCTCATCCGAAGGACTTTGACATTCAGTTCGATTTTTTGGTCAAACTGGGAAGAAAGGGCGAGGCTGGGAACCGAACCCAGAACCTCACGGCTTACTTGTTGGCAGGCAAACGTCTTAACCATCCTGCCACCTTCCTTTCTTTCCTCTTTTTTTCTGAATTCCTCCTTATTGGATAGAAATGTGTAGTGCCTGATCTTCTCCTGGGCTTGTCACTCTGCAGGAGGTCTGCCTGCTGGCCTCAGCCGACACGTTCCGAGTTTTTGGGCAGCTCGTTAAGAAGTTCATCAGAGAAAAAATAAAGATTTTTTCTTGGAAAAAAAAGACAGGAAAATGGCTTGGGTAGGATAAAAAATAAATACGATAACGATAACAAAATTTTATTTTCTGAGGATAATAGAAGAAGTACAAGACTTTTTTTTTTACATCCAGCCTTTGAGAGAGACAGACAGACAGACACAGAGAGACAGGGAGAGACAGAGAGGATGAAGAGAGAAGTACGGGAAAAGCAAAAAACAAAAGGAGTGACAGAAAAGGGGAAATTTTTGGCCCAATTTTTTTTTACAGAAATAGGGGATGCTGATTATACTTAAACAGCCCCTGGCATCCCATCCTCGCAGAGGTGAAGGGGATCTTTTTTTAATGTGAGGAAGCTCTCGTGTGTCTTTTTAAAAAATAAAACATCCAGTCCCCGTGTGCATGCGGTTTGTAAAATGTTGTCATTCGTTCCCAACGACACACTGCCCTCCTAGTCTTAAGAAAGGTCAAGGAACAGGTTTTAACGGATAAGATAGATGTTCTTTTCTTTGTTTTAATTCGTTCGCACACTAGACCTCAATTTATAATAATCTCATCCGTAAGACGCTCAAGAGAAGACCAAGCTACTGCGTACCAACAACCAGCAAGAAGCTCCTGTCACCATCTCTCGGAAAGCAGTAGAGGATGTCAGTCAATTTGTGTACCTGGGCAGTAAGATCAGCCAGACAGGAGGCACAGACGAAGACATCAAGGCAAGAATAAAGAAAGCACGCCAAGCATTTGCCATCTTGAAACCCGTATGGAGAACAAATGCGATCTCCACAACCACCAAACTCAGGATCTTCAACTCCAACGTGAAGTCTGTGCTTCTCTACGGGTCAGAAACTTGGCGGGTCATCAACACCAGCTCCTCCAAGATCCAGACCTTCATCAACGGATGTCTCCGGCAGATCCTTCATCTCAGATGGTTCGACAGAGTGCAAAGTACCGACCTGTGGATGAGGGCGAACCAACAGCCTATGGAAGTCCAAGTAAGGCGGCGAAGTGGCGTTGGGTCGGCCACACCCTAAGGAAGGAGCCTTGCAACATCACCAGACAAGCGCTCGAGTGGAACCCGCAGGGGAAAAGGAAGAGAGGGCGCCCCAAACAGACCTGGAGGAGAAGCCTGTATAGTGAGCTGAGAGACTCCAGCCTGACATGGGAAGAGGCCAAGACCCTTGCCAGAGACAGAAGAAGGTGGAAGGACGCTGTTGAGGCCCTATGCTCCGCTAGGAGCTATAAGGAATAAGAAGAAGACTTTCAGGGCAGTGAAGTCGGCACTGATGTTAACTCCAGGGGAAAAAAATCCCCTTGAACGGGCATATTGGTGGAAGAGTAGGCCATTGTGCGCGTCGATAGGAATGGATGACCATTTTTTCTGTCTTTTTCTATAAAGCTGCACGCACACTAGTGTGTGTCTTGTCTACGTATCGTCTCTGAAGTCGGAATGCAGCAACCTCAGCACTGGGTGTAAAAACGGTCCTACACGAAAAAATTATCACCTTTGGTGAACCTCGGAGCTCTAGCAGAGGAATAAAGACCCCCCCCCCCAAAAAAAAAATGTTCCTTAAAATGGCGGACAACTGTTGTTAATAATAATAATGATAATTAATAATAATAATAATAATATAATACTAACAATAATAATAATGATAATGGTGACGATAATAATAACAACAATAGTAATAATGATAAAATAATAACAACAACAATAACAATAACAACAACAACAACAACAACAATAATAATAATGATAATAATAATAATAATAATAATAATAATAATATCATCATGATAATGATGATGATGATGATGAAGTATAGAATTTATATAGCGCTGAATCGGCAAAGGAACAAATCAAAGCGCTTACATTTAAAATCCTTTACACTTATACAATCATTCATGAATAAAATAAAATGATATCAATATTACACACACACACACACACGCAAACACATACACACACCACACACACACACACCACGCAACACACACACACAAAACACACACACCACACACACACACACACACACACACACCACACACACACACACACACCACACACCCACATACACAGCATGCCTATACACGGTGATGGACGTGAGGGTTGCCGCTGAAGAGTATGGATAGATAATGAGAGGGAAGATCTTAGTAAGGAAATAAACATGTTTTGAGGCTGGATTTAACAGTATCGAAAGTAGGCTTTTGGCGAAGGGACAGAGGGAGGTCATTCCAGATGGATGGACCACAGACAGAGAGAAAGAGCTGTTCATGGGAAGACGGGTCTTGCTTTTGTCACTTCTCACAAACAAGAGCTCAAGGAAGATGTTACTCTTCAGGAAACGACTGTAATGCATGATTGTAATGCGACAGCTAGAACAAAACTCCCCCGAGGGGATGCCAGGGATTTGTCGTTATAAACAACATCCCCAACTTCAAGAAATTCTGAGCTAGGAATTCCTTCTTTTCTTTCTTCTTCTTCTTCTTCGTCGTCGAACGATCAGACAGCAACTTGCGCACATGTTAAATCCTGTTCCGCTTTTCGAAAGAGTAGGCCATTGTGTGCCGGTGGGAACAGATAAAAAAATTTACAAAACCGCATACACACGGGGACTGGATGTAAAAAAGCACATGAGTGCTTATTCCATTATCTTCGATATAAAAAAGCGCTTTGATTTGTTGCTTTACAAGAGTCATCGCTATATAAATTCCATACATCATCATTATTATTATTATTATTATTATTATTATTATTATTTCATGAGATAAAACGCGTTGCACTGTCGTTAAGCACTCGACAAAGTCAGGCCCAGTGTATCCGATTTCGGCATGAGAATGAATTGTTCTTTTTTAAGTCTTTCTAAAAAAAAAAAAAAAAAAAAAAAGAGAATGGACCAACAAGGCAGAAAACAGACAAGAAAAACCAAGGAAGAAACAAAGAGAGGGTTAGAAAAGGGAATTCCTCGCACAGAATGCCCAAAAGGTGGGGATGCCATATATTATATTAACACCACAAGGGATTCCTTCTTTTTTTTCCCCCTCTCATTGTTTCTACCTTGTCCTTTTTCCTTCCTGTCACCTCATTCTCTGTCTCTTTCTTGCCTTCTTGGCCCAGAAAGAACTTAAAAAATAACAACTTTCTCCCATGCCGAAGTCGGGTGTGCTGGGCCTGACTTGTCAGGCGCTTAAAGGCAGCGCAAGGCATTTTCACTCATAAAAAAAAATTATGACAGACAACATTAGTTGTTGTCTGAGCATTGGACAACGAAGAAGAACAACAAAACGTTTGGGCCGTACATGGTTTTATACAGTGTTGCAAAAAACAAGTTGCTGCTTGTATCTTTGATGTGACCAGAATTGAGTAATATTGTGATAAGGGCAGGGACTGGATGTAAAAAAAAAAAGCACATGA
>CM054138.1:23497126-23542126 GCA_028751875.1 Rapana venosa
TGTGCAAACTTTCGCACACGAGACCTTGGTTTATAGTCTCAATCGAAGGGTTTTTGTTGTGGGGGGGAGTGAAGTCAGTACTGATGTTAACTCCATGAGGCAAATCCTCTTGAACAGTGGTGGTCTTGGTGAAGGCTCAACCCAGGTCTTGATCCGAGTGTGTATTCGCGATTAACGCTCTAACGCTAGGCTAAATCCACTCCTCCGTCACCTACACCACCTTCAAGCATTCCACCAATAAATATCTACAGGACCTGGCCTATACCTGCCACCCCCCAAAAAAACAACACTTCCAAAACAAATCAACAACCAACCCACCACAAAACTATCAAACAAGAACAAAAAACAATTGTATCCACTATGATATGGACACAGGTGACAAAATTGACAAAACTGCATGCACACGGAAACTGGATGTAAAAGAGCACATGCATGCTTATTCCATTATCCTCGATATAAAAGAATTTTTAAAAATGATAATGAAAAAAAAAGAAGAAACGACACTACCTCCTTCCTCACTATTCCCATCTTCTCTATCCCTCAAAAGAAAATACACAGTTATGATTATCCAAAGAAACGATGTGGGTTAACTGACAATAAACAGCCTTCCCACACTGTACATGAACTTTGCCAACACCCACTCAGTGAAAGTAATATAGAATAATAAATAAAAAAATTAACTCTACTGTATGCTATTTGAGCAAATGTCGTTGAACTTTCAGACCCTGTCACTAATACAGGCAATTTGTTTTATTTCCTCGACTAGAGCTATGAGGTTTATCAATGGTGATTTGTTAATGATATTTTACGTATGTGACACTTTTTGCCCTCCACGAAGGTAGCGGCTTCTGATTTCGGGGATATTCAGGCAAATAAGTTTGTCTTTGGTGAGCAGAACTTTGTCCTCAATGGCTTTTAGTCCTGAAAAACAAATCACAATCTTTAGCTGTCTCAATTTTTGGAGATGAAATAGTAGACGAAAACATTAGCTGAAATTAATTATTATATTGTTTGTTTTTGTTTTGTTGTTTATATTGTTTGTTTTTGTTTGTTGTTTATATTATTTTTGTTAAATGAACATATCGTTTTGACCGATACAACTTTTGTCTTTATGAGGTTTGAACTGCTCATAATGGAGAGAATTTGTTTCTTCCTTGAAGTTGTTTGTATGTTGGGTTTTTTCTTTTCTTCATTTATTTGTTTTTTTTCTGTTTGTTTGGTTTGCCCTGGTTTAGTTATTTTTAATCAATGTTGTGCACTTTGTGTCTTTTTTCCTTTTTTTTTCTTTTTTCCAATTGTATGTGCATTTGTGACACTTTGGCACCCCTATTAAGATCATACATATTTCATGTTAACAGCCTAACTTTGGATGATTCAAGAAAGGAAATGGTAATAATAAAATGCAAACAGAAAAGTAGTTGGAAAGAAATAACCAAAAAGTGAAGAGAAAGTGAAGGTTCTCTTTGGTTTTTGGGGGGACAAAACATAATCAGCTCTTGCCTGTTGCAGTCATGCATGCTCCTTATGCTGTTAAAATAAGATTTTTAAACCTAATAAAAAGTAAACGTGATATCTGTGTGTCTGTCTGTCTGTCTGTATCTGTCTGTCTGTCTATCTGTTTATCTATCTGTCTGTCTGTCACTGTCTTTCTGTCTATCTGTCTGTCTCTGTCTCTCTCAAGAAAAAACAAACAAAGAAAGAATCAAAGAAAGAAAAGAAATGGTCAACCATGTTACAGATGTAATCTTGCAAGTATAAAAAAAAATCATATTAGTGCAACAATGCCTATGTTTCATTTCCCTCCTCACTATTCCTAAAATTCTCCATCCCTGAAAAAAGCGTTATTGTTATGGAAAGAAATTATGTGGGTTAATTACCAATAAACAACCTTCCCACACTTTACATGAACTTTGCCAACACCCACTCAATGACAATAGAGCCTTTAATTTAAAATATAAAACAAACCCTGCTGTATGCCATTTGAACAAATGTCGTTGAACTTTCAAACCCTGTCACTAATACAGCCAATTATATTTCATTTCTGGACTAGAGCTCTGAGGTTCACCACTGGTGATTTTTGGTGATATTTTACGTATGTGACCATTTTTGCCCACCACGAAGGTAGCCGCATTCTGATTTCGGGGATATTCAGGCAAATAAGTTCGTCTTTGGTGAGCAGAACTTTGTCCCCTCAAAGGCTTTCAGTCTTGAAAAACAAAAAAACCACCGTTCGCTATCTCAATTTCTGAAGATGAAATAAAAGACGAAAATATTGGCCGAAATTAAGTATCATATCGTTTGTTTTAGTTTGTTGTTTATATTATTTGTTACATAAAGATATCGTTTTGACCGATGCAACTTTTGTCTTTATGAAGTTTGAACTGCTCATAATAGAGAGAATTTGTTTCTTCCTTGAATTAGTTTTGCATGGTTGTTTTTTTCTTTTCTTCATTTATTTGGGTTTTTTTCTGTTTGTTTGGTTTGCTCTGGTTTAGTTATTTTTAATCAATGTTGTGCACTTTGTGTCTTTTTTTTCTATTTTTTTTCTTTTTCCAATTGCATGTGCATTTGTGACATTTTGGCACCCCTTTTAAGATCATACATATTTCATGTTAACAGCCTAACTTTGAATGATTCAAGAAAGGAAATGATAAGAATAACATAGAAACAGAAAAGAAGTTGGAAAGAAATAACCAAAAAGTGAAGAGAAAGTGAAGGTTCAGTTTGGTTTTTTTTTGGACAAGACATAATCAGCTCTTGCCTGTTGCAGTCATGCTTGCTTCTTATGCTGTTAAAATAAGATTTTTAAACCTAATAAAAAGCAGACCTGATCTCTGTCTGTCTGTCTGCCTGTCTGTCTGTCTGTATCTGTCTGTCTATCTGTCTGTCTATCTCTGTCTGTCTCTGTCTCTCTATCTGTCTGTTTGTCTCTCTCGATCAAGAAAGAAACAAGCAAAGAAAAAAAGAAAGAAATAGAAATGGTCAGCCATGTCAAAGATGTCATCTTGAAAGTATAAAAAAAATTATAATAGTGCAACAATGCCTGTGTTTCATATCCCTACTCACTATTCCCAACTTCTCCATCCTTGAAAACAGCGTTCTTATTATGGAAAGAAATAATCTGGGTTAATTTCTAATAAATAGCCTTCACACACTTTACATGAACTTTTGCTAACACCCACTCAATGACAGTAATGCCCTTAATTCAAAATATAAAGAAACCTCTACTGTATGCCATTTGGGCAAATGTCGTTGAACTTTCAGACCCTGTCACTAATACAGCCAGTTTTTTTTCCATTTTTGGACTAGAGCACTGAGGTTCACCACTGGTGATTTTTGATGATATTTACGTATACGACCATTTTTGCCCACCACGAAGGTAGCCGCATTCTGATTTCGGGGATATTCAGGCAAATAAGTTTGTCTTTGGTGAGCAGAACTTTGTCCCCTAAATGGCTTTTAGTCCTGACAAACAAACAAAATCAAAATCTTTTGCTGTCTCAGATTTTGGAGATGAAATAGTATACGAAAACATTGGCTGAAATGAAGTATTAGATTGTTTGTTTTGTTGTTTGGTGTTTATATTGTTATGTTATATAAAAATATCGTTTTGCCCGATTAAACTTTTGTCGTTATGAAGTTTGAACTACTCATAGTAGAGAGAATTTGTTTTTTCCTTGAATTTGTTTGCATGTTCTAGTTTTTTCCTACGATCTATTTGCTTATTATTTTTTTTCTGTTTGTTTGGTTTGCTCTGGTTTGGTTAGATTTAATCAATGTTGTGCACTTTGTGTCTTTTTTTACCTTTTTCTTTTTCCATTGCAAGTGCATTTGTGACATTTTGGCACCCCTTTTAAGATTATACATATTTCATAATAACAGCCTAACTTTGCATGTTTAAAAACAGAAAGTATTAATAATGAAATTGAAAGAGAAAAGAAGGTGGAAAGAAATAATCAGAAAGTGAAGAGAAAGTGAAAGTGCCGTTTGTTTGTTTTTTGACAAAACATAATCAGCTCTTGCCTGTTGCAGTCATACTTGCTTCTTATGCTTTAAAAATAACATTTTTCAAACCAAATAAAAAGCAAATCTGATCTCTGTCTGTCTGTCTGCCTGCCTGCCTGCCTGCCTTCCTGTCTGTCTGTCTATCTGTCTATCTATCTGTCTGTCTGTCTCTGTCATTCTGTCTGTCTGTCTGTCTGTATCTGTCTCTCTCAAGAAAGAAAAAAGCAAAGAATGAAAGAAAGGAAAGAAATAGTCAGCCATGTCACAGATGTAATCTTGCAAGAATAAAAAAAATCATATTACTGCAGCAATGCCTGTTTCATTTCCCTCCTCACTATTCCCAACTTCTTCATCCCTGAAAGAAGCGTTATTATTATGGAAACAAATAATCTAGGTTAATTTCCAATAAACAGCCTTCACACACTTTACATGAACTTTTGCTAACACCCACTCAATGACAGTAATGCCCTTAATTCAAAATATAAAGAAACCTCTACTGTATGCCATTTGGGCAAATGTCGTTGAACTTTCAGACCCTGTCACTAATACAGCCTTTTTTTTTTTTTTCCATTTTTGGACTAGAGCACTGAGGTTCACCACTGGTGATTTTTGATGATATTTACGTATACGACCATTTTTGCCCACCACGAAGGTAGCCGCATTCTGATTTCGGGGATATTCAGGCAAATAAGTTTGTCTTTGGTGAGCAGAACTTTGTCCTCAACGGCTTTTAGTCCTGAAAAACAAATCAGCTGTCTCGGATTTTGGAGATGAAATAGTAGACGAAAACATGATCTGAAATTAATTATTATATTGTTTATTTTGTTTCTTTTGTTGTTTGGTGTTTATATTATCATGTTACATAAAAATATCGTTTTGAACGACTAAACTTTTGTCCTTGTGAAGTTTTAACTGCTCATAGTAGAGAGAATTTGTTTCTTCCTTGAATTATTTTTGCGTGTTGTATTTTTTCTTTTATTTATTTGTTTTGTTTTTTTCTGTTTGTTTGGTTTGACCTAGTTTGGTTAGGTTTAATCAATGTTGTACACCTCGTGCCCTTTTTCCCCTTTATTTTCTTTTCCTGATTGCAAGTGCATTTGTGACATTTTGGCATCCCTTTGAAGACCATACATATTTCACGATAACAGCCTGACTTTGCATGCTTCAAAAACAGAAAGTAAATAATAACAAAATGGAAACAGAAAAGAAAGTGGAAAATAAAGAAAAGCTGAAGGAAAAGTGAAGATGGTGGTGGTGTGACAAAACAGAATCAGCTCTTGCCTGTTGCTGCTTCAGTCAGCTTTTTAAACCAAAAAAGACATATCTAATCTGTCTGTCTGCGTCTCTCTGTCTGTCTGTCTGTCTATCTCTGTCTGTCTGTCTGTCTGTCTGTCATCAGTGTATCAGTTTTTATATGTCAATGTTTCAATTCATTTGATAATTATGTGTTAAAAAACGCATATCTCGCTTCTCAACAAAAAAGAGTATAATCTATGTATCTCTTGACATTAATTTTCAGGTCAGTTAGGGATTATGTAATGTTAAATATACACTTATCTTTATAAAAATCATGTTGTTGTTGTTGTAGGGTTTTTTCCCTTGTTTTGTTGATAGTCCCTAATCAGGGCAAGGGTCTGATGAAAAAAGTATGCGCATGCTTTTTCTGTTACCCTTGAAAAATAAAGATTCATTCATTCATGAAAGATTCATTCATTCATTCATTCTATCTCTCTCTCTCTCTCTCTCTCTCTCTCTTTCTCTCTTTCTCTCTCCCTCCCCTCCCTCTCTCTCTCTATGAAAAGAAGAACAAGAAAGAAAAGACATGGTAAGCCATATATTACAGATGTGTGTGTGTGTTATAAGTATATGAACCCCCACCCCCCACACCACCCAACCCCACCCCATCCCCGATTAATGCAACAATGCCTTGCTAACTATTTGTTTTGTTTGTTTGTTTTTGTTTAATGTCCATTCACAACTTGGTGATAAGGACACACCCGCATTCAAACCAACTTCTCTCTCTCTCTCTCTCTCTCTCTCTACTCTCTCTCTCTCTCTCTCTCTCTCTCTCTCTCTCTCCTACTCTCTCTCTCTCTCTCTCTCTCTCTCTCTCCTCTCTCTCTTCTCTATCTATCTATCTCTCGTGTATGAATATCTATATTCTCACAACTGTCTACAGTAGAGGTCTAATGGGGAAGAATATATAATCTCAGCAACTGATGTTATGAACTGCTGAGAGTCATATAAAACTTCTTGAACAGTGGCATATTTTTATGAATATCTATTTCTCACCTTTTAACCAGGTCAGTTAGGATTGGCAATCAAACAATAAATGGTGGATTGAAAGAGATTGAGAACAGCAACATGTCACATTTTTAGAATATTTGGTGTTCCATGCATTTAGCCTAATTTTATATATTAAAATTTCTACTTTCCGTGAGCAAGAAATGTTTTCAAAGTGTGTTTTCTTCATTTTGGAATGCATACATTTCATCAATTTAGCATTAATTTCATGCGAGGACAATACGAGATTGGAATCAAACGTTTCAATGTTGCAATCAGAGTCATCTTGTTTTGCTAAAGAATCAACCAACTCATTCCAATAGATTCCCCAGTGAGAAGAGACCCAGCAACAAGTTATTTGTATGCCTCTGCTTGCAATACAATGTATCAAGAATTCAATCTCAAAATACAATATCTTTCCTTATGTTCCCCTGCCAGTGCTTTAGTGCAATCAATACTGTTTTTGAGTTAACGCAAAAAAGAATGTGGCCAATATCATGCGCAGTATTTCCAAAAAAAAATTCAAGGCCCTAAGGATTGTAAACAATTCACACGTAAAAATAAAAAATTGTTTTCTTAAATGAAATGATTTTTGTACTTTAAAACTATGTGCCCTTTCTCAATGGAAAAAAAAGCCAGTAATGAAGTTCTTTCATAATTGCAAAGTGAGCAAAACCTACGTCGTAAAAAGTCTATACAGTGCAATCATTTTATCACACGCTTTTTTGGGGGGCGGGGGTGGAGGGTGCGGGTGGGGGGAGGGAGGAGGGGGTCCTCAGCTAGAGCTCCGAGGTTCACTCTTGGTGTGATTTCGCGTGTGATTTCGCGTACGCCACGATTCCCACCCCCACCTCCCAACTGCTAAAGAAGTCGCAATCCAACTTCAAGGGTGGTGTCTGAACACAACACCAGAATGCACGCCGTTTTCTGACATTTTTTCTTCAGCTCCTACCCAGCACTTAACGGTACGGTCTACTTTTCCCTCAATTCATGCGGAACGGACGTTTTACGGTGCGTTTTACATATAGGGACTTCCATTTACAGTCTCTTTGGAAGGAAGGACTTTTTTTGTGGAGTGGAACTAGTACTGACACAATAAACTAGCCACAAAAAGAAGGCCCTGTGTGCAAAAATACGCAGAACGTCTTATCACACGTTTAAAAACCCGTTCCGTCTATCCAAAGACGGCTACTACTCCTACTACTCCTACTCCTACTACTCCTCCTCCTACTACTCCTACTACTTCTACTCCTCCTCCTCCTCCTCCTCCTCCTCCTCCTACTACTACTACTACTACTCCTACTACTACTACTCCTCCTCCTCCTACTACTACCTACTACTATCCTACTACTACTCCTACTACTACTCCTACTACTCTCCTACTCCTCCTCCTCCTCCTCCTACTACTACTCCTACTACTACTCCTACGACTCCTCCTCCTCCTCCTCCTACTACTACTACTCCTTCTCCTACTGCTCCTACTGCCCCTGCTGCTGCTGCTGCTGCTGTTCCTGCTGCTGCTCCCGCTCCTGCTCTTGCTGCTGCTGCTGCTCCTGCTGCTGCTTCTGCCCCTAGTGCTGCTGCTGCTACTACCGCTACTGCTACTGCTACTGCTACTGTTGCTGCTGCTGCTGCTGCTGCTGCTGCTGCTACTACTAAAGGACATTTATATAGCGCTATATATCTTTCACAGACAAATCAAAGCGCTTGCACTCAAACTCATTCGTACACAAGTCATACATCATCATCATCATCATCATCATCATCATCATCATCAGTCCCGTGACCTTGGCGGTCGTGGAGGAGACACGAAAGACGATGCCGTGGTAAGCCTCCTCCATCCATCTCGGTCCTCGGCTCTGCGCAGTAGTGGCAAGTCATTCATCCTGGTCCATTCTCTGATGTTGTCCATCCCTGACTTGCTCTGTCTTCCCCTCTTTCTGCCACCTTCGAGTGTTCCCTGCAGTACTGTTTTGGTCAAAGTGTTGTGGCGGGTGACGTGGCCGAACCATGTCAGCTTTTTCTTTTTGACGATGGTGAGAAGGGGTTCCTGTGGACCTGCCAGCCGTGTTATTTGGTTCTTGACATATTCATCGGTCTTTCATTCTCTCCAGGATATGCCCAGCAGTTTTCTATGGCATTTTGTTTCAAATGACTGGATTCGCTTTGCTGTTTCAGCAGTCAATGTCCAGGTTTCACTTCCGTACAGCAGAATGGTCTGAATTAGGGCTTTGTAGAGCTTTAGTTTGATTGAGAAACTGATCTCTTTACTTTTCCATATGGTGGTGAGTTTTGTCATGGAAGATGTTGCCATGGCTAGTCTGACTTTGATTTCTGTCGTCGATCGCCCGTCCTTTGTGAGTGTAGCGCCAAGGTATTTAAAAGCGTCTACCTCCTCCAGTTGCTGGCAGTTCATGTAAATTTTAGCAGTGGTGTTGCTCGTGCTGTTCACAAGTACTTTACTTTTCTCCGAGCTCACTTCCATCCCATATGCTCCAGCTCTGTTCTCAAGTCTGGTCGTAAGATCTTGCAGCTCTGTGTTACTTCCGCCCGTGAGGTCAATGTCATCGGCAAACCGCAAGTTGTTGAGGGGTCTGCCGCCAATGGAGATGGTAGAGTGGAAGTCATGGAGGGTCTCTCTCATAATGTTTTCCAAGAACAGATTAAACAGGACTGGAGATAACAGGCATCCTTGCGGACCCCAACTGTGGTTTTGAAGTAGTCTCCGACCTGATTGTTCAGAAGGACTGCACTGCTTGCGGTGTTGTATAGTGCTTGAATGGTTTGCAACTAGTCCTTCTTCAATGCAAAACATTCTGAGGACCTGCCACAGGCCTTCGTGCCATACTCTGTCAAAAGCCTTCTTGAAGTCGATGAAGTTGTGGTAACAGGTCTCTCTGATGTTGAAGATGTTTTTCCATCAGGATGTGGCAGTTAAAAATCTGTTCGATTGTGCTCCTGCCTGCCCTGAACCCAGCTTGTTCCTCTGCAAGGTGTTCTTCTGCCTCCTTCTTGAGTCGATTCAAAATAACTTTGAGCATGATCTTGCTGGCGTGGCTGATGAGGCTGATAGTTCTATAGTTTTGGCATTGGCGTAAATTCCCCTTCTTGGGCAGAGGTATGATGAGTGATTGTGTCCATTCTGTTGGCCACTGTTTTGTCTCCCAAATCTTCTGACAGATAGCTGTAACATGTGTGATAACTGTTTCGCCACCATGCTTGAGCAGCTCTGCTGGTATGTTGTCTGCTCCTGGGTACTTTCCTACTGGTAAACTGCGGATGGCTTCTCCCACTTCTTCCCTCAGTGTAGGTAATGGCGAGGGTGCTCTTGATGTTGCTGCTTTCTCTTCTATTATGCTCTTGTCAGGTTGTATCGGGTAGTTGTACAGTTCTTGACAATACTCAGACCACCTGTTCAATGCAGCTGAGTTTTCTGTGAGGAGGTTTCCGGAGCTGTCTTCAATGACTGATGATTTGGTTTGTAGTGGTTTTGTGACTTTCTTCAGGGTGTCGTATGCCTTTTTGATGTTGCCCACTTTCATGCTTTTTTCGATCTCATCACATTGATCACTGATCCACTTCTCTCTGGCCTTTAACATTGACTTCTTCACAAGATTGTTGGCCTCCCGGTATTCTTTAGGGTTGGAAGACCTGGTTGGTTTCAGTGCTCTTCTTGTATCGCAGAGGTCCAAGATGTCATTGGTAGTCCATGGCTGGTGTTTATTCCTCTGACGACCGAGTACCTCCTCTGCTGTTTTCTGGATACTGCCTCATTTAAGTTGTTGGTGAGGTCATTGATGTCATTGTCCAGGAGGGTTATTGCCGCAAAACGTCCGCCAAGCTTAGCTTGGAAGATCTCCTCGACATTGGATCTTTCAGTTTGTCCACGTCAAATTTGATACGTGGGTTTGCAGGCTGTTTATTTTTCTTCAGCTTCATTTGAATACCAGCAGCACAAGGTCGTGGTCGCTGCCTATGTCAGCTCCAGGGTAGGTTCTTGTTCTGGCTCTGTTGATGTGGATTTGAGCGCCGTGGTGTTAAGAAGAAATCTATTTGGTTAGGATCTTGCCGTTTGGCGCATGCCAGGTTGTCCTCCTTGACTGCTTGTGGGGATAGGGGTTATTGGCAATGGTAAGTCTGAGGTGCAGGCAAACTCCAGCAGACGTAGTCCCCTGTCGTTGGTCTCTCCAGTTCCAAACTGACCAACTGTTCCGACCCATTGGTTGTAAGAGTCAGGACCTACTTTGGCGTTAAAATCCCCTTGAATGATGATGATGTCTTTCTTGGGTATCTTCATAATGGTCTCTTCAAGTTCTTTATAAAATTCTTCTACTTCTTCATCTCTATGGTCAGATGATGGTGCATAGATTTGTTTGATGGTGATGTTCTTGGGTTTGGCCGACACCCGGATGCTGATAATCCTGCTGGAAGCCGGTGTACAGCTGATAATGCACCCCACTACTTCCTTTTTTTGTTTTTTGTTTTGTTTTTGTTTAATGTCCATTCACTACTTGGTGATAAGGATACACCCGCATTCAAACCAACATCCTCTCTCTCTCTCTCTCTCTCTCTCTCTCTCTCTCTCTCTCTTCTCTCTCTCTCTCTCTCTCTCTCTCTCTCCCCCTAATAATTATATGTGTACTATATTCTCACAACTATCTACAGTAGAGGTCTTACTGGGGAAGAATATATAACCTCAGCAACTGATGTTATGAACTGCTGAGAGTCATATAAAACCTCTTGAACAGTGGAATATGTTTTATGAATATCTATTCCTCTCCTTTTAAACAGGTCAGTTAGGATTGGGCAATCAAACAATAAATGGTGGATTGAAAGAGATTGGGAACAGCAACATGTCAGATTTTTAGAATATTTGGTGTTCCATGCATTTAGTCTCATTTTATATATTAAAATTTCTACTTCCCGTGAGCAAGAAATGTTTTCAGAGTGTGTTTTCTCCATTTTAGAATGTATACAATTCATCAATTTAGCATTAATTTCATGCGAGGACAATGCGAGATTGGAACCAAACGTTTCAATGTTGCAATCCGAGGCAGCTTGTTTTGCTAAAGAATCAACCACTCATTCCAATAGATTCCACAGTGAGAAGGGCCCAGCAGAAAGTTATTTGTATGCCTCTGCTTGCAATACAATGTTATCAAGAATTTAATCTCAAATACAATATCTTTCCTTATGTTCCCCTGCCAGTGCTTTAGTGCCATCAATACTGCTTTTGAGTCAACGCAAAAAAGAATGTGGCGAGTGTCAAGCGCAGTATTTTGACAAAAAATTCAAGGCCATAAGGATTGCAAACAATTCACACGTAAAAATAGAAAAATGTTTTCCTAAATGAAATAATTTTTGTACTTTAAAAACAGGAATCACAAATGCTGCCCCATTTCTTCTGATTCCAGAACAGATCCATCAGTATACACTTTTAAATGATTAGAATAATTACTTTCAATGTGACTTTTTACATCAACGGTGAGCAAATTTTGATCTTCATTCTTTTTGACATCCGTGTAGTCAGTGTCAAAGTTAGCCGATATATGTTCCCAAGAGGCATTTGAGGAACCATCGAAAAATTGGAATTGTTGTTAGGTCAATACCAATGTCTTTCATTAATGAATCTGTATAATTTTTAATTGGCAGGAGAAATGAAACATTGCTTGCTCGTTTTGGGTAGTCAGTGTCTTGATTTATAAAAAATTCATCTTTTACTGAATTTGGAACAGAGAGACTTCGAATCACATACTTTGATACGGCCAATCTTCGTTGTTCAGAAAGAGAGAGTAAATGTGCTTCTTCATAAGTATTATTTATGTTAGCATGTACTGGAACACCAAGTGCTATTTTTTATGGCTTTACTGTCTAAACTTTGTAATTTTTTAAGTAGGTAATCTGCAGCAAAAAAATAAACTTCTTGTCCATAGATTAATTTTGAGCGTACTAAAGATTGAGCCAAATGTATCAGTGTCTTGGTATCTTGGCTCCATGCCTGAAAAGTTATTATTTTTAAAAAGTTAAGTCTTTTTCTAGCCTCAGATATTAATTGGCTAATGTGCATCTTCCAGCTCAGCTTTCTAGTTAAAATTACACCTAAGAATTTGACATCTGGTTTATACTTAAGCATTGTTCCTTCTAATTTCAGTATTGGTAATTTTGATGGGTTTTCACCATTATTAAAAAGCACCAGACATGTTTTTTCTGCAGATAATTCTAACTTATTCTCATTCATAAAGTTACAGAATTTATTTAGCTCATCTTGATATAATTTTTCAATATGATTGATAACTCTTTTTGTCGTGTTTTTCCGAACTGAAGTATTTATCCATATAGCGATATCATCAGCATACTGAACAACTTGTGTATCAGTTGACAAACAACTAGGAAGGTCATGTACAAGAATAGAGAACAAAATTGGGGCAAGCACTGATCCCTGCGGAATACCTAAATCAATAGACTTAAACGATGAGTAGACTGAACCCAGTTTAGTACAAATTGATCTATCAGATACAAATTGTTTAAGATATTTATATATATAACATTCCATTAATACCAATGTTTTTCAATTTATGCAACATTTTTTCATGACAGACTCTATCATAAGCTTTCTTCACGTCAAAGAATGTGGCTAATACGCTTTTTCTTCTGGAAAATTGTTTTTTAATTTGATGGGTTAATTTAACTAAGTGATCAGAAAGTACATCTTCCTTTCTAAAGCCAGCCTGATTGGTTGGGATAACAATTATTCTTTTCAACAATAATGAAACAGACGCTTATGTATAATTTTTTCCATCACTTTACCCACATGGGAAGTAAGAGCAATTGGTCTATAACTATCTACTGATGACCGCATCTTACCTTTCTTAAGGATTGGAACTACTATCGACTGCCTCCAGATATTAGGAAGAGTGCCATTTATCCAACAATTTTGGAAAAATGAAAAAAGTAGCCTTTTCCATTTTATAGGCATATGGGTCAACATTTGATAAGATATACCATCGGGACCAACTGCTGTCTTGTTTTGTGAAAACGAATCTAACGTTTCAATAAATTCGTCATATTGAAAGGGAGCATTCAAATAATCGGCATTATACGATGATGGATTTTTCTGATTATTTAGTTTTTCTGATGAGTCATTACTTTTGAAGTCCGACTGCAGCTTTAGGGATGAACTATTTTTTGAAAACATTGTGACAAAGGCTTCTGCTTTTTTCAACTGTGCTTGAAATCTATTATTTTCAAACTTGATTGGATATGATGGAGTTGAAATCCATTTTTCATTTCAGTAACTTTCTTCCAAACTTTATGTAAGTCCTTGGATTCTGATACTTCATTTATACAAAATTCTGTCCAATACTTGTTTTTCGCCTGAGCAATTACTTTTTTTACAATGACATTTAGCACATTTCATACCAATAAAGTTTTCTTCTGATTGATCTTTTAACCATGTTTTGTACTGTTCCTTTTTATATTTTACTGCTTCTTCACATGCTTTAGTCCACCATCTATTGCCTGATCGCTTTCCATTCTTGCTGGTTTTGCGTTTGGGGATGGAAAACTCAGCTGCAAGCATGAGCTTTGCCACAAAATTTGAATAGAATTTATCAGCATCATCCTCTGCAATCGTTTCAATATCAATAGCTTGCAGAAATGATTGAAAAGTACTCCAGTTAGCCAGTTTGTATATAAATTGGGGGATTTTCTCTTCTATATGTGGTTGATCCGATGTGGCAAGGTCCTCAAATGACAATGTAATAGGAAAATGATCACTTCCGAGACAATCTTCTTCAACATTCCAGGTGCAATTAATTGCTAACCCTGGAGATATCATAGCTAAATCAATGGCACTGGGTTTACTTCCTTTCTGACAATAAATGCCACTCCATGTTGGTGATGCTTCTCTTGGCCACTGTACCAGATCTTGTTGCCTTCTTCAGTCACTGTCTCACCCTATCCTGGTCATACAACCAGTAACAATTAATAGAGTATAGGCCATTTAGTACCAATAGGAATACACGACAGCTTTTTATTTTGAAAGAACATACACTCGTATTGTGCTTTACAAACGTCTTTCCAGAGACTGAAATACTGCTGCTATCTTACTGGTGGGTAAAGAGACACATTCGCAAAATCTCATCATTGGTAAACCTGGGAGCACCAGCTGAGGAACGAAAAAACAAAACAAGTAATAATAACAATAACAATAATAGCTATAATAATAACAATAACAATAATAATAATAATAATAATAATACAACATGGAATTTATATAGCGCTGCATCTTGCACAGACACATCAAAGCGCTTGCACTCAACTCATTCTTATACACAGTCATGCAACTAATAGCAAGTAAATAGCTCTAACAAGTCCAAATGCGCGCGCGCGCACACACACACACACACACACACACACACACACACCACACACACACACACACACACACACACACACACACACACACACACATACATACACACACACAGGTTATACACTTTGGCAGGGTGATGGGAGTTTTGGCTGTTGAAAAGCAGGGACAGATATGGAATGAAACAGAAGAGGAAAATCTTAGGTTTGAAAGAAATATGTCTTGAGATTGGATTTAAAAGTGTCATAAGAAGGCCTTTGGCGAAGAGAAATAGGGAGGCCATTCCAGATTGATGGACCAGAAACAGAGAAAGAACGACGGCCAACAGTGGACTGGTTGAATCTAGGTATTCTTAAGCACAAAGAATCTGCATCAGAACGAAGGGAACGAAAAGGAGTGTACAGGTGAAGACATTCACAGAGGTAGGAGGGTCCTGTTTTGTGGAGACATTTGTAACAGAGAGTACTGATCTTATAGCTTATTCTTTGTGGCACAGACAGCCAGTGGAGAGATCGCCAGAGAAGAGTAATGTGCTCATATTTTTTTTCTTTCTGAGGACTAGTCGAGCTGCAGAGTTTTGTATACGTTGAAGGGAGTGGATAGATGATGCTGGCAGACCAGCTAAAAGAGAATTGCAATAGTCCAGAAGTGACAGAATGAGAGATGCCACGAGTTTGGATGTCAAGTCAGCCTTCTGCCCGTGTGTGTTATTTAACGACCATCAATTATAGCTTTCGAGTGACAGAAGAAAAGAAGTGGAAGGAGGAACAAGGAGAGGGAACAGTGGGAAAGGGCAATGAATACAGAGGAGTGGGGAAAAGGTGTGGAGGGGGAGAGAGAGAATAAGATGAAGATTAGGAAAAAGACTTCCCTGAAGATCTCTCAGCGCATGTCTAACAAACTAGAACAAACACGCACTCATGTACGCGCACACCCACACACGAGCACGCAGGAACAGACAGACGCTCGCAAGCACGTACCTACGTACGCAGACACACATGCACACGCAGATGCACACAAACGTACACACACACCGGTTTTTTGCACGTAGACCATCTTGCGCACACATTAAAACCTGTTCTGCTTTTATGAAGAGCAGGCCATTGCGTGCCGATGGGTACAGATGAAAAAAACAACTTACAAAACTACATGTACGTAGGGAATTGATGTAAAAAGCACATGAGTGCATATTGTATTATCCTCGAAATGAAAGAATACATGAATAAAATGAATAAATCACGCACACACACACACACACACACACACACACACACACACACACACACACACACACACACTGTGTTGACACCCTAGCAATGTTTAAATGAGATTCATAGTGCGGACATTTTTTTCAGTGTTTAACGTGGAAAAAAAAGCCAGCCAGAAAAAAACGATAGAGTCATGCAGACACACAAACTATGATGCATAAGCAGGCACGCCCGCGCGCACACAAACACACACACACACACACAAACACAAATTGCACACACACCCAATATATGTATATGTATATAGATATATATATATATAAGAGAGAGAGAGAGAGAGAGAGAGAGAGACAGACAGACAGACAGAGAGATAGAGAGAGAGAGAGAGACAGACAGACAGACAGAGAGATAGACAGAGAGAGAGAGAGATAGACAGAGAGAGAGAGAGAGAGAGAGAGAGAGAGAGAGGAGAGAGAGAGAGAGAGAGACAGACAGACAGACAGACAGACAGACAGACAGAGAGATAGACAGACAGAGAGAGACACACACACATTGCATATTTATAAAATTAAACAAAGAAGGGGGGAAAACTTAACAACGCAAGATGATCATCTCCAGCGTGTTGTAACTCCCATTTTGAGAAAGTTTTCTCCTTTTTGTGAATTTATTCTATTTAAAATTCTGTTCATGTAACACTCGGGGGTTGGGAGGGGTGGGAGGGGTAGGGTAGAGTTGATTCTTTAATGTAGAAGAATATAAAACAAAAATTTTCCGATAGAATGGGAAATGGGAGGGGAGGGGGCGCGGGAGTGACGGGAGGGCGGAGGGGAGGAGGGAGGTGTTGATTCTCCAATGTGACAGAATGGCCGAACTGTAGCTTTGATGCTTTTCCCCTTGCTAGCTGTATGGCTGTTGACTGATGTTTTTGGTGTTGGGCTTTATCACAGTTCTTGATTAAACCATTGATGCTGGGGGCAACAGCAAAGTGAGAGGCTGTATGACCAGTGGCTTTCCCACTCATGGAATTCCACTTTACAGCTTAGTCTTTAGTGGTCGACTATGACTCTCGGACTAGGAGGCTTGACTTGCACAGTCCTAATGTGCTGCAGCCCTGGGGACTGGTTGGCCTTTGGAGAACATCTCCAACGCTGACTGTCCTTATGCCCCCTTGGACGAGAGAGTGGGGATGTACTGTGGGCAAGGCATCTCCACTATAATCAAATTTCTGCCCAGATTCCAAAACAACAGCTGCCTCCTCTGCTGTTTTGGAGGTCATCGTCGGACACGACGGACAAACATACAGTACAGGTGTTTGTGTGTGTGTGTGTGGTGTGTGTGTGTGTGTGTTTGTGCGTGCGCGCGAGTGTGTGTGTGTGTGTGTGTGTGTGTGTTGTGCGGGCGCGCGCGTGCGTGCGTGCCCACCTGCGTTCGTGTGTTTATTTTTAATTTTAATTTTATTTTATTCTTTTATTTCGAGGATAATGGAATAACTACTCGTGCTTTTTTTTACCTCCAGTCCTCGTGTGTATGCAATTTTGTCGTCCGTTCCCACTGGCACACAATGGCCTACTCTTCCGAAAAAGTGGAACGGGTTTTAACGTGTGCGCAAGATGTTCTGCGCGCGTTCGCGCTCGGGACCTCAGTTTATAGTCTCATTTCATCTCATATGACTGTGTGTGTGTGTGTGTGTGTGTGTGTGTGTGTGTGTGTGTGTGTGTGTGTGTGTGCGTGCGTGCGTGCGTTCGTGCTTGCGTACGTGCGTGTGTGTGTATGTGGGTGTGCGCGTATAGGTATTGAATATATTGGGGTTTTTTGTTCTTTTTAATCAAAAGAATAACCACTACAATGTAACGCTTTTTCTAGGTTTCTGTGGATTTCAGTTTGCTTTTGTTTTTGCTGCTGTTTTGGTTAGTTTAGTTAAGGTTTGTTGTATATGTTTGTGTATTGAATACATCATTTAAAAATATCAAAGAATAATCACTATAATGTGAATGCCTTTGACAGTTTTCTGTGGCTCTGAGGTGGGTTTTTTGTTTTTTTTGATGTTTTGGGTCTTTTATAGTTGGGTTTTGGGCGGGGGGAGGGGGGGAGGGAGGGAGAAGGGCAAGGGGGTTGAGGTGGTGGTGGCGTTTTCCCGTGTTTAGTGTTTGGTTTTTTTCGTCATTTCTACAGTGATATTTCCGCTTCTTGATTCTACATTCAATATCTGGCTCGAATTCTCTCTCTCTCTCTCTCTCTCTCTC
The DNA here is from genome assembly GCA_028751875.1 of Rapana venosa. Taxonomy (NCBI): domain Eukaryota; kingdom Metazoa; phylum Mollusca; class Gastropoda; order Neogastropoda; family Muricidae; genus Rapana; species Rapana venosa. Next base: position 23,515,237 of record CM054138.1, read on the forward strand.
TCTCTCTCTCTCTCTCTCACACACACACACACACACACACACATACGCGCGCGCGCGCTCGAACGCAAGTGCATGGCTTACTCAAAATTGCCGTATATGGAAATAAATGTTCGACCTTGACTTTCACACACAATCACACACGCACACGCGCACGCACGAACGCACACGCTCGCACGCACGCATGTGCGCGCGCGCGTACACGCACACACACACACACACAAGTCCTTCAGGTGAGACTATAAAACCGAGGTCCCATGTGCGAACACACAGAGAACATCTTGCGGACACGTGTAAAGCTGTTCCACTTTTTGGAAGAATAGGCCATTGTGTGCTGGCGGGAACGGATGATAAAATTACAAATCGCGTACATACGGGGACTAGATGTAAAAGAAAAAGCACACGAGTGCTAAATAGGAAAAAGCAAATTAAAATAAAACACAAACATTCAAATCAGTATCTTTTGTTGTTTTTGTTGGGTTTTTTATATCGAGGTAAATGGAAAAAGCACTAATGTGCTTTTTAGATCCAGTCCCCGTGTGTATGCGGTTTTGTAAATTCTGTCATCTGTTCTCACTGGCACACAATGGCCTACTCTTACGAAAAGCGGAACAAGATTTAACGTGTGCGCAAGATGTTCTGCGTGCGTTCGCACACGGGGCCTCGGTTTATAGTCTCAACTTTAGAACTTTTGGGGAGAGTGGAGTCTGCACTGATGTTAACTCCAGAGGAGTTTTTTTTTTACTACTATATTTCGAGGATTATGGAATAAGCATTCATGTGGTTTTCTTCATCTAGTTCCCGTGTACATGAGATTTTGCAAAGTGTGTGTGTGTGTGTGTGTGTGTGAGAGAGAGAGAGAGAGAGAGAGAGAGAGAGAAGAGAGAGAGAGAGGATGAGAGAGAGAAAGAGGAGAGAGACAGACAGACAGAGAGAGAGAGACAGACAGACAGACAGACAGACAGAACAATAACAAAGGACACACACGCCACACAAAGAGGTGGTGGTGGAGAATATGATGGCATGCAGGGTCATCTCTTGCGTGTGGTCGCTGCCATTTAAAAGTTTTTTCCTCCTTTTTTGATATTTTAAAAAAATGGTGTTTTGTGGTGTTTTTTCTGCCTCCAGTGCGGAAGAATGAACATGATATTACACGCTCTTCCGCCTTTTTCTTTTCTTCTTTTTTTAAAATCTCTTTTTTTCAAATTCAGTTATTTGGCTGGGTCTCTGTTTTCATTCATTTTACGTTTTAGCATCAAGTTTGCGTGGTGGCTCTCTTTCATTCTTGAACACAAAATTCGGGAGGGGAGAGCTGAGGGGGGAGGGGGCACGGGATGTCGGTGGGGTGGGGTGGGATGGGTTGGGGTGGGGTGAGAGGGGGAATGTTAAGGCCTGGTAGTGGGAGCTTTGAGCTTGTGATCTGACGGCTCAGGTTTCATTTAAATATTGTTTTCATTTATTTATTCATTTGTTCTTGTGTTTTAAGGATAAAGGATTATTTATTTATTCATTCTTTTATTTCGAGGATAATGGAATAAGCATTTATGTGGGCTTCTTTTACATCCAATCCCCGTGTGTATGCAGCTTTGTTAAATTTTGTCATCGAGTCCCCGACCAGCACACAATGGCCTACTCTTCCTAAGAGTGGAACAGCTTTTAACGTGTCTGCAAGATGTCCTGCGTGTGTTCGCACACGGGACCTCGATTTAAGAGAAGCCCGTTCAAAGTTTTTTTTTCTTTCTTTTTTACCCTTTTAAACATCAGTACCTTACTCGTGGGGGATGCGGGCGCCTGTCAGTATAAATAGCATTCCCACCTTCTGGAAATTCTGTGCCAGTGGATCGGTGGTCTAGAGGTAACGCGCCTGTCTAGAAAGCGAAAAAGTCCGGGTCGGAAGTGTGCGGTGGTTCGAATCCCGTTTGGGCCCAAAACTTTTCCCTCATCCATTAGACTATGAGTGGTGGTCTGTGCGCTAGTCTTTCGGATGAGACGATAAACCGAGGTCCCGTGTGTTACACAAAATTATTCAGCGCACGTAAAAGAACCCACGGCAACAAAAGAGTTGTCCCTGGCAAAATTCTTTGAAAAAAGCCACTCTTATAGGGAAACAAATACTTTTGCAGAGGATAAAAAAGGGCGGCGCTGCTCTTGTGGCGAAGCGCTCTCCCTGAGGAGAGCAGCCCGAATTTCACGCACAGAAATATCGTGACTTAAAGTGGTATAAATAAAAAAAATTGTTTTTAAGGAATTCCCTCTGTTTCTGCATTGTTCCTTTTCTTCCTGTCACCTCCTCCTTGTCAATCTTCAAACCTTTTCTGGTTCATTTTCCTCCCTTTCTTGTCCAGGGAGACTATAAAAAGACATCAATTCTCTCCCATGACGAATTCGGATGTGCTGGGCCTGACTTGTGAGGCACTTAACGGCAGCGCAACGCATTTTCGCTCATATGACAGACAATAGTTGCGGCCTGAGCTTTTGGCGAAGAAGAAGAAGAAGAAGAAGAAGAAATGTATAGAATTTATATAGCGCTAAATCTTGTAAAGCAACAAATCAAAGCGCTCAGATGACATGATTTTTTTTTATATCAACGATAACGGAACAAGAACTCAGGTGCTTTTTTACATCCAGTCCCCGTGTGTATGCGGTTTTGTAAGTTTTGTCATCTGTTCCCACGGCACACAATGGCCTACTCTTTCGAAAAGCGGAACAGGATTTAACGTGTGCGCAAGATGTTCTGCATGCGTTCGTACACGGGGCTTCGGTTTATAGTCTCATCCGAAGAAGAAGAAGAAGAAGAAGACATTAGTACCTAATCCACTCCTAAAAAAAAAAAATAGTCCTTCGGATCTCTAAAAAACAAGAGGCCCCACGCTGGAACGCATGCAGAACACTTGGAGCACACTTCAAGAAACCGTTCCGCTTTTGGGAAGAGCAGACCATTACGCGTCGGAATGAACGGATGACAAAACTGGAAAAAAAATAGACAAGAAACAAACATCACACTGGCATTGTGTTTGGACAGCAATTGCACAGTTAGAACAGGGTTACTTTAATGGCGGGTATACGGGTCGCATACGCAAAACTTTCACCATTGGTGAACCTCAGAGCTCTAGTCGATGAACGTAAACGCATGCACGAACGCACGAACGCACTCACGCCCGCACACACACACTCACACACACACACACACACGTACACACACACACACACACACACACACGTACACACACACACACACACGTACACACACACGTACACACACACACACACACGCACAAAAATTCGTTCAGGTTTTTTTTCTGGATTCGGAGCTCCCCCCCCCCCCCCCCCCCCCTTCCCCCTCTTTTGTTCATGAAGGTGGCTATCTTTTCGAAACGGATACATCTCTCTCTCTTTCTCTGCAAAACATCTTGCGCACACGTGAAATCTTGTTCCGCTTTTCGTAAGAGTAGGCCATTGTGTGCCGGTGGGAACAGATGACAAAACTGCATACACAAGGGGGACTCGATGAAAAAAACAATAAGTGCTTATTCCATTATCCTCGATATAAAAGAATAAATAAAAGAATAAAATAAATATAAATAAAAAATAAAAATAAAAACGCGCACACAAATTCGTTCATTTTTTTTCTGGATTCGGAGCTCCCCACCCTCTTTTTTCATGAAGGTGGCTATCTTTTCGAAACGGATACATCTCTCTCTCTCTCTCTCTGTCTCTCTCTCTCTTCATTTCTCTTGTCTTTTCTTTCCTTTATGTAGTTCTTTAAAAAAAAAATTTCTCCTGCATTTTTCTTTCTTCTTCTCTTTGCCCCTATCTTCCTTTTTTTCTTCTTTACAAAACATTTCCTGTTGTTTTTTTTTTACCCATTCCTTTTTTCACATCTATGATTTTACTCTTTTTTGGATGCTTGTCCATTTCCATGTTTTATGCTTACCTTTTGCTTGTTTGTTCGTTTATTTAGAAGTCTGGATGATAACAAAAGTAAAATGTCTTCTTTATTCTATAACCCTCAGAAGAAAAAACTTCGTTCCTCGGCTAGAGCTTTGAGGTTCACCAGTGATGAGATTATTGCGTGTGTGACCGTTTTTGCTCTTTATAAGGTAGCGGCATTCCGACTGCGGAGATGAAATCTGAACAATGCATTAGCGTGCATGCGGGTTTATTTATTTATTTATTTTTTTTTACAATTGTCATCCATTTCTACTGGCATGCAATAAGCCTATACTTTCGAAACACGGAGCGGGTTTTAACGTGTGCATGAGATGTTCTGTGTGTGTGTTCGTACACAGAACCTTCGGTTACTAGTTTTATATGATGATGATGATGATGATGATGATGATAATAATAAATGGGATTTATATAGCGCTATATTTTGTAAAACCAAATCAAAGCGCTTGCATTCGACCCCCCACTCTTACACATGCAACCAACAATAATTAACAGTTTTAACAATTTCAAACACACACACACACACACACGCACACAAATAACACACACACGCACACACACACATGCGCACGCACACACACACAGGCGCGCGCACACACACACATACACAGGCGCGCGCGCACACACACACACAGGCGCGCACACACACACACACGCACACTCTCAGATTCTTTCGGATGAGTCTATAAACCGAGGTCCCGTGTGCGAACACAAGCAGAACATCTTGCGCACACGCTAACTCCCATTCCGCGTTTGTGTGCCGGTGGGAACGGATGACAAAGTTTACAAAAACTGCTTACACGCGGGGACTGGATGGAAAAAAGCACATGGGTGCTTATTCTATTATCCTTGAAATAAAAGAATCCCCCCCCCAAAAAAAAAAAAAAACCCCAACCCAAAACCAACAACATCAGAGCATTTTTTGGGAGAAATTAGTCTGTACTGATGTTAACTCCAGGGGAGACAAATCCCCTCGAACAGGCGAGGTGTTGGTTCGAACACTGGGCTGTCAGATTTGCGAGCTCAATAGTCTAACCACTAGGCGATTGTGCCCCAACCCTCAGAAAATATTTCTGGTTTTATTTATTTTTTTGTTCGTTCGTTTCTTCCATTTCACGGTGTAAAAAAATTATAAAAAGAAAGAAAAGAGAAGAGAAGAAAAAAAGAACAAATCTTAAGTGGAACTAGTGAAAAATTTATTTGGTTTCTTCTCGTTTTCGTCTTTGTTGTTAAAGAATGTACATGTGTGTGTGTGTGTGTGTGTGTGTGTGTGTGTGTGTGTGGTGTGTGGTATGTATGTATGTGTGTGTGTGTGTATGTGTGTGTGTGTGTGTGTGTGTGTTTGTTTCAGCATCCCACCGATCTCCGACGGAAATACAGAATCGTTGCACGTGTGCGCTTTTTTTTCCATGAATAAATATATACTAGTTTCATCGAACGCTAGAGCCAAAACAGCTAAATTGATTTTATACACTGAATATTTTATATATTACCCCTCCCCCGTTTTTTTTAATAGAAAAAGCTATGCATATATCTTGATATAATTTCATTCTTTTATTTCGAGGATAGTGAAATACGAGTTCTTGTGGTTTTTTAAACATCCAGTCTCCGTGTGTACGCGTTTCCGTAAAATTTGTCTGGCGTTCCTGCTGGCACACAAAGGCCTACTTCACTGAAAAGCCGAACAGGTTTTAATGTGTGTGCTAGATGTTCTGTGCTAAGTGTTTGACTTAGCATAGCTCAGTGATGCTCCAGTGACTCGTCTTTTCTTAACTGTGCCAAAGAAAAAGGTTCTAACGAAACTGGCTGTATCCAGAAAAACACAAACATTTTGAGTAATAAACGTTCACAATTTATTATATTACATACTTTTGCATGGCATTAAGTTGATAGTACGCTCGTTTCTCTTACACTCATCTACGTCATGATCATGTGGGGTTTGTTTTCGTTTTTGTGGGGTTTTGTCGGGGGGAGGAGGGGGGTGCATTTTTTTAAACCTAGACTTGATCTGCAAACGAAGGACATTTTTGGGGGTATAATCTTGTATCGGATACTGCTTAAAGTCACGATGGCAGATTATTTTTCTTCGAGTCAAAATTCGGGCTGCTCTCTCCGGGGAGAGCGAGTCGCCACAAGAGCAGCGCCACCAGTTGGATTTTTTTCCAAGTCTGCATGCGTATAACTTATTTCGATTGCTCGTATAATTATTTGATGCACGTAGGCGTTTAATTTGCCTCCTGCCTGTGCGCGTTTTATCTATAGTTGCTCATTCTGCTTAAGCATTCTTTTTTTTTTCTTGTCAAGTTTCCCTCAAATGAATTAGCGGTTGTTACAATGATGTATGCCCGTTTCGCCTTACACTCGTTTATTTATTTTTATATCGAGGATAATGGAATAAGCATTCATGCGCTTTTTTACATCCAGTCCCCCCGTGTGTATGCGGTTTTGTCAATTTTTTCATCTGTTCCCACCGGTACACAATGGCGTACTCTTTTCGAAAAGCGGAACATGATTTAACGTGTGCGCAAGATGTTCTGCGTGCGTTGGCACACGGGGCCTCGGTTTATAGTCTCATCGTTTTGTGTTTAGTGTACTTCTTATGGCAATAAACTTTATACGAGAGACACAGAGACTCCTCTGAAAGCCGATACCACAACACAGTAGCTTGGAAACAAGACGCGTGATGGTGGTGCTAGGGCCCTGTCCGTATAAATACCATCTGCTGTAATTTCTGTACTAGGATTTCCATCTTTTCGATCGCTCTGTTTCTGCCTCATCTTTTTTTGTCCTCTGTCACCCCCTTGTTTATCTTCTGACTTCTTGGTTTCAAATTTTCCTGCATTTTCAGAAAGATTTCAAAAGAACACTTCTGCCCCCACACTGTGGTCAGATGCGTATAACCTAAAGTACCGACTCCACTAGTGGAGGAAAAAACCCCAAACAAAGCCAACCAAATCCTCGTTTTTGACTAGTTCCGGCCGCACTTTTTTTCTTTTATAAGGGCATGTTTTCGTTTGATTTAGACTGACTCAAACTGAACATAAGAAAATATGCAAGAAAACAAAAAAGATACTTTGATGAAACTGACTGTATTTAAGAGAAGTAATAAAATACTAACCGATTACAGTGGAAGGAGTTATGTAAAGGTAAAGGAGGTAAAGGAGTCCCATAACCTATAAGGTCGTAGGGGAGCGAGGCGTCAGAGACCTCACTTCTCTAGGGCCAGCATATTGAGGGCGGCGCCCATCTCTCCCTCACTGCTTTACCTTCCCTGACCCTAAAGAGGCAGGTACCCATTTACAGCTGGGTGAACTGGGGAAACTGTACTGAAGCCAAGGCGCGCAAATGGTCACCCATCCAAGTGGTAACCACGCTCGACGCTGCTTAACTTAGCTGGGGGAAAGCGAGTGCTCCGACCACTGAGCTATTCCGTCCCCGGAGTTATGTACCCTAACTAATAACATGTTACGGGCAGGGACTGGGTGTAAAAAAACAACATGCGTATTCCGTATCTTCGAAATAGAATTTGCCTTGCCTCACCTACCTTGCGTAAAATAGAAGGGTAGGGATTGATGATAGTATTAAGAATTGTTCAGTTTTTGCAGGACATCTGACACACATGAACACATAAAATGCTACATATAATATACACTTTATCATCCTAAGAAAAAAACACCCAGGATGGACTTATTGAGTGTACCTGAATGTAAAGACGAGAGAGAGACTGACAAAAATAGAGAGAGGGATAAAGAAGAAGTACAGATAAAAAGGTATGTGCAACCGATATCGTGTGCACATAATTCATACCTTCATGAATGGAACTCTGAACAAAGACCTTAGTTCAGTTTTATTGTGTGCATTATGTATCTAAGTTTATGAGCATGAATATGCGACACACCCAGTCTGAATTTAGCCACTATTCTTTCTTTAAATAAGGTTTCATGGCATGGAAGCACACAAATTGTCGATAAGTTCTATATCTATCACTAGTTTGAATAGGATCATTCCATGCTACCAATCACAATCTTTAACCAGCAATAAATTCTTTAGATGTAAGAAAAGATGGCGTAAAAAGAATCAAATCAAACAAAATAAATTTACAAAAAAGTTGAACAAATTCTGGTCTCAGGATTTTCGCACGCATTTGTATCACTTTCCATCATTCGAATCTTGACTATACATTTAAGTCATACTTAAGTATACTTTTCATATTGTTTTATTTCAGCTGCGAGCCGGCTACCCAACCCTAACTCCAGCCTCTCTTTTTTGGCTGAAGGGGGAGGTAGGCTTTTCCCAATGCTCTGACCAGCAGTGACACAAAGACATACCCACTGACTTTTCCTTTAATTGTGAATTCTCATGACATCACTTTAAATATCTCGGACCATGAGGTGTTCGTTCCCATATGCTGTCAAAACACAGAAGTGACAAAACGCTCAGTTCCAGCCATGTTATCTTTACAGCCAGAAAGCACAGACACCCTTAACAAACAAGTGCAACACATCAGCTTGTAAGCTTTTTAAACATGAGGGAGTTGCGCAAAGTTGGGTTTTTTTCAGCCAATAAAAGTCAGTTGGGTAAAGTGCCAGTGGTGTGTGCTCACCACCTTATTATAAAAAAAGGAATACATCTATCAATTTTGTACAGGGCTGTTAAATACAAGAACAGTGCATCAATACAGGCTACAGCAAATTGAAAACTTATGTTTTCGTTGATTCTCCAAAGGAAAGTGTAACATTTCGTTTCCACCCATTTGAAAGGCTTTGGATTTGATAATCACATGACATAGCTAGTTAAATCGGGCTGCGGTTAATTCATCCACACCTTTGTACATTTCCACTTGGGATTCTAGAACAAGCTTGACTTGGTTCAGGGAAAAAAGAGGGTTTTGAATTAAGCTGTTTTAACAATTGAAGGAAATTACTTATAACACTCGAATCCCCCAAATCTGAACATGCTACTGGCAAATGGGGTTTCCCATTCACCCATCCATAAAAGTCTATTTGAAAGCTGCTTCAAATGCGATATATTACAACATAATACACATACAACTAATTTTGACCCTGGAATAGAAAATAAGGGGAAGGGTAGCAAACAATGCGGATGACATTAACTGAATATGTAAAAAGAAAAATACCGACATATAAATTTGTAAGCATCGTCTAATTCATTCAAGAAAGGGCAATGTGTTTGGAAGAACATTAAGAGAGCTTCATTGGATCGCACTTAGCAGGATTATTACGCTTGCTGTTTATTTAGAAAAAGAAAACTAATGGAAGTTAAGCAGCACAAGGGTGAAAGAGAAACCTCACAACAAACAGGTCCCTTACAGCTGGACACTAGATCACCCCAAGACAGGCACATGCTGCATGAGCAAAACCATGGAGTTACAGCAAAATGATGTCAGGCTATGGTGTGATGTTGATCTATAGATATATGGTAACACAGCAGTTGACACCTTAACTTTTCCTTCTAGAAAATAACATCGACAATACACTGCTTCACTTTGTGCTCAGTAATTCAAATTATGTAAAAAAAAGAGTACAAAACCGCATACACACGGGGACTGGATGTAAAAAAGCACATGAGTGCTTATTCCATTATCCTCGATATAAAAGAATAAATAAAAGAATGATAAAAATTAAGTACATCAAAAAATAAAAATGAAAGGAACATCGCATTTGGTAATTTAATCCAAGAAACTATTCTAAAATCTTTTAATACAAAAATCTCAACGATGTCAGCGACAAGAAAAGCGGAAAAGCCAAGCGCTTTAAACACAAGACTAGCTGTTCACCAGCACTCCTTGCTGAAATGCACATTTTCCTTATGCAAACCAAACAGCAAAAACAAAACAAAACCCACACACAACCAAAAAAAACCCAACATAATTGATACAGTCAAGTTTTGTAAAACAGTTTCAAAGCAGTTGACGAGCAGCCACAAAAAAATACCGCTCACACTAAACCATTTTCCCCTAGTTTTACAAAACCCAGTTTTATGAGAGCACAAAAGTCAAAAGCGAAAACAAAGGCTGAACACAAAAAAAGCAGACCCCAACCTGTGTGCCACACTATCACGGCAGTGGATCAGCTGGAAGACATTATTTCTCAGCATTTGCTTCACTGGATTTTAAAAAAATTTGAAGTAAAGTTTCACACGTGCAGAAAAGAAGCAGAAGTTAACATAACTGACACACTGCAAAAGTTTAACAAATGCCAAAATCCCCAATAAAAACATTCATGAATGAGCACTGGGTTGAGAAATCTTCCACTTTAGTCTTAACAAGAACACCTAAATTCTTAGAGAGCCTCCAGCCTTTCTTCCACTACTTATTTTTTTCGTTCTTTCCCGATTTCTTTCATCTTTTCCCATTATTTCAACTACATTGGGAGGACACCGACCTCCAACATTTTTCATTTCAGATAAGTATAACAAAACAAAAAATAAAACGACCCGATAAGAGTATATTTGTGCTCCTAATGAAATATGTACTTGCACAAATACATGTATATTGTCTTTCAATGGGCTGGGAGTGATAATAAATGTGACCTTGGTAATTTCAAGTCCCTGACCTATGGCAAAGCAAAACCAAAACAGAAATAACGGTACAGCAATACAAAATAACGGCAATCTTGTACACATAGAACGAAAGGCAAAAATGTTTGTCTCATACTAGATATTGTAAGCTAAAAGAAAAAAAAGCCTTTTCTAATGCAAGGTTTCAAATCAGATGTACAAAAAACCCGATGAATCAGAATATTTCAGTCTTTTTTATGTTGACATTCCCTAGCTCTTTTCCAAAGTGAATTTTTTATGTCAATGTTGGTTACAACTGTAAAAACCACCATTTAAGGGAATTTCTTTAAACTAAACACACAGAGAACATAGAATTCATGCTGCTAGTTCATTAACACCCACATAACACCCCTTCCAACACACACACAGGTATGCAACTTTTGTGCTGACTGCACAATATAGCATACATTGGTTATGACAAGTACCTGTGGTACATCATTCCATAGAATAGGCTGCAGCACACATTCCTTCACACACACATACTCCAAACTGACCTAAAATACTTTCTATCCCCCTTTTAAAGAATGCCCATTTCTGTAATCCATTCTCACCTTCTCCCAGTGAATATTCAGTTATGCATTATAAACTTATGAGCCCCGACTTCTGTTTTTAAATAAACGTTTTTTTCTCAACCCCCCCCCCCCCCCTTCCCTTTCAATGATTATTTCATCGTACGTTCTAAGATCAGCTCCCTCTACTTTTGCATTATTTTGTTTTATAATCCTCCCTGGCCCGAACCCTGCTCCGAACCTAATTAGAAACTGACTGCCTTCCCCCTATCCCCATCATCCGTCATTACACCCATTTCTCCATCCCTATACACCACATTTTAACCACCCGAACTTTAATTTCCTTTTCCCTAAAAATCTAGCACCTCGCCTCCCACCATCTTTTGGCCGAGAATATAAACTTTGTGCAATCGCAGCATCTTGCACACACATTGACATCTGTTCCACCTTTCGAAAGAGTAGGCCATTTTGTGCTAGTGGCTATGAATAACCAAATCATATGAACATGGACCAGATTTGAAAACGCACCCGAGTACTTATTCCTTTATTCTCAAAATAAAAGTGCCGCCCCATAAAATGTTCAGCCATTGTGTCAGTATATGCCACCGTGTTATCTGCCTGCCTATTGTGTCCACATGTAGGGCCAGGGTTAGAGTTAAGGTTAGTGTTAGGATTAGTGTTAATAGTTAATAACAAACGGGAAAGGTTTGTCTGTCAGCTGGTTGGTCTGAATGTTAGAAAGCATGTGGACACAACAGCACTTAGTGTGTAGCTATAGACACAATGGCACATAGCTTGCAATAGTATGGAGCTTTAAGTCAGAAATCGTCAGTCCTAGCGACAGTTAAGGCTGTGCACTGGACTTCAGTATTAGATTTCCCGTTTTGTTATCAAATTGATTTTAGGCCCTAAATATTTTTAACAAACTGCATTCATAAAAAAAAGAGCCCAAAATAAACGATAAAATTATCAGCCAGTTTTTTTTTCTATCCCCAGTGGTCTATGCATCAGTACCCCTTACCCCCCCCCCCCTTTTTCCCCCACTTTCTTGCCTATTGTTCCAATCCGATGTCTCCACCCCACTAATACCCCTTTACACACACACACACACACACACACACACACACACACACGCACACACACACACTCTCACTTAAATGATACATTAATGTTTTATGAAATCTAAACTTTACATTTAAAAACAAGTTTATACTACCATTCAATCTGAATGTGCTCGATACTACAGATCATTCATAGTCCTGTTTAAAATCCTATTTAACTAAACTTTTGGTTAATGGGTAGCCACTAAACCGTTGCTCTCTTACAACACAAGCCACACAAAATCGAGATCCACTTCAAGCTCAAAATGTTTAACCCAAAACATGGAAAACAAAGACAAATCCTTTTAACACACCAAGAAAAAAACACACCAACATTTACTTTGAATTAATAAGATTCACTTCAAATTCAAGATGACTAATCGACCTTGTAACAGATAAGACACTAATTCCCTCGGATGTCAAATGCCATGTTGCACAAAGTTTTTTTGCTTAGGGCAAATAGCAGGCAGTATCCAGGATATTTATTTCATAGCAAATTTTTTTTAATGCATACGTTAGATAAAAACCAAAAAGCACCATCCCTTTTCTTGTACTTATTAAAAAATATCTGACTTTTCTGTTTATTCTTTATTTTTTCTCTGTGCGTGTGTGTATGTGCGCACGTGTGTGTGTGTGTGTGTGTGTGTGTGTGTGTGTGTGTGTGTTCTTTGAGGGGGGGGAGAGGGGGTAATCTTTTCCCCTTTGTTTCCATTTTCTTTTTAAAAATAAAACAGACAAAAAAACAAACAAAAACGGGCATAGTCCTCTTCACGGTTGACTGTGTGCATTTTTCATGTGCCAGTGTTCCACTGTGACGAGATCTGAAGTGTTCCAGAATGATATCTTAAGTGTTCCATGGCGATGAGATCTGAAATGATCCACGATGATGAGATCCGAAGTGTTCCACGATGATGAGATCCGAAGTGTTCCACGTTGACGAGATCTGAAGTGTTCCAGGGTGATGAAATCTGAAGTATTTCAGGGTGATGAAATCTGAAGTGTTCCACAGTGACGAGACCTGAAGTGTTCCACAGTGACGAGATCTGAAGTGTTCCACGATGACGAGATCTGGAGTGTTCCACAGTGACGTGATCTGAAGTGTTCCACGATGACGAGATCTGGAGTGTTCCTCGGTGATGAGATCCGAAGTGTTCCTCGGTGATAAGATCTGAAGTGTTCCAAGCAGTGGTGAGATCTAAAGTGTTCCACAGTGATGAGATCCGAAGTGTTCCATGGCGATGAAGAGATCTGAAGTGTTCCACTTTGATGAGATCCGAAGTGCTCCACGGTGATGAGATCTGAAGTGTTTCACGGTGATGAGATCTGAAATTTCAAACACATTTAGAGATGCTGATACGCAATCTATATTTTTTGTAGTTATTTCAACTTTGTAATCCACTCATCCAAGCATTTTTAGTTTTCATTTCAGGGTTATAGCTCTACCAACCAAAATAAAGCCAAACCTGGGCTGCTGTCACCTCATTCAGTTTCAGTGGCTGCTATAACAGTTAAATCAAACACAAAGCCATCACCACACTAGTGCTTAGAGCATTGCACTCGAATAATGGCGTAGGTTCGAGCCTCATAGAAAAAAAATTGAGATTTTCCCTTGGGAGTTGAGATCAGTACATACTTCACTTCCCTGAAGGTCCTTTGGATGAGACTAAACCGAGAGGTCCTTTGGATGAAACTCCAAACCGAGAGGTCCTTTGGATGAGACTAAACCGAGAGGTCCTTTGGATGACTAAACTGAGATGTCCTTTAGTCTCCTTTGGATGCGACTCTACAGAGAGGCCCTTTGGAAGAGACTAAACTGAGAGGTCCTTTGGTTGAAACTATGGGGTCCTTTGGATGAGACTATTAGATGAGGGGTCCTTTAGATGAAACTATAAACTGGGGGATCCTTTGGGAGAGACTATAAACAGTGGTCCTTTGGAAGACTTGAAAGTGAGAGGTCCTTTGGAAGAGACTATACCATCAAGGTCCCATTTGTAAACGCATGCAGAACATTTTGCTTATGTTAAAACCCATTTTCTTTTCGGAAGAGTAGGCCATTGCATGCCAGCAGGAACGGACGACAGTTTATTTTAAAAAGACCTGTATGCACCCTACTGGTGATTTGTTTAGACATCTCCAAAGTAAGAATACAGCTACCTGAAATGATGGGCAAATGGTGGCATATGCAAAATCTTACCATTGCTGAGCCTTGAGCTCTAAAGAAATGTCTCCATCCCCCCAAAAAATTCCTCTTCATATGGGCGTCGGTTTGTATCTCGGTAAATGTCTCTGGTGAATTAAAGAATTTTTTGTATAATAAGGTGACCTTAAGTAAAGACCGTCTAGAATCGTATTTCCTTTCACGTATAAAATACGCATACCATGATCAAATATTCATGTAAAAGATCTCATAAGTTGTCATGGTTTGGCTGGTTAGGGAAACAATTGTAAATATTTGTTTCATTCTTTTATTTCGAGGATAATGTAATAAGCACTCGTGTGCTTTTTTACATCCAGCCCCTGTGTGCATGCTCTTTTGTAAATGTTGGCCCCCCCAATAGTATGGACCATGAGAGGTGGTCTAGGTGCCAGCATGCACTACATCCTTGCAGAGGGATGGGCTGCACAAGGTCCTACTTGCCCAAAAGACATGGTCTAACAATTCAGTGTAGTGCCCCAATGACTCCACAGGGAGTTAGGGGAGTGGAGAAGAAACTAGGAGGAGAAGACAGTTTCAAAGTGATGGCTGAAGCCATAATTTTTCACTATCTGGTCTTGTCAAAATGTGACCTCTTGAATGTGACATGTAGGCAGGCATGTCATTTGTGTCTGGACTGACCATAGACAAGAGTGATTCTAACACACTACATTTAAAACATTTTCAACAAATACTGGCTCTCAAAAATACAGAAAAACCGAAGGTGGAAAAGACAAAGACACACATAAAGACAGATAAACCAAAATGAAAACGCAAATTACATAACACAAACGCTCAATGATTGACAAATCAAACAGTCAAACAGGTAAATGACAAAGACAAATGCAGAACACACACTGACATACACAAGACAGACAAATCACATATGGTTCTCACCTGCTCTGTGACGTAGCGGCGCCCAACAAAGACTTCACTGTTACTGTCCTAAGTCTGGATTCATGTCAGCAGTTCGTTAATGTCACCTTAGATGAGGTTTCTTGGGACGCGTAGGTCGAGGTTTTTTTCCCCCTCAAGCTGGAGTGTCTTCAGTTTTTCCCAGTAGCACTGCTATGTCATGGTCAGTCCATTCTTTTATGATGTCTGTCCAAGTCTTCTTCAGCCTGCTCCTGTGTTGTCCTCCCTGGTTTGTCCCTTGCAGGGTAGTCCTTGCAGTAGAGTTCTATATTGCCTTGTCATGGTCGGTTCATTCATTCATGTTCTCTTGGGGGAATGCTGCCTACCTCTTGTCTTCCTCTAGGTCCAAGTGTCCTCTGAGGGATTCATTCTTGGCAAGACAGTGGCTAGGCTAGACCAAGCCACTGTGCTCCTCTTTGCAACAGGCAGGTGGGGTTCTTGTAGCGCCCCTTTTATGACAGCTCTCCGGAGTCTTATGGCACCTGGAAACCAGACACATATCTGTAAGATGCTGACAAGAAGGGTCATGGTGTGAGGCAAGTTTCTTGGCATTCAATTCCAGTGCATGCAATAAGAAAGATAACTGCTGACTCAAGGCCCTGAAAGTTTCATTGCCTAAATGTTACAACCATGTGATCTCATCACTTTTCCAACAGTTAAGTCTACAAAAATCTTTGTAAAGCCACATATAATTTGTTATGCGCCTTTTATAAGAAACTTCCCCAAACAAAGTGATGGACCGGGAAAGTTCTGATTTCAAAATAATCAGTCAAAATGTCACTGCTTTGAACATGACTCCTCACTAACAAACACTACTGCCAAGTCAGTGACAACCAGAACTAAAGTGCATAAATATCATCCATGTCTTATAGACATAGTAACACTGAATTATTCACTGCTATAGAACTAGATAAGTTTAAGACTCACTTAAAGAGCACCTCCCCCCTCCCAATGAGATCACAGCTTTACAATATTATTTATATATATATATATATATATATATATATATATATATATATATATATCTGTCAAGCCGTAGGCAAAGTATCCCATACCCACACGCGTGAATCACACACACAAATGAACAACAAATCCCGTTCAAGACAGCTGAAATACAGTGTCTATCTATACTCATGTACTTACCAGTCAGATCTTGATGACAGAAGGGCAGTAGATCAAGCAGATTGCACCAGTACTGGAGACACCGCTTCCCTAGAACTGCCATGTGATAGCATGACCACTTTCACCCTAATTATATTAAGACTTCTGCAGACCGATGAATTAAAAAGAAAAGCAAAGACGGTTTGGAAAACGCTTAAAGGAGTGTGAGGGAGTGACAGTCACTGGACAAGAATGTGCCAGTAAGCATTCGAATTCTGAATTCACAATGATGTTGACTCCCTAGTTTTTACATTTTCTTCGAATTACTTGCCCGATTGTCATTGTTATGAGTAGTAAATACATAATTGTGTGTGTGTGTGTGTGTGTAATAAGTGTCTTCTAGTCAATGGTCTTAAAACTCATTGAATTCATATATTGGTGTATGGTGTGTGTGTGCGTGAGTGTGTACGTGTTGTGTATGTGAGTGCGTAAATATTAAGTTTCTATGTCTTCCAATCAATGCCTTTTTGTTTTTGTTTTTTGTCGGTTTTTTAAACATTGTGTTCACAATTGATGTGTGTGCGTGTGTATGTGTGTGTATGTGTGCGTGCGCATGCGCGCGTGTGTTTGTGTGTATTCGTGACATTTTTATTTGAAGTCATTTTGGAATGTTTTAACCAATATGAAATATAACTTTGTGTCTTGAGATTTTTTATGCGTAGCAATCTGCCCGTCAGTATTGTAATTGCCCTTTATGGGATGATTAACGTTTTTGACTTGACTTTGACCTATAAAAAGAAGCGAGCTACGCACAAGTCCTGAGCTACCCTCGGTCCCATTGCAGTACCTGTCCATATAACTACCATGTAGGGCAGCCTTCAGAGCCCATGATCAGACTGACCAGCCACCTCCAGACCCACAGCTACAGACTTTCCGACTGATTTAATGTCATGGTCATCTTCACTATCCAAAAAAAGACTTATCGAGATTTGTCAGTGCCTTCAAAGAGGATCATTTCAGGACACCAGGATTACTGTTACTAAGATTGCTGCTTTTTGATTTCTTGCTACAATTTTTTTTTTTATTGTTTAGGGGGTTGTTTGCATTTAAAAGGTTTTTCATTTTAAAGGGGGAAGGGCTAGTTTAGGTTTTCTAGTGGATTTTGTTTTGTTGAGGGGGGCGGAGGATGTTTTTGATTTAATGCTTTTATTTTTATTCTAAGGTTTTTGGTCCCTTTTTGTTTTATTTTCCGATTTAGTTCTATTTTGGGTTTGGTTTGGTTACATGTAGTTTCACTTGGTTTAATTTTTATTTATACAGTTTGATTTGGTTTACTTTGTCCCTTGGCTTTATATCGGTTTAGTTTTAGTTGGTTTAGCTTTATTCACGGTTTGGTTGGGTGTTTTTTTTGCGGTTTGCTATAGTTTTATTCACGGGTTGGTATAGGTTTACTCACGGGCTGGTATAGGTTTATTCACGGGTTGGTTTAGGTGTATTCGCAGTTTTGTTTACTTTTACTTGGTTTAAGTTGCTGCTTGGTTCAGTTAGTTGGTTTTTTCCGTTGTTTAGTTTTATGCACGATTTGGTTTAGTTTTATTCACGGTTTGGTTTAGTTTTATTCACGGTTTGGTTTAGTTTTATTCACGGTTTTAGTTTTATTCACGGTTTGGTTTAGTTTTATTCACGGTTTGGTTTAGTTTTATTCACGGTTTGGTTTAGTTTTATTCACGGTTTGATTTAGTTTTATGCACGGTTTGGTTTAGTTTTATGCACGGTTTGGTTTTATGCACGGTTTGGTTTAGTTTTATGCACGGTTTGGTTTAGTTCATGATTTTGTTTAGTTTTAAATGGGATGTTTTTCTCCGGGTAAAAAAAATCTTATGAACTTTGTGGTTTAAAAATGGTATTTCCTTTAAAAAAGAACATTTTTAATTTCAAAGTCGCTTTTTTTACTTATAATTATTTTAACTTCGTGATGCTATCAATTACCTACTTTACGTCAGTTTACGTTTTTATCTATTCAGTTTAGTTTCATTTAATCTTTTAGTTTCTATTGAGTCAATTTCCTTTTTCGTTTTTCTAACAGGGGCTATTAAAGCAATCAAATCTGGTGTCCAGTGATCATCTTATTTATTTATATCGAGGATAATAGAATAAGCACTCGTGCTTTTTTTTACATCCAGTACCCGTGTGTATGCGGTTTTGTAAAAATTTTTCTTGTTTCCACCGGCACACAATGGCCCACTTTTCCGAAAAGCGGAAGAGGATTTTAACGTGTGTGCAAGATGTTCTGCATGAGTTCGAACACGGGGCCTCGGTTTATAGTCTCATCCGAAGGCAACTGACAGGTCATCGTGCCATGAAGCATTCCCTAATGCTGAAGAAGATAAAACAATGTGATCAGAACAGCAGAAAACGTTAGTACAGTGACATGAACTTCCTTCTGCAAGTACTACACAGATGTGTCTTCAGCTACTTTTTAAAAATAAAATGCCCAAGAACTAGGGAGGTGGCAATTGCTGGTCTGCAGTTTACCGGCTCAGCTTTCTGTAATCGAGTTTACGTTACGCTGCAAATGTCCACAATTATCGGCTACAATTTTTTTAAAAATTCTTTCCCTAGAAATGTTTCAGATGCGAGGATCATACTATACAACGTTCCTGTTTTCGCGATAATGAAGTGTTTGAAGTTTTTTTCCCCCTTTAAGTTTACGACTCCCCTCTCTAACCAAGCTGCCATTAACGTTGTCAGCTCATTTACCCAACCATGAAGTCTCTGCATACAGTATTCTTGGAAACCTCGCACTGGGAGTGTTTATGTATCAGAAGTAAAACTTAAAAGCCGTACACAAGTTTTTATTTAGACAGAGCTTTAGTGAAGGTTTTCTGTACCGATTGTTCTCTGCAGAAGCTCAATAAAGGGTAAGGTTATTCATGCTATCACACTGGCAATACCGGGAAACTGTACCCCTGTACTAAAGCACTTCCATCTTGCGTTTTCTGATCAGCAGGTTCACGACTGCAGGCCAGTGTAGATCTGGTGACAAACATGTGTACAAAACTTAATAATAATAATTGGAACTTATATAGCGCTATATCTTGCAAAGACAAATCAAAGCGCAACTTTGTATGTATGTATGTGTGTTTGTGTGTGAGTGCGTGCGTGTGTGTGTTGAAATTCATGTACAGGTGTTTACAAAATGGGTCTTATTATCCAATTTCTTCTTGAACAGGCATGTGTTACCAGACTTTTAATTTGGCTATAAACTAATCACTACTAATTAAAACCAAGTTTTCAATGAATACAGATGAACACTGTGTATGTGTGTGCGTGCGTGTATGTGTGTGTGTTTACCTTATTCAGCCAACAGATACATGCCATTGCCGAGTTGTTAAGACTGACTTCACTCTAATAGATCATGAAGACGTGAGTTCGAATCTCGGCAGCGTCTGGTGAATTACGGGTGGGGATTTCTTTTTTATGATCTTCCAGCTCAAATTCAAGTGCAGACCTGCCAGTGACGATTTTTTTCGTCTATATACACATGCAGAAGAATGTGCACGGTTAGCATCTCGTAATTTCAAATATGTAAATATTATCACAAGTAGTCATAAAAAGATTACACTTACCTTAAAACAGCAGGAGCGGGGAACAAAATGTCGTGTCTGCCCCAGTTGTAGAAGCAAATTTGAATCAGCCGCCGCCAACGGAACAGTGAAGTGCGCAGGTCCAGTAGGCTTTAAGTCAGCGCCCTCTGTTGGTGAACAGAAATCATTTTCCACGTGCATCACGCATCATGGGTGTCTCACTGTGTCGCTAGGCCTAGTGATTAGAGCAATGCGTATGCGTTGAGCTCTCTGTCTGGCATCTTGAATTCAAGCCACCACAGAGACACCCGTTGATAGGGAAATTTCCTTTGAAATTTAACATCAGTGCCCACTCCACTCCCCTCAAAACCCTTCAGATGAGAATATAAGCCGATGTCCTAAGAGCGAACGCATGCAGAACATCTCGCACCCACGTTAAAGCTTGTTCCGCCTTTTTGGAAGAGTAGGCTTTTGTGTGACGGTAGAAAGGGATGACAAAATTTACATAACACACGCACAAGGGGACTGGAGGTTAAAAAGAACCCAACATAACACGTAACTGCTTAATCCACTATCTTTGAAAAAAAGTTTAAATGAAATAGACAAATAAAAAAATACAATTATAAACGCACCTGCCTAGAAAGCAAAAGTTCCAGGTCGGAAGTGTGCGGTGGTTTTAACCCCGTTTGGGACCAAAACTCCCCCTCCACCCCACCCCATCCAATAGTACCATGAGTGGTGGTCTGGCTGCTAGTCTTTTGGATGAGACAATAAACTGAGGTACCGTATGCTAAACACAATTATCTAGTGCACGTAAAAGAATCCACGACACCAAAAGAGTCGTCCCTGGAAAAATTCCGAGGAAAAAGTTACTCTGATAATAGGGAAACAAATACAGTTGCAGACAGGGAAAGGAAAAAAAAGGTGGCGCTGCTCTTGTGGCGACGCGCTCTCCTTGGGCAGACCAGCCCGAATTTCCCGCAGAGGAATCTGCCGTGACTTAATGTAGTGTGAAATGATATTAAACTTTTTTTGTTTAATCTTTTTATTTTATTTCGTGGATAATGAAATAAGCATTCGTGTGCTTTTTACATCCAGTCCTCGTGTGTATGCACTTTGTAAATTTTGTTATCAGTCCCACCGGCACACAATGACCTACTCTTTCAAAAAGCGGAACAGGTTTTAACGTGTGCGCAAGATGTTCTGTGTGCATGTTTATAAGTCTCATACGAAGGACTTTGAAGGGGGAGTGGAGTCGGTACTGATGTTAATTCCAAAGGAAAAATCATCTCGAACGAGATTTGAACCCGAGTCAGCAGATCACAGACAAGCAGCCACGCAAACACCAAGGCAGCCAGAAGTACCGTGCAGGCACTCAATTAATGATAACAGCCCATTGATATGCTGCTGTTGCTGCTGCTGTTTCAGCTGGAGTTTGACATGGTTGCCTTCTATCTCTCACATTTTCTCCACATGATATATGATTCCTGGAACACATCAAAAGGAAGTGTTTGTGTGGAGGGGGTGGATGTGTGTGTGTGTGTGTGTGTGTGTGTGTGTGTGTGTGTGGTTTTTGTTTTCTATTCTATGGGAGCATTGAATGTGTGCATTAGCGCGCGCGCGCGTGTGTGTGTGTGCATTCTTGTGTGTGTGTATGTGTGTGTGTGTGCGTCTGTGTGTGATTGTGTGTGTTGTTGTTGTTGTTGTTGTTGTTTTCTATTCTATGGGGGCAATGGATGTGTGCATTAGCGTGTGTGTATGTGTGTGTGCCCGCGTGTGTGTTTATGTGTGTGTGCGCGCGCGCGCGTATTTTTCTCCAGGTCCTGTACGCGCGGATCTGTGATCTAAGAGAAGTAACTCTGTTTTAAAACAGGCCAGAAAGAGTTCTCTCTCTCTCTCTCTCTCTCTCTCTCTCTCTCTCTCTCTTATTCCTGTTTATGTTTACTTAAAAAAATTATGTTTTTCATGTATGAAATTAGATTGGGATGAATTTGCATGGAAAGTCCATCATCAATGTATGTATTTTTTCTTTCTTTATATCATTCTTCATGCTATGTATTGCACATTAATTACTTTCGATTTTTTTTTTCAGAGGGCTGGATGTAAAAAAGCTATTGTTATGCTTATTCTATAACCCTCTATAAATAAAATTTGTTCATTGTTCATTGTTCATTGTTCATTGTTCTCTCTCTCTCTCTCTCTCTCTCTCTCTCTCTCTCTCTCTCTCTCTCGAACGCCAAATTGGTGTAAGATATGGAAAACAGCTAGTATCACACATTGTGGAAATCTTTATTTTGCTTTTTGCAGATGATGTGGGTTCTTATTTTAACAACTCTTGGAGGTTTATAAAACCAACTGAATGTATTTTGAATAATATTGTGATGATTTGAACTTAAATGCTAGGTCTGATAAAAGCAAAGTAATGGTCTATAGAAAAGAAGGTTTTCCCTGGAAAAAATAACAATGGGTTTACGATAATTTCAAATTAGAAGTGGTAAACAAATAATTATTGTTATTTCGGGTTTAATTTCACGACACAACTTAGTGCTATACTGCGCACAGATCACCTCGAGAAAGAAAGCTGTTGTAGGACTAAGTTGGTTTTCAACAAGTATAAAGAAATTAACGCTGAAATATTTTTCAAGATCTTTAACATCAAACTAAAGCCAATTTTACTCTACTCATTATATGGCGAGGCACTAAAACAACAGTCATACACGCAAACTTCTCATTCAGTGGTGCAATTTCAATCTCACAGTGATTCCCAGGTGGGATGAGTGAGTCAGAGTACACGTTCTGGGTGCCCTTCAGAGTGTTACGCAGGAGAACGCACAACAACAACAACAACAACAACAACAACAACTGTACTCATCAGAGATATGGGGGTTACATAAATTGGAACACAGAAAAAGTTCACATAATAATAACAGTAATGATAATAATAATAACAATGATGATAATAATAATAATAATAATAATAAATAATAATAATAATAATAATAATAATAACAACAACAACAACAATGATGTTGATGATGATGATGGTGATGGTGATGATGATGATGATGATGATGATACATGGATTTTATACAGCGCTATATCTTGCAAAAAAACCCACCAAACCCCAAATCAAAACAAAATCAAAGTGCTTTCATTCGTCCAATTGATGATTTGATTTCATCCAATCTACCTGACTGTTTGCAAGAGATTTTTGGGAGTATCACGGAAGACTCCAAACAAAATGATAAAGAGTGAGGTGGAAAGAATATCCTCTTTACATTACCTCCAATGTAAAGGCTATTAGATACTGGTTTTAATTACTAAAAATGAATCCCGTTAGGCTACCATAATATGATGCTTATTCAATGCTGCTATACAGAATTCAGTTTTGTGTGGCTTCAACAGGAAGTTGGTGACGTTAAAGCTTCTTTTAATGTCTGTTTTAACAAAGACTGCTTGGTATATTTATCCAGAAATGGTACAGTACAATCAGGGACCGAGACAGTTATGGCGGTTATAGGCATTTCAAAACAGGATTTGCTAAAGAAGAATATCTTCTACAGATAGAGACTTACTTTCTTTAGCGTTGCTGTGTCACAGACCTGTGAGATGTAATGTTTTGTCACTTAACAACAATGTTCATGGATATAGTGAATGGAATCTAAATAAAAAGAAACAAGTCCATTTTGTAAACCAAAAGTTGATGATGAAAAAAACATTTCCTTTATAAACGTTTCACATATAATGATTTGAGATTCAAATGTTTAAATGATTGTGTTGATACACCATTACATGATCCGCTTAAAACAGAACACAGAAACAGTAATCACAGTTTGTCTGCCTATATCTCTGATGTCATCAATAAGAGAAAGAAATTGTTGTATTAAGATTACAGCTATAATTGTGTTATAATTTTAAGTAATAATAATAATATTATTATGATAATGAAAATAATAATAATAATAATAATAATAAATGGAATTTATATAGCGCTATATCTTGTAAAAACAAACCAAAGCCGCTTGCATTCGACCCACTCCTACACATGCAACCAACATAATTAACAGTTTTAACAAAATTCAAACACTGATTTTGTTCCAGACATAAAAAGGTTTACTTAGAATAATATTGGGGACTAATTGTTGGATAGAGCTGTCCTTTTATAAGTGTGTACATTGTCTTCATAATCTCAATCAGAGAAACGGAGCTAAAGATGAAAGTTTATTTTCTCTGAGACTTTTGCCTACTGTTTAGCACTGTGAACTTCTCTACCAACATCATGAACTTAGAGCGCGCGCGCGCGCGCTAGAGAGAGGAAGAGAGAGAGAGAGAGAGAGAGGAGAGAGAGGGAGAGGAGAGAGAGGGAGAGAAGAGAGAGAGGAGAGGAGAGAGAGAAGAGAGAGAGGAGAGAGAAGAGAGAGAGAGAGAGAGAGAGAGAACGAGAGAGAGAGAGAGAAAGGAGAGAGAGAGAGAGAGAGAAGAAGAGAGAGAGAGAGAGAGAGAGAAAGCGAGAGAGAGAAGAGAGAGAGAGAAAGAGAGAGAGAGAGAGAGAGAGAAAGAGAGAAAGCGAGAGAGGAGAAAGAAGAGAGAGAAAGCAGAGAGAGAGAGAGAGAGAGAGAAAGCGAGAGAGAGAAGCGAGAGAGAAAGCAGAGAGAGAGAGAGAGAGAAAGAGAGAGAGAGATGAGAGAGGAGAGAGAGAGGAGAGAGAGAGAGAAAGCGAGAGAGGAAGCGGAGAGAGAGAGCAAGAGAGAGAAAGAAAGAGAGAGAGGAGAGAGGAGAGAGAGAGAGAGAAGAGAGAGAGAGAGAGAGAACGAGAGAGAAGAGAGAGAGAGAGAGAAGAGAGGAGGAGAGAAGCGAGAGAGAGAGAAGAGAGAGAGAGAAACGAGAGAGAGAGAGAGAGAGAGAAGAGAGAGAGAGAGAGAGAGAGAGAGAGAGAGAGAGAGAGAGAGCGAGAGAGAAAGCGCGAGAGAGAGACAGAGAGGCAGGGAAAAAGAGAGAGAGAGAGAGACAGAGAGAGAGAGAGAGAAGCGAGAGAGAGAAGGAGAGAGAGAGAGAGGAGGAAGCGAGAGAGAGAGAGAGAGAGAGAGAGAGAGAGAGAGAGAGAGAGAGAGAGAGAGGAGAGAGAGAGAGAGAGAGAGAGAGAGAGAGAGAGAGAGAGAGAGGAGAGAAGGAGAGAGAGGAGAGAAGGAGGAGAGAGGGAGAGAGGAGAGAGAGAGAGAGAGGAAGAGAGAGGGGAGAGAGAGAGGAAGAGAAACTCTTAAAAGAAGCAGACGTCTGGTCTGTTTAAACAGAGTTATTTCTCTTGGACCACAGATCTGGGCAAACATGACGGGCAGTACACATACACACCCACACACCCACACCCACGCACGCACACACACACACACACACACACACACACACACACACACAAACACACACACACACACGCACGCACGCACGCGCACACCCACACCCACACACACACGCCATGCGAACACAGCTAAAACCTGTTCCCAATTTCAGTCGGCATATCAAAAGTATCAAAATTGCCCAGTTCCAGCAGATTTGCATCACTTTTGTGTTTACCTTGTCTCCCAGAGGGCACAGAGTCATTGTTTCTCACTCTAATATTATTCACTATGATCGTAAGGAAGGAAGGTAGCAGGATGGTTAAGACGTTTGCCTGCCAACAAGTAAACCGTGAGGTTCTGGGTTCGATTCCCAGCCTCGCCCTTTCTTCCCAGTTTGACCAAAAAATCGAACTGAATGTCAAAGTCCTTCGGATGAGACTATAAACCGAGGCCCCGTGTGCGAACGCATGCAGAACATCTTGCGCACACGTTAAATCCTGTTCCGCTTTTGGAAAGAGTAGGCCATTGTGTGCCGGTGGGAACAGATGACAAACTTTACAAAACCGCATACAGACGGGGACTGGATGTAAAAAAAGCACATGAGTGCTTATTCCATTATCCTCGATAGAAAGAAAGAAGCAAACAAAAAACCAAATGAGCGCTTTGATTTGTTGTTTTACAAGATTCAGCGCTATATAAATTCCATACCTTATTATTATTATTATTAAGTGCAGGTATGCAAACCGGCTTGCTGTCACTCTTCATGTCAGACTTTTGATACTTAGCGGCTGTTCCAGTCAAGCGGTTAAGACAACGATTTTGGCCAAAATCTGCAAGTGAGAGTGACAGCATGCTCTTTTCGGCATACACGTACTTTGGACCATCCTCTACAGTGTTTGCATAGGATTCACCCTGTTCGCCATCTGTTTCCTACTTAAATTTGAGGCTTAATTAACACCATCCTTACAGAAAGGGAAAGAACCCCTCTTTCTCAGTACACATGCACTGTTGCACATTTGTATGCCACCATAGCTATCACAAGTAGTGAGTGATATGGAAGAAAAGGTTAGTAGATAGTTGGTTACCCTGTAGAGGGTTACTCTTAGGGAAAAGGTTTAAGATGTATGGCCCACCTATATGCAGCCCATGACAATGGTAACCTTATTCCTAACATTCACCATCACTCCTCTTTTCTACCCAGTCCTCCCTTCTGCTACACTACCTTTTCTTCCCTTATTCTATACCTTCTTCATCTCTGTAACCTACCACTTACCTTCCTCTAACCTCCCTCCCTCCACCAATCTGTCCCTTCCCTCACTCCTAATTGACCCATTCCTCCCTAAATCTGTTCAGCTTCTAACTCCTCCCCCCACCTATCCTTCCTCCTCCTTAACCAACCCCCTCCCTCCCCAAGCAAGAGCCCCTCCGCATAATCTACCTCATCTCTCTCTTCTAATCCTGTTCTGCCTGTAGTGTAGTGTAGTGTAGTGGTGTGATGTGGTGTGGTGTGATGTGGTGTGGTGTGGTGTAGTGTGGTGTGGTGTGGTGTGGTGTGGTGTGGTGTAGTGTTGTGTAGTGTAGTGTGATGTGATGTGGTGTTGTGTAGTGTAGTGTAGTAACAATAACA
>CM054138.1:23547126-23557126 GCA_028751875.1 Rapana venosa
AGTCACGAAATTGCTCTTCCCTCCTGGGATTTTATCAGTCTGGAGAAAGGAGGATTCACACGCACAAATCTAGCTATACACATCGTCCTTCCTCCCTCCTCTCACCCCCTCCCCCTGCTCCCCCTCCCCCGTTTCCAAGTCTCACTTCTCTTCCCAATTATGCTTTGGAACCAAAGCAGTTCGAGAGGAATAAAATGTTTAATGATTTGCGTTTTACATGCACGTATGCAAGCACCTTTTAAAAGTGCCGTTAGCAAAATGTCTTGCATTTTTTCTTCTTTTTACTCATAATTTTGTTGATTCTTTGATGTATTTCATCAGCTCTTCCCTCCTTTATTAATGTTTTTGTTAGTTTGTACAACGCTGTCCAGCTTTAAGGATAGTGTATCTCTATCAAGCTTTATGAACATGGGCTTAAAGTATTATAGAGAGTGAAAATGGTAGTAAATGAAAGGGCAAAAGAGAAAGAGTGAGTGAGAGAGAGACAGAGAGACAGACAAGCAGGTGGCCAGGCAGCCAGGCAACCAGGTAGGTAGGTAGACAGAGACTGACAGACACAGAGAGAAGAAGAGGAAGAAGTTGGGATGGGGGGCGAAGAAAGCCCAAAATAGTATCCAAACAAGTAAACGAAAAGAAAACAAACTCTCTCTGCTTTCCAAATCAATTTTCCTAGTAGGTCTCAGCCCGAAAATCTACCCTCACCCTAACCCCAACCCTTATAGCACGTGCAGCTGCAAGACAAATATCACATATGTGTGTGCAACTCTCAGGGGAAACTTACCCCCTCCACCCTCCCCCCCCTCATTTGTAGTCTCTCGTCCTTTCCTCTCCTCCTCCTCCCCCTTTGCTGACCAACGTGCATGCACGCACGCAACACACACGCACGAGCTGTCTGTTTGAGGCTGACAAGTCACGCACAGCTTGAAGATCACATCAGCCCTGAGAAATTAAAAAACCAGGAGTTGAGACACAGTCTACTCAAATCTCCCCCCCCCCTTTCACACCACACACACTGTGAATCTTCCTCCCTTCACCCTCCTCTTCTCTCTTGCTTCCTCCCTATCCAACCCTCACACTACTGCTATCCAATACCCCCAGGGCCCAACTTAGTTTGTAGGCATTTTCTAGAGGCAGAAAAACAGACCAAGAAAATTACGTTTAGCATGCATGTAAGCAAAAGTTTGTTCTTAAAGCACCATTTCCTTTTCCTTGTCTTCTTTGTGGAACACGCAGACAGCAACTCCTGAGGCCCTGACAAATGCTGCCATGCGCTGAAGGCCCTCCAGGGGTCCGAAAAGTTTGTCCTTTATGGGCAGGTCAGTAGGCCAGATATCGGCCCTTCAGGTTTTGGTGTGTTGAACAGGTCTGGTGGAAATGTTCCACTGTCATGGGAGAAGTGCCACAGGGGGAATGCCTCAGTATCATGAATGTGGACCTTGGTAAACATGTGATCTCTGAGTCTGCTGCTTCCAGTCCTCAACCTCACAATTTGGTCTTCTCTGGGGAGGAAGTAGTAGTCAAGAGACTTCATTATTTTGTTTATATCAAAACTTGACAAAACATCTGAGGTAGATGGTATGTTTGTTGTTGTTGTGGTGGTGGTGTTGGTGTTGGTGGTGGTGTTGGTGGTGGTGGTGGTGGTGGTGGTGGTGGTGGTGGTGGTGGTGGTGGTGGTGGTGGTGGTGGTGGTGGTGGTGGTGGTGGTGGTGGTTGTTCCTCAGTGTGAGTTCTGAGGTTCACCAATGGTCAGGTGTTTTTTTATGTATGTGTGATTCTTTTATTGTTGCACCACCATTAAGGTAGCTTCTACTTCAGGAATGGGGTGTCTTTGAATGTGGCCAGCTAGCTGGTTTAAAGGAGAGAATCCAGAGCAAGGTTGGGTTGTCTGGAATGGTGATGGAATAATTTCATTGACAATAAGTGAAACAGCATTACATCACAGCAATGCAACAAATATCACAGCCTGCGTGCATGCTTTTAAAAAAACGTAACAACACTTCTTTTTTTCCTTTATTCAGGTTAAAGCTGACTGCTAACACACAACATTGCAATGCAGAGATCCCGTGCAGTGGGAACATGCAGCATTGCAATGCAGAGATCCCGTGCAGTGGGAACATGCAAAATTGCAATGCAAAGATTCCATGCAGTGGGAACATGCAACATTGCAATGCAGAGATCCCGTGCGGTGGGAACATGCAACATTTCAATGCACAGATCTCATGCGATGGGATCTGACTGTTAGGGGAGTGGGGTGGAAGAGGAGGTTGATGGGGAAGAGGGAGGAGGGGGTTACTTCCATCACGCTGCTGACTGATGTACCCGTGCATGGCACGCACATGCCCACCACCCCCACCCCCACCCCTCTGCACCCACCTTAGTAAGGGATGTGGACAAGTCACGAAATTGCTCTTCCCTCCTGGGATCTTATCAGTCTGGAGAAAGGAGGATTCACACGCACAAATCTAGCTATACACTTCGTCCTTCCTCCCTCCTCTCACCCCTCCCCCTGCTCCCCCTCCCCTTTCCTAGTCTCACTTCTCCTCCCAATTATTCTTTGGAAGCAAAGCAGATGGAGAGGAACAAATTATTTGCGTTTTACATGCACATATGCAAGCGCCTTTTAAAAGTGCCGTTAGCAAAATGTTTTGTATTTTTTCTTCTTTTTACTCATAATTTTGGGTTGGTTGTTATTTTTACTGTATTCGGTCCTCTCTTACTTCCTTTATTACTATTTTGTTTTAGTTTTTACAATGTTATTCAGTTATAAGGATAGTGTATCTCTATCAAGCCTAAGGAACATGGGCTTAAAGTATTAAAGAGAGGGCATAATGGTAATTGAAGAGGGAAAAGAGAAAGAGTGAGTGAGAGAGAGAGACAGAAAAACAAACAGACATATGTACAGAGAGACAGGTGGCCAGGCAACCAGGTAGATAGGTAGGCAGAGACTGACAGACACAGAGAGAAGAAGAGGAAGAAGTTGGGTTGGGGGAGAAAAATAAAGCCCAAATATCCAGGCAGGTAAACGAAAAGAAAACAAACTCTCCCTGCTTTCCAAATCAGTTTTCCTAGTAAGCCTTAGCCCGAAAAACTACCCTCGCCCCATCCCCAACCCTTATAGCACGTGCATCTGCAAGACAAATATCAGGTGTGTGCTTGCAACTCTCAGGAGAAATGTAACCCCTCCAACCCGCAGCCCCCCCCCCCCCCCCTCCTCATTTGTAGTCTCTCATCCTTTCCTCTCCTCCTCCTCCCCCTTTGCTGACCAACGTGCATGCACGCACGCAACACACACGCACGAGCTGTCTGTTTGAGGCTGACAAGTCACGCACAGCTTGAAGATCACATCAGCCCTGAGAAATTAAAAAACCAGGAGTTGAGACACAGTCTACTCAAATCTCCTCCCCTTTCCCAGCACACACACTTTGAATCATCCTCCCTTCACCCTCCTCTTCTCTCTTGCTTCCACCCCTATCCATCCCTCACACTACTGCCACCCAACATCCCCAGGGCCCAACTTAGTTTGTAGGCATTTTCTAGAGGCAGAAAAACAGACCAAGAAAATTACGTTTAGCATGCATGTCAGCAAAAGTTGGTTCTTAAAGCACCATATCTTTTTCCTCGTCTTCTTCTTTGTGGAACGCTCAGACAGCAACTCCTGAGGCCCTGACAAATGCTTCCGTGCACTGAAGGCTCTCTTGGGGTCTGAAGAGTTTGTCCTTCATGGGCAGGTCAGAAGGCCAGATATCGGCCCTCAGGTTTTGGTGTGTTGGATAGACAGGTCTGGAGGAAGTGTTCCACTGTCATGGGAGAAGTGCCACAGGAGCACGCCCCAGAATCACCAATGTGGAACTTGGTAAACATGTGATGTCTTGAGTCTGCTGTGTCCAGTCCTCAACCTCACAATTTGGTCTTCTTTGGGAAGAAAGTAGTAATAAGGAGACTTCAGTCTTTTGTTTCTATCAAAATTGACAAAACGTCTGAGGTAGATGGTATGTTTTGTTGTTGTGGTGGTGGTGGTGGTGGTGGTGGTGGTGGTGTTTGTTCCTCAGTGTGAGTTCTGAGGTTCACCAATGGTCAGGTGTTTTTTATGTATGTGTGACTTTTTAATTGTAGCACCACAATTGAGGTAGCTTCTACTTCAGGAATGTGGTGTCTTTTAATGTGGCCAGCTAGATAGTTTAAAGGAGAGAATCCAGAACAAGATTGGGTTGGCTGGAGTAGTGATGGAATAATTTCATTGACAATAAATAAAACAGCACTGCATCACAACAATGCAAAAAATATCACGGCCTGCGTGCATGCTTTCAAACAAATGTAACAACACCTCTTTTTCTTTATTCAAGACAAAGCAGACTGCTGACAGGCAACAATGCAATGTGAAGATCCCATGCAGTGGGAACACGAAACATTGCAATGCAAAGATCCCATGTGGTGGGAACACACAACATTGCAATGCAGAGATCCCATGCAGTGGGAACACGCAACATTGCAATGCAAAGATCCCATGAAGTGGGAACATGCAACATTGCAATGCAGAGATCTTGTGCAATGGGATCTGACTGTTAGGAAATTGACCTCAGATTTTTTTTTGGGGGGGAGAGGGGGGGGGGGGAGGGGAGGAGGGGGGAGGAGGTTACTTCCATCACGGCTGCTGACTGATGTACCAGTGCATGGCACGCACATGCCCCCCCACCCCCACCCCCACCCTCTCTGCACCCACCTTAGTAAGGGATGTGGACAAGTCACGAAATTGCTCTTCCCTCCTGGGATCTTATCAGTCTGAAGAAAGGAGGATTCACACGCACACATCTAGCTATACACATCGGCCTTCCTCCCTCCTCTCACCCCCTCCCCCTGCTCCCTCCCCCCTTTCCAAGTCTCACTTTTCTTCTCAATTATGCTTTGGAAGCAAAGCAGATGGAGAGGAACAAATGCTTTGCGTTTTACATGCACGTACGTATGCAAGCACCTTTTCAAAAGTGCCGTTAGCAAAATGTCTTGTATTTTTTCTTCTTTTTACTCATATTTTTGTTGGTTTTTGTTTTGTTACTCTAATCCTTCCTCTATTACCTCCTTTGTCATTATTTTGTTTTAGCTTGTACTATGCTGTCCAGCTTTAAGGACAATGTATCTCTATCAAGCCTTATGAACATGGGCTTTAACTATTAAAGAGAGTAAATAATGGTTAATGAAGGGGGAAAAGAGAAAGAGTGAATGTGTGTGAGAGAGAGAGAGAGAGAGAGAGAGAGAGAGAGAGAGAGAGAGAGAGAGAGAGAGAGAGAGAGAGAGAGACAGAGAGATTTTTATTTATTTACTCTTTTATATCGAGGATAATGGAATAAGCACGCATGTGCTTTTTTACATCCAGTCCCCGTGTGTATGCGGTTTTGTAAATTCTGTCATCTGTTCCCACCGGCACACAATGGCCTACTCTTACGAAAAGCGGAACAGGATTTAACGTGTGCGCAAGATGTTCTGCGTGCGCTCGCACACGGGACCTCGGTTTATAGTCTCATCCGAAGGAGAGAGAGAGAGAGAGAGAGAGAGAGAGAGAGAGAGAGAGAGAGAGAGAGAGAGAGAGAGAGAGAGAGAGAGAGAGAGGAGAGAGAGAGAGAGAGAGAGAGAGAGAGAGAGAGAGAGAGAGAGAGAGAGAAAGAGAGAGAGAGAGAGAGATCACTGAATACTGAGCACTGGTAGTAATTTATTGCCATTAACAATACCGTGTTTTTGGCAATGAGCACAGTATGAACACAATCTAAGGCAATATGTTTCTTATGCAACAAGGAAATAATGAAAACCGAAAGAGGAAAAGGAATCTCCAATAACTACATTCAACGGAATACATTACTTATTATCGAAAGATTGCGCGTGCGCGCGCGCACGCTTTCGCGCACACACACATACACACATACACACACATATACACATACACACACACACACACCCAGTGTCATATTCCCCGCTTTGATTTAAAATCAGCACTGAGAGAGAAAGAGAGAGAGAGAGAGAGAGAGAGAGAGAGAGAGAGAGAGAGAGAGAGAGAGAGAGAGAGAGAGACAGACAGACAGACAGACAGACAGACAGACAGACAGACAGACAGAATAGGAAGAAGTTCTGGGAATAAAGAATAGAGCCCAAACATAAAAAGGTAAAGGAGTCCCATAACCTATAAGGTCGTAGGGGAGCGAGTCGTCAGAGACCTCACTTCTCTAGGGCCAGCATATTGAGGGCGTTGCCCATCTCCTCTCCCTCGCTGCTTTACCTTCCCTGACCCTAAAGAGGGCAGGTACCCATTTACAGCTGGGTGAACTGGGGAAACTGTACTGAAGCCAAGGCGCGCTAACGGTCACCCATCCAACTGGTAACCACGCTCGACGCTGCTTAACTTGGCTGGGGGAAAGCGAGTGCTCCGACCACTGAGCTATCCCGCCCAAACATACACAGAGGGAAAACCAAGAAGAAAAAAATGTTCAGTCAACTCGTGGCAGCACAATTTTTTCGACAGAGATGCAAAAACAAATTACACAGATAACACATGCCTGACCGATAATCAAGTACACTACAATTTTTTGTTACCATGTGAATCATTGCAATAATACCGTAAAAATATGACAGCAGTTTCCAATCAACTACCTTAAATTTAAAGAAAAGAAATAAAGTGACCTTAGATCACACCAGACTGAAAACTCAAATCCAAACCAGACAAGCAAACAAATGTATAATATATAAACAAATCTCTCTCTCTCTCTCTCTCTCTCTCTCTCTCTCTCTCTCTTCATATGTTGTTTTTGTGTATGAATATTTGTTTTTGTTCTTGTTTTTGTTTTGTTTTGTGGTGTGTTGTGTTGTTTTGTTTTGTGTTGTTGTTGTTTTGTTGTGGGGTTCTTTTGATTTTTTTTTTTGATTTTTTTTTTTTTTTTGGGGGGGGGGGGGAATTTCATTACTCAGTAAGAGCTCTGAGGATCATCAATAGTGAGGTTTTGAATATTAAGCGACAAATTTTCCCTCACCTTAAAGGTAGCCACATTCCGACTAATTTTCGTCTAACATCACTGAGAGTCACTCTCACTCAGCCCCATGTCCCAAAGGACGTAGGGGGGACATGAGAGAAGACGCAACAGAGATCTTTTTCCATGCTTCACGATCCTGTGTGGCTAGTAGAAGGTGTTTTAGGGGTTGGGCGGTCCAGTCTTTAGCGTTGTCAACCCATGATTTCTTTTGGCGGCCTCTTCTTCTCTTGCCTTCGACTGTTCCTTGCAAGATGGTTTTTGCTAAGGTGTTGTGTCTTGTGGTGTGACCAAACCACATCAGTTTTCTCCTCTTTATGGTGGAGAGCAGAGGTTCTTGGGGGCCCACACGCTTTTTGATTTCTTCTTTCACATAGTTGTTGGTCTTGTGTTCTTTGTATGATATTTTGAGGAGTCTTCTGTGGCACTTGTTTTCGAATGCTTGGATTCTCCTCTCTAGCTCTGCTGACAGAGTCCATGATTCACAGCCATATAAGAGGATAGATATCACGAGGGATTTGTAGAGGTGGTATTTGGTGCAGAAGCTGATGTTGTTGCTTCTGATGATCCTCTCGAGTCTGGCTAGAGCAGATGTTGCTGTTGCAATGCGAGCTTTCACTTCATTGTTTGATGTGCCATCTTTTGTTAGGATGAAGCCTAAGTATTTGAATTGGCTCACCTCTTCCAGTATTTCTCCATTCATCTTTATTCCCGTGCTGTCATTACTTGCGCTGTTGACCATGATCTTTGAGAGTGAACAGACGTAAAACCAAAACAACAAGATTCTGTCTTCGGGGACAAAAACTGTTTAAACCACCGACAAAAGTCTTCTTTCGAGAGCCTCAGGTAAGTCTATAGTAAGACTCCAATAATTTTTTTTTTGTCTTTAAAAAGTAATGGCAAAGGTTTCCCATAGCTTATGTGGTCATTGGGGGAGGGGGAGGGGGGGGGCAGGCATCAGAGATCTCAACTTCTCAAGTGGCCTGCATACTGAGGGTGACGCCCATCTCCTCTCCCTCTCTGCTTTACCTTCCCTGAGCCTAAAGAGAGCAGGTACCCATTTACAGCTGGGTGAACTGGAGGAATGTACTGAAGCCAAGGCACGCAAACGGTCACCCATCCAAGTGGTAGCCTCGCTCGATAACCCTAACTGGGGAAAGCGGGTGCTCTGATCACTGAGCTATCCCGTCCCCTTCTTCTTAGTTCTCCAAATTCTTTTTTCTGTTTTCAGTTTGCAAGAACGGAGCTGAACATTCTAGTTTGCTAGTCATTCGTGGGAAAAGAAGATAGTAAATGTAATGAGCTCTTGCCGCAATACGATGCCAATGACCCTGCCTGTGCATCTTCTTCTTCTTCTTTTTCTTCTTCTTTTTCCACCTTGCACAGCCCAAACCCCGACTGTCTACACACGCACATTTTGCCTGACGAATATCACGTGCGTGCCATTTTCTGAAAGCTTACCCCTGTAGTTGTCTCCCTTCTTGCTGCTGACTTGATGTACGTGCAGGCACAGACATCCCAGATCCCCGCATGCACGCGCTGTCCATTCGGATCCACAGGTCACAACAGGTTTCGTGATTTCATTACAGAGACAATTCATAAGCACGCACGTCCACACGTTAAAACGTTCCCTGCCACCTACGTCCCCTCTACCTCCCCTTCTTTCTTCTGCTTCTGCTCTCTCTCTCTCTCTCTCTCTCTCTCTCTCTCTCTCTCTCTCTCTCTCTCTTCTCTCTCTCTCTCTCTCTCTCTGTGAGTTGTGGGCATGCTTCTGAGACAAAGAAACTGGACAAAGAATGTACTTTTGGCACGCACAAGTGCAAGTTATTCCTAAAGCAACACCAGCAAAAGCTCTCAATCTGTCTTTTTTTAATTGCCATTTATTTTTTCCTTATTATTTTTATTATCAATTCTGTTAAACACATTTAGTAAAGACAAAACACTTTCTAGAAACAAGCAAACCCAATGAGCACAAGCTACTATAGCCGAGTGGTTAAGACCGTTTCGTTTGATTTCAGTCTTGTGGGTCTAAGAAGTCGCGGGTTCGAATTTTTAGCGACGGTGTCTGATGAATTAAGGTTGGAGATTATTTTTACGATCTCCCAGGCCATCTTCAAGCGAGGACCTATCAAGTGCCTTAATTGGTTTCGTGTATATACACATGCGGGGACGGGATAGCTCAGTGGTCAGAGCACTCGCTTTCCCCCAGTTTATGTTCAGCAGCATCGAGCGTGGTTACCAACTGGATGGGTGACCGTTTTACGCGCCTTGGCTTCAGTACAGTCTCCCACTTCACCCAGCTGTAAATGGGTACCTGCCCTCTTTAGGGTCAGGGAAGGTAAAGCAGCGATGGAGAGGAGATGGGCGCCACCCTCAATATGGTGGCCCCTGGAGGAGCTGAGATCTCTGATGCCTCGCTTACTTACGAACACAAAGGTTGTGGGACACCCTTACCTTTTATATACACACGCAGAAGATTATATAACGTGTATGTTCAAGATCTTGTAATTCATACCAGTGATCAGAGAGTTACGAAAATAACGAAGCTACCCAGCATAAAACATGTACAATGAAAATGACTGGCTCTGAAGTCGGACTGTGTTGGCTGAGGCCAGCAAGCAAGGCCTCCTGTAAAATCGCAAGCACAGGAAAAGACCAAGCACTACACACCCCACCCGGTAAAGGAATGCAGAGAAGAAGAGGAGAGAAGACCCAAAACCAAAGCATCGCAAAACATAAATACGTTTCACTTACTGGTATAGTAACATCTGGCGAAACATAATTGTCTCAATGTGAAAAGGACCTTGCATGTGTTCTATAAAGATTGTATGACTGTTTACAAAACGTCAGAGATAGTCTCTGATGGGTTAGTGACTATTGTTGAGTGCGTTTTTCTATACCATAGTCTGTGTGATGGTCTGTTTAGGTTTTGCAATGGCTCTAGTGTGTATTGCAGTCACTGTGTTTGCAATGGCTCTAGTGTATATCCAAGT
>CM054138.1:23562126-23564626 GCA_028751875.1 Rapana venosa
ACTCTTATAGGGTTTGAACCCACAACACTCCATCCAAGAACCCACTATGCTAACCGCTGCACCATGGTAACTAGTTAGCTTCCTGTGGAATATTCACTGAGACATCTATCAAGGAGATATTCAAACAGTTTGAAAA
Source organism: Rapana venosa (assembly GCA_028751875.1). Lineage (NCBI taxonomy): Eukaryota > Metazoa > Mollusca > Gastropoda > Neogastropoda > Muricidae > Rapana > Rapana venosa. The sequence continues at coordinate 23,562,263 of CM054138.1, forward strand.
TGTATGTAGAAATAAAGCCTCAGATATATGCAAGATCCGATTCGGATTCTGAAACATTTTGAATGCTATCATAGTGGGGTGGGGTGGGGGGATGGGATAGCCTGGTGGTTAGAACATTGCGCTCGCAATCTGACGACCCGGGATCGATTCCTGTTCAAGGGGATATTTTCCCCTGGAGTTAACATCAGTGCAGACTCCACTCTCCCCAAAAGTCTGTCGGATGAGACTATAAACCAAGACCCCATGTGTGAACGCACGCACAACATCTTGCGCACATGTTAAATCCTGTTCCGCTTTTCGTAAGAGTAGGCCATTGTGTGCCGGTGGGAACGGATGACAAAAGTGACAAAACTGCATACACACGGGAACTGAATGTAAAAAAGTACATAAGTGCTTATTCCATTATCCTCGATATAAAAGAATAAATAAAAATAAATAAATAAAATAAATCAAGCCCAGCTTCAAGTCACCCCTAAGATGCTCATTCAAGGGAATTCCCTCCCTGGAGTTAAAATTAGTACTGAACACCCCCCGCCCCCCTGACCCCCCTGACCCCCCTGACTCGCCTCCCTTCCCCCCCCCCCCACCACTAAAGTCCTATGGGATTCTAAGCCAAGTCTGCAAACACATGTTGAACTTCTTGTGCCCATGTAAAAACCTGTTCAGCCATTTGGAAGAGTAGGCCATTTGTGCCAGTAAGAACGTATAACAAAAAGTTTGGGTTTTTAAAAAATCCAATGGAGATTGGTGCTTCGACATCATCCCTGAAGTCATAATGTGTCAACCTCAATGGTAGGCAAAAATGGTTGCATACAAAACAAATTCTCACCATTAGTGAACCTAGGAGGTCTTGTCAAGAAATGGAAAACAAGGCAACAAAAACGGGAACAATGCTATCCTAAATGTCAAAACTTCTATCAGAAATATTTGATTCAAGTAAGAAAGAAACTAATACACTGGTAGGTCTGTATATATGTTAACTTGGGAGACTATAAAATATCCACCCTAAATCAGACACTGTAAGGATAAAAAACAAGACTTCAAAACTGTTTGGGCTTGTGGTCTCTGAGAAAAAAGAGTATTCCAGCTATTAAGGAATTGAATTGAATACCACTCTATGTGGGGCTGCTGTCCCTGGGGAGAGCGCATCACTACAGGAGCAGTGCCACCCATTATAAGTTGTCTTTTCTGGTCTCTGTATAATTATATTTGTTTGGCTATCCAGAGTGGCTTTTTTCTACAAAATGTTATCTGGGAATCTGGGACAACGAACTTCTGCCTGGGTTTTTGTATACCATTTATACTGACAGGCCCCCAGATTGTGTGAGTTTGTGTGTGTGAGTGAGTGAGTGAGTGTGTTTGTGTATGTATGTACCTGTGTGCATGTGTGCGTGTCTCTGTCTGTGATTGTAAGTATTACATCTATGTGTACACACATCACATGCACATGTGCCACTGTATGAGAGTTTAAGTGAAAACATATATGACCATAATCTTTCTCTCTCTCTCAATATTTATTTTCTCATTCTTTGGAGAAAGGGGATAGGGTAGGGTGGGGCAGTGTTGAAGACATGATGAAAATAAACTGTAAGTTTACGCATTTTACCCTCAATAACATTTTGGTATTGGTTTTCTCTCATGCCAAAACTGTGCATCCTTTTTCTCAAGGTAAGCCTGCAACTACATCCTGTGTGCCTGAGGTCAGCCAAGGCCCACAACAGAGTGGGGGGAGGGGCAGGCAACTCTATCCAAGACAATGGAACTAAGGGGGCCTGTGCGTGCTCCCAGTGCCAGAGCCGGCAGTCTGGGGTCAGCCTGAAAACTGAACCACAGCACGCAACACCACTCCGCCTGAAAAAAATATCACCAGCATGTCGTTGTTGAAAACAAGCATGGATTCTTTTTACTTTTCTAAGTTTGTTTTTGGCTGGGTTTTTTTCAAGATTTTTGTTGGTTTTTTTTTTTTGGCCTGTGATACATGAACATTGAATGTACATGTGCTATATAGCTTGTCGCGTAATGATTTTTCGGTTTCTTTAAGCCCAAATCTTGTTATGTTGTATAAATACATCCCAACCCTACCAGAAGCTCAATAGGAAAAGTGCTTGGCACATGTACAGAAGGGATAATTATAGTATCTTAGTGTTTCACATGCTTATTATCATTTTCTATGGCTTGATCTACTTTTACTTTTATTTCACTTCCTTGTATTTTGAGAAAGCTTGCAAACGTTTTCCTTAATAGTGAGAATTAGTTTTGTTTGCCTTTGTTTTAATTTTGTGTTCTTCTTTGTTTGGGGTTTTTTGTTTTGTTTTGATTTTTTGTGGGAGGAGGGGGAGGTTGGGGGTTGTTTTTTTTTTTGGG
>CM054138.1:23569626-23572126 GCA_028751875.1 Rapana venosa
TAGTAGTAGTAGTAGTAGTAGTAGTAGTAGTAGTAGTAGTAGTAGTAGTAGTATAGATAGAAAAGGACAAGGAACAAACAAAGAGACGGGGAAAGAAAAGAGGGAAATCCTAGCGCAGAATTTCCAGAAGGTGGGAATGCTTTTTTATACTGAAATGCCCCCTGACATCCCCCACGCGGGAATGGTCTATTTTATAAGCAAACAAAATTATTGTGACACTCCACCACAAAATGAGTCGCTGTGCACCTGAGCCACTTTTCCGCTAGGAGCCATTTTTTTTATGCAGGTGGGGGGTTGGTCAGGTTGTCGATTTTTGTGATTTTGATTGATTATAAAACTATAGCCATTCTTCTACCTTTTAATGAAATGTTAAGCCATAATTTTGTTTCCTTTTGCTTTTAAAACATGTTTTCAAAAATACCCAAGCTTTCATTCTGACCACCTTTCATAATGCTAAAATTGATCATTAATTAATTCTCATTTTGTCACGTCCTGTAGTGCATCATTTCGATTTGTAATAACTTTTCATAGAATTGTCTGATTTTCAATCTGTTTTTTGCATTGAATAGCCCTTTTCTTCTTTATTGCAGATTGATAACATGTCAATAACTAAAACATTGACATCTGGTGCAATGGAACTCATTACGTGTTGGAGTGTCAAACTTGATGGTACAGAAAATGGAGAAGCACAAAGAGAAAGTATCTCCCTCATCCTCCCAAACCTTCCCACTTGAAAAGAAAGTCATACCATCAGTAAAGGTATACGTGTGTGTGTGTGTGTGTGTGTGTGTGTGTGTGTGTGTGTGTGTGTGTGTGCGTGCCCGCTGTGCCACTAGCAAAGCAACATCAAGCTCCCTGAATCAGCCAGAGACGGACTGATAGCACTCACACGCACGCACGCGCGCGCGCGCACACACACACACGCGCACACACGCACGCATGCACGCACACACAGACACACACACACATAATCGACGGGGTAGCCTAGTGGTTAGAGCGTAATGCTCGCAATCTGACGACTCGGGTTCGATTCCCGTTCAAGGGGATATTTTCCTTTAGAGTTAGCATCAGTGCCGCACACATGAAAACCCGTTCCGCTTTTCGGAAGAGTAGGCTATTGTGTGCCGGTAGGAACGGATGGCAAAACTGACAAAATTGCATACACACGGGGACTGGATGAAAAAAGGACGTGAGTGATTATTTCATTTTCCTCAAAATGAAATAAATAAAAGAATAATTTTTACAAATAAATTTAAAACACACACACACACGCTCACATTCACACAGGGACACACACATACAGACACACATACGCTCACACACACACACACATACGCACACACACACACACACACACACACACACACACACACACACACACTACTTAACCATCACGTACCATGTCACTCTCAGGAAATCTGTCTGCATACCTCCTTCCACCCCCTACCCCTCCACCCCCCCCCCCCATCCTCTCTCTCTCTCTCTCCCCTGTCTCTCTCTCTCTCTCTCTCTCTCTCTCTCTCTCTCTCTCTCTCTCTCCACTCAGGCACGTGCACGTTGCGTGTGTGTGTGCGCTACGGTCAGTCTCCCAGTCCCCACACCCACCCCACCCCCCACCCCTACCCCTCCCTCACTGCTCCCACCCCCCCTCCCCTCCCCCCTCCCCCCCCCCCCCTCACCCCTCTTCCCTGCCCCTCCCCACCCCACAACAAAGTCACGAACACCTTGGAGGTCTTTTCAGCTTGAAAATGACGAAAAGGCACGCACACGTTTTCTGCAGGCATTGTTTCAGGCATGTTCTGAATGACACAGAGGCCAGAGTGGGACATTTTGGCATCGACACACTTGCACGCATGTACGTCCCTTTTCAGTGTTGGATGTTGCTGGGTGAAAGGTCTGTCTGGTTTGTTGGTGTTTGTTGTTGTTGTTGTTGGTGGTGGTGGTGGTGGTGAGGAAGGTGGGGGGTGGAGGGAGGGATGGGGCGGGTAGGTGTGGGGAGGGGGGTGGTTAGGGGTTAGGGGTGGTGGTGGTGGTGGTGATGTGTTGTTGATGGTGATGTTTATGGTGATGATGATAATTTCTTCTTGTTGTTTTTGTTAGTGGTGATGGTGATGTGTTGTTGATGGTGATGTTTATGGTGATGATGATAATTTCTTCTTGTTGTTTTTGTTAGTGGTGATGGTGGTAAAGATATTGTTTCTGTTGTTGTTGTTGATGATAAAAATACAGTTTGTTTAATGGTGTTGCTTTTTGTGCTGCAGTTTTGTTGTTGTTGTTGTTGTTGTTGTTGTTGTTGTTGTGATATGGTACACACATCATTTGTTTTTGCTTTAGGTTCTTTTGGGGTGTTTTGTTTTTATTATTTTCTTTTCCAACTCCAAGGTTTGTTCAGGAAAAGAGTTTGGGGTACATGCAGGGTTTGGTTTGTTTCGTTAGTTTGCTTACTTAGTTGTTTGTTTATTTGTTTTTGTTTTATTTTCTTGGCTACTTTTGAACATAG
>CM054138.1:23577126-23582126 GCA_028751875.1 Rapana venosa
GGGTAGTTAGGGTAGCGCCCATCTCCACTCTTTCGCTGCTTTACCTTCCCTGATCTTAAAGAGGGAAGGTACTAATTTACAGCTGATGGGTGAACTGGGGGACTGTACTGAAGCCAAGGCGCGCAAACGGTCACCCATGCACTTGGTAACCACGCCCAATGCTGCTTAACGTTAGCTTGGGAAAAGCGAGTGCTCTTTTTCTTTTCTTTTCTTATTTTATTATTTCGAGGATAATGGAATAAGCATTCATTTGCTTTTTTTACACCCCCTTCCCGTGTGTATGCAGTTTTGTAAATTTTGTCATCCGTTCCCACCGGCACACAATGGCCTACTCTTCCGAAAAGCGGAACGGGTTTTAACGTTTGCGCAAGATGTTCTTCCTGTGCTCACACACGGGTTATAGTCTCATCCGAAAGACTTTTGAGGGGAGTGGAGTCGGCACTGATGTTAACTTCAGAGGAAACATACTCTTGAACGAGATTCAAACCCGGGTCAGCAGATAACAGATCGCTCAGACCACTGAGCTATCCTGTCACTAACTGGTACAATACTATATATAAAAAAATACCAGCACGAAAGTGGAGAGCATATCAGAACATACGAAACGTGTGTTATTGTGCTCATTAGATAAGCATGGCGGTTTTTGTTTGTTTTGGTTTTGGTTTTGTGTTATTATTCTTATTAGGGGACGGGGTAGCTCAGTGGTCGGAGCACTCGCTTTCACCCAGCCAACTTAAGCAGCGTCGAGCATGGTTACCAATTGGATGGGTGACCGTTTTCGCGCCTTGGCTTCAGTACAGTTCACCCAGCTGTAAATGGGTACCTGCCCTCTTTAGGGTCAGGGAAGGTAAAGCAGCGAGGGAGAGGAGATGGGCGCCGCCCTCAATACGCTGGCCCTAGAGAAGTGAGGTCTCTGACGCCTCGCTCCCCTGCGACCTTAATATAAGTTACGGGACACCTTTACCTTTACCCTTTCCATATTTTTCATTTAGCTCTTGTGCCCTAACCGCCCCCCCCCTCCCCCCTTCCCCCACTGAAAATGTTATTGGGGATCACGTCCTGACATTATTTCATGCGTGCTTTTCTGTTGCAGCTGCCATTTATTTTCAAAACTGCAGTAACTACTCTTTTCAGTCTTGCTCGGATTAGCTCTTTCCATTCAATTCAAGATATCAAGCGCCTGACAAGTCAAGCCCAGCACATTCTGACTTCGACATAGGAGAGATTTGTTATGGTTTTAAATCCTTCTGGTTATAAAATTCAGCAAGAGAATAGACCAGGAAGGCAGACAAATAGACCAGAAGATGGTGATAGGAAGAAGAACAGGAATAAGGCAGAAACAAAAGAGAAGGACAGAATTTCCAGAATGCGGGGATGCTATTAATACGCTGATAAGTTCCCGGTATCCCCACGAGGAGGGGGGGGGGGGGGGGGGGGGATTTGAGTCTGAATTCAAACGGTGCCATATCAACCAGAGAGATGCCTGTTTAAGGGGATTATTCTTCTAGAGTTAACATCAGTGCCGTTTCCACTATAATTTTTGCAAATATTTTTGAAAAATGTTTTTGATTAATTTTGATTGATTTTCCGTTTCGTGGACTAGATTTCTACTTCACTAATAGTGCAGTGTTTTGGGGGGAAAATCTGGGTTTTTTTTAAACAGTCCTTTTCTGGTTAATTCAAGAAAGTGTGAATTATCCTGGGTATCTTGCTTTGAGTGGTATGCATAGGCAGGATTGGTGATATTTTATACGAATTTCGTTTTCTAAATTCAGGTTTCATTCTTCAGTCGGTGTACTTCAAGGCTGTCTTACTCTTGTCCATGTATTTACTTGATAGATCTTCCGTTTCGAGGACTAGCTTTCTACTTCACTAATAGTGCATTCGTTGGGGTTGTTTGGGGTTTTTTTAAAAATCTGGGTGTTTTTTTTTTTAAACAGTCCTTTTCTGGTTAATTCAAGAAAGTGTAAATTATCCTGGGTATAATTATTGCTTTGAGTGGTATGCATGGGCAGGGTTGGTGATTGTTTTTGTTATACGTATTTCGTTTTCTAAATTCAGCGTGGTGGGGGGAGGGGGGGGGTGTAGGTTTCCTCTTGCATTACATTACATTGCAGAATTGTATTGTGAAATGAGTGAGTTATGTCGTGAATAACTTTGAGATATGAACATCTGTTGACTGAAATATTACAAAAATGTAATTACCGAGGGATAGGGTACTCTTGGGATAGATTTTTGAAGTCTTGTAATGTTATACTTGGAGTAAACGGGGGTAAACTGAAGTATATCAAGAACCAAAGTCTGAAAGAAAATTTTAAGTGTTTTTGTTTGTTGTTGGTGAGCTTTTCTTTTTCTTTGCGTTCTTCTTGTTTGCTGTGAGTGTTGCTGTTGTTTTCGTTATTTTTGAAGTTACGGTTTTTTGTTTTATTTGGGGTGCTGTTGTTATTTTCGTTCTCTTTCTAAATAACTGGAATTTTGTTGTTGTTCGTAGAGGTTGTTGTTATTTTGTTCGGTTTTTTTTTTTTGTTAAGTAAAAGTTTTCTTGGATCCAGAAAAAAACACTTTTGCCCGGGTTCCACATTTTTAGACGGGGGAGCATTTTTCTCCCTTGCCTTAGACCTTCAGTCTCTCGAGAGCTGTGCATGTGCTCTGGGCTTCGTGGTAACAACGTAGTGGACAGCCATCGAGCATCGAGCATCGTAGATCAGTACTGCTGGCCATCCCATGCCGTGCCGTGCCATACCGTGCCGTGCCATGCCGCTAGCCCCGCTGCCTCACAGTCGCAGTCACATGTCCAGGGTCACAGCAGACCAGCCATGTCCTTTTAGCGTGTATACCAGCTGTCCCTCAACGTCTGTCGCTTTGTCTGTCGCTTGTGTGCGTGTGCACACACACACACATCGCTGACATAATACACAACCCCCCCCCCCCCCTCTCTCTCTCTCCCACCTCTCTCCGCGACCTTCACTACTACTCCTCCTATACTACTACTATCACCAGTACCACCACCACCATCACCATCACTACCACCACACCCACCCAGCTTTTTTTTTTCTTCTTTTACTTCTGAGTGGCGCATGCGCTTTTCCTCAACTGCCTGCTAAGGCAGACGACTGCGGGCAGCTAGGCTATAGCTTGTGTGACTGTGTCGTCTGCCTGGCTCAGTCTGGCCTGGCCTGCTTGGCTGGTTGGCTGGTTGGTGTTCTCTTCTTCAGTGTGGCGACACGCAGTGGTGTATGTATTATACATGTCCACACGCCGCCGCGTCGTCTGTTGTCGTCTGCCAAAAGTCGTTGAAGTTCCTCGTTTTGTTGAGAATGTGCGAATACGGGATTATGAGTGAGGAGGAAGTGGAAGGTTTGTGTAAGGAACGGGGGCCGTGTACTTGCTGAGTGAGAGGGCTTTGGCGAGTTCAAGGTTTGATAACAGTGGCTTCCAGTGTGTAGTAGTAGTTGGCAGACAAGTCAGCGTGTGTGTGAAACAGTTGTGGGTTATTGTTTGGGTGTGTGTGGGTGTGTGTGGATACACAGAGAGTTCTGTGTTTGTGAGGTGGACGGACAACTACTAGCGCGTGTTGTGGTAAACAACACTATGGCCATGCCTCAACGGGCGCAACGTCAACACTGCTACTTGTGTGACCTACCCCGCACACCCTGGGCTATGCTACACGACTTTTCCGAGTCGGTGTGTCGGGGATGTGTCAACTACGAAGGCCCTGACCGTATCGAAATGGTGATCGAGGCGGCGCGGCAGATGAAGCGTGTGCAGGGAGTACATGAAGGCAGGGCTCCTCCCTCTTCCAGTAGTCACAAGCCGCCACACCCCGTTCACCCGCTACAGATGCCACCCCGACATCGAGAGGTAGGAGATCCCCCCCCCACCCCCGGGGACTGATAGAAACCCCCCCGGACGGCATCACGGCCCGCCCATACCCCCTTTCCCAGAGCGAGTGCACGCTGTGCATGACGGACGCATCGGGTCGTTGTCGGACTTTGCTCACCGGCAGTCAAACGGGGTTCCCATGGGACACCCGCAGCTTCGAGGGGAGGACCACGGGCCCACGGACCTGACCCGGAGCAGCCCCAGCACCCAACGAGGACCTCACCCAGTCATGCACCACACCTCCACTCTAGGGCCGAGTCCTAGACACCTCCACGCGGTGCCGCCCATAGGGATGGGGACGGGCAAGGAAGCGGAGGTGGAGGACCGTCACCGGGATTCGGAGAGTGGGAAAAGCGAACCCGCCGTTCCTGGGAATGTTCGGGACACGCTGACCCTCCTGAGTGCCGTTACCCCTTTCCGTGTACGGCACAAGAAGGACCCGTCGCTGACTGCCCGCGTGCTGGCTTTCGATGCCGCGGTCAAACAGGCTAGCGGCGGGGAGTTCGACCTGAAGCTGTTTGTGGAGTATCCCCTAGGGTCCGGCAACGTGCACAGCAGCATGACGGGGCTGACCAAGCTGATGATGAACGACAGCAAGGACATGGGCAAGACCTTGCCCTCCGGGGTCAAACACCTGGAGTACGAGATGAAGCACAACAGCGCCGAGTGGCACCCTCTCTGCGAGCTGCTGCCAGAGACTGTGCGGGTGTTCAGGGAGCCGCTGAAGCGTGAGGCCATGCCCACGCCGTACGTGGACAGCTCCATGCCTCTGCCTCGTGTCCCTCGCCCCCAGGCCCTGGGAGGGAGAAGCATCAGCCGCCTCTCGGATGACAGAAAGAGAAAAGCCTCACCCTCGGAGGACGAAGACATCACCATGGGCAGAATGTCCGTGGAACAACACCGACGCCAGATGTGGATGCAGACCCAGGCTGACGCTTTAAAACTGACCATCTCCTCCTCCGCCTCCTCCTCCTCCTCTTCTTCCTCCTCCTCCTCCTCCTACAACAACAACGCCGGACTCCCCTCCTCCACCTCCATGTCTCCCCACCACCACCCCCACAACAACACCCCTACCCCTCCCGACCCACCCGCAGGGAGTCACTCAGGACCCTCGCCCA
>CM054138.1:23589626-23592126 GCA_028751875.1 Rapana venosa
AGGGCGAAAATCCACTTGTGAATGTGTGTGTGTGTGTGTGTGTGTGTGTGTGTGTGTGTGTGTGTGTGTGTGTGTGTGTGTGTGTGTGTGTGTGCGTGTGTGTGTGTGTTGGGGGGGGGGGGGGTATGAGTGTGTATACGTGCGTGCGTGTATGTGTGTATGTATGAGTGAATGAGTGTGTGTGTATATCATCTATATAAGTGTGTGTATGTGTGTGGTGAATGAGTGAGTGTGAGTATATGAGTGAAATTGTGGGCGTTTGTGAGTGTGATGGAGTGTGCGTGTGTGTATGTGTGCGTGCGTGCGTGGTGTGTGTGTGTGTGTGTGTAAATCTATCAGATAAATTGTGTTATGTCTGTGTATGTGTGCGTGCGTGCGTGTGTGTATATATGTATGTGTATGTTTATGTGTGTATGCATGTGTGTGTGCGCGCGCGGCGTTTGTTTGCATGTGAGCATGCGATGTGTAGTGAGTGTGTGTGTGTGTGTGTGTGTGTGTATGTCCCTTTTTTCTGAAACGATTAAATTTTCTGGCTATTTTCATCATGTACCTTGTCGTTTATCCATCAGAAATGTGAAAAGCGATTTTGACACATTGCAAGCAAGAATGGATAAGAGTGTGTCTAGAAATAATCTGTTGGGTTTTTTTTAAATGCCATATTTTGTGATTAATATGATTTTTTAAAAAATAAGAAGAATGCCATTTTTTTGTGTTCAATGGCATTAATTGTTGGTCTCCTTTTGTGTGTGTGTGTTAATATTTCGGGTTTTGTGTTACACAAAAAAACTGAACGATGCTTATGTGTGTATTTTTCTTAGTTATGATGTGAACATTTTGTTGTTGTTGTTGAGGTGATAATTATAGTATGTACAATTTGGATTGGATGGGGTTGGTTTTTTTTTTCCTGGTCTGAAATCACTTGAAGGCAATGTTATGAAATTTATGTCTGTCATACTGTGTTATACATATTCAATGAAAACATGATGTAAAGTGATATGACAAGATTTGTATAATGATGTAAAGTGAGTAGTGTACTTGTCTAGCTGAAGCAAGATTTATTAAGTGAAATCTTTTGGTTTAAGTAAACGAGGAAGGTTAAAAAAAAGTAATGACTGAATGCATGATTAGTTTACATTTCCGTTATGACTCAACACTTTAGATAAGATTTTTTTAAGTAAAAAGAGGATAGTAGGACGAAAAGGGTGGGTGGGGGTGTGGGGGTGGTATGGTAAGTATGAACAATGATAGGGAAACAAATCGATACACATGCAGGCAGGAGAAGAAAGAGAAAACAATAAATAGATGGCGCTGGTCTTGTGGTGACGTGCTGTCCCCAGTGGAGTGCATCCCGAATTTCATACAGAGAAATCTTCCTTGACTGAAAACGGTATATATATATATACAAACGTGTATTAATTAATAAGTATGTCAGACACACTGGTCTGCGAAGACAGTTTCATTATGCACTCTCTCTGTAACTGTCTCTGCCTGTCTGTGTCTGTCTCTCTCTCTTTCTCTCTTTCTCTCTCTGCTCTCTGTCTCTGTCTCTCTCTGTCTCTCTCTGTCTCTCTCTCTCTCTCTTAAAAAAAGATGACTAGCAAAGAGTGTTCATTAAAACTACGACGGAAGCCTATATGAATACGCACACAGTTTCAGCCTCAAGTCTGATAGAAAGCTCTAGGTTAGTTTGACCTTAACCTTAGCCAAAGACCATAACCCTAGCCCAATGACTTTGACCCTAGCCCAATGACCATAACCCTAGCCCAATGATCATGGCCTTAGCCCAAGGTCAAATACATCTTTTGCTGCCAGCGGTAAATTCTTAGACTCATGCATCCTTAAAAGCTAAACTGAACATCAAGCTTTCTTAACGTTCAGAGAAAAAAATAACGCACGATCTCAGATTTTATCATCTTACTATTAGAGTATGGATTATTATAGTGGGGTAAAATTATTGCAGTGCCGGTGGGAACAGATGACAGAATTTACAAAATCGCATACACACGGGGACTGGATGTAAAAAAAGGCACATAAGTGCTTATTCCATTATCCTCGATATAAAAGAATACAATAAAATAAATAAACAAAACACACACACACACACACACACACACACCACCACCACGACGCACGCACGCACGCACACACCACACACACACACACACACACACACCACACACAGAGACTCGTATGTGTTCATAGGTTCGACTGTCTACTTGAAGAAAAGTTATATAGGCGTGTGAGCGTTAATGATTTAATTTTTATCTACGATAACGAAACCTATCGATTTTGTTGGAACTATTTTTTTCCGAGAAATAAATGTGTGCGTGTGTGTGTATGCGCGCGCGCAACTTGAACATTTTACTATTACATGGATTCCGAATTTTAGTGTGTGTACGTGCGTGTGTGCGTGTTTGTGTGTGCGTATGCATGCGTGCGTGCGTGTGTACGTGCGCGCTCGCGCGCGTGTCTTTAACTTGTACAATTTACTATAGTGTGG
>CM054138.1:23597126-23599626 GCA_028751875.1 Rapana venosa
CTAGAACAAAAATCATGGAGAAAGGTCACTGATAGTAATCAGCAAAATGAGAGACTTTTAACTAGAACTGCAATCAATACCCATAATCTAACAGTGGGGAACCATTCAGAAGTTAGTACAAGTGTTTTTACGTCAAGGAGAATTAATACTTTATTCTATAGAATGAAACTAAATGCATTGATAACCAAATTCAGCAAAAATGGTAAATGCCTGTGTGGTGAGAATATCACTAATACTCATATACTTTTTGACTGCCAGAGTGTAAAACCTTTCATGCCCCATTTTTATGAAAACTCCCTCACCAGCATATTCAGTAATTTAAAATTGGCATTTGAAATTGTGAAAGGTCTTTGTTACAGTCCCATAGGACATTTGTTATAGTTACATTAACGTTAATGACTTGTTGGGTTTTTTTGTTGTTTTTTAAATTCCTGTCGCATTGCCAAGTTTTTCGAGATTATTTTTTTATTTTTTTTTTTTTTAACACCACATCCACATCTCCCGGTTTTTTGTTTTTTTTGTTTTTTTGTTTGTTTGTTTGTTTGGTTTGGTTTTTTTTGGAGGGATGGGGGGGGGGGGGGGGGGCGTCTAATATCACTAAAAGTGAACAGACGTAAAATTGAAGTCAACAACAACAACACATCAAAGCGCTTGCATTCATAACATTCACACGCGTGCAACCTTTCACAAAAGATGATTATCAGTGGTCTAGAGGTAAAAGCACACGCCTAAGAAAGCGAGAAGGGTTTTGTCTTCGTTTGAGCCCAAACTTTTCCTCTATCTACTAGACCTCGAGTCGTGGCCTGGGCGCTAGTCTTTCGGATTAAACGATAAACCGTTATCCCGTGTACCACAAGCATTCAACGCACGTAAAGAACCCATGGCGACAAAATAATTGTTCCTGGCAAGATTCTTTTGAAAAAAACACACACACTCTGATAGGGAAACAAATACACATGCAGACAGGAAAAGTAAAGAAATAACGAGTTGCGCTGTTTTGTTTTTTTGTGGCGACACTCTCTCCCGAGGGAGAATAGCCCGAATTTCACAGAGACAAATCTGCCTTGACTTTAAGCAATAGAATACAGAAATAAAGAAAATAGTATATCTGTGCTTGTAGGCACTTGCGTGTATAGGGATAGGATAGCTCAGTGGTCGGAGCACTCACTTTCCCCAAGCTAAGGTTAATCAGCATTAAGCATGCTTACCAAGTGGATGGGTGACCGTTTGCGCGCCTTGGCTTCAGTACGGTTCCTCCAGTTCACCCAGCTGTAAATGGGTCCCTGCCCTCTTTAGGGTCAGGAAAGGTAAAGCAGCGAGGGAGAGGAGATGGGCGCCGCCCTCAATATGCTGGCCCCTAGAGAAGCTGAGATCTCTGATGCCTCGCTCCCCAGAGACCATTTAGGTTATGGGAACACCTTTGCCTTTTATCATCTATTCTTACAAAAGGCAGAGCAGAGTTTTTATCATGATTATGGGCAAGATGTTCTGCGGGCGTTCACACACGGGGATTTGGGTTAAAGTCTCATCCGAAGGACTTTCGAGGGAGTGGAGTCAGTACTGATGTTAACTCTAGGAGAAAAAAAATTCCCCCTCCAAAGATGGCGTTTGAACTCAGGCCGACAGATCACGAGTTCAACACTCTAACCACTAGGCGATCAACTCCCACTTCATCTCCTTCTGAAGTTTTGTTCATTCTGGAGTTGGTTAAATAATGTTTTTTTCTTATTCAGTAATGGTAACAAACGTTGAAAACAAACAGCATTTTGGAATCATGGCGACAAGCGTGTAGCTTCTAGTGCGCTAAATCCAACACTTAAAAATTACCATAAACATAACATGAGGGCTTGCTAATTCTACAGTTAATGCCGAGGTCATTTTTCTTTTATGGTGGGGAGGGAGGGGAGAGGTGGTAGTGGTGGTAGGGGGGAGTGGAGGAGGTAATAGGTGGGAAGGGGGACGTGGTTCTAGTCTCATGCCCTCCAATTCAACCTCAATGGCTTCCCTCACCCGCATTCACACACACACACGAACTATAGCGTGAGTAACTTCCTCACTATCAAAAGGAACAGTACTGTTCGCTCACCAAGGGAGATAGATAGTCTGGAATAGTATGACTATCCTCGTCAGTGCTTTCCCCCTTTTGACCTGACCTTGAACTGCAGTGATTGACAGGTCTGTGTTGTCGGACATTTTTCTTCTTTTTTTCCTCCTAAAATCTTCTTGTCGTAGATGATTTACAGCAGCTAATGATATATTAGCTGGGGGTGACATGGGAGTTGAGACAAATAGACTGCAAATCTGCTGGGAGGAAGGGTGTATGAGGAGGGGTGAGGGGGGTGATAGCCGGGTGGTTAGAGTGATGCATTCATGATCTGCTGACCCGGGTTCGAATCGCCTTTAAGAGGATTTTTCCTCTGGAGTTAACTAAGCGCCGACTCTTCTCTCCCCTAAAAGTCCTTCGCATGAGACTATAAACCAAGGTCCCGTGTGCGAACAC
>CM054138.1:23602126-23609626 GCA_028751875.1 Rapana venosa
TTTTCTATTTTTTTAATTTTCTATTCTTTTATTTCGAGGATAATGGAATAAACATGCAGTTTGCCGTTTGTAAAATTTTGTCATCCGTTCCCACCGGCACGCAATGGCCTACTCTTCCGAAAAGCGGAACGGGTTTTTTTTAACGTGCGCGAAAGATGTTCTGCGAGCGTTCTCACACGGTACCTCTGTTTACAGTCTCCTCCTCCGAAGAGAGAGAGAGAGAGAGAGAGAGAGAGAGAGAGAGAGAGAGAGAGAGAGAGAGAGAGAGAGAGAGAGAGAGAGAGAGAAGACACACACACACACACCCATACACACACTCACCGCCCCCCCCCCCCCCCCCACCCCCCCCCCCCCCACCACACACACTCACCACCAAACACACACACACGCACACACCCCCCATCCTCCACCCCCACCCCACACACACACGCACAACACACATACACACACACAACACACGCACACACACACACACACTCAAACCCCACCCCACCCCACTCAACCCCCCCCCCCCCCCCCCCCCCCTCCTACACACACACGACAGACTAAACAGACCGACAGACAGAGGAAGACGCGTCATTCAGCCACGCACACACATGTGCAATGGAATCACATGATCCATTTGAGCCACGTGGCAGTGTGTGCACGGGGCTTCACGTGTCTCCCCTAACTCGCTGTGTGTTTGTGTCACAGCACACACACACACACACACAACAGCACACCCACACACTCACACATAAATCGGTGACTGTCAGCTAATCACTGCTCTACCTCCCCTTCAGTTGTTGGTGTTTTTTTTACCCCCTGGCTAAAACAAAAAAAGAAAAATCTGCAGAGGTAGCAAGCAGTACAGTATGCTTGCCAGAAGTGTATGTAGTAGTCTAGATTAATAAATAATGAATGAATAGCGAGGACATTAACGGTGATGATGGTGATAATAATGATGGTGGTGGTGGTGGTGGTGATGGTGGTGGTGGTGGTGGTAGTGGTGATGATGGTGGTGGTGGTGTGGTGGTGGTGGTGGTGGTGGTGGTGGTGTGATGATGATGGTGGTGGTGGTGGTGGTGGTGGTGTGGTGGTGTGTGTGGTGGTGTGTGTGCTGCTGCTGCTGCTGCTGTGTGTTTTGCTGTGGTGCTGATGATGATGATTGGATAATGGTGATGATGGTGATGATTATGATGATGATGATGACGACGACGACGGACGACGAGTGATGATGATGATGTGAGATGATGGTGGTGGTGGTGTGTGTGGTTTGATGTGGTAGTGATGATGGTGATGATGGTGGTGTAGTGTGTGGTGGTGGTTGTGATAATGATGGCTGTGTGATGAAGATGTGATGGTGTGGTGGTGGTTGTAAAATGATGATGATGATGATGATGATGAGACGACGACGACGACGATGATGATGACGACGACGCGACGATGACGAGACGACGACGAGAGCGATGATGATGATGATGTGATGGATGATGTGATGATGATGATGAGAGAGGAGGATAGAGCAAACGTGCTAGAGAGTAGCGGGGGGCAACAAAGTATTTTATGTCTTTGCTTGCTACTAGTAATGGTGATGTAATATATTAGTTTTTATTTCAGCACAGTTACTATGTATTTTGGATTTTATTTCACTTTCGGCGGTGTAGAAAAAGGACGGAAGGGTGTGTTGGAAGCAGAGCAGACACATCTTAGCTGACACACAAGTCCTTTAATCCTGTCCGTTTCAAGAGAGCGCATCTGTGGCCGGAGGAAAAGAAAGAAGCAAAAGCAACGTAATTAAAATAATGAGCATCACACCTTGGGGATATGATGTAAAAAAAGCCTATGTGCTGCCTATCCCACTCGATATAAAAGATAAATATAATATATGTCAATGTATTTGTCACAAGTCACTTTATTTCCCTCTCCTTAGGCGACCAGAATGTTAGCTATCAGTGAGTATGGGTGTGTTGTTGTTGTTGTTGCTTCGATTTTTACGTCTGTTTACTCCAAAGTGATTTTAGACGATGGGAAAGGTAAAGGGTGGGAGGGGGCATTTATGTTGATGATTGTGTGTGCTGTGAAATGGGTATATGTTGCTAAACATCGTAGGCGGTATACAGGAATAGGTGAAGCAAATGATAACTACAAATAAAAATTACATAAGAAATGCTAATATGACTTAAAACTATAACGAATGTCCTATAGAACATACTTAATTTGTTGTCAGTGTGTGTGTGTGTGTCAAAGTGAAAGTGAAAGTGTGTTGTATGTGTGCGCGCGCAGTGTGTGCGTGTGCGTGTGCGTGCCTGTGCGTGTATATGTGTGTGCTGCGTGCGTGGGCGCGCGCGTGTGCATGCAAGTGTGTGTGTGTGTATACGTGTGTGCGTGTATGTGTAAGAGAGGGTGAGGTGAGGCGGAGAGAAAGGAGGAAGATAGTGTGTTTAGCACCTGAAAGACCCCTTAGGGCGAAATTCGAGATCGTCCAAATCTTTCCCTGGGGGGTAGAATCACACTGCGGGAGGGTTTAAGCCGCATGGCACACTCCCACCGACGACAGTGGTAGGTAGGCGTTCAGTTTCAATCTTGACAGGAAATCGGCTTACCCTACACGCACGTTTTGGGTGTCCCTAACAGTAAGCAGAGTCCTTAAGGCATACTTAAAAAAATGTTCAACTATTTTTTTTAAAAAAAGGATTCGATCTGATTAAAAACTAGTACCCAACTAGTTGATGCAAAGCATACCAAAAAATTCTTAACTACAAAAATATCTTGGTTCGAACTGATTAAGAATTACTACTCAACTGACTGAGACAACACATGCAAAATCAAATAATTTTAATGTTAAACTACAGGAAAGTTGCTTCGAATTGATGTAGAATATTATTTATTTCTCAACTGATTGATGCTTCCTTATTTTCTGTATCAAAAACGTTAAAAAACGGAACATAAGATGAGGGAAATTAGTAACAACAGGGTAATTGCGAAACTGGATAAAATAAGTATATCTTTTTTTTAATGAGGTAGCAATACAAAAATGAACTATGTGGAAGCTTTTCAAACAAACGTTCATAATTTTTGGTTCATTTTGTTTCGTGAAAACACGTTGAAATCGAATATTGATAAAAAGGGGGTTTTTTTCCCTGAGATTTCCAACTTGCCTGAAGAGTTGGTGCTGAAATGGTACTGTTTATAAACATATTTTGAAAAGCTGGAGTTCATTATTAATATTATTGTGTTCTCCTGTCTAATGCGCGCATGTAGTTCTAATTATTTAGTGTCACAGTTTCAACATCAGTTATTCAGGAGTGAAACGCAGTGCACATTTTGAGTAAGTCTTGGGTGTCAAACGGGGAAACGCCAAAAGTAACATAATTTTGGTGTAGTCTTTTTCAAAATGACGCGTAGATCAGTGAAAAGTAGTTTTACTCTCATTTGATTTTGCTTTTTTTTATATTTCGTTCCTCAGCTAGACTTCAGAAGTTCACCAATAGTGAGATTCTGCGTGTGTGACCTTTAACCCGCCATTAAGGAGGCCGCATTCGACTTCGGGGTGATGTATATACACGACACCAGTGTGCATGCTTTTTAAAATTTGTCACCATTCCTGCTGGCCGAAATGGCCTACTCTTTCGAAAGGCGGAACAGATTTTTAACGCGTGCAGTATATGTTTTGACTGTGTTTTGCAAACGGAACTATGGTTTTATAATCTCATTCAAAGCATTTTTGGAGGAGTAAAATCGAACCGACAACTCCTGTGGGGAAAAAAATCATCTGGAGCAGGTATCTCGATGGTTGTTTGAACCTGGGTCGATGAAGATCAGGAGCTCAACGTTCTAACCACTAGGCTATCCCGCCCCAAAGTGTTAAATAGGCGTGCTGATCAGTGCAAAGTCAGTTCCAATATGCTTTCATACAAGATTGTTACAATTTTGTTCCTTCGTGGGCATTAGTACAAAATCAGTTCCAACATGCTTTCATACAAGATTGTTACAATTTTGTTCCTTCGTGAGCATTAGTACAAAATCAGTTCCAATATGCTTTCATACAAGATTGTTACAATTTTGTTCCTTCGTGGGCATAAGTACAAAGTCAGTTCCAACATGATTTCATACAAGATTGTTACAATTTTATTCCTTCGTGGGCATTAGAACAAAATCGGTTCCATTATGATTTCATACAAGATTGTTACAATTTTGTTCCTTCGTGGGCATTAGAACAAAATCGGTTCCAATATGATTTCATACAAGATTGTTACAATTTTGTTCCTCCGTGGGAATTAGTACAAAATCAGTTCCAATATGATTTCATACAAGATTGTTACAATTTTGTTTCTTCGTGGGCATTAGTACAAAATCAGTTCCAACATGATTTCATACAAGATTGTTACAATTTTGTTCCTCCGTGGGAATTAGTACAAAATCAGTTCCAACATGATTTCATACAAGATTGTTACAATTTTGTTCCTCCGTGGGCACTAGTACAAAATCAGTTCCAATATGATTTCATACAAGATTGTTACAATTTTGTTTCTTCGTGGGCATTTGTACAAAATCAGTTCCAAGATGATTTCATACAAGATTGTTATAAGTTGTTCCTCTGTGGAAAGCGCAACGCTCTAACCACTAGGCTATCCCGCCCCCAAAGGAGTATGTATGATCATGGTTCGACAATAACTTCCAAAACAGCGGAGGAGGCAGCTGCTGTTCCGAAAACTAGGCAACAATTTGATTTTTGTGGAGATGCCTTGCCCATAGCACAGCACATCTGCACTCTCTCGACCAAGAGGGTAATGAACAAAAACAATGAACAATGAACAAATTTTATTTATAGAGGGTTATAGAATAAGCATAGCTATAGCTTTTTTTAAAATTTACATCCAGCCCTCTGCGAAAAAAGACAAGCACAAAGAAAACGAAAGTAATTAACGGGCAATACATAGCATGAAGAATAATAGAAAGAAAGAAAGAAAGAGAAAGCAAGAAAGAAAGAAAAGAAAGAAAGAAAAAGTAACATTATTGATGATGGACTTTCAACGGACAGTCAACGTCCCCCCCCCCCCCCCCCCCCCCCACCCCCCCCGCAGGCTGCAGCACATAAGGACTGCGCAAAGTCAAGCCTCATGGTCAGAGAGTCATAGTCGATCACTAAAGACTTAAGCTGTAAGGTGGAATTCCATCAGTGGGAAAGAAAGCCACTGATCATACATACAGCCTGTCATTTCGCTGTTGCCTCCAGCGTCAATGGTTTAACAAGAAACTGTGAAAAAGCCCAGAAAGGTCCCCGGGAGAGGGATGAAAAATCTAACGGGGGATTTTTCCACTCATGAACACCATCAGTTACTCCCGTTAAAGACACAGCACACATGGTGGACTGAAGACTGCTGAGGAAGAGATGAAGATGAGGAAAAGGCCAGCAAATGGCCGGCATCACTGCACGGTCACTAACCTCAGTATAATCCATATTGTTATTATTATTATTATTATTATTATTATCATTATCATCATCATCATCATGATTTTTTGAAAATTATTATTATTATTATTATTATTATTATTATTACTTGTATCTCAGCAGGAGGTCTGCCCACTGCCCTCAGCCGATAAACTCCAGCTTTAATGCAGCTCATCAGAAAGTTCGTAAGAACAAAAACACAGATTTGCTTGAAAAAGAAAGCAGGAGAATGGGCTGAGTTGACAAACTAAACTAAGCACGACAAGAGAGATAAGAAGATAGAGAGGCGCGGAGAAAGACAGAAAGAAAGAGAGTAATAGAAAAGAGGACATTTCAGGCACAGAATTCCTCAGAAGGTGGTGCTGGGGGGGGGGGGGGGGGGGACTCTGTTTCTCCTGAAAGAAAACCCTGGCATTCCCACAAGAGTAGGGGATTATTTTGTTCAATTTGTTTGTTTGTTTTCGTTTGCTTTTTCCAGGCTAGAAGCTTAAACAATTCTGGATTACCAGCAGTGCACCAAGACCTCTATTACAATATTGTTTTGCCTTTTTTGGGAGGGTTATATTATGTCAGGTTGAGGTTGTCACCCCCCACGTCTATGACAAGCTAAGCTCTTAGCAAGCCAACCTGTAGATGGGCAAATATACTCTGAAGTCGGAATGCGGCTGCTTATACGGTGCCACATTGAAGAACAGCCCGTGTACAGGCAAAGCTTTGTGTCCATGTTATCTGTCCGTTTCTCAGTCTCTTTACTTACAACAACAGCAACAACAACAAAAGTGTACAGTCTACATAACCTCACAGTGATGTCCAGGTGTGGTGAGTGAGACAGCGTGCATACTCTGGGCGACCCCTTAGGGTGTTAAGCTGAGGAACACACAACAACAACAACAACAACAGCAACAGCAGCAACATCATCATCATCAGCAGCAGCATTATCAACAACAACAACAATCGGTGGATCTAGAGGTATCGCGCCTGCCTAGAAAGCGAAAATTCCGGGTCAAAAGTATGCAGTGGTTTGATTCCCGTTTGGGCCCCAAACTATCCCCCCTTCCCCTCCACCACATCTATTAGGCTCTAAATGACGGTCTGGGTTCTAGTCTTTTGGATGAGACGATAAACCGAAGTCCCGTGCGTTACACAAAATTATTTAACGCATGTAAAAGAACCCACGGCAGCAAGAGAGTTGTCCCAAGCAAAAGTTTGTAGTAAAAAGCTACTCTGATAGGGAACAAATACAGTTGCAGACAACAAAAGAGAAAAAAAAAATGGTGGCGCTGCTCTTGTGGCGACGTGCTCTCTCCGGGGAGAGAGCAGCCCGAATTTCACGCAGAGAAATTTGCCGTGACTTGAAGTGGTATAAATGAAATAGTATAATAGATAAACAACAACAGTAACAGTAAGAACCACAACAACAACGATGTATGTTTATCTTGTCTTTCATTATGTCTCTGCTTGTCTGTCTTCTCTCTCTCTCTCTCTCTCTCTCTCTTCTCTCTCTCTTCTCTCTCTTCTCTCTCTCTCTCTCTCTCTCTTTTCCCCTCTGAGTCCACGTTGTCTGTCTGTTTCTCCGTCTCTTTATTAACAACAACAACAACAACAACAACAGTGACAACAACAACAACAGTAACAACAACAACAACAATGTATGTTTGTCTTGTCTTTCAATATGTCTCTACTTGTCTGTCTGCTCTCTCTCTTCTATCTGTGTCCATGTTGTCTGTCTGTTTCTCCGTCTCTTTATTTACAACAACAACAACAACAACAACAACAGCAACAGCAACAGCAACAACAACAGTAACAGTAAGAACAACAACAACAATGATGTATGCTTATCTTGTCTTTCAATATGTCTCTACTTGTTTGTCTGCTCTCTCACTTCCCTCTGTGTCCACGTTGTCTGTCTGTTTCTCCGTCTCTTTATTTACAACAACAGCAACAACAACAACAGCAGTAACAACAACAACAACAGTAACAACAACAACAACGATGTATGTTTATCTTGTCCTTCAATATGTCTCTACTTGTCTGTCTGCTCTCTCTTTTCCCTCTGAGTCCACGTT
>CM054138.1:23622126-23624626 GCA_028751875.1 Rapana venosa
ATGTCAGAGACCTCAGCTTCTCCAGGGGCCAGCATATTGAGGGCGGCGCCCATCTCCTCTCCTTGGCTGATTTACCTTCCCTGACCCTAAAGAGGGCAGGTGGTACCTATCTACAGCTGGGGGAACTGGGGAACTGTACTGAAGCCAAGGAGCACAAACGGTCACCCATCCAAGTGGTAACCAAGCTATATGCTGCTTAACATTAACCTGGGGGAAAGCGAGTGCTCTGACCACTGAGCCATCCTGGCCTGTCCCCTTGTATTTTCTAGGATTGTAGTAGAAGCTGTGATGAGACTGCAAGAAAAGAGAAGGAAAAGCACATTGATGCTTATTTGTTTGTTGTCTTGCAGCAAAAGTGTTCCTTTATCCATCCATGAGGGCTATAGCATGTCACAAAATGCATGTTGGAAACTCTTTAAAAGAATCTACAAGGTACCAGTTATTCCTAAAGTGATGATGTAACCCATGTGTTATCTTTTGATAATATTAAATGTCGTCATTTACATGAATATAGAAATGTTGTATCTCTTATCTACAGGTTTAAGCTTAATGCTTTTAGGACTACATTTTTTTTAAAAAAGCAACATGTATCTGTGGCGAAAATCTTACCAATGATCATATTCTTTTACGACGCAGAGATCTGAAAAAAACGTTTTACTTGCCTTCCCAGTCCGTAGCTTACAGTAAATTCTAAAAGACATTCTATTAATGACAGAAATTGTATTGTCATTAAGTCATACTCCTATTTTCAGACTCCTGTAATATAAGGATAGCTTCTAGTTATATGAATTGCACAGTTAATATTTTAGGTGTTCATTTTTTTCTTAAGAATTCTTGTTTATGCTTTTCCATGATCCATAATAGTTGTTTATTGCGATTGATTACTTATGTGCATACCCCTCCCCCTACACACACACACACACACACACACACACACACCCCACACACTTTCCCGTCTGGTATCACTATTTAGTGGAAGGATGTTAAACTGAAGAAGTATTACTTGTTCTCAAAATAAATAAATTTTATAAAAGCATGTGTAATTTCCACACACACACACACAAACATATATAATTATATATATAAATATATATATATATACATACATATATAGATAATATATTTTATATATATATATTATATATATATATATATATATACATATATATAATTATCTTTAGTGTATGTGTGTTATTTTTTTTCTTTTTTGTAGAGGGATGGTTTGGCGGGGGGGGGGGGGGATAAAAAAAAAAAAAAGCAATGGCACTGCTTCCACAATGTACCATCTGGATATAAAAGTTTGATTTGACTTGACTTGACTTGACTTCACACATCACACACACACACACACACACGCACACAACACACACTTGGACACACACACACACACACTTGGACACAACACACACACACTTGGACGCACACCACACACACACACACTTGACACACACTCACCACACACACACTTGTACACACACACACACACTGTCACACACACACACACACACTTGTACCACACACACACACACACACTTGTACACACACCACACACACTTGTACACACACACACACACACAACACACACTTGTACACACACACACACACACTTGTACACACACACACACACACTTGGACACACACAACTTGTACACACACACACACACACACACTTGGACACACACACACACACCACACACACACACACCACACACTTGGATACAGACACACACTTGGACAAACACACAAACACACTTAGACACACACACAGACACTCACACACACACACACACTCTCACACACACACACACTCACACACACACACATACTTGGACACACACACACACACACACTCGGACACTCACACACGCGCACAAACACACACACACACACACATTGGACACACACACACACACACCGGCACACACACAACACACACACAGGCACACACACACACATTGGACACACACACACACACACACACTTGGACACACACACACACACACACACTTGGACACACACACACACACACACTTGGACACACACACACACACACACACAGACACACACACACACACTTGGACACACACACCACACACACACACACACAACAACACACACACGCCCACACACACTTGGACACACACCACACAACACTTGGACACACACACACAACACACACCACTTGGACACACACACACACACACATGGACACACACACTTGAACACAAACACACACACTTTGACAACACACACACACTTGGACACACACACTTGAACACCACACACACACTTTGACACACACACACACCTTTGAACACACAACACACTTGGACACACACACACTTGAACACACACACACACACACTTGGACACACACACACACACACACACTTGGACACACACACACACACAACACTTGGACACACACACACGCACACCACAAAACACACACTTGGGGACACACACACACACCACTTGGACACGCACACACACACACACA
>CM054138.1:23627126-23654626 GCA_028751875.1 Rapana venosa
GTGTGTGTGTGTGTGTGTTTTTGAAAGAAAGTAGTAGGCCTCCCAGAGTAGTTTTAAGCGTATGGTTCTGCGCCCATAATTTGAATATGCCTTGGCATATGGTGGCTCGGAAGATGCCCCCCCCCCCCCCCCCCCCCAAAAGGTAGCTCAATATTCATTATCAGAAAAATAATCTGACAAATTGTTGCAAAATTACATCACTGATAAGTCAGAAATTGACTTTTCACGGAAAAAAGTTTTTTTTTAATTCCTGTCGGTTGACTAATGAATGATGTGCAGATACTTGAGTGTCGTATCGAATAAGGAAATTCTTTGTGTTTTTCTTTGATTGGTTTGTCAGCTAGTAAAAATGAACAATGATTGATAATAATAACGATAAACGAATACAGGAACAAATCAAAGTGCTTAAGCCATTCAACTTAGTCTTACATACGCAACCAATAACAAATTAATACACTGCGTTTGTTTGCTTGTGTATATGTGTGTGTCAAGTCAAGTCAAGTCAAGTCAAGTCAACTTTTTATTTCCAGATGGTACATTTAATAAGCAATACATTATCAGTACACACACACACACACACACACACACTCTCTCTCTCTCTTCTTCTCTCTCTCTCTCTCTCACACACACATAACACACACACACACACACACACACACACACACACACACACACACACACACACACACACACACACACACACACGGTGAGGGGGGGTAGCCTGGTGGTTAGAACATTGCACTCGCAATTTGACGACCTGGGTTCGATTCCCGTTCGAGGGAATATTATCCCCTAGAACTAACATCAGTGCAGACTCCACTCTCCCTTAAAGTCCTTTGGATGAGACTATAAACCGAGGCCCCGTGTGAGATGGCACGCAGAACATCTTGCGCACACGTTAAATCCTGTTCCACTTTTCGTATTTTTTTTTCTATTTTATTCTTTTATATCGAGGATAATGGAATAAGCTCTTATGTGCTTTTTTTTTACATCGAGTCCCGTGTGTTTGAGGTTTTTGTAAATTCTGTCATCTGTTCCCACCGGCACACAATGGCCTACTCTTACGAAAAGCGGAACAGGATTTAACGTGTGCGCAAGATATTCTGCGTGCGTTCGCACACGGGACCTCGGTTTATAGTCTCATCCGAAGGACTTTTGGGGAGAGTCGAGTCTGCACTGATGTTAACTCCAGAGGAAAATATCCCCTTGAACGGGAATCGAACCCGGGTCGTCATATTGCCAGCGCAATGTTCTAACCACTAGGCTATCCCGTCACCCCATGTGTATGCTATTGTGTGCCGGTGGGAACAGATAACAGAATCTACAAAACTGCATACACACGGTCACCTGATGTAAAAAAAAACAACCACATGAGTTCTTATTCCATTATCCTCGATATAAAAAAATAACATAAAATAAGAAACACACACACAAAGTGGAAATATGTTCGTTATATATTTACTAAAAAGTTAATAAACAACAACACAGTCGATAATAATCAGAATTGCAGTAGTATACAGGACAATACTCGCAATACAGAGAGTCAGACAGAGAGAAAGATAGGCAGATAGACTTACAGACACACAGACACACTGACAGACACACAGGCAGACAGGCAGACAGACAGACAGACAGATGAATAACACACAGATTCAAGCACATAGGAACACAAATATACATACACACACAGGCATGGAAACAAGAACACATCACAAAGTAAACAAAACAGACAGACCGAAACAGGCCAGTCGAAGACATCCTATTAAAAAAAAAGTGATGACTTTTGAGCACAGTATAAACTTTAATAAGCTTATTCTCGTTCTGCTGCGGATAATTGCTGTTTATATATACATGCATAATAATGATAAATGGAATTCATATAGCGCTATATCTTGTAAAAAGAAACAACAAATCAAAGCGCTTGCATCCATTCCACTCCCACACATGCAGCCAACAATGATTAACAGTTTAATAAATTCAAATACACACAAACGCACGCGCGCGCGCGCGTACACCCACCCACCCACATCCACACCCACCCAAATACACACACACACACCACACACACACACACACACACACACACACACACACACACACAGGTTATATGCTTCAGCAGGGTGATTGAAACTTAGGCCATTGAAGGGAAGGACAGATAATTATGAGATGAAACTGTAGGGGGAAGTCTTAGGTTTGAAATAGGTATGTCTTGAGGTCTGGATTTAAAAGTGTCGTAAGTAGGCTTTTCGCGAAGGTAGAGAGGGAGGTCATTCCAGATTGATGGACCAGAAACAGAGAAAGAGCGACGGCTGCTTGATAAAATCTGGACACAACATAATTATCAAGAAGAAAACAAAACCATTACTCCTTTCATTTCAATCTTTCTCCCCTTTCTCTACAAAGATAAATACAGAAATCGAAACTTTCATTCTCCTACAGCCATCTGAGCCCCCTTCTCTCTTATCTACTCTTTCCCTCTCCATCCCCACCTCACCCCCACCCCCTCAGTTATTCTAGTATCATCATTACGTCATCCTCATTGTCATTGATCATCATGAAGTAAAAAATTATTATAATTGTTGTACATCAATGACAATATTTGTGATCTCCGAACCCTGGTTAATAATAATAATAATAATAATAATAATAATAATGACTGGAATTTCTATAGCGCTATATATTGCAAAAACAAATCAAAGCCCTTAATTCCAATCTCGCTCCAACCTCGTTCAAGAGTATTTTTTCCTCTGGAGTTAACATCAGTGCCGACTCCACTCCCCCTTAAAGTCCTTCGGATGAGACTATAAATCGAGGTCCCGTGTCCGAACGCAAGCAGGACATCTTGCGCCGCACGTTAAAAACCCGTTCCGCTTTTTGGAAGAGTAGGCCATTGTGTGCCGGTGGGAACGGATGCCAAAATTTACTAAACTGCATACACACGGGAGCAGAATAATTTTTTTTAAAACACCCATGAATTCTTATTCCATTATCCAAGAATTAAAAGAATAAATAAATACAACAAATAAATAATGAAGATGACGCAATGATGCAAATTTTCATTCTCCTACATCCAAGCCCCCACCCCCTGTACTCTTTCCATCTCCAACCTTACCTCACCCCCACCCCCTCAGTTATTCCATCTTTCCTCCTTCTCCTACGCCCCTACCATCACGTCTTCCCCCCCGTCCATCCCCCTCGGCCCCATCCTCTTCTGACGGTCACGAACAAGGTGTCTGGATTACCAGGTTTTGCTTCAGCCCTCTGCATGCGCTTCATTAGCACAAAGGGAGATAATGTGCGCGTGGCGTGTTGTCTGCCCATCACGTGACCAGGCGTGCAGATGATTTTCCCCCCTAAAAAAAACTTCCAGGGCTACATACCGTGCCGTGATGACATGCTAACTTTTTGTTCTTGTTCTTGTCTTTCTTCTTGTTCTTCTTGTTCTTGTTCTTCTTGCTCTTGTTCTTGTTCTTCGTGTTCTTGTTCTTGTTCTTCTTCTTCCTCCACTTCTTCTTCTTCTTCTTCTTCTTCTTCTTCTGCTGCTGCTGCTGCTGCTACTTCTTCTTCTTCTTCTTCTTCTTCTTCTTCTCCTTCTCCTTCTTCTTCTACTTTTCCGTCGTCGTCTTCTTCTTGTTCTTCTTGTTCTTCTTCTTGTTCTTCTTGTTCTTGTTCTTCTTGTTCTTCTTCTTCTTGTTCTTCTTCTTCTTCTTCAAGCTGCTGCTGCTTCTTCTTCTTCTTCTTCTTCTTCTTCTTCTTCTTCTTATTCCTCCTCCTTCTTCTTCTTCTTCTTTCTTCTTCTTTTGTTCTTCTTCTTCTTCTTCTCCTCCTCGTTCTCCTGTTCCTTCTTCTTCTGTTCCTTCTTCTTCTTCTTCTTCATCATCGTTGTCGTCGAACGCTCAGTTCAGACAGCAGCTATTGTTGTTGTATCAAATGTGCAAAAGCGCCTGACAAATCAGGCCTTAGCACATCCAGATTCAGCATAGGAAAGAGAATCCTTATCTTTTTTTTTCAGTCTCTGTGGGAACAAAAAGGCAAGAAAGTGAACCAAGAAGGCAGAAAATAGACAAGAAGGAGGTGACAGGAAGAACAGGAATACAGCAGAAACAAAGAGAGAGATAGAAAAGGGGGAATTCCTGGCGCAGAAATTCCAGAAGGTGGGGGTGATATTTATACTGACAGGCTCCCCAGCATCCCCCTCAGGGAAAGGCCACCAACTGACTTCAGGGCAATGAAGGGGAGGTGGGGGGGGGGGGGGGGGGGGCGGGGGGCAGGGGGGAGGTGGAGGGAGAGGAGAAGAATGTGAACAGGAAAAGGATGGAGGTGGTGTGGTGTGAGGGTGAGGTGGACAATTTTACAGCATGTCACACTTTGCAAAGCATGCATACAAATAAAATTTACACTTATACAAGCACTTGCACTCATGCACGCATAATACACGTGCACACACATTAAATGCGTGCTAACAGATGCATATACCCACATTCACACGCATGCATGCACGCAGACAGGCACGTGCGCACACACACATGCAGGCACGCATGCACACACACACACACACACACACACACACACATACGCTACATACACACACACATGGAGGCACACAGGCACACACAATGTGTACACACACGCACGCACGCACGCAGGCAGGCAGGCAGGCAGCCACACAGATATCTTTTTAAAAAAGTATTATCCTTAAACTTGGAAATCGCCTAACTTAATGGTGAATAAACCATCGCATAATCCACGCTAAAATCTCATTATTGGTAAACCTTGGACCCCTAGCTGAAAAATGAAAAGAAGAGAAATAAAACCCAAACTATTGAGAGGAGAGAGAGAGAGAGAGAGAGGAGAGAGAGGAGAGAGAGAGAGAGAGAGAGAGGAGAGAGAGAGAGAGAGAGGGGGGAGAGAGAGAGGGGAGAGAGAGAGAGAGAGAGAGAGAGGAGAGAGAGAGAGAGAAGAGAGAGAGAGAGAGAGAGAGAGAGAAGAGAGAGACAGAGACAGAGACAGAGACAGAGAAAGAAACCAACACCTTATTCTTTTCACCTCAAACCTATCTCTCCCTCCATCTCCCCGAACCCGTTCCCTTTGAGGTAAATCAGAAAAGAAAAAAGAGAACCCCCCCCCCCCCCCCCCCTCAACCCAAACTTTTCCTTCTGGAGCACCATCTTCATTCTTCCCTACACCTCTCTCCCCCCCCCCTCACCACCCCCCACACCCCAACCTCCCACCTCCTACCACCACCACCACCCACCCCCAACCTCCCCAGACGGCACGTCACGTCACGTCACGTCACGGCACAAAAGGTTTTGGATTACCGGGGTTTCGTTTCAGTCCCCCTTGCTTCATCAAGGTAAGGGAGATAATGTGCACGTGGCGTGTTGTCTGCCCATCTCGCGACCAAGGGTACCAACGATTTTGTTGAACGTTGGGGAGGCTTACATAGCGTGACTGCACGCAACAATAGGGGACGTTTTTTTTTCGTAGAGAGAAAGATGGAGAGAGGAGGAGGGGGTGCGGGGGGGGGGGGGGGGGGGGGGGGGGGGGCGGGGGGGAGGGTACAGAAACAAGAGATGTGTGGACGAGGTGTTATGCGTAGTTTACTCGCTTCCTTCGCCTTTACTTATCCCGTAGTCTTGTAGAAGGTTGGGTTTTTTTTTATAACTTTTTTATTTTTCGTTTTGCATTTACAAAGAATTACAGACAAAATGTTTCTTTAAAAAAGTAAATAAATAAATAAACTTTAGGAAAATACAAATACAATTCTTTTCATAAACAAGTAATACCAACTGCTTTTCAAGTGCTTAATCAACCAAAACACACACACACACACACACACACACACACACACTCATATACAAACACACATACATACACGCGTTTTTCATGCTATCGTGAGAAACAGCTATCATAGCTATAGCTATCATGCTATCGTGAGAAAAACAATTTGTACGCCTCTGTCAATTCTGTAAATCTATACCATTGCACTCTTTCATTCATGAGGAAGATCGCAATGTGCCTTGGAGAGTAAAAAAAATTTTTTTTAAATGCATGCACAGTTCCATCTTTTCTGCTATCCCATGGCTGCTTTTCAGCAAAAGCACATGGCCAGACACATGTCTCACTTATATAAATATAATCTGTTTAGTCAAGCAATGGTCTATAGTTACTCCATTCAAAAGTGAACTTACTCAGGTTGTTTGCAATTTTTGCGTTATATTTTTCAATTTGAAACCTGTATTTCAACTGTTGAAGAAAAACTGTCCATACTGGTAAATGATTTTCAATTCTGCATCTGTAAATATACCATTTGGCAAAAAGGATAATGAAATCGAAAATAGCATCAGTTTTCATGCATTCATCCACTCCAAAAAGTACAATCTTACGTGAAATTTTCACATTCGATGCATATTCACAATGGTCATTGATACTTTTTTCTAAATTTGTCCAAATAGTTCTTGCTTGGTTGCAGCCCCCAAAAAAATGTTCGATTGAATCTTTTGTGCTAGTGCACAGGGGACAACTTGTTGTATTTGCTACACCCATTGCGCACAGAACAACATTAGTAACGACAATTCTGTGCACAATTTTTATCTGTAACCATTGTAATTTGATGTCTTTAATCTTGTGCAATTTATTTAAATACCATTTTCCAGTTGATTTCTTCATTAAGTTTCTGTGTCCATTTTTTACAGCATTTGGGTTCTGTCTTGTTTGACATCAATTTTTCATAGTACAGTTTTGAGCCCCGGTGCACACTATCTAGTGTCTGTATTGCTTTCGTTGTGTCTGTACAACAATTTACATTGTCACCTATTTTGACTCCTGCCTTTTTTGCAAAGTGTTTGATTGATGAGATTAGCCCATTGAAAGTTACAAAGTCAATACAATTGTCATTTGCTTTAGAAAAAAATTCATAATTAATAAACTCACCATTTTTCTTGATAAGATGTTTTATTAGATATATCCCTTTTCTGCTAAAATATTCTTATCAACAACTTTATTTCCTATAGTAATGTTTTCATTATACAAAATAGGTTCTGCAAGAAATTCATTTTCATTTTGGGGAGTGATGCAAGTACAGAAAAATTTATAAGCTTTAAAAACATGGGTCCAAAAAGGATTAACCTTCACGTGCTTGTGCATTATTGATGGACCATAACAGTCTAGAGTCTTAAGAAATGGGTATTGTATTTCTGCAATACTGGCCCACTTGTGATTAGATTTTCTAACTTTTCTTACCCATGAAAGCTTCAAAGCATATATATAATTTCGTATATCAGGTATATTTAGTCCACCTTGTTTAATGGTCTGCACTGCCGTCTGTCTTCTTATCTTGTCTTGCTTATTGTTCCAAACAAATTGAAAACAAAGTTTCTGTAACTTGTAGAAGGTTTTAGGGAGAACCACTGAAGATTTTGCAACCAGCTTCCTCCATCCACACCTCAGCTTGCTGGTGAAGAAAAGTGCACCACTCAACTCTTCCCAGTATTGTGGTCCAAGGCCGATGTACATTAAACCAGTTCAGAGTTCAGAGTTCAGAGTTCAGTCCACTCTTTGATGTTGTCTTCCCATCGTTTGGGTTTTTTTTAATTATCTTTCTCTGTCTGCCTCTTCGTCTCCCTCCTTGCGCTGCTCTGTTTCCTGATGGACAGTGTTGACTGTACTATATAAGCATGCTATATAATTACGTTTCTTCACCTTTCGTCTTGTAGACGGATCGGGAAAGCACTGAAGATTTTGCAACCAGCTTCCTCCAGTGATGTTAACATGGCATCACTGGGTGCATGGCTTTCATGTGATGCAGGTTACAGGCTGAGGTGGATGAAGCTTTGTGGAACTCAGCAGCCCCGTGTTCGAGATGAAAGGGAGCCAGCAGGATTGAGGACATGGGCTGTGAACTAGCATGGAAAGGGATGGGCTCCGCCATGTGACACTGCCCGAAAGAGACACCACATGGATATGCTATTAATATACGCATACGAATGCAAACACACACACGCACACTTGCACGCACATGAAGGCACATATGCACATACAAAACAGATGCACATATGCATGGACATTATACCTGCATACGTACCTGCACACACGCATGCAAAACCACTGTGAACGAAGGGTCCTTAACCTAACACACACATATGCGTATTGTTCACCAACATACAAACACACACACACACACACACAAACACACACACACACACACACACACACGCGCGCGCGCGCGCATGCACGCACGCACAGATGAGAGAATATACTAAAGTCCCATATCCCAACGCACCCAGAACAACTTGTGCACAGGTTAAAACCCATTTCGCCTTTGGAAAGAGTGCGCTATTGCATTCCGGTAGGTAGGAATGACAAAAACTTTTAAATCATACACACAAAATATACAAAAAACTGCATACACACGGGCACTGGATGTAAAAAAGCACATGAGTGCTTTTTCCATTATCATCGATATAAAAGATTAAATAAATAAATAGAAATAAATACACACACAGACAGAGACAGATACAGAGAGAGAAAGAAAGACAGACAGACAGACATAGCGATACAGTCAAGCATACAAACACATACACATACAACGGCCAATCCAAAATACTGTGAAGAACATAATATCTCTTTCAGCTGAACCTACCAACACCTTAAACCCCCCACCTTACCCATCCCTTTCCCCCACCTCTTGAAGAAAAAACAGAAACAAACAAACAAACAAATAAAACAAACAAAAAACCCAAAGTGTCTGTCTCCAACACCCACACACCATTCTTCCCTCCATCCTTCTTCCCCATCATCTTTCCCCACGAGCGAAACGGATGACTACGACCTCCTGCCCAGAGAAGACCAAGTAACTAACCATCGTGAGGCTGAGGACTGGACACTGCAGACTCAGACATCACGTAACGTTCACCAAGTTCCACATTGGTAATTCTGCGACGTGCCTCCTCTGTGGCACTTCTCCCATGACAGTGGAACGAACACTTCCTCCAGACCTGTCTATCCAACACACCAAAAACCTGAAGGGCCAATATCTGGCCTACTGACTGACCTGCCGATGAGGGACAAAACTCTTCGGACCCCTGGAGGGAGGGCCTTCAGCGCACGGTGGCAGCATTTGTCAGGGCCTCAGGAGTTGCTGTCTGAGCGTTCAACGAAGGAAGAAGAAGAAGAAGAAGAAGAATCTGTGCACATGCCCGCAGTGACGTAAAGGTTTGGATTAGTATCAGGTTTTGCTTCCGTCTCGCATTTCGTCAAGGCAAGGGAGATAATGTGCACGTGGTGCGTGTGTTGTCTACTCATCGCTCGACCAGCGATTTTGACGAATTTTTTTTTAAAGTTCCTCAGCTAGAGCTTTGAGGTTCACCACTGGTAAGATTTTTTGCGTAAGCGACCGTGGTTTATTTTTTTAACCCTCCCCACCATTTAGGTAGGCGCATTCCGACTTCGGGTAGAATTTAAGAACAAATTTGGGGCTACATTACGTGACTACACGAAACAACTGGACGTTTTTTTTATAGAAAGGAGGAGGAGGAGGAGGACCAGCCACCATGTATGGCGCAGTGGTTAGCTAGCACCTTGGGTTACGGGATGGAGGGCCGCGGGTTTGAGTATCATAGTGCGCATTAAGCGCTTTGATTTGTCTGTGCAAGATACAGCGCTATATATGTATGTATGTTTGTCCGTCGTGTCCGACGATGACCTCCAAAACAGCAGAGGAGGCAGCTGCTGTTTTGAAAACTGGGCAGAAATTTGATTATAGTGGAGATGCCTTGCCCACAGCACATCCCCCACTCTCTCGGCCAAGTGGGCATAAGGACAGTCAGCGTTGGAGATGTTCTCCAAAGGCCAGCTAGCCCAACAGGGCTGCAGCACATAAGGACTGTGCGAGTCAAGCCTCCTCGTCAGAGAGTCATAGTCGATCACTAAAGACTAAGCTGTAAAGGGGAATTCCATGAGTGGGAAAGAAAGCCACTGGTCATACAGCCTCTCACTTTGCTGTTGTTGCCCCCAGCGTCAATAGTCACGAAATATGATAAAGCCCAGGCGCTGACGGCGGACAGCGCTATATAAATTATATTTATTATTATCATAGTCAGAGGATTTGTTTGTTTTGGAGCATGACCAGGTTCCTCGACAGAGTGAGCTTACTGTGGGGCTCTTTATTTTATTTATTTATTTATTTTTTATTTCATTCTTTTATATCGAGGATAATGGAATAAGCACTTCTGTGCTTTTTTTTAACCACTAGTCCCCGTCTGTATACGGTTTTGTAAATTAGTCATCTGCTCCCACCGGCACACAATGGCCTACTCTTACGAAAAGCGGAACAGGATTTTAACGTGCGCGCAAGATGTTCTGCGTGCGTTTGCACATGGGGCCTCGGTTTATAGTCTCACCCGAAGGACCTTGGGGGGAGAGTGGAGTCTGCACTGATGTTAACTCCAGGGGAAAATATCCCCTTGAACGGGAATCGAACCCGGGTCGTCAGATTGCGAGCGCAATGTTCTAACCACTAGGCTATCCCGTCCCCCTGTGAAGACTGGCACCACACATTCCAGCTTCATCCACTTTTACAGATGCGGTTGGGTTTTTTTAGAGTGTTTCTCAAATTACATGACCAATATGCAGAGTTGTAAACAGACCACTAAGATAAAGAACATCTTGCGCACACGTTAAATCCTGTTCCGCTTTTCGAAAGAGTAGGCCATTGTGTGCCGGTGGGAACAGATAATGACAAAATTTACAAAACCGCATACACACGGGGACTGCATGTAAAAAAAGCACATGAGTGCTTGTTCCATTGTCCTCGAGGGAAAAAAAAATAAAAAAAATATCTGAGCGCTTTGATTTGTTCCTTTACCAAATTCAGCGCTATAAAAATTCCATACATTATTATTATTATTATTATTATTATTATTATTATTATTATTATTATTATTATTATTATTGTTGTTATTATTATTATTATTATTATTATTATTATTATTATCATTCTTCTTCTTCTTCTTCTTCTTCTTCTTCTTCTTCTTCTTCTTCTTCTTAAGGCATATTTTTGGTTTCATGTCATGTTGTTTTTTTAGCCCCCCACCAACCGCAAAGGCCTTAGGAGGACTGACACGTCACTTTCGGGGTTGTTTTTTTTCAATTCAGCAACTCCGGTTACCATTCATCCCAAGGTCAGGATCGACACTCTCTGGTCCCTTCAGATACCTAACATTGTTCATCTAAAAGAACGGGATAGCCTAGTGGTTAGAACATTGCACTCGCAATCTGACGACCCGGGTTCGATTTCCGTTCAAGGGGATATTTCTCCCCGGGAGTTAACATCAATGCTGACTCCACTCTCCCCAAAAGTCCTTCGGATGAGACTATAAACCTAGGTCCCGTGTGCGAACGCACGCAGAACATCTTGCGCACACGTTAAGATCCTGTTCCGCTTTTCGTAAGAGTAGGCCATTGTGTGTCGGTGGGAATAGATGACAATTTACAAAACCGCATAAGTGTTTACTCCATTATCCTCGATATAAAAGAATAAAAAAAAAAAAATAAAATAAAATAAAACACACACACACATCCTTCGTATGAGACTATAAACCGAGGTCCCGTATGCGAAGGCACGCAGAACGTCTTGCGCACTCGTTAAAACCTGTCCCGCTTTTCGGAGGAGTAGGCCTCTATACCAGTGGGACGGATGGCCAAATTTACAAAATCGCACACACGGGGACTAGATGTAAACGAAGCGCGCGAGTACTTATTCCATTCTTGTCAAAATAAAAGAATCAAGAAAATAGAATAAACACACACACGCACACTATAGTAAGAGTACAATGTTATGAAAAAAACATTGCCTAGAAAAGACATATAAACTTCCTATTTACGCATACACGCACGTACGCGCGCACGCACACACACACACACACACACACACACACACACACACACACACACACACACACACACACATACACACACACACACATACACACACACACACACACACACACACACACACACACACACACACACACACAAATGCATGAGTACAAAGACCATTGACGAGGAAGACATATAACTTTATATATATATATATATATATATATTATATATATATATATATATATATATATATATATATATATATATATATATATATATATATATTTATGGTAAAGAGTATCTCGTAACCTATAAGGTCGTAGGGGAGAGAGGCGTCAGAGACCTCACTTCTCTAGGGGCCAGCATATTGAGGGCGGCGCCCATCTCCTCTCCCTCAATGCTTTACCTTCCCTGATCCTTAAGAGGACAGGTACCCATTTACAGCTGGGTGAACTGGGGGACTGCACTGAAGCCAAGGCACGCAAACGGTCACCCATCCAACTGGTAACCACGCTCGATCCCGCTTAACTTGGCTGGGGGAAAGCGAGTGCTCCGACCACTGAGCTATCCCATCCCCATATATATATATATATATATATATATATAT
Organism: Rapana venosa; assembly: GCA_028751875.1. Classification (NCBI taxonomy): domain Eukaryota; kingdom Metazoa; phylum Mollusca; class Gastropoda; order Neogastropoda; family Muricidae; genus Rapana; species Rapana venosa. The sequence goes on from CM054138.1 coordinate 23,639,614, forward strand.
ATATATATATATATATATATATATATATATATATATATATATATATATATATATATATATATATATATGATGAAATGGTAAATCTAGGTCCTGTATGTAAAGCACATAGAGCACGTCAAAGAACACTCTGTGTGTGTGTGTGTGTGGGGGGGGGGGGGGGGGTGAAGTCGAGTCAAGTCAAGTCAAGTCAAATTGTTATTTCCAACTGTTTCATTGAATAAGCAAAGATATTACATTGAATAAGTAATGCATTTGCTTTTTTTCAGTGTGTGTGTGTGTGTGTGTGCGTGTGTGTGTGTGTGTGTGTGTGTGTGTGTGTGTGTGTGTGTGTGTGTGTGTGTGTGTAAATGTGTATGTAAGTGTGTGTTGTGTTGCGTTGTGTATGAGAGAGAGACAGAGACAAAGACAGAAAGAGAGAAAGAGATACACACTGCAGCATATAATTATCGTACACCTCCCCTACTTTAATCCCCCCCCCATCCTCACCCCTACATATGTATGGATATATATATATAAAGTTATATGTCTTCCTCGTCATATATATATATATATATATCGGTTGAGACTATAAACCGAGGCCCCGAGTGCGAACGCATGCAGAACATCTTGCGCACACGTTAAATCCTGTTCCGCTTTTCGAAAGAGTAGGCCATTGTGTGCCGGTAAGAACAGATGACAAAATTTACAAAAACGCATACACACGGGGACTAGATGTAAAGAAAAAGCACATGCGTGCTTATTCCATTATCCTCGAGAAAAAATTTTTTAAGTCATCTGAGCGCTTTGATTTGTTGCTTTACAAGATTCAGCGCTAGATAAATTCCATACATACATATATATATATATATATATATATATATATATATATATATATATATATATATATATATATATATATATATTACATATATATATCCCTCCCACCTGCTAGGTACGTCATCAAGGAGGAAAGAAAAACAGGTCTGTATAGCCAGGTTTGGCTTCCGTCCTGCGCTTCATTATGAAGCCAAGGGAGATAATGTGCGCATGGCGTGTTGTCTGCCCATCGAGGTACTAAGGGCTTGGTCGATTCAAGCAACGTTGTCCGGTTCTAGAGGTCTACCTTGGCGTGACTACATGTCCACACACTGACTTTGTCGGGTGGGAGAAAGAAGGGTGTGAGGAGAGATAAGGTGGTAGGGGTGTGGGGTAGGGGGTGGCGTGGGGGGATAGGGGTGGGGGTGGGAATGGGGGATAAAGTGGGTGAGGTGTTACAATATATTTTGCAGTGTTTTCTCTTTCTTTCTTTCTTTCTCTCTCTGTCTCTCTCTCTCTCTCATACAGGACACAACACAACACAACACACACACACACACACACACACACACACACACACACACACACACACACACACTTACACACACACTTACACACACACACACTTACATACACACACTTACATACACACACACACACACACACACACACACACACACACACGCACGCAGTTCTTTGACGTACCCTATGTGCTTTATATACAGGACCTAGCGGATCGGTGGTCTAGAGGTAACGCGCCTGTCTAGAAAGCGAAAAGTCAGGGTTCGTATCCCGTCTGGGCCCGAAACTTTTCCCCCATCCATTAGACCATGAGTGGTGGTCTGGGCGCTAGTCTTTCGGATGAGACGATAAACCGAGGTCCCGTGTGTTACAGAAAATTATGCAGCGCACGAAAAAGAACCCACGGCAACAAGAGAGTTGTCCCTGGCAAAATTCTTAGAAAAAAGCCACTCTGATAGGGAAAGAAATACAGTTGCAGACCAAAAAAAAAAAAAAAGGGGGTGGTGCTGCTCTTGTGACGACGTGCTCTCCCCGGGGAGAGCAGCCCGAATTTCACGCAGAGAAATCTCGTGACTTAAAGTGGTATAAATAAATATAAAAAAAATAAATAAATAGTTTTATCATTTCATCCAAAAGATTAGTACTTAGACAACCATTCAATGTTTAACAGATACAAGGATCTCTCTGAAAGTTCTTAGCCAAGCTGCTGGTGCAAGTGTTAGGTACAACTTTTTGATTACGTCATAAGCGTATTATGTCATTTAAGCTATGACAACAACAACAAAAAAGAGAAGTTTCTACGTCATCTTGTTAATACAATAACTGACCAAGAAAAGGGCAACCCTAGGCTGTTTCTGACATTTACCACGGAGCTTGAAAATTGATTTTTGAACCATGATCTATTACGACCTGAAAAGGGGATTAACTTATTACGAATCAGTTACAAAAACCCACAAAAATCAACCAAAACTTGTGTGAAGCTTTTGTGTCCATTGCCTCAGGAAAATCGACCATTAGCGGGAGGTTCCGGGAGTTTGGATTTGATAGAAGTCATTCTAATGAGGAGAACCTTGTAGGTGACATGTTTCTGCTGCTACCCAAGAAAATACCACCCCTGTCAAAGAACTGATCAGAGAAGACGCACGAATCACTTGCAAAGATCGTCAAGACACACTTGGAATTGGCATGTCCACCTTGAATGAGATCTTACACCATCAGCTAGGTGTCCACAAGCGTAGCGCTAGGTGGATGCCACATCAGCTGACTGAAGAGCAGAAGGGGGTAGGGTGCAATGGTGCTTGACTAAGCTTGAGAAATACGACAGCGGACGCGCAAACTCAACGTGGGACATTGCAAGTGGTGATGAATTCTGGGTGTACCAGTTTGATCCTGAGTCAAAGGCCCAGTCGTCAGTCTTGCTCTTTCCAGGAGACACCCCGCCTCTAAAATTCAAAAGATGGAGGAGCATCAGTAAACAGATGGTTGCCTCCTACATTGCCAAAACCGGACATATCACAGCCATTCCACTGAAGGAAAGGCGCATCAAGACTGCAGACTGGTATGTGCATTAATGCCTCCCTCCCCCCCCCCCCCCAAGGGCTGCATGATGTACGTACCCCACATCCAAAGTCCTGCATCCCCCTTCATCATGACAATGCCCCTGCCCACACTGCTGCAGCCACCAAGGAGTTCCTAGCCAGCAAAGGTGTACAGCTGATGGCTCATCCCCCCCTTGTTCTCCAGATCTGGCCCCATATGACTTCCTTATTTCCACATGTCAAGAAGCAGCTTCGGAGGACCTGTTATGACAGTCCCGGAACGCGATCTGGGCTTTCACGAGGGCTGTTGACAGCAGAGATAAAGTCAGGTGGTCTGAAGTGTGGAGGAGCTGGTTTCAGCACATGGCCCCTTGTTGCATCAAAGCTCAGGGAGGGTACTTTAAAAAGTTGGCACGAACGGAAGGCAAAAAAGCCTAACATTATGTTTGGTGGCTAACAACTTTCAAATTGACTCTCTTTTGTGAAAAGTTCAGATTCAAACGGGAATCGACGGCCGCAATAGCCGAATGGTTAAGACTGTTGACTTCAGTCGCATGGGTACATGAAACTGCGGATTCAATCCTGGCGGCATCTGAGGGAATTAAGAGTGAGGATTTCAATGATTTCTCAGGTCAACTTAAAGTGCAGACGTGCCAGTACCTTGAAATATCCTTCGAGTACATACACATGCAGAAGATCACATATGCACGTTAAAGATCCCGAAATCTATTTCAGTTGGTTTGGGAGACACGAACACACCTAGCATACATCCCCTAAGTCAGAATACAGCTACCTTCATCGTGGGCAAAAACGGTGGCATAGGCAACATCTCACCATGGATGATCCTGGGAGCTGCAGCCGAGGAACAATTTTTTTTTTAAAGCCATCAGAAAACGGGGATGCAGCCCACTCACTGCCCGTTTTCTAAACGGGTACGTTACTTCTAAACCACTAGTTCTTGGGCATTTGTATTGTATGCCCTCTGTTCCTATCAGCCTGCAACGCTCGCTCCATTTATTTTTTCTTTCCAAAGATGAAATGGGACTTGACGTAAATGCTCGATTGTGTATGCATATATTCAGTCATGGGACTTCCGTTTAAATTCATAATGATCTAAAGATGACAGGGTTGGTTTTTGTTTCTTTTTTCATTCGTTTACTACTAGAGCTCCAAAGTTCACCAAAAATAAGATATTGCCCACCATTAAGGTAAGCGCTCTCATTCCAACTTGTGGAATGAAGTCTAAACACGATACAATTTTGCATGCTGTTTTATTAAAATAAATTATCATCTGTTCCTACTGGCAAGTAATAGCCTACTCTTATGAAAGGCGGGATGGTGTTTAACATTGTGCGCACAAGATGTCCCGGGTATGCTTGCACACGGGTTCTCGGTTTATAGCCTCACCCAAAGGAATTTTGAGGGAGAGGAGTCAGCACTGATGTTAACTCTAGGGGGGAAAAAAATGTCCCCTTGAATGGTCGCCTTTGTGGCGGTTGGAACCTAGGCCGTCAGATCACGAGCTCAACACTTTAACCACTAGACTATCCCACTTCCAAGAGCGGGGTTTGAACCGTGACCTTAAGTGTTGAGGGCACTACAACATCAAGAAAACCAGCTCAAAGCCCCTCTCTCCACTTTTTTTAAAAATTAATTTTTTAATTCCTTTTGTTGTTACAAATACATATATGCATGACAAGCATTATCAATATCAATAAACGTTAACTAGGCATAACAAAGAAATAGCGTATATACAACATTCCTGCATACTTACATACATACACACATACAAACATACATACATACATATATACATACATATATACACAACAGCATTTCATACAGTACACAATTCATATGCCATGCCATCTGAAGAATATTACAGTTTTTCAACTGCCATTCCTCCCTCCCCCATTACAGGGGGGCTTGATGGGATGTTTGTTGTTTTTTTGTCCGAAGCTGTGTGTCTTCTGATGTTTTATTCCTCCTTTATGTGACAATAAACAATGATTTGCAGTGATTCCATTCTATTTCGAATTTCATAAGGTTATTTGCAATTCTTGCATTATACTGCTCGGTTTTAAATCTATTGTGTAGCTGTGCCTGAAAAACAGAAAGTGTTGGTACTTGTCTGTCAATTTTGCATCTGTAGATGTGTAACTTTGCAAGCAACATTATCAAATCAAAGGTCATATCTGTTTTAATGTTTTGGTCTACCCCAAAAATGACTAAATTACGAGAAAATGTTATGTTACAGACATTTGTGCATCGTTCTCTCTCCACTTTTTTATACAAGTTTATTTTTATCTCTTGCTAGCTTCATTCCGTGTTTATTTATTTCATTTTCGTATAATATACTTTGAGGGAAAGAAAGAGACATCAATTATATCATAATTGATGTCTCTTTCTTTCCTTCAAAAAGTCTACACAGTGACTTTAGAACACAACATCTTGAGCACACGTTAACACACGTTAACACTTGCTATATATACAGTTCTTGTCATTCTAATATTTTGGAAAACTTTTCTCTCAAGAGCGTTAAGGAATACGCAGCAAGTTCTTTTTGTTAAAAAGAAAATTGCACTGATCATGTAAAACAACAAAATATGATCAGAGTATGATGGTTTTTGTGTATTGTTTCTTTGTTTTGTTTTAGTTAGTCTGTTATTATTGGTTTTCTTTTTTAAATGTCGAGGAATCTTGTATGTATAAAGAACCCACGAGTAATAATATTCGACTCAGCACACTTTCGTTATTCAAAACAAAACACACATAAAGAAAGAAAGAAACAAACAACTCATTGCTAAGGCCAGTTACGAAGCAATTTTGTGATTTTGATGATTTCTGGCATTAAACATGATTGAGAGAAAGAAAAAATCAGTCATAACAAAAAAGACAAGTAGAATGAGAAAAAAGAGAAGAAGAAGAGAAGAAGAAGAAGAAAGAAAAAAAAAGAAGAAGAAGAAGGCAAAGAATTGCAAAGCAGAAGAAGAAGAAGAAGAAGAAGAAGAAGTAGAAGAAGAAGACTTCAATTATGCAGATAAGCAAAAACATAAGAAAATACGAAGATCGTAACAAGAAGAATACACACACACACACACACCACACACACACACACACACACACACACACACACACACACACAATATATATATATATATATATATATATATATATATATATATATATATATATATATATATATATATATATATATATATATAGTTCTCTGGAGTTAACATCCGTGCCGAGCCCACTCTCCCCAAAAGTTCTTCGGATGAGACTATAAACCGAGGTCCCGTGTGCGAACGCACGCAGAACATCTTGCGCACACGTTAAAACCTGTTCCCCTTTTTCGGAAGAGTAGGCCACTGTGTGCCGGTGGGAACGGATGACAAAATTTACAAAACTGCACACACACTGGGACTGGATGAGAAAAGCACATGAGTGCTTATTCCATTATCCTCGAAAAAAAAAATTAAAGTCATCTGAGCGCTTTGATTTGTTGCTTTACAAGATTCAGCGCTAGATAAATTCCATACATTATATATATATATATATATATATATATATATATATATATATATATATATATATCCCTCCCACCTGCTAGGTACGTCATCAAGGAGGAAAGAAAAACAGGTCTGTATAGCCAGGTTTGGCTTCCGTCCTGCGCTTCATTATGAAGCCAAGGGAGATAATGTGCGCATGGCGTGTTGTCTGCCCATCGAGGTACTAAGGGCTTGGTCGATTCAAGCAACGTTGTCCGGTTCTAGAGGTCTACCTTGGCGTGACTACATGTCCACACACTGACTTTGTCGGGTGGGAGAAAGAAGGGTGTGAGGAGAGATGAGGTGGTAGGGGTGTGGGGTAGGGGGTGGCGTGGGGGGATAGGGGTGGGGGTGGGAATGGGGGATAAAGTGGGTGAGGTGTTACGATATATTTTGCAGTGTTTATCTATTTCTTTCTTTCTTTTTCTGTCTCTCTCTCATACAGGACATAACACAACACAACACACACACAGACACACACACACACACACACACACACACACACACACACACTTACATACACAAACACTTACACACACACTTACACACACACACACACTTACACACACACACACATACACACACACTTACACACCACACACACACACACACACACACACACACACACACACACACACACACACACACACACAGTTCTTTGACGTACCCTATGTGCTTTATATACAGGACCTAGATTTATCATTTCATCCAAAAGATTAGCATCCAGACAACCATTCAATGTTTAATAGATGTAAGGATCTCTCTGAAAGTTCTTAGCCAAGCTGCTGGTGCAAGTGTTAGTTACAATTTTTGATTACGTCATAAGCGTATTATGTCATTTAAGCTATTACCAAAAAAATGAGAAGTTTCTACATCATCTGGGTAATACAGTAACTGACCAAGAAAGGGTAACCCTAGGCTGTTTCTAAGCTATACCATGGACCTTGAAAATCAAATTCTCAAGCCATGAACTACTACGACCTGAAAAGGGGCTTAACTTATTATTAATCTAAAAAAAAAACCCGAAACTTGTGTGAAGCTTTTGGGTCCATTACCCCAGGAAAATCGACTGTTAGCAGGTGGTTCGGGGAGTTTGGATTTGGTAGAAGTCGTTCTAATGAGGAGAACCGTTGTAGGTGACACGTTTCTGCTGCTACCCAAGAAAATACCACCCGTGGCTGATCAGAGAAGACGCACAAATCACTTGCAAAGATCTTCATTCAAGTCATACTTGGAATTGACATGTCTGCCCTGAATGAGATCTTACACCACCAGCTAGGTGTCCACAAACGTTGTGCTAGGTGGGTGCCAAATCAGATATCTGAAGAGCAGAAGGGGATAGGGTGCAATGGTGCTTGACCATGCTTGAGAAATACGACAGTGGACGCGCAAACTCCACGTGGGACATTGTAAGTGGTGATGAATTCTGGGTGTAGCAGTTTGATCCTGAGTCAAAGGCCCAGTCGTCGGTCTGGCTCTTTCCAGGAGACACCACGCCTCTAGAATTCAAAAGATCGAGGAGCACCAGTAAACAGATGGTTGCCTCCTACATTGCCAAAACCGGACATATCACAGCCATTCCACTGAAGGAAAGGCGCATCAAGACTGCAGACTGGTATGTGCATTAATGCCTCCCCCCCCCCCCCAAGGGCTGCATGATGTACGTACCCCACATCCAAAGTCCTGCATCCCCCTTCATCATGACAATGCCCCTGCCCACACTGCTGCAGCCACCAAGGAGTTCCTAGCCAGCAAAGGTGTACAGCTGATGGCTCATCCCCCCCTTGTTCTCCAGATCTGGCCCCATATGACTTCCTTATTTCCACATGTCAAGAAGCAGCTTCGGAGGACCTGTTATGACAGTCCCGGAACGCGATCTGGGCTTTCACGAGGGCTGTTGACAGCAGAGATAAAGTCAGGTGGTCTGAAGTGTGGAGGAGCTGGTTTCAGCACATGGCCCCTTGTTGCATCAAAGCTCAGGGAGGGTACTTTAAAAAGTTGGCACGAACGGAAGGCAAGTAAGTGTAACATTATGTTTGGTGGCTAACAACTTTCAAATTGACTCTCTTTTGTGAAAAGTTCAGATTCAAACGGGAATCGACGGCCGCAATAGCCGAATGGTTAAGACTGTTGACTTCAGTCGCATGGGTACATGAAACTGCGGATTCAATCCTGGCGGCATCTGGGGGAATTAAGAGTGAGGATTTCAATGATTTCTCAGGTCAACTTAAAGTGCAGACGTGCCAGTACCTTGAAATATCCTTCGAGTACATACACATGCAGAAGATCACATATGCACGTTAAAGATCCCGAAATCTATTTCAGTTGGTTTGGGAGACACGAACACACCTAGCATACATCCCCTAAGTCAGAATACAGCTACCTTCATCGTGGGCAAAAACGGTGGCATAGGCAACATCTCACCATGGATGATCCTGGGAGCTGCAGCCGAGGAACAATTTTTTTTTTAAAGCCATCAGAAAACGGGGATGCAGCCCACTCACTGCCCGTTTTCTAAACGGGTACGTTACTTCTAAACCACTAGTTCTTGGGCATTTGTATTGTATGCCCTCTGTTCCTATCAGCCTGCAACGCTCACTCCATTTATTTTTTCTTTCCAAAGATGAAATGGGACTTGACGTAAATGCTCGATTGTGTATGCATATATTCAGTCCTGGGACTTCCATTTAAATTCATAATGATCTAAAGATGACAGGGTTGGTTTTTGTTTCTTTTTTCATTCGTTTACTACTAGAGCTCCAAAGTTCACCAATAATACGATATTGCCCACCATTAAGGTAAGCGCTCTCATTCCAACTTGTGGAATGAAGTCTAAACACGACACCAGTTTGCATGCTGTTTTATTAAAATAAATTATCATCTGTTCCTACTGGCAAGTAATAGCCTACTCTTATGAAAGGCGGGATGGTGTTTAACATTGTGCGCACAAGATGTCCCGGGTGTGCTTGCACACGGGTTCTCGGTTTATAGCCTCACCCAAAGGAATTTTGAGGGAGAGGAGTCAGCACTGATGTTAACTCTAAGGGGGAAAAAATGTCCCCTGAATGGTCGCCTTTGTGGCGGTTGGAACCTAGGCCGTCAGATCACGAGCTCAACACTTTAACCACTAGACTATCCCACTTCCAAGAGCGGGGTTTGAACCGTGACCTTAAGTGTTGAGGGCACTACAACATCAAGAAAACCAGCTCAAAGCCCCTCTCTCCACTTTTTTAAAAAATTAATTTTTTAATTCCTTTTGTTGTTACAAATACATATATGCATGACAAGCATTATCAATATCAATAAACGTTAACTAGGCATAACAAAGAAATAGCGTATATACAGTATTCCTGCATACTTACATACATACACACATACAAACATACATACATACATATATACATACATATATACACAACAGCAATTTATACAGTACACAATTCATATGCCATGCCATCTGAAGAATATTACACAGTTTTTCAACTGCCATTCCTCCCTCCCCCATTACAGGGGGGCTTGATGGGATGTTTGTTGTTTTTTTATCCGAAGCTGTGTGTCTTCTGATGTTTTATTCCTCCTTTATGTGACAAAAAACAATGATTTGCAGTGATTCCATTCTATTTCGAATTTCATAAGGTTATTTGCAATTCTTGCATTATACTGCTCGGTTTTAAATCTATTGTGTAGCTGTTCCTGAAAAACAGAAAGTGTTGGCACTTGTCTGTCAATTTTGCATCTGTAGATGTGTAACTTTGCAAGCAACATTATCAAATCAAAGGTCATATCTGTTTTAATGTGTTGGTCTACCCCAAAAATGACTAAATTACGAGAAAATGTTATGTTACAGACATTTGTGCATCGTTCTCTCTCCACTTTTTTATACAAGTTTATTTTTATGTCTTGCTAGCTTCATTCCATGTTTATTTATTTCATTTTCGTATAATATACTTTGAGGGAAAGAAAGAGACATCAATTATATCATAATTGATGTCTCTTTCTTTCCCTCAAAAAGTCTACACAGTGACTTTAGAACACAACATCTTGAGCACACGTTAACACACATTAACACTTGCTATATATACAGTTCTTGTCATTCTAATATTTTGGAAAACTTTTCTCTCAAGAGCGTTAAGGAATACGCAGCAAGTTCTTTTTGTTAAAAAGAAAATTGTACTGATCATGTAAAACAACAAAATATGATCAGAGTATGATGCTTTTTGTGTATTGTTTCTTTGTTTTGTTTTGGTTAGTCTGTTATTATTGGTTTTCTTTTTTAAATGTCGAGGAATCTTGTATGTATAAAGAACCCACGAGTAATACTATTCGACTCAGCACACTTTCGTTATTCAAAACAAAACACACATAAAGAAAGAAACAAACAAACAAACAACTCATTGCTAAGGCCAGTTACGAAGCAATTTTGTGATCTTGACGATTTCTGGCATTAAACATGATTGAGAGAAAGAAAAAATCAGTCATAACAAAAAAGACATGTAGAATGAGAAAGAAGAAGAACAAGAGGAAGAAGAAGAAGAAGAAGAAGAAGAAGAAGAAGAAGAAGAAAAGAAGAAGAAGGCAAAGAATTGCAAAGCAGAAGAAAAAGAAGAAGAAGAAGAAGAAGAAGAAGAAGAAGAAGAAGAAGAAGAAGAAGAAGAAGAAGAAGAAGAAGAAGAAGAAGAAGAAGAAGAAAAGAAGAAGAAGGCAAAGAATTGCAAAGCAGAAGAAAAAGAAGAAGAAGAAGAAGAAGAAGAAGAAGAAGAAGAGAAGAAGAAGAAGAAGAAGAAGACTTCAATTATGCAGATAAGCAAAAACATAAGAAAATACGAAGATCGTAACGGAAGAAAACACACACACACACACACACACACACACACACACACACACACACACACACACACACATATATATATATATTTCTCTGGAGTTAACATCAGTGCCGAGCCCACTCTCCCCAAAAGTTCTTCGGATGAACCTATAAACCAAGGTCCCGTGTGCGAACGCACGCAGAACATCTTGCGCACACGTTAAAACCTGTTCCCCTTTTTCGGAAGAGTAGGCCACTGTGTGCCGGTGGGAACGGATGACAGAATTTACAAAACTGCACACACACTGGGACTGGATGAGAAAAGCACATGAGTGCTTATTCCATTATCCTTGAGAAAAAAAAAGTCATCTGAGCGCTTTGATTTGTTGCTTTACAAGATTCAGCGCTATATAAATTCCATACATTAGTATTTTATATATATATATATATATATATATATATATATATATATATATATATATATATATATATATATATATATATATATATATGTCCCTCTCACCTGCTAGGTACGTCATCAAGGAGGAAAGAAAAACAGGTCTGTATAGCCAGGTTTGGCTTCCGTCCTGCGCTTCATTATGAAGCCAAGGGAGATAATGGGCGCATGGCGTGTTGTCTGCCCATCGCGGTACTAAGGGCTTGGTCGATTCAACCAACGTTGTCAGATTCTAGAGGTCTACCTTGGCGTGACTACATGTCCACACACTGACTTGGTTGGGTGGGAGAAAGAAGGAGTGAGGGTGTGAGGAGAGATAAGGTGGTAGGGGTGGGTGTGGGTGTGGGGCGTGGGGTGTGGGGGGATAGGGGTGGGGGTGGGAATGGGGGATAAAGTGGGTGAGGTGTACGATATATGCTGCAGTGTTTATCTCTTTCTTTCTTTCTCTCTCTGTCTGTCTGTCTGTCTGTCTCTCTCTCTCTCTCTCATACACTACACAACACACCGCGCGCGCACGCACACACACACACACACACACACACTTACATACACACACACTTACATACACACACACACACACTTACATACACACACACACACACTTACATACACACACACACACACTTACATACACAAACACACACACAGACACACACAGACACACACACACACACACACACACACACACACACACACACACACACACACAGAGTTCTTTGACGTGCCCTATGTGCTTTACATACAGGATCTAGATGTATCATTTCATCCAAAAGATTAGCACCCAGACAACCATTCAATGTTTAACAGATACAAGGATCTCTCTAAAAGTTCTTAGCCAAGCTGCTGGTGCAAGTGTTAGGTACAACTTTTTGATTACATCATAAGCGTATTATGTCATTTAAGCTATGACAAAAAAAAAGAAGTTTCTACGTCATCTTGTTAATACAATAACTGACCAAGAAAAGGGCAACCCTAGGCTGTTTCTGACATTTACCACGGAGCTTGAAAATTGATTTTTGAACCATGATCTATTACGACCTGAAAAGGGGATTAACTTATTACGAATCAGTTACAAAAACCACAAAAATCAACCAAAACTTGTGTGAAGCTTTTGTGTCCATTGCCTCAGGAAAATCGACCATTAGCAGGAGGTTCCGGGAGTTTGGATTTGATAGAAGTCATTCTAATGAGGAGAACCGTTGTAGGTGACATGTTTCTGCTGCTACCCAAGAAAATACCACCCGTGTCAAAGAACTGATCAGAGAAGACGCACGAATCACTTGCAAAGATCGTCAAGACATACTTGGAGCTGGCATGTATGTGCCTTGAATGAGATTTTACATCATCAGCTAGGTTTCCACAAGCGATATGCTAGGTGGGTGCCACATCAGCTGACTGAAGAGCAGAAGGGGGGCAGGGTGCAATGGTGCTTGACTGTGCTTGAGAATTACGACAGCGGACGCGCAAACTCAACGTGGGACATTGTAAGTGGTAATGAATTCTGGGTGTACCAGTTTGATCCTGAGTCGAAGCCCCAGTCGTCGGTCTGGCTCTTTCCAGGAGACACCCCGCCTCTAAAATGCAAAAGATGGAGGAGCACCAGTAAACAGAGGGTTGCCTCGTACATTGCCAGAACCTGGACACACCACAGCCATTCCACTGGAGGAAAGGCGCACCAAGACTGCAGACTAGTATGTGCATCAATGCCTTCCCCCCCAAGTGCTGCATGCTGTACGTACCTGACGTCCAAAGTCCTGCATCCCCCTTCATCATGACAATGCCCCTGCCCACACTGCTGCAGCCACCAGGGAGTTCCTAGCCAGCGAAGGTGTCCAGCTGATGTCTCATACCCCTGTTTTCCAGACCTGGCTCCATGTGGTTGTTTCTTAGTTCCACACAGCAAGAATCAGCTGTGGGGGACCTGTTATGACAGTCAGTCCCCAGAACGCGATCCGAGCCTTCACGAGGGCTAGTGACAGCAGAGATAAAGGCAGGTGATCTGAATCGTGGACGAACTGTTTCAGCGCATGGGTCGTTGTTGCATCAAAGCTCAGGGAGGGTACTTTAAAAAGTTGGCACGAACGGAAGGCAAGTACGTGTAACATTATGTTTGGTGGCTAACAACTTTCAAATTGACTCTCCTTTGTAAAAAATTCAGATTCAAACGGGAATCGACGGCCGCAATAGCCGCGTGGTTAAGACTGCTGACTTCAATCGCATGGGGTACATGAAACTGCGGATTCAATCCTGGCGGCATCTGGGGGAATTAAGAGTGAGGATTTCAATGATTTCTCAGGTCAACTTGAAGTGCAGACGTGCCAGTACCTTGAAATATCCTTCGAGTACATACACATGCAGAAGATCACGTATGCACGTTAAAGATCCCGAAATCTATTTCAGTGGGTTCGGGAAACACAAACACACCCAGCATACATCCCCTAAGTCAGTTTACAGCTACCTTCATCGTGGGCCAAAACGGTGACATAGGCAACATCTCACCATGGATGAGCCTGGGAGCTGCAGCCGAGGAACAACTTATTTTTGAAAAGCCATTAGAAAACGGGGATGTAGCTCACTCACTGCCCGCTTTCTAAACGGGTACGTTACTTCTAAACCACCAGTTTTTGGGAATTTGTATTGTATGCCCTCTGTTCCTATCAGCCTGCAACGCTTCATTCTTTTTTCTTCTTCCAAAGATGAAATGGGACTTGACGTAAATGCTCGATTGTTTATGCATATATTCAGTCATGGGACTTCCGTTTAAATTCATAACGATTTAAAGATGACAGGATAGTTTTGTTTCCTTTCTTTTTTCATTCCTTGACTACTAGAGCTCTATAGTTCACCAATAATAAGATGTTGCCCACCATTAAGGTAAGCGCTCTCTTTCCAACTTGTGGAATGAAGTCTAAACACGACACCAGTTTGCATGATGTTTTATTAAAACAAATTACCATCTGTTACTACTGGCAAGGGGACGGGATAGCGCAATGGTCGGAGCACTCGCTTTCCCCCAGCCAAGTTAGGGTCAGGGAAGGTAAAGCAGCAAGGGAGAGGAGATGGGCGCCGCCCTCAATATGCTGGCCCCTAGAGAAGCTGAGGTCTGGCACTTCGCTCCCCAACAACTGCATAGGTTCCCTTATAGGTTATGGGACACCCTTTTTTTTACCCTTTACTACTGGCAAGTGATAGCCTACTCTTATGAAAGGCGGGATGGCGTTTAACATTGTGCGCACAAGATGTTCCGCGTGTGCTAACACACGGGTTCTCGGTTTATAACCTCATCCAAAGGAATTTTGAGGGAGAGGATTCAGCACTGATGTAAACTCTAGGGGAAAAAATTTGT
>CM054138.1:23659626-23682126 GCA_028751875.1 Rapana venosa
TGTTCCGCTTTTCGAAAGAGTAGGCCAGTGTGTGCCGGTGGGAACAGATGAAAAAATTTACAAAACCGCATACACATGGGGACTGGATGTAAAAAAAGCACATGAGTGCTTATTCCATTATCCTCGGGGGGAAAAAAGTCATCTGAGCGCTTTGATTTGTTGCTTTACAAGATTCAGCGCTATATAAATTCCATACATTATTATTATTATTATTATTATTATTATTATTATCAGAAAGGAATGGAAAGGATGTTTGAGAAAGCATATCACGTAATACGCAAGGCTTGCGTCGTCTGTTATCAGGAAGGAAGGACTAGTTGCTATTCTGGGACTCAAGGTTCGTGCAGTGCATGAACCAAATGGTGTTTTTTGCTTGTCCATTGTCATTTAGTGCTGATGGCTTCATCGTGCGTGACATTAATTTTTATAAATTTCTTTAGAGACAGTCAAATGCAATGAGGGATTTTTTTTCAACCAAAAAAAAAAACCAGAAAGAAAGAGAATAGCATCTTTTTGGCCTTTTTTTGTTTTTTTCAAATCATAAATTTATTTCTTTTTTATGTCCTTAAGCAAGAGCTCTGCGGTTAAAAAATGATGAGGTATTTGCGTATGTAACCATTTTTTGCCCACTATGAAGATCGCTGCAATCAGAGTTCGGGGATGATGTTTAAACTCGGCACCAGTGTGCGTGTGATTTTTAAACATATTTTTGTCCTCCATTCTTTCTGGCACGGAATAGCCTACTCTTTTTAAAAGACAAGAACAGTTTTAACGTGTGCACAATATGTCCTGTGTACATACGTTTTTTTACGTTAGGGACCTAGTTTTAAGCTTTTTCCACAGAACTTTCAGGGGAGTGGAGTGAGCACTGATGATAACTTCAGGGAAATAATCTCCTTAAACTGTTGTTTCGTTAGTGGTTCAAACCCAGGCCGTAAAATCACAACGAGCTCAACGCTCTCGAACTAACCACTAGGCTATTTCGCCCTCCTTCTTTCTGCTCAATCATCAACATTGATTTCGATAAAACGGTGACTGAAGAAAGAAAACTGAACTAGGATGCAGTTAGAGGCACTGGTGTCATGTTTGACAAAAACGACATGTTGGGGGGGGGGGGGGAGGGTGCTATGAGCCTGTGTGAGAGCGTGAATACACATATGCGTATTTCTGCTGTTAAATGTATGTGTGTGTGTGTGTGTGTGTGTGTTTGTGTGTGTGTGTGAGAGAGGAAGAGAGAGAGAGAGAGAGAGAGAGAGAGAGAAAGAGAGAGAGAGAGAGAGAGAGAGAGAGAAAGAGAGAGAGAGAGAGGGAGAGAGAGAGAGAGAGAGGAGAGAGAGAGAGAGAGAGAGAGAGAGAGAGAGAGAGAGAGACAGAGACAGAGACAGAGAAACATGAGAACAACAGCAACAAGAACAACAGCCAAAAGCAACAACAATGGCAGCTGTAAACATCAATGTCAGCATTTTGTTTGTTTCTTTAGAAACTGATCATCAAGCGGGCTGTTTGTTTCTTTCTTTGTCCAAGTTTGCTTTGGTGCTGCCTCATTTCACGTTACGTCCCTGTCCTGCTGTTCTCACGCCGCTCATTTCATTCTCTCTCCCTCAGCCATGTCGTATCCTTAGGGTCGAAAGCTTACATGGAGCCAATCAATGTCAGGTCGCCTTGAGGCCACCATCCAGAGGGGCCTGGCCTTGCACTGCTGCTGGGTCACTGTGGTGGTGTTCAGTGGTGCCTGCTCTGAATTAACATACGAAGGACACCGCCTACTAAGCCCCATACTAACAACAGCAATTGCTTAGTTGCGAAGCTAGATAGAGTAAGACACCCACCCAGGGTGGTGATCACTGCAACGTCCCTCCAAACGACCTGCTCCCGTGAACCTCCAACGCTGAAGGCTTTTACACAAATTCACCACAGGCACAGAAGTGTACGGAGAAACTGAAACTCTTGTCATCATGAGATCAGAGCATCCGAAACCACCGAATCAGAGACAATTTTCTTTTGATTGCATGATAATCAATGATGATGGAGATGGTGTGATAAGGCTGCTATGGAAGTGCATTTGCCTTGAGACTACTGTCTTGTAAAGGCTGTACTCTACGACCTCATTCTGTAATAATCTATTTCGGTGTCAACCGGACATGCGAAATACAGACACCAGCAGTGCTCGTTAGGTAATTTGAGTAGGCTAGCACTCTCAAAATCGCATCTGTGAAGCGGATGAAACTCAACTGTGTTGTCCCAGTCTTCCCAATGTCACCGTCACCGTCACCGATCCCTCAGATTCCGAATCCTTTGGGGCGAAGCTTTGTCAACCACCTTTCTCCAGTCCTCTCGTCTCTCAGCCACCCTCAGGGTGTCTCTCAGCTCCATGTCTATCCACTCTCGAATGTTGTCCTCCCATCTCTTCCTTTGTCTGCCTCTTCTTCTCCTCCCCCCCCCCCCCCCTCACTGTGCCTTGTAGGATTGTTTTAGCAAGACCAGAGGAGCGTGTGACATGACCAAACCACTTCAGTGTTCGTTGTCTGGCGAGTGTTTGAAGGTCAGTATAGGGCCCGATTTCATTGCGGATGCGTCTCTTGACTTCTCCCAGTAACTCCATAGCAAACCAACGCTGGGTAGGAGATGGCCAGAGATCGAAAATCTCTGCAACTGTTACGGGTTTCAAACCAGCGATCTTCCAGTCCATAACCGAAGGTGCTAACTACGACGCCAAAGTGGTGCTTCTGTGTGTTTTGCTTTAAGGTTCTATATATCAGCACTTTCATCCAAAAGAGATCCGATTTCTTGCTTGGTGGAACGGACAGTAGGCAGTATTTGGGTTGGTTAGCTATCCATGTTGCTTCATGAGTGTTGCTCTCTTTTGTGTGGGACACTTTTCTTTTGAGTATCATTATATCTGCTAGCTGTTGCTGTTTCTGCTGCACTATTCTCGCGTAATAACCAAACGAGAAACGTCAAACGTTTGTTTAAAGACCCTGCCCCCCCCCCCCCTTTTTTATAGAACAGACTAGTTCATAATATGTAGAAACAGACACTGTAACAACAACAACAAAACGCAAAAGCATCAATAGTGTAAAGAGAGAAACGAAGGCAGTTTGGGACTTTGGAAGGCATTATATGCTATATTATGTGCAAGGGTTCTGTCGTCTGCAATCAGGAACAACGGACTTCCTGCTACAGCCAGACTCAAGTTGCGTGCAGTGTCTGAACGAAATTGTGTTTTTGCATGTCCACTGTCTTTTAGTGCTGATAGCTTTTGTCGTGCGTTTCATTAATTTTTATACATTTCCTAGAGCCAAGACCGTCAAATGTAACGGGAGTTTAAGAAGAAGAAAAAAAGAAAGAAAAGAAAGCAACAGAATTATGCACACTCTGTGTCCATATGACTTCAAGGACCCTCCCCTCCCCCCCCCCCCTCCCCTGGTTCAGTTTAAAGCTGAAAATTTACTTTTTTTCAAAGAAGGTATGTGAGTGTAAAAGTAAATGTAAGCTATCGAGAGTGGCTAGTATACCTCTGAGAGAATTTGTAAGTTCTCCTTGTTCTGCTTCTTTGCAATTCTTCTTCTTCGCAATTCTTCTTCTTCACAATTATTCGCAATTCTTCTTCTCCTTTCCAATTCTTCTTCTTCGCAATCTTCTTCTTCGCAGTTCTTCTTCTTCTTTGCAATTCTTCTTCTTCTTCGGAATTCTTCATCTGTGTTCCCTCATATTGGGTAGAATCCGCCGCACTTTCTCTATTTCGAGTTCATCGACCTGGAATGAGCTCCCTCTCTTCGCCAGAAACTTAGTTACGACACTTTTAAATCCAGCCTCAAGACATATTTATTTCAAACCTAAGATTTTCCCCCTCCTGTTTCATATCAGAGCTATCCCACCTTCACTAACTCATGTCCTATCACCCTGCTAAAGTATACGACCTGTGTGAGTGTGTGTGTGTGTGTGTGTGTGTGTGTGTGTGTGTGTGTGTGTGTGCTTTTGAAAAACATTCGACTATTGACATTTTATTCATAGATTTTGTCTGTAGCGCACCATGTTTGTAATATCTGTTTGTTTAAACTATTGATTATTTATCATTGATTGCATAACTGTGTAAGATTAGGTTGAATGCATGCGCTTTGATTTGTCTTTGCAAGATATAGCGCTATATAGGTTCAATTTATTATTATTATTATTATAATCGGTAGTGCCTGGTCCTCCAGTGAACTTGTAACTCTTCGGGAGTTCTGCCCACTGGCCAGGGACTGAGGTAACACGTTCTGACTCCAGGGTAGTTCATTAACAAGTTTAAGTGTCCCACAACCTATAAGGTCGTAGGGGAGCGAGGCGTGAGAGACCTCACTTCTCTAGGGGCCAGCATATTGAGGACGGCGCCCATCTCCTCTCCCTCGCTGCTTTACCTTCCCTGACCCTAAAGAGGGCAGGTACCCATTTACAGCTGGGTGAACGGGGGGAACTGTACTGAAGCCAAGGCGTTCAAACGGTCACCCATCCAAGTGGTAACCACGCTCGACGCAGCTTAACTTGGGGCAAATCGAGTGCTCCGACCACTGAGCTGTCCCTCCCCATTAATAAGTTTTTCATTAACAAGTTTAAAGGGAAAAAAACAGATTTGCTTTTTTTTAAAGACAGGAAAATGGGCATGACATGTAGAAAATAGGCAAAAATAGAGAGGGGACATGGATTAGGGGAAAAGTGAAAACAAAAGGAGAGATAGCAAAACGGAATGTTTTTGCTCAGGTCCCAAGTAAAAACAAATGCATAACATCTTGCACACACATAAAAACTTGTTTCACCTTTAGGAAAAGTAGACCATTGCATACCAATGAAAACAGATGACTTTTGTTTCTTAGAAAACCCATACACACTGGTGTTGTGTTTAGAGATCTCCAAAGGCAAAATGCAGCTACCTTCAGGATCAGCACAAACTGTGTCATATAATTATGAAACATTTAGCAGCCACTGGGGACATTGAAGCTCTTAGCCAAGGAACAAAAAACACCCCCCTTCCCCCCAAACTATTATCGTTGTTTTCTGTTGCATTTTACTCAAACACAACCAAACTGAAACCATCAACATTTAAGTTTTAACCAGGTCTTGTTCTCATTACTTTATAATACCTAGAAGGTAGCACAATAGGGAAACAAATACACATGGAGAATAAAATATTGTATTAATTTGCTCTGCTCTTGTAGCAACACGCTTTCCCTGAAAAAAAAAAGCAGTCTGAACTTCATGCAGAGAACTCTGCTGCTTATCACACAAGTCTGCAAGTCTACAAGTCTATCATACAAGTCTGCAAGTCTATCATACAAGTCTGCAAGTCTACAAGTCTATCATACAAGCATTGTTTCAAAAACACAAACAACAATAACAACAACAACAACAACAACACATGATATAGACAAGAAAGGAAGTCAAGTTTCTAAAATGCAGTATACATAAATGCAAAGATAACGTCATCTGCTATCAGGAACGAAGGAACATTCTTTATTTCTGGACACAAACTGCACTGCGTGCAGCATCTGAACTTCATTGTGTTTTTGCATATCCACTGTCACTAAGGGCTGATAGCTTTTGTCGTGGGCTTCATTAATTTTTATGGACTTCGTGAAGACAGTGTTGTGACTTTTTACCAAGAAAAAAAACACAGAGATAATTTGTGGTCACTGTCCATCCTTCTTCAAAGTCCCATCTTTTGTTTCCATTTGAAAAATGAGTGAATGATGTGAAGAAGTGGGAGAAGGGGGGGGGGGAGGAAGAAAAAAGGAAAGAAACAGAATCAAATGCAACTAAACAAGAACAATCAGCATTTTAGTGTAGATCTGGTCTTGTTCCTATTACTTGAAAATGTATAGAAGGTTGTATTGTAAAACAACAACAATAACAACAACAACAACAGTGTATGGAGAGGAAAGAAAGGAAGTCAAGTTTTTAAAAGAATTATAAATAATGGAAAGATAATGTCACCTGCAATAACAGACGAAGGAACGTTTGCTATTCCCAGACCCAAGTTGCATGCAGTGCCTGGACCAAATTATGTTTTTGCATGCCCACTGTTATTAAGGGCTGACAGCTTTTGTCGTGTGCTTCATTACCTTTTATGGACTTAGTGAAGACAGTGTCCTGGTTTTCACCAAGGGAAAAGAAGAAGAAAAGAGAAGATTCGTTTTGGGCCACGGTCCATCCTTCTTCAAAGTCCCATTTTTTGTGTTTCCATTTGAAAAATTTGAATGATGTGAAGAAAGTGGGTGGGGAGGAGAGGAAGAAAAAAGGAAAGAAACAGAATCAAATGCAGCCAAACAAGAACAATCAGTATTTTAGTGTAGATCTGGTCTTGTTCCCATTATTTGAAATACACGAAAGGTTGTACTGTAAAAACAACAACAATAACAACAACAACAGTGTATGGAGAGGAAAGAAAGGAAGTCAAGTTTTTAAAAGAATTATACATAATGGAAAGATAATGTCACCTGCAATAACAGACGAAGGAACGTTTGCTATTCCCAGACCCAAGTTGCATGCAGTGCCTGGACCAAATTATGTTTTTGCATGCCCACTGTTATTAAGGGCTGACAGCTTTTGTCGTGTGCTTCATTACCTTTTATGGACTTAGTGAAGACAGTGTCCTGGTTTTCACCAAGGGAAAAGAAGAAGAAAAGAGAAGATTCGTTTTGGGCCACGTCCATCCTTCTTCAAAGTCCCATTTTTTGTGTTTCCATTTGAAAAATTTGAATGATGTGAAGAAAGTGGGTGGGGATGAGAGGAAGAAAAAACGAAATAAACAGAATCAAATGCAACCAAACAGGAACAATCAGCATTTTAGTGTAGATCTGGTCTTGTTGCTAGTACTTGAAATACACGAAAGGTTGTACTGTGAAAACAACAACAACAACAACAACAACAATAGTGTATGGAGAGGAGGAAAAAAAAGAAGTCAAGGTTTTCAAAAGCAATAATATACATAAATGCAAAGATAATGTCGTCTGCAATAACGGACGAAGGAACATTTGTTATTCCCAGACCCACATTGCGTGCATTGTCTGAACCAAATGGTGTCTGTGCATGTCCACTGTCATTATGTGCTGATAGCTTTGTCATGTGCTTCATTAACTTGTATGCATTTCGTGACCACAGCTAAATGTAATGTCCCTCTTGAATAAAAACCAACAACCAAGCTTTTAAAAAATCCTCATATCTGCTGTCTATCTCAAAGTCCGTTCCCATACTTCTGTTTAAAATATAAAATATCTGTTTTTAGTATGTAAAAAAATTGATTAGAAAAGAAAACATGAAGAATACATATTGATTGATTTTGAAATGTGCGAGGCATAATTATGCTCCTGACAGCATGTGAAAGCGGTGAACATTGTGTGCATGTTTGTGGTCAGTTTTTATTCGTTGGTTTGTTCGTGCGTGCGTGCGTGTGTGTGTGCGTGTGTGTGTGTTTCATTCGTTTGTTTGTTTGTTCGTGTGTGTGTGTGTGTGTGTGTGTGTGTGTGTGTGTGTGTAAGTATGAGCGTAAGAAAGAGAGAGAGAGAAAGAAAGAAAGTGGAGAGAGAGAGAGGGAGAGAGAGAAAGAGGAGAGAGAGAGAGAGAGAGAGAGAGAGAGAGAGAGAGAGAGAGAGAGAGAGAGAGAGAGAGAGAGAGAGAAAGAGGAGAGAGGAGAGGGAGAGAGAGTGAGAGAGAGAGAGAGAGAGAGAGAGAGAGAGAGAGAGAGAGAGAGAGAGAGAAGAGAGAGAGAGAGAGAGAGAGAGAGAGAGAGAGAGAGAGAGAGGAGGAGAGAGAGAGAGAGAGAGAGAGAGAGAGAGAGAGAGAGAGGAGAGAGAAAGAAGAAGAAGAAGAAGAAGAAAAAGAAGAAGAAGACAACGACCCCCACCCCCACCACAACTACCCCCACCTCCCAACAACAACAACAACAACGACAAGAGATCCAGCACCAGTGACAATATTAGCTACCTCAGCAACAAAAGAAGATAACTATTTGTCTTTATATTGTTAAGTTCCTTGACTACAGCTTCCAGGCTCACCAATGGTGAGATTTTGTGTATGCAGCTGGGTTTTTAAAAAATACCCATCCTTATGTTAGCTGCGTCCAACCTTAAGAATTATCTTTTTTATTTTATGTTTTGTTTTGCTTACTTTCATTTTGCATCGTACTTATAGCTTATTTGTTATAGTCATTTATTTATTTATTTATTTATTCTTTTATATCGAGGATAATGGAATAAGCACTCATGTGCTTTTTTACATCCAGTCCCTGTGTATATGCAGTTTTGTAAATTTTGTCATCTGTTTCCACCGGCACACAATAGCCTACTATTCCAAAAAGCGAAAAGCGGAACAGGATTTAACGTGTGCGCAAGATGTTCTGCATGCGTTCGAACACGGGCCTCGGTTTATAGTCTCATCCGAATAATGATGCGGCTGGCTGGGTTGGGTGGTTGACTGGTTGACTGGGGAGTGTGGCTGCTTAGCTGGTTGCTTCGGTGATGTTGTTGTTTTGTACTGGGCTTTGTCGTTACTGGTTATTGTTGTTGTTTTTTTTTCTATTTTCTGAACCTAATCGTGTTCTTGCCTGTCGACTATAGTTAAGTGCTTATGGATTCCTGGCGTTTTTTTATTTATTATTTTATTACGGGTTGTTCGAGGATGGCTATGTGTAAAGTCATTTTCTTTCAATATAACGAAGAAAAGAACAGAAAAAAGATAGACAAATTTTTATTTCTGTTCAATTTCTACAAAGTCACTTTCTCCGTCTCTTTAAAACATTATTAAATCATTTAACACTAAAAAAACACACCAGGGGTATCAATGCTCTCACAGGAACAGAATAACAGTCCAATAGCCTACTAAAATCATCACTCAAACCTACACTTAACACAGGCGCACACACACACACATGATATCTATATATCTATATCTATATATTATACACCGACATTGTTATCGGCAATCTGGAACGAAGACCAGTGTGCTATTCTGGGTCGCACGTTGCGTGCATTGTCTGAACCAAATGGTGTTTTTGCATGTCCACTGTCATTAAGTGCTGATAGCTTCGTCATGCGCTTCATTAACTTGTATGCATTTCGTGACAACAGCCAAACCTGTAATACCCCTATAAAGCAAAAACAAGAAAGAAAGAAAGAAAGAAAAAATCCTTCCTATCTTTATACGTGTTCTTTTTTGAAACTCTTTTCTTGTTCTTTATGTTAAAATTTAAATTGAATTGTAAGAAAAATTCTATTGAAAGAACCACAAATTGTGATCAAATATAGATAGGATATATATATATATATATATATATATATATATATATATATATATATAGATATATAATATATATATTGCTTGGTCTTGTTGTGTATAATGCTGAGTGTGTGTGTGTAGGAAGAGCAGCCTGATTTTCATTCAGAGAAATTCTGCCGTGACTTACCGTGGTACACAATACAATACAAAAGAAAACAATCCATAACAATACAATACTGGACTACTAGCTCTCCACCTCCATGAAGCAAGTTAGATGTGGATATACTGAGAAAAGAGATAAGATGGAGGGGTACCTTCTCCTTTAAAAAAAAGGGTAAAAGTGTCCCATAACCTACCCAGTCATAGGGAAGAAAGGTGTCAACAACCTCAACTTCTCCTGGGGCCAGCATGATATTAAGGGCGACGCCCATCTCCTCTCCCTGGCTGCTTTACTTTCCCCGACCCTAAAGAAGGCCAGGTACCCATTTACAGCTGAGTGAACTGGGGAAACTGTACTGAAGCCAAGGTGCGCAAACGGTCACCCATCCACATGGTAACGAGACTCGATGCTGCTTAACCATTGGCTTGGGGGGGGGGGGGGGGGAAAGCGAGTGTTCTGACCACTGAGTATCCCGTCCCCTCAACATCTACATAAGGAAAATGTCAATGTCGCCTGCTAACAGGGAACAAGGCCTGTTTGCTATTCAGGTCTCAACTCCAGTTGCGTGCAGAGCCTGAACTGAATGGCGCTTTTGCATGCCCGCCATCATTAAAGCAGTGATGGCTTTTGCGCGCATAGAAGTTATTTTCTATAGATTTTGTGAGGCTAGGGAAATTGAATTTCCTTTTTTTTCTGGCTATTTCTTCTAAGTTTTTTTTTTCAAACCGTAGTACTGCTGCCCAAACCTCCCTACTACCTTGTTGAATTTATTTCGTTTCCTTTGAGTTTTGAATCAATATGTCTGTCTCCCAGTTCTGTTGTTTTGTTTCATTTTCTTTCTTTTTGTTTTTTTTTCTTCTGTCTTTTCTTTGTTTCTTTATTTCTGTCTTGTCTTTTCTTTCATTTTGGTGTATCTGTCTTTTTCTTCATCTCTCTATCTTTTATTCATTTCTTATTAAAAGTTTTCTTTTTTATTCTTCCTTTCTTAGATTCTTTTCCTTCGTTTTTCAGTATTTAGAAGTACTTAAAATAAGATCAGTGTTTTTGTTTCACTGCAGACAAGCTGAAAGAGCATGTATGCCTGTGTGTGTAAATGAGTCAGTGGGATGCGTGTGTGAGCACTTGCATCTATCTATCTATCTATCTATCTACCTAACTATCTGTTTATCTATCTATCTATCTATCTATCTCTCTATTTATATAGCTATCTGTCTGTCCGTCTGTCTATCGATATATATAGATATAGATATAGATATATATATATATGTGTGTGTGTGTGTGTGTGTAGACGCACACATGAGTACGCATGCTTTCATGGGCTTAAATGTTTAATGTGCCTTCAGTAAATTAAACTTTCTCTCTCAGTTTTTAACTGCTCACCAACTGTTAACCACACGCACACAAACTGCCATAACATATTACCTCTGCTGTGTTGTGGTCCTCAGTTTCCACCCTCAAGCAGACAATTCCATTCAGGGCAGACGCTTTTACCAGATCTCCACACGAGCAGCACGTGCTCAGACTTGGGATCCACCAATCAGAGCTGGGAGTGGCTACTCTCTTCAGCACGTGCCTGGGTCATGTGACATTCTGATGACAGGCCGGCTGAAGTGAAGAGAAGGGACGGGAGGGAAGGGGGACTGGCAGGGAATGGCTGCAGACAAATGGACACTGGAGCAGACGTGACAGGAATAGAGGGTCACGGCTTTTTTCCACACTGGGCATCCAGTCATCAGCATTTAGAGCATATAGGGGATTTAATGGTGAGAACCAGTTGTGTAGTTAGGGCAACTATTATGAAGACTCGCGAGGGCTGTTTATTGTTATTATCATTAATGGGTTAACTGACATAAGTTGTCCCTTAATTCCTTGAGGATTTACATGGGACAGTGCGCTAAATTTTTCAGGACATGTGTTAAGTAAGGGCAGATGGAACCTTGTAGAGTGAGCCCATCTTTCTCCAGGCTGCACTGTCCATGCTGAGCATGCTCATGTCATCCATGCTACCGGCTTTGGCTGGATTATACTTCATAAAATGTGAATTTTTAAACTGTGTATGTGTATGCAAGCTATTCTGTGTGCATTTACACATGGGACTTTGGTTTATAGTCTTAACCAAAGGACATTCAGGAGAATGGATTTGTTACCAGGATTTTTTAACTGTAGAGGAAGAATCCTATGAAGTGGACACTTTAGCAGATCCACTAGTTGCTTTTAGAGCACAAGGTTAATGGATGGGATAGACTAGTGGTTAGAATGCTGATGCTGCGATCTGATGGGCGAGGTATGAGCCATCATTCAGTCACCTGTTTCAGAGGGTGTTTTTTTATCCTAGTGTTAACATCAGTACTGACTCTACTCCATAAAAAGACCATTTGTTGAGAGTATAAACTGAGGTGAAATGTTCAAACACACAGAGAAAAAGTTTGTTGCACATACTAAAACCCATTCTACTTTTGGTAAAGGTAGGTCGTTGTGTGATGGTAGGAATGAATGACAGAAATTTAAAAAGTGCACGCACATGGCATCCTGCTTAAACATTCATACAGAAAGAATGTGGCTGCCTTGATTATGGACAAGAACAGCTGCATAGGAAAAATCTCACCATTGATGAGCCTTAGAGCTCTGGCCGAGGAACAGAAAAAAGCAAGGTTGATACTCCAACCATTCACTATCCCATCACCCATCTTTATCAACATAATAAAATGTCAAGAGCAAAACACTCACTGGATGAGGAAACATATGTTGAACTGATACAAAAAAGAGCAAACTCTTACATTGGTTCTGTTAAATTGTGTTGACTACATCAGCAGTGAACGTATACAGAATAAAAACAGTGTGCTGGTGTCCATGCTACACAAACAAAATGTCGTCAGCTAACAGGTACCAAGGTTGTGTTTGCTACTCAGGAACCAAGTTGCATGCAGAGCCAGAACTAAATCGTGCTTTTGCATGCCTGCCACCATTAAAGCAGTGATGGGTTTTGCGTGGAGAGAAGGTGTCTTATTCACAGATTTCTTTCAGCTGGGGAAATGTAATTTCCTTTTTTCTGTTATCTCTCCTGTGCTTTTCAAAACCCTACCACCACTACCCAACCCTCCTACCTTCTTGAGTTGTTTCCCCTTTGAGTGTTAAATCTTTCTTTTTTCCTTTTTGCTTTTTTTTCTTTTGTTTTCTTTGATGGCAGTACATAGAAGTGACTGGAATAAGGAAAGCCATTTGGATTTATTGGGCACGAGCAAATTGAACTTGTGTGTGTGTGTGTGTGCGCACGCATGCAGGCGCACACATGTGTACACATGCTTTAAAGGACTTAGATATTCAATAATTATGCCTTCAGTAAATTGTCTTTTCTGACTGAAGAGTGATAAAAATACTACGTAGGCAACGTTTGTGCAAATGAGTACAGTGCATGTATACTTGGAAAGAGGTTTTTCTCCCTTAAGGTAGGGACAGTAGAATTGAAAGAGGGCAGAGGGATGCTTTCTATACAAGGAAAATGTCATCTGGTATCAGGGCTCAAGGTCTGTTTGCTATTCTGGACTCAATTCAAGCTGCGTGTGGAGCCAGAACTGAATCGTGTTTTTGCATGCCAGCCATCATTACAGCAGTGATGACTTTTGTGTGCAGAGGTTTTCTTTTAATAGATTTCATGGGAATAGGGAAATTGATTTTCGTCTTTCTGTTGTCTTTTTTTCACAGCTCCACTGCACCACGTACAATCCTTCCTTGTTGTTTTTTTTCTAAAATGCTTCTATTTTCAAAGATAGATTGGAAGAGTGGTTCAGATTTATTGAACATAAGCTGTAATGAAAATGTGTGTGTTGTGCGTGTGTGCTTGTGTGTATGTTTGTGTGTGTGTGTGTTCTTTAGAATTTATGTTAAAATCCCATAGTTTGTGAGTAAAAAAAATCTTTACATGATTGCTGATAAGGTGTTGAAATGTTGTTTATATCCTTGAGTGTTACAAAAACAATCAAAGAAAGTCGGCAACAGTGTACAAATTAGCTTCAGCCAAGTTAACTCATATCCTGAACAGTTTCATGAATCCATCCCATCCTTACTGACAGACAGATAACACCAACAGTCCCATTCCACACATACAGACAGCTTTACCAGTTCACAATACGCAGCACGTGCTCAGACTTGGGATTCACCAATCAGGGCTGAGAACAGCCACTCTCTTCAGCATGTGACTGGGTCATGTGACATGCTGGTGAGAGGTAGGCTGAAGTGGAGAGAAGGGAGGGGACTGTCAGGAAATAGCTTTCGACAAATGGACACTGAAAAGAACGTGACAGGATTAGGATGAATGTCTCTCACAGTGTGTAGAATCTTTTACAGAACTTTGAAGATCTCGATCTGTGCAAACTTTATAAACAGAGGGAAACAAAGTTTATCCTGAAAGTAACAGTTTTATAAACAATGTTATTTGGAAATATATTGATATCACATCTGATTGATGTATGTATGAGATGTTTTATGTCAAAGTAAGTTGTAAAAAAGAGAATACTGAATTTTTAGGACTGATACCTTCCAAAACATATATTTTTGGAAAGATTGAGTTTGTGCATTATGTCTATTGTTGCCAGCAGTCAATAGTGTGTGTGAGTTTGTGTGTGTGTTTGTGTTTGTGCATGTGTGTGTGTGCTTGTGTTTGTGTATAAATTATGTGCGTGTGTTTGAATGAATGGATGAATGAGTGACTAAAATGTATGACTGACAAGCTAAATGAGCATAATGCTATTACAAATTATAACCCACACTAAATATTAACATTCTTAACAAACAACAAATAATACCATGTAAGTGGTCGGGAGATTTCTAGGAACAATATTGACAAGATAAACTCCAGAATGAAACATTCAATGTTCAGCTTGATTTGTCTGAGAAGATTAGAGATGAGTATAGGTGGAAAGAAAATGAGGAAAGGTGAGTTACACTCCTTACCAGTAAAATGCCAACTGCTAACAAAGACCTGGGCTGATTTGCTTTTCAGGATTCAAGTTGCATGCAGAGCCAGAACTGACTTGTGCTTTTGCATGCCAGTCATCATTAAGCAGGGATGGCTTTTGCGTGCAGAGAAGGTTGTTGGGTGTGTTTTTTTTACCCAAGGGGCCAGAGAAATGAAATGTCCTTTTATTGCTGTCTGCTCTTGCCTCTCTAAATCCTCACCATCCATTCCTTCCTAGGTTGTTTGTATTGTCTTCTTTTCTTTCTTAATGGTGATTATGTTTTTTCCAAACTAAACACAAGGAGTTGATCAGATCTATTGGAAGTCAGCTGCAATGAAGGCTTACATGTGAGTGTTTATTCATTTATTCTTTTATTTCGAGGATTATGGAAAATGCACTCATCTGCTTTTTTTCATCCAGACCCTGTGTGTAAGTAGTTTTGTCAATTTTGTCATACGTTCCACACAATGACCTATTCTTCTGAAAAGCGAAATGGGTTTTAACATGTGTGCAAGATGTTCTGCATGCGTTCGCACACAGACTTTGATTTATAGTCTCATTTGAAGGACTTTTGGGAAGAGTGGAGTTGGCACTGATGTCAACTCCAGAGGAAAAATCTTCTTGAATGAGATTCAATTCCAGGTCAGCATATAATGAATACACACACTATTGGTTTCCTTTTTGCTGATTGTTCATCGCTTTATTTGTCACAGTCCAACTTATTCTTTTACACCAAATAGTACTTTCTGAACATTGATATCTAAAACATTCCTTTCTCAGTTCAAATCATTTTTAGATATGGCCAAATACTTTGGGTGATTGTTTAGCAGTGTGAGGGGGAAGGAAATAGACCAATGTCAGATGGACATGATACAAGCAAAACAAATATATCATGTTGGATTATCTATATTCTTCAGGAAACTGTCAGATGACAAAGAATTTGGGATACATTGCTTCCTAAACATTTCTGTTTAGACTCAAACCTCCAGAAAATATGCAAAATCACGTAGGTTATGGGTCAAGGAAAGTCATATTCTTAATGATGAAGGGCTAAGAGCTGCATGTTTGGTTTATTGTGACAGGAAGTATAAAAGGAACTGGACAACATTGCAAAGAGGAAACACAGCCAAACCAACTCTTATACTGAAAAGTTTTGTGAATCCATCCCTTCCTCGCTGATGGACAGATTAAACCAGCAGTCCCATTCCTCACACACAGACAGCTTTAGCAGATCACAATACGAGCAGCACGTGCTTAGACTTGGGATCCACCAATCAGAGCTGAGAACAGCCCTGTCTTCAGCATGTGCCTGGGTCATGTGACATGCTAATGACAGACTGAAGGGCAGGAGAGCAAAGCGAGTGGCAGGGAATGGCTTCAGACAAATGGACAGTGTAAAGAACGTGACAGGATTAGGAGAAATGTCTCTCACATCACAGTGATTTGAATCTATTCCAGAACTTTGAAGGTGTGTGTGTGTGTGATTTTACATCCATTTACTTAATGTGATATTACATGACAACTGTGAAGATGATATTTGCAAACTATGAGCAGAGGAAACAAAGTTTATCCTGACAGTGGAAGTTTAATAAAAATGTAATTTGGAAATATATAAATATCATGTCTGGTTAATTCAATGAGATGTTTCATGTTATGGCAAGTTGTAAAAAAAGAGAAAAGGAATGCTAAATTCTTGGGACTGATAGCTTCCAAAAGGGATAATTTGGAAAGACTTAGTTTGTGCATGTGTCTGTTGTGTGTGCGTGTGTGTGTGTAACTAGATGAATGGCTCAATAAAACGCATGACTGACAAACCAAGTGAGCATCATATAATTACCAACCATAACCCTAACTTTATACTATACATTCTTAACAAACTACAACAATATTATACAAATGGTTGAAAGATTTTCAGGAAAAAATATTAACAAAAGAAATTCCAAGAGTAAATATTTAATGTTCAGTTTCTTCTGTCTGATATTATAGATGAGTATAGGTAGAAAAATAAAAGGGGAAGGGAGAGGGATATTTTCTACACAAGGAAAATGTCATTTGCTCACAGGGACCAAAGTGTGTTTGCTTTTCAAGACCCAAGCTGCGTGCAGAGCCAGAACGGAATCATGCTTTTGCATGCCAACTGTCATTAAGCAGTGATGGCTTTTGCATGCAGGGAAGCTGTTGTTGTTTTTTCTCCAGAGGGCCATGGAAATGAAATTTCCTTTTACTGTTGTTTGTTCTCTCCTTCTGCTAGTCTCACAAACCACCCTCTCCTTGGTTGTTGTGTTTTCTTATTCTCCTTTTCTTTCTTAATGATGATTCTGTTTTTTTCCGAACTAAAAAGGAAGAGTGCTTTACAGCCACTGGAAGTGAACTGTAATGAAGGCTTGTATGTGTGTCTGTGTGTCTGTGTGTGTGCATTTCTGGTTTTGCCAATCACTTTGAAGGCCACAGTCCATTTTTATATTCTATACAAGCAATGTTTTCTAAACGGTGCTATTTTCCCAATTATTATTATATGAGCTATGAAAAAATGCTCCAAGAGATTGTTTAATAAAGGTGCAGAGGAGGGGAAGGAGAAAACAGATTCATGCTAGTTGGTCATAATAGAATTGAAAACATTTATTATCTTAGGACTATCTATGTTCCTTCATTTTTAACACTGCACTTGTAAATTGAGCTTAGAAGGCTAGCAGATTCATGACAAAGAATTTGGGGCACAGTGCTTGCTGAAAATGTTTGTTTAAAACTTTCAGAAATTGTACAAAATCATGAAAGGCTGTGAATTCAGAGAAAGCATTTACATTCCTGTTGATGAAGGGCTGCATTTTTGTTCCAGAGCTGCACAAAATACAAAAGGAAATGGACAGCGTCATAAAGATGCAGAGCAACCAAACCAACTCTTGTCCAGAAACGTTTCATGAATCTATCTCATCTTTACTGACAGACAGATAAAACCAGCAGTCCCATTTCACCCATGTGGACAGCTTTACCAATTCACAATACAGCCGCACGTGCTCAGACTTGGAATCCACCAATCAGGACTGAGAACAGCCGTCTATTCAGCACGTGCCTGGGTCATGTGACATGGTGTTGACAAGCTGAAGTGAGGGAAAGGGAGGGACCTGTCCGGGAATTGCTGCAGATGATTGGACACTGATGGAAACATGACAGGAATAGACAGTTTGTTTTGGGTGTCAGGGGACTCAGCTAATAGAATTTTGGAAGGTAAGAGCTCAGCAAAGAATTTCAAGGCAAGGATAGACAAATTTAAATGCTATGACTCTTTCAGCAATATAAAGAGGTGTGAGGGTATTGTCTTAGCACCACCCCAAATTGCTTGAGACTTTTTCTGGTTGTGACAAGAGAAAAACTGATATACTTGTACAGTTTATCACATTATGTCTATAGGAGAAAAAAGACTTTGGGAAAACGTTGTGATGATCATGTGTGTGTGTGTGTGTGTGTGTGTGTGTGTATGTGTGTGTGTGTGTGTGTGTGTGTGTGTGTGTGTGTGTGTGTGTGTGTGTGTGTGTGTCCATCTGCATCTGTCTGTCTGTCTTTCTCTTTTTGTCCTTGTCTCTACGAATGTCTCTGTTGTACATTGTCTATGAATGTATTTACTTTTATTTCTTTATTCTTTTATGTCAAGGATAATGGGATAAGCAATCATGTATTTTTTACATCCAGTTCCCGTGTGTATGTAATTTTGTAAATTTTTTGTCATCTGTTCCCACCAGTGCACAATGGCCTACTCTTCCAAAAAGCGGAATGGTTTTTAATGTGTGCTCAAGATGTTCTGCCTGCATTCGCACGTCCTCAGTTTATAGTCTCATCCGAAGAACTTTTGAGGAGAGTGGAGTCAGCACTAATGTTAACTTCAGAGGAAAAATCCTCTTGAATGAGATTCAAATCCGGATGCAGTTTCAAAGAAACCAAAGAAGGTATATTCTGATAGCAAGATCAAAAGAAAAACCCCTGAACAAAGCACAAGTGAGGGAATCAACTTTATTCAACATCATGGGCAAGAAAATCTCTAAAAGGAAAAGAAATGCATTGGATCTCCTCTGGCTGATGCTAGATAGAAGTCAGACAGGAATAAAAAATATGTAGAGGGTATACAAAAACCTTCTGTACAAATAAAATGCCATACACTAGCTAACAGGGAACAAGTCCTGTTTGCTTTTCAGAACCAAAGCTGCATGCATAGGCAGAACTGAATTGTGTTTTTGCATGCCAGCCACCATTAAAGCAGTGATGGATTTTGCGTGCTGAGAAGTAGGGATTTTTCAAAATATCAATTTCATGTGTCCAGGGAACTTAAGTTTCCTTTTTTCTCTTGTCTTTCTTGTTCTGCTCACAAAGTCATGATCCATCCATTCCTTGTTTTCTTTTTACGTTCTTTGTGTTTTTTCTTTCTCTTTTATTGGTGACTGTGTTTTTCTCAATGTAAATTGGGGGAGTGCTTTGGATCATTTTAAAGTGAGATTGATGAAAGTGTGTGCGTGTGTGCGTGGGTGTTTGCATGTGTGTGTGTGTGCGTGCGTGCATGTGTGTGTTTGTGTTTGTTTCTCCGTGTATGTGCATGCATGTGTGTGTGTTTGTTTCTCTCTCTGTGTGCGTGCGTGCCTGCGTGCATGAGTTTGTGTGTTTGTGATTTGTCTTTCTTAAAGTAAATGTAGCTACTTTCAAATTGATTGCTTAGCATTCTGGTTGCCATGGTCCAACTTTTTCTTGGGGTTAAGTGATGTATTTTGATATAGTGCTACTCTGAAAGTTCATTCCTCGTTGTGAAGCATTTTTAAGGCAACAGAGACAGTCATGAAACAGTTGTAAAAACATCATCGACTTAAGGCTGTTTATGTTCCTGTGCTGATAACCACACACATGTCTATTCTGTCTGCTAGCAGACAACAAAGAACTAAGAAGGTACAATGTTTGCAAAAACACCTTTCAAAAAAAACCCGACCAACTAAACCCACATTGGTTGGGGTTTTGTTCGCAAAATTACATGGCTTCTGAGACAGGAGACAATCTTTTACTAACAATAGCTTTGTAGTTCTGATGATGCATTGGTAAGTGCATTATGTTTGTTAGTTGTTGTCAGAAATGGGAAATGGGCAACGTCTTCATTTAAAGATGGTTTGCAATCGATCCAACTATTATTCAGAAAAGCTTCATGAATCCATCCCATCTTCACTGACGTACAGACAAAACCAGCAGTCCCATTTCACACTAGGTAGACAGCTTTACCAGTTCACAATACCAGAAGCACGTGCTCAGACTTGGAATCCACCAATCAGGGCTGAGAACAGCAGTCTCTTCATCACGTGCCTCGGTCATGTGACATGGTGTTGACAGGCTGAAGGGAAGGAAAGGGAGGGGACTGGCATGGATATGCTGCAGATGATTGGACACTGATAGAAACATGACAGGAATAGACAGTGTGTTTCTGGTGTCTGGGGACTCTGCTAACAGGACTTTGGAGCATAGGAGCTTAGGAAGGAAAAGATAGACAAATAATGTGAACTCTGACCATTTCAGCAGTATAGATACTTGTGAGGGTACAGTAATCACACCACGCCAAACTGCCTAAAAATGTTTTCCTGGTTGTGACAAAAGAAATATGCTTTATGATTTTTTTTTAACCTTATGGCATTATTTATATAGGGAGAAACAAAACGGGGGACAATTGGTGTTGAGAATGTGTGAGTGTGTGTGTGTGTGTGTGTCTGTCTGTCTGTCTGTCTGTCTCTCTGACTCAGTCCCTGTCTCCACAAATGTTTCTGTTGTTCATTGTCTACAGCTATGCATGAGCATCAAAGCAACAACAGACCACAGGCAAGGTGATCCCAGTTATGATAAAGTTGAGAAAAGAACACAGAGAAGATAGATTGTGGAAACAAGAGAAAAAAAAAACCTACGAAAACAGAACCATGCAAAAGTGATAAAAAACACAGTTTCAATCAACAGCATAGACAAGAAAAACTGTACAAGGAAAAAGAAATGCACCAGACCTCTTCTGCCTTATGTCAGAAATATATTTTGTTTTTGTGGAATGAAAAAGGTGAGGAAGGTATACAATAAAGGGACAGCTTCTATACCAAACAAAATGTTGTGTGCTAACAGAAACCTAGGCCTGTTTGTTTATTCAAGATTCGAGCTGCGTGCATAGCCAGAACTGAATCGTGTTTTTGCATGTCAGGTTTCATTAAGCAGCAGTGATAGCGTTTGCATGCATGGAAGTTTGTTTGTTTGGTTGTGGGGCGGTGTTGTTTTTTTTGTAGATTTTGTGGAACCAGAAAGTGAGGTTTCTTTTTTCTGTTGTCTGTTTTGTTATACTCACAGTTCCACCATCCATCCGTTCTTCGTTTTTTGGTTTTTGTGTTTTTTCTTTCTGTCTTTCTTGTTGATGACCATTTTTTATTACAAAAGTGAGTAGAAAGAGTGATTTAGGTCATTTAAATGTGACCTAGATGAAAGTGTGTGTGTGTGTCTGTGTCTGTGTATGTGAGTGTGTTTGTGTGTGAGTTATTTCTTTTATTTCAAGGAAAATACAATAAACACTCATGTGATTTTCTATATCTAGTCCCCATGTGTCTGCAGATTTTTTTAAGTATTTTGTCATCTGTTCCTATTATTACACAATGGCCTACATTTTGTAGAAATATATTAGGTTTCAACATGTGCACAAGATGTTGAGCGTGCGTGTGTTCATACATGGCACCTCAGTTTATAGTCTTGTCCGAAGGACTTCTGATTGAAACTGAGTCAGCACTGATGTTAACTCCAGGCAGATAATACCTTTGAGTGGAATTTGAACCCAGGTCAGCAGATCACAAGTGCATTGTTTATGTGTGATAGATGTAAATGATGACCATTTGATTATTGTAATTGATGATCATCTGACCTTATGGTTATGTTCCTGTTCTGATGACCATCTACATGTATATTGTGTTCAGGAGGTAAGCAGACAATCAAGAATAAAAACAAAAAGGAACAGTCTGTGTTAAAACATTTAATAGGTTTCAACCCACAAAAAATTTTAGTGCAAAATTAAATGAGTTGTGAGTCATAAGATGGGATTTGACAGAACCAACTTCAAACTTTTGCTGACGCGTTGATAACTGTAGTATGTTTGTTTGAGTGTTGTAAGAAATACAAAATGGACAACGCCTTAAAGATGCCTTACAACCAAATACAGATACAACGTCACTGTTTTGCTGATGTATTGAAAAGTGCAGTATGTTTGTTTTGAGTGTTGTAAGAAATGCAAAATGGGAAACACCTTAAAGATGTCTTACAACCAAATACAGATACAACGTCACTGTTTTGCTGATGTATTGAAAAGTGCAGTACGTTTATTTTGAGTATTGTAGGAAATACATAATGGGCAACGTCTTCAAGGTGCCTTACTACCAAATACAGATACAACTTCACTGTTTTGCTGATGTGTTGAAAAGTGCAGTTTTGAGTGTTGTAGGAAATACAAAATGGGCAACGTCTTCAAGACATCTGCAACCAAACCAAACCAACTCTTATCCCAAGAAGCTTGATGAATCCATCCCATCTTCACGGAGAGACAGATAAAAACCAGCAGTTCCATTCCTGGCACGTAGGCAGCTTCACCAGTTCACAATACGAGCAGCACGTGCTCAGACTTGGGCTTCACCAATCGGAGCTGAGAACAGCCACTCTCTTCAGCACGTGTCTGGGTCATGTGACATGCTGAAGACAAGCTGAAATGGAGGAAAGGAAGGGGGCGACTAGGGGAGGGGAGGGGAGGGGTGGGTACCATTAGCAGACACTGGCTTCAGACAAATACTCATTTTGTATGCGGTCACACATGTGCGTGCGCCCATACACACAAACACACACCCCAACCCACTCCTCCCCCCCCCCACACACATATCACAACATGCACACATCATAACACATCACAGCATGACAGAATACAACACAACATACATTCATTCACACGTGCACACACACACACAACACACGTGCGCACGCACGCATGCACACACACACACATCCTGTTCTGCTTTTTGTAAGAGTAGGCCATTGTGTGCAAGTGGGAACAGATGACAGACTTCACAAAACCGCATACACACGGGGGGACTGGATGTAAAGAAGCAC
>CM054138.1:23687126-23689626 GCA_028751875.1 Rapana venosa
TTAAACAAAAACAAACAAAAACAAAACACACACACACACACTTCCCTCCTGATGAGATTGGAACCTTCCCTTGTAGGGACGCTGGGGCCTGTCAGTATACAATAATAGCATCCCCACCTTCTGGAAAATCTGAGCTAGAAATTCCCTCTTTTCTATCACCTTCTTTATTCCTGCCTCGTTTCTTCTCTTCCTGTCATTTCCTTCTTGTCAATTTTCTACCTCCTTGGTCCATTCTCCTGTCCTTTTTTCTCCTCCAGAAAAAAATTTAAATAATTACAATTCTTTCCCATGCGAAAGTAGGACGTGTTGAACCTGACTTGTCAGGCACTTAAAGGACATGCAGCGTAACGTATTTTCGCTCATGTACCAAGACAAATGTCTTCGCCTCTTCATCGCGTCACCTCCTGCTTCTCTCGTGAAGAAAAAGCAAAAGAGAAGATGGCTTCATCCGCACTCTAATTTCAACAGTAAGGAAGACTACTAACTACTACCTCCTCCCCAAAGAACACCAGGTAACAATTGTGAGGCTGAGGACTTGGACTCTGCAGATTAAGCCATCACATGTTTACCAAGTTCCACATTGGTGATTCTGAGGCGTGCCCCTGTGTTAGCACTTCTCCCATGACAGTGGAAGAACACTTCCTCCATACCTGTCTATCCGACACACCAAAACCTGAGTGAAGGCCGATATCTGGCCTACTGACCTTACTGCCGATGAGGGACAAACTCTTCGGACCCCTGGAGGGAGGGCCTTCAGCGCACGGCAGCATTTGTCAGGTCCTCAGGAGTAGCTGTCTGAGCGTTCGATGACGACGACGACGAAGAAGAAGAAGAAGATTGGAACATACCACCGGCCTTCAAGTTGTGATGTACAGCTGCGCTTTATCCGCTGTGGTCGGGTGAGCGTGGGTGTATAAGCATAACTTTCCCCTTACTGCCTACAAGGTGTCATCACTATTCAGCGTAGAGAGCAGGTAGGCTGACATCATTTTTACAACCATTGGTCATTGATGATCTTTTTACAGCTTTGAGCTCAAAGCGTAAGGTGAAATCGGTTTTGTTCAAGTTTTAGACAAGTTCTTTTTGGGTGGAGGGGAGGGGGGTGGTCGGATTTTTTTTTAAAAAGATATATCGTTTTGGTTTTTTTTTTTCTTTGGTTTTTTTTGTTTCTTTGGGTGTTTTTTTTTCTTTGGGGTTTTTTGGTTTCTTTGGGGTTTTTTGTTTCTTTGGGTTTTTTTGTTTCTTTGGGGTTTTTGGGGTTGTTTTTTTTGTTTCTTGGCTAGACTTCCAAGGTTTGCTAAAGGTGAAAATGTTGCGTTTATAGCCGTGTTGGTTTTTTTCCCCCACTCACCCATTTGGCCTTTGGGATACTGTTGAGAATTGAACCTACCAAGTTTGCCCCGACAGTCGAGAAGTACCTCCCTGATCTGTTTCAGTTTCAACTATCGTGGTTTTTTTTTTAATGTGCACATGTCCGTAAGCACATTGATCTGGCTGGTTTTAGAGTCTCCTCCGAAAGACTTGATATTCAGTTTGATTTTCCCGTCAAACTGGGAAGAATGGGCAAGGCTGAGAATCGAACCCGGAACCTTATGGTTTACTTGTTAGGCGGGTGAACGTCTAAACTATCCTGCCACTATCCTGCCACTTTTCTTCCTGTTTTTACTGTTTGTTTGTTGTTTCTGAAGGAGTGGGCGTGAGGAAGGGGGGGGGGGGCTTAGACAGATGACAAGGTATAACATTTTACTATAATGAAAAGAAAAGATTTTTCGTGGGCCATCTCAAGCACTTTTATGAGAATGACAGATTCAGTGTGGCGCAACTTAATGAAAACAACAGATTGATTGTGGTGCATCTTAAAATAAAAATGAATAACAAATCTATTCGGATGCATCTTACGCATGTTAACGAAAGGAATACATATTGATCGCGGCGCACCATAACTAAAATAACGGATCGCTTTTGGTGTGCCTTGGTGATAGCTTTAAGCTATGCTTGCTGATAACCCATATAAATTTCTCTCCCTTTTGATATATCGAGAGCTCATAATTATTGGTAAAAAATAACAAATTTATCGTGGCGCATCCCGCGTGCACATGCTCGCACATACACACACAAACTCTCCCTGTCTCTGTCTGTCGCTGTCTCTCCTCTCTCTCTCTCTCTCTCTCTCTCTCTCTCTCTTCTCCTCTCCTCTCTCTCTCTCCTCTCTCTCTCTCTCTCTCTCTCTCTCTCTCTCTTCTCTCTCTCTCTCTCTGTTTATCAGTCTGTCCGCCTGTCTGTTGACCAGCCGCTGTCTGTTTGTCTGTCTGTCTGTCTGCCTGTCTGTCTGTCTATCAGTCTTCCTGTCTGTCTGTCTGTCTCTCTCTCTTTTCTGTCTGTGTCACTCTTTCCTTGTCTCTCTCTTTTCTCTCTCTGTCTCTGTTTGTCTGTCTGTCTGTCTCTCTTTTTTGTTGTCTGCTCTCTCTTTCTCTCTCTGTCTCTATCTGTCTCTCTCTCT
>CM054138.1:23704626-23707126 GCA_028751875.1 Rapana venosa
CAGGCTCTCCGCTTGAGGAGGACTAAGGATTCGTGGAAGTGCTCCATCACCAGCATGAGGTCTAGCTCCGCGTCCAGCTTCTGCGTGTGTTGGACGACAGCGGAGTGGTTCCCGTAGAGGGCGGAGGACAGGCCCGTGTTGCAGGCCAGGGTGTTGAAGACCTCGCAGCGACGTTCCACCAGGCTTCGTTCGGTTCCTACTGCCAGCAGCAGCTGTTTCAGGTCCACTTGCTGGCGAGTGGGTCTGTAGTAAGGAGGAGGAGGAGGAGGAGGAGGAGGAAGAGGAGGAGGAGGAGGAGGAGGAAGAGGAGGAGGAGGGTGAGGCTCCTTTCTTGGAGCCTGGGCGTACACTGAGGGCTTTGGACCCGAAGAGCAGGTACTGTTTGAGGTTGGGCGGCAGCAAGAAAGAGTAGTAGTTGATGGAGGAGATGAACCTGGGGAAGAGACGATGACAAATGACAAATGACAATGACGATGACAAATGACAAATGACAATGACAATGACAAATTCTTTCATTTCGAGGATAATGAAGAAGCACTCTTGCGCTTTTTTTTACATCCAGTCCCCGCCCGTAGGGATACATCTTAATAATAACCCAATACTTATACTCTCACACAGTAGAAACAAAGGGAAATAAAACCTTTTCAAAACAAACAACCCCCCCCAAAAAAAAACCCAACAACAAACAAAAAACAAATAAAAAGCAAACCCTAAAAAACCCAACCCAAACAAACAAACAAAAAAAAAAAAGAAAAAATAAACCAATAAAAAATAAAAAAAAAAAAAAAATAGCGAAAAACAAACAAAAAACAACAACAACAAGAATTTTAAAAAAAACAAGAAAAATAACAACAATCAAACTTAATAAGTCATAAAAATAAACATCTACACTTTGTCAAAGGGTACACATACTTGTTACATATAACAATAAGATATTGAAATAGGGCATTCATTAAAACTTAAGTACAGCCGACAAGTCCAATAAGTATTGAAAATATAAAGTATGAATCCTTCATGAGGATACCCTATAACTATAAGCAAAACGATAAAAGGCGAGAGAGACAGAGACAGAGAAACAGAGAGTGTGTGTGTGTATGTGTGTGTTTCAGAGATAATATCAAATATATAATTCTCAAAACAGTACCGATCTCATCAATACTCATTTTTTTTGGGGCCGGGGAGGAGAGAGAGAAGAGAAGGGGGGGGAGAGGGGGAGGGGGGGGGGAGAGAGAGAGAGAGAGGAAGAGAGAGAGAGAGAGAGAGAGAGAGAGAGAGAGAGAGAGAAAAGGGGAGGAAAAGAGAGAGAGAGAGAGAGAGAGGAGAGGAGAGAGAGAGAGTTGGGTTTGTGGAATCGTTATCAAGATTCCTTCTTTATGATGATGATGGATTAGGAGGAGGGGGAGGGGAAGGATGGTGATGATGATGATGATGATGATGATGATGAATGATGATGATGATGATGATTTGATGATGATGATGATATGATGATGATGATGATGATGGGGGGAGGAGGAGGGAGGAGGAGAATGGTGATTAGGATGGTGATGGATGGTGGTGATGAAAGGGTGGATGGATGGATGGATGGATGGATGGATGGATGGTTTGGATGGATGGATGGATGGATGAGGATGGATGGATGGATGAGGGAATGATGATGATGATGACGACGACGACGACGCGATGATGATGATGATGATGATGTATGGATGGATGGAT
Organism: Rapana venosa; assembly: GCA_028751875.1. Taxonomy (NCBI): domain Eukaryota; kingdom Metazoa; phylum Mollusca; class Gastropoda; order Neogastropoda; family Muricidae; genus Rapana; species Rapana venosa. The sequence continues at coordinate 23,706,343 of CM054138.1, forward strand.
GGATGGAAAGGATGGATGGATGGATGGGTGGATGGATGGACGGACGGATGGTGAAGAAGAAGAAGGAAGAAGAAGAAGAAGAAGAAGAAGAAGGAAAGAAGAAGAAGAAGAAGAAGAAAAGAAGAAAAGAAGAAGAAGAAGAAAGAAGGAGGAGAAGGAGATTAGAGCGTCGAGCTCGCCATCTGACGGCCCTGGTCAAAACACCACCGTGATGCCTGTTTCAGAGGATCACCCCCACCCCCACCCCTCCCCCGACTTGATTTATACCTCTTGGTTCCTTGGCGAACATAGCGCTGCAACAACACCCCTCCAACGAACTCGGTTTTGGGAGATCCTCTTCAGCTCGGCCCATGTCATTCCGGCTGCCTTCGTTTCTCCGTCAATACCATCAATACCGACTCCTCTGCCCCCGAAGTCCACAGGGTGAGACTATATACCCAGATCCTGTGTATGAACGCACACAGAGCATCTTGCACACAGCTCAGATCCGGCACTGCCTTTCGGGAAAATTGCTCCAGTAAGAGCGGATGGCATTTTAGTTTAAATGCTGGCACATTAGCGTCGTGTTTTTATTTATTTTATTTTATGTATTTTATTCTTTTATATCGAGGATAATGGAATAAGCACTTGTGTGTGGGTGTTTTTTTTACAACTAGCCCCGGTGTGTTTGCGGTTTTGTAAACTCTGTCATCTGTTCCCATCACCGGAACACAATGGCCTACTTTTACGAAAAGGGGAACAGGATTTAACGTGTGCACGAGATGTTCTGCGTGCGTTTGCACAC
>CM054138.1:23714626-23719626 GCA_028751875.1 Rapana venosa
CATGGGCTGCATAGCCACAAGTGACTGATGCCCTCCTGCTCATGATGGAACAGCCCATACCTGGCTCAATGATGGAGGTTCTTCAACGCTCTGTTGTATGACAGGACCAGTGGATTGCAAAGTGTGGATGACACCAGGAAAAGGATGTGCACAACGGGAAGACAGCAGCTGGGGTACATTCCATTTATTTTCAGTGTGCTTCAGCAGCACACCCTAAGAACTGTTTACCAAAGTGGTCACATCATTATGGGGACTGTGTTTGGTGAAAGCACCAGACCTTCCTTGCTCTGGACTATGTGTCAGCAGAAAGAACAGGATCATGGATGGAGGCAGACTTGTGTGAACTACACTGCCACAGGGAGAGGAAGCCTGTGGAGAACTGATCCACTGTGGCTGTAAAATGCCTGTGGAGAACGTATGCTGTCAATGCTTCAAAGCCAGTTTGCAGTGTATGGCCTTGTGTACATGGGGTGGATGTGATGACTGCAGTAGGGATCAGAGCATATGACAGTACTTTCCCTTTTCCTGCAAGTCCAGGCGTATATATATATATATATAATATATGTGTGTGTGTGTGTGTGTGTGGTGTGTGTGTGTGTGTGTGTGTGTGTGTGTGTGTGTGCCATCTGTGAACACTTTCAAGTGATTGTGTGTGTGTTTTATTTTATTTTATTTTATTTTATTCTTTTATTGCGAGGATAATGGAATAAGCACTCATGTGCATTTCTTCATCCAGTCCCTGTGTGTATGCAGGTTTTCGTAAATTTTGCCATCCGTTCCCACCAGCACACAATGGCTTACTCTTCTGAAAAGTTGAACGGGTTTTAACATGTGCGCAAGATGTTCTTGTGTGCATTCACACACTGGACCTCAGTTTAGAGTCTCATCTGAAAGACATTTGGGGAGAGTGGAGTCGGCACTGATGTTAATTCCAGAGGAAAAATCCTCTTGAACAAGAATCGAAACCGGGTCAGTAAGTCATGAATACATCACTCTGACCACCAGGCTATCCTCTGTGTGTGTGTGTGTGTGTGTGTGTGTGTGTGTGTGTGCGTGCGTGCGTGCGTGCGTGTGTGTGCGTGCGTGCGTGCGTGCGTGTGTGTGTGTGTGTGTACATGTGAGCACGTGTGTGCACAAGTGTTTATGTGTGTCTGTGGTTGTTTTTGTTTTTGTTGCTGCTTCTGCTGCTGTTGCTACTGGTATTGGTCAATTGTTTTCCTCTTTCTACAAATCCTGGTCAACCAAATCAGTGAACGCCATCATCACACTGTCACAGCGCACATGTGCATGCGTGTATGTATGCGTGTGTGCATACATTTTAAAGCATAAAGTGAAATCCTGGAGCCATGCTTCTGTGTTAGACAAACAAAGCGATATTCTGGGTTTTTTCAAATGTTTATGTATGAAAGATTATGCAAAAAAAAATCTAGTATCAATCATTGCTGTGTGTATTGTTGCAATCATTTTTGATGCCATAAAGAAACTCTATGTACAATTGATTAAGAGCTGCTTCAAAAATAAGAAGATGAACAAGTAAAGATGCGTTACAGTTTTTGCGGTCTTTGATAAGGGGGCCATATATCTTTGATCATCAAAATAAGTGGGAGACAATTGGCCAATATTATGTTTCCCATGCCAATATTGTAGAGGAGGGTCCAAAGTATGTGTATGCCAAAATTCAGCCCGTCACTCTCTTTTGCAGGGTTTGACCAATATTTCTGCATTGGCAGCTGGACTAATATAATATATATATATATATATATATATATATATATTCTTTTATATCAAGGATAATAGAATAAGCACTTATGTGCTTTTTTACATTCAGTCCCCGTGTGTATGCAGTTTTGTAAATTCTGCCATCTGTTCCCACCGGCACACAATGGCCTACTTTTTCGAAAATCGGAACGGGTTTTAACTTGTGAGCAAGATGTTCTTCGTACATTCGCACACGGGACCTCGGTTTATAGTCCCATCCGAAAGACTTTTGGGGAGAGTGGAGTCTGCACTGATGTTAGCTCCAGAGGAAAAATCCTATTGAACGAGAATCGAACCCGAGTCAGCAGATCACGAATACATCACTCTAACCACCAGGCTATCCCTATCTATCTATCTATCTATCTATCTATCTATCTATCTATCTATCTATCTATCTATCTATCTATCTATCTATCTATCTGTCTGTCTGTCTATCTATCTATCTATCTATCCATCTATAGATAGATAGATAGATAGATAGATAGACAGACAAACAGACAGACAGATAGATAGATAGATAGATAGATAGATAGATAGATAGATAGATAGATAGATAGATATTTTTTTAATTCTTTTATATCGAGGATAATGGAAATAAGCGCTTGTGTGCTTTTTCTTTTACACCTAGTCCCCGTGTGTATGCGGTTTTGTAAATTCTGTCATCTCTTCCCACCGGCACACAATGGCCTACTCTTATGAAAAGCGGAACAGCGAATTTAATAATAATAATAATAATAATAATATTAATAATAATAATAATGGTTGGAATTTACATAGCGCTGTGCTAACGTGTGCGTGAGATGTTCATCGCGCGTTCGTTCGTAGATCGCTAGTAAAACGTACCTAGAGAACGGCTCTCTCATAATCCCGCAGTAAAAGGTCCTCTCAGGCATCAGACGGCGCAAAGCGGAGTAGTTGTAGATCATGTGGTTGAACAGCACGTGGTAATGCTCGCTCTGGGGCCTGGGGATCACGTGACTGCCCTCCTCAAACTGGCCAACCCGGAAGTAGTTGAAGCGAGGCTGGCCGGGAGGCCTGTTGGGTAGAGCTACGTTCAAGTTGTGGCGCAAGGCGTAGCGAGCTAACATGTTGGCCACCGTCGTGCTGCCCGATTTGTGAATCTGTAAGAATTGAACACACTGACCAGATTAAATAGTATTTCTTGCGTCGCTTTTTTTTTCAGTATGGAGGAAAGGTGAAAAAAAATGGGGGGTGGGAGGTGGGGGGAGGGCGGGGAGGTAAAGGTGTCCCATAACCAATGTGGTTGTAGGGGAGTGAGGCATCAGAGGCATCAGTTTTCTCTAGAGGTCAGCATAAAGAGGACCGCGCCCTATCTCCTCTCTCTCTTTCTTTCTCTCTCTCTCTTTCTTTCTCTCTCCCTCCCTCTCCCCTCTCTCGCTCTCTCTCTCTCTCCCTCCCTCCCCCCCCCCCTCTCTCTCTCTCTCTCTCTCTCTCTCTCTCTCTCGCTGCTTTACCTTCCCTGACCCTAAAAAGGGCAGGTACCCATTTACAGTTTGGTGAACTCGGAAGTTGTACTGAAAACCAGGCGCTCAAACGGTCACCCATCCAATTGGTAACCTCGCTCAATGCTGCTTAACCTTAGCTTGGCGAAAGGGAGTGCTCTGACCGCTGAGCTTTCTCGTCCCCTAAAGATGGATATAAAGTAATAACAGTGAAGGAGCAGACCTATAACAAACCAGAAATCACCGCGGTATTTAAATCAACTAATTACACATTTCTTTAACAATCTTAGATGTTTGTGACAACTGAACTGGTTCTTTCTGATTAACAGAAGACACAAATCGATACAAGATAATCACAAACTGATATAGCAGTAAAAAAAACCAATGTGTTGAGAAATGTCTGTTTTGCAAATTAACATAATTCAGGAAGTATTCCAGATCAATATTGGAATCATCATTAATTTTAAGCATATCCCATAAATTAGATAATCTTTGTTTCCCTTAAAATCGGTGGTTCACTTCGACTGGAAATTTATCATTAGAAAAATCTAAAACTAATAAGAGTACATAATTATACAAACATCTGGGAGACTAGAAGTAAAAATCTTCTCTCCAAAATCAGCCCTGAAATATTTGTAGAACAACATACTGTTTGCCTAAACTTCACGTTACCAGTTTTGACATAAAGAATGTTGCAACTTTACATAGATTCGTAACGTATTGATATCTGTGAGACATTAATTACTCAAAGCGTCATAAAAATACCCCCCTCCCCCCAATTTTTCAAATAAGTTTTTGAATGTAGGCTGCAATTCTATACATCAGGTGCTGATTCATCTTTTGCCAGGCTCAATGCTTTAAAGTCTAACAATTTTATTGGCAGTGTATGTTGGTCAGACTCGTGTGTGTGTGTGTGTGTGTGTGTGTGTGTGTGTGTGTGTGTGTGTGTGTGTGTGTGTGCGCGCGCGTTTGTGTGTGTGTGTGTGAGTGTGGGAAGGTTAAAGTCAAACTTTGATTTCCAGATGGTACATTGAATAAGCAGTGCAATTTCTTTTTTATCCAGCAATCTATCTATGACAAAAGAATGATAATGTATATGCATACATGGAATAAAAAACAACTAAACAATGTTTGTGTTTGGGTTATTTTGATTGCTTTTTTCCTCAGCTAAAGCTCTGAGGTTCACCAATGGTGAGATTTTGCGTATGCGACCGTTTTGGCCCGTCCTGAAGGTAGCTACATTCCAACTTCAGGGATGCATGCTGGGTATGTTCGTGTTTCTGTAATACACGGAATGCTGACATGAATTACGGGATCTTTGAAGTGCAAGTTTGATCTTCTGCATACAGTGTACATCCACGAAGGGAGTTAAGGCACTGGCAGGTATGCACTTGAAACTGACCTGAGAGATCGCCAAAGTATCCACCCTTACTTCACCAAACGCCGCCGAGATTCAAACCCACGACTTCATGGACTCATAGAGAAATGAAGTCGAACAGTCTTATGCATTCGGCTATAGCGTGCATTGAAGACTTGTGTGAAAACGTCGTGCGACAGAAAAATGAAAGGTTTAAGCTCCATGTTACAGACAAGTAGTTTGAAAATTCAGATGAAGAAGAAAAGCATATGTGCAGAGCGACAAACTATGAAGGCTGCTAACAAAATTTCTATTGGACTCCCAAGAAATTTTTCTTGTTAAGCATTCCCAACAGATTTGGATAAGAGAAAGTTAATGAGAAGTGGGACAATTTTGCCAACTTCCCCAATAACAATTGATAA
>CM054138.1:23724626-23729626 GCA_028751875.1 Rapana venosa
GGTTGTGGTGGTGGTTGTTGTTGTTGGTGGTGGTGTCATCGTCGTCGTTGTTGTATGTGGTTTCCGAACTGTAAGCAGCTTCTGGGCTATATGACGTGAACCAATAGAATGTTCCCAAACGGGTCACGTGGTGACCGAGGACAAGGATGAGTCCGAAGACGAATAGGGTAGACCATGTTCTGAAAATGATAATGATAATGATGATAGTAATAATGATAAGAAGAAGAAGAAGAAGAAGAAGAAGAAGAAGAAGAAGAAGAAGAAGAAGAAGAAGAAGAAGAAGAATATTGATGATGATAAATAATAATAATAATAATAATAATAATAATAATAACAATAATAACCACCCATAATCTATGTGGGCGTTGGGGAACGAAGTGTCAGAGATCTCAGCTTCTCCAGGAGCCAGCATAACTATATAGGGCGGCACCCATCTCCCCGCCCCCCCCCCCCCCCCCCCCCCCCGCCTCTCTCTCTCTCTTTCTCTGTCTGTCTGTCTGTCTGTCTTTCTGCTTTACCTTCCCTGACCCTAAAGAGAACAGGTACCTATTTACAGCTGGGTGAGCTGGGGGACTGTGCTGAAGCCAAGGTGTAGGCTTACGAACGGTCAGTCATCCAAGATGGTAACAGTGCTCATCACCGCTTGAAATTAATAATCAACCTTAGACTTGAGGAGTGCGAGTGCTATGACCACTGAGCTATCCCAGTCCCTGTCAGCATTAGTTGTTGTTGTTGTTGTTGTTGTGTTGTTGTTGTTGTTGTGCGTTCCCCAGCTTTACACCCTTGGGGTCACCCAGAGCATGCACTCTGACTCTGACTCACTCACTCCACCTACCTGGGATTAATCACTGTGAGATAGGAAGCACACACCGGATGAGAAGTTTGCGTGTATGACTCTTTTCAAGTACCTCGCCATATAGGCAGCCATACTCCGACTTCGGAGGATTTTCTTTTTCTCTTCTTTTAAAGGAGAGTGCAGGTTTGTTATGTTAAGAGCTTTGTCACGGCTGAAGGCAATCTCAGCGCAAGATTTTAACAACGTAACAACATTTTAGAGTAGGTCTTGGCAATTAGCTGACAACCATAACTGACACAGCTTTTGGCCTGGGCCAGTGTCAGCATTTAAGGTGACTTTTCAGCATTTCAGTGACTTTTCAGCATTTCAGTGACTTTTCAGCATTTCAGTGACTTTTCAGCATTTCGGTGACTTTTCAGCATTTCAGTGACTTTTCAGCATTTTAGTGACTTTTCAGCATTTTCAGTGACTTTTCAGCATTCCGGTGACTTTTCAGCATTTCGGTGACTTCTCATCATTTCAGTGAGTTTTCAGCATTTCGGTGACTTTTCAGCATTTCAGTGACTTGAAATATTTATTAAACCCTTCATGACCGACAGAACATCTTATAATAAATAATCCCTCGTCTAATATCACTCAGAGAGAACAAACGTGAAATTGAAGACGACAACTACAACAACAACAGCAACAGCAACAACAACAACAGAAGAACATCCTGTCGGGTTTGTTTCCCTTCATTTATTTATTTGTTTGTTTATTTGTTCATTCGTTTATTTATTTATTTATTTGATTTTCATTTCGTTCCTTGGCTAGAGCTTTAAGGTTACCTGTTGGTGGGAATTTCGGGTGTGTGACAGTTTTCTTTCCCCATCGGCAAGGGTACGTGCATTCCGGCTTCAGAGAATAATTTTTAACAAAATACTGGTTTCCTTTCATTTTCCCTCAGTAAATCTTTCAAGTTGGTGGTAGTGGTCTGGGTGCTTATATTCTGGGTGAGATGATAAACTGATGCTCTGTGTGCTATACACATTTTTAGCTCGCGTAAAATAACCTACGGCAACAATAGAAGTTGCCTCTGGCAAAATTCTGTTGAGAAAAAAAAGACCACACTTACGAGGAAAACAATCACACACATGCACTCACATACACACAAACACACACACACACACACACACGCATGCACGTACGCACATACACACGCACGCACGCACATACACACACACACAGAAGAATCTAGTAAACAAAAGTGGGTGGCGCTAACTCATGTGGCGACGCGCTCTTCCCAGGAAGAGCGGCCCAAAGTTCAAGCAGAGAAATCTGCCGTGACTGACGGTAGCATACAATACACAGTATGTATGTTTTTTCGAGCCAGAAGGCCCATAAAGCCGGAGCTTATCCCGGTTTCTGTAGCGTTAAGCGAACTGATGGTTTTTCACCACCCCTGTGACAGGACGCTAGTCTGTCGCCAGATACTTCCCCAGCAGAGCTGGTACCCACTTGTACACCTGGGTGGAGTGAGGAAAATAGGAGTAAAGTGTCTTTCCCAAGGACACAACACCGAGCCGAGCGGGGATCGAACCCGCGACCTCTGGATCACGAGTTGACCGCCTAAACCACTCGACCACGGTGCCTCCACAATACACAGTACAGTGCAAAAATTACAATTAAATACAGTTTTCAACACAATACAGTACAATACAATACAGTACAGTGCAATGCAATACAGTACACTACAGTACGACACAACACAATACTATACAATATAAAACAATACCATATAAATATGCAATATAATGCACTACAACATAATAAAATCCAATACATTTCTTCTTCTTCTTCTTCTTCTTCTTCTTCTTCTTCTTCTTCGTCTAACGTTCAGACAGCAACTATCTTTGCCTGTCATAAGAGCGAAAATGCGTTGCGCTGCCGTCAATGAGGTTGTGCCGAAGCTTAAGAATCGGCAGACTTACGATTTTTTTAAAAAACACAAAGTGATGGTTAACTCAAGGGAAAGTACTTTGGCCTGTAGGGCAATCATTTTTCTAAGCACAGTTGCTTTCCTTGACCATAAGCTTGCCTGGTTTTTGTCTGTTGGCCAATTTTGTTTGACATGTCATCAAGTGATATCTTTGGGATTTCAGGCACTCCATTGTTATGATTCTTTAAAAACAATAATCTTTTGTACAAAAAGTGACATCACATGGACTCAGCCAGCTTAAGGGAACTTTACTTTGGTGAAAAATCATCACATTGCTTCAAGGGGACTAGTTGATGAATACTTCAAGCCATTTAAGATACCAGCCCTAATTTTCAAACCTTTTTATTTTTCAGCATTCAGTGACATATTTTGAAAATTTGTAAAAAATAAATACAGTCATCTATTTAAAAACTGTGAAACAATCTCAAAAGAAGACATTATAAACTTTTCAATGATGTATAATGTGTATGTCATTATTACGTTGGGTAAGTCTACTGAATTTTTCAAATATAGCCAAAATCACGCGTCACCACAAAATGGCGGGATCCATTTCACTGCGATTCCATTGAGTTAAGCGCCTGACAAATTAGGCCCGGCACATCCGACTTCGGCACGGGAGAGAATTGTTATCTTTTAAAGTCTTTATGAAGGATTAAAAATAAAGGCAGGAGAATGAATCCAAAAGGCAGAACATAGAGGACAATGAGGTGACAAGAAGAAAATGAACAAGGCAGAAACAAAGAGAGGGATAGAGAAGAGGAACTTTCTAGCAAAGAATTTCCAGGAGGTGGGGATGCTATTCATACTGACATACCCAGGTCGGGGAACAATGCAATTCAATACTTGCGCCTTTCCACATAGGGTCTCAGTGATAAGTCTCATCCGAAGGACACGCTCTCTGAGGGTTCGGGGACTCTAAACCAGTTTAATTAAATCAACATTTACAAAACCGCATAAAGACAGGGACTGATGTAAAAAAAAAAAAAAAAGCACATAAGGGCTTATTCCATTAACCTCGATATAAAAGAATGAAAAAAAGAAAAAAACACCACCACCACAACAACAACAAACCATAAGGTAAGGCTAAGTTTGGGGTTCTTTTCATTCACCGTAATTATCATACCTCCTATCAATATTATCAGCATATTAAAAACAACAACAACAACAACAGTCTTTGAAATACTCACAGAACGAAGAGAAACAGATGACGAGACATTTTAGTTGGCACAGGAGTCGTCTGAAAGATGAACACAAACGGGTGTATCAGTAAAGGAAGACAAACTAGATAGAAAAAAAAAGGAAAGAACAAAAATGAAAGGAAGGAAGAAAGGAATGAAGGAAGGGTTGATGGATGGATGGATGGATGGATGGATGGAGGGAGGGAGGGAGGGAGGTATTGGTGGATGGGTGAAAAGAAGGACAGAAGGATGGATGGATGGATGGACGTAGGAAGGGACAGAGGAATGAAGGAATGAAAGAAAGAAAGTAGGAAGGTTGGCCAGAAGAAAGAAAGGAAGGAAGGAAGGAAAGATGGGTGGATGGAAAGAAGGAAGGAAGGAAATAAGGGAGGATGGGTGGATGGAAGGATGGATGATGGATGGATGGATGGGTGGATGGATGGATGGATGATGGATGGATGGGTGGATGGATGAAGGAAGGACGGACGGTTAGATGGATGGATGGATGAAGGATTGATGGAAGGAAGGAAGGACGGTTGGATGGATGGATGGATGGATGGATGGATGGATGGATGAGGGAATGGATGGAAGGAAGGAAGGACGGTTGGATGGATGATGGATGGATGGATGGATGGATGGAGGGATGGATGGAGGATGAATGAATGGATGTAATGTACAAGGAATGATGGAAGGAGGGAAAGAAAGTGGGAAGATTGGACAGAAGAAAGAAGGAATAAAGGAAGGACGGTGGATGAAGAAAAGTTGTATGAACGAAGGAAGAAGAAAGCAAGGAAAAGGAAGGAAGGAATGAAGGAAGGACGGATGGATGGATGGATGGAAGGAAGGAAGGAAGGAAGGAAGGAAACACGGTTGGATGAAAGGAAGGAGGGGTGGATGGAAAGAAGGAAAAATGGATAGATGGATGATTTCTCTAGGTCTAGTGCGTCATATTCAAATGCAGGAAAGTTTCTGTTGATTGTTTTCTTCACGTTTTGTCATCAACACGATTTATTGTTTTAATCACATTAATTTTGACATCAACACGATT
>CM054138.1:23734626-23757126 GCA_028751875.1 Rapana venosa
TTGTTGTTGGGTTGTTGTTGTTGGGTTGTTGTTGGGGGTTTTTGGGGAGGGTTGTTGTTGTTGTGTTTTTGCTGGTTGGGTGTGTGGTTGTTGTTGTTTTTTTTGGGGGGGTTGTTGGCGTTGTTTTTTTTTGGGGGGGAGGGTTGCTTTCTCCGCTAAAGCTCAGAGGCTCACCAATAGCGAGTTTTGGACGTTCGTGACCGTTTCAACTCCCTGTTAAGGTAGCCGCATTCCGACTTCGGGGATGATGGTCTAAACATGACATGACACCCGCCCGCGTGCATGCATTTCGTTTTTAGGTGGGGTTTTGTTTGTTGTGTGGTGTGGTGTTGGGGTTTTTTTTGTCATCCCTTCCAACCAGCAAAGACATGGCCTACTTTTCTCTAAAGGCGGGACAGGTTGTGTGTAAGATGCTATGCTGAGCGGGCATTCTGCACACGGGGCCTCTCGGGTTTGTTTGTTTTTTGTCTCACCCGAAGGGCTTGAAGGGGAGTGGAGTTAGTATTGATGTTACCTCCAGAGGGGGAAAAATTTCCCAGGCCGTAAGATCACGAGAGCAAAAGGCTCTCTAAAGACAACGCCATCCTGCTCTGTCCCCCTCCCTCCCCCTCCCCCTTGCCCTCTCTTATCCGTTTTGGATGTATTCAGAACATGCTTTCATGTATCAATACATCACACCTATAACTTGAGAAGGAAGGTGGCAGGATGGTTAAGACATTCGCCTGCCAACAAGTAAACCGTAAGGTTCTGGGTTCGATTCCCAGCCTCGCCCATTCTTCCCAGTTTGACACAAAAACATCGAACTGAATGTCAAAGTCCTTCGGATGTGACTATAAACCGAGGCCCCGTGTGCGAACGCATGCAGAACATCTTGCGCACACGTTAAATCCTGTTCAGCTTTTCGAAAGAGTAGGCCATTGTGTGCCGGTGGGAACAGATGACAAAATTGACAAAACCGCATACACACGGGGACTGGATGTAAAAAAGCACATGAGTGCTTATTCCATCATCCTCGATTTATTTTTAAAAAATCTGAGCGCTTTGTTTTGTTGCTTTACAAGATTCAGCGCTATATAAATTCCATACATTATTATTATTATTATTATTTTTATTATTATTATTATTATTATTATTATTATTATTATTATTATTATTATTATTATTATTATTATTATTATTATAACTATGGCCGTTTTCAAGCTGTTACGTCACACCAACGTGTGGCCTGGCCAAGACTGTCCTACAGTACAAAGGAGGGAGGCAGAGAGGCAGACAGAGAAAACTGATGGGAAGACAACATCAGAGAGTGGACTGAATGGCCTTGAGTGGAACGGAAAGCAGAGGACCGCGGTTAGTGGAGGAAGCTGGTTGCATTATCTTCAGTGGTGCCCCCACGGTCGTTGGGATTACGGGATAGGTAAAGGTGAAGGTGGAGGTGCTACTCATACAGGCATAATCCGACTGCAGGTTTTAAATAAATAAAAAACCAACTCCTTTTGATGGGAGAATGCGGGCTGTTATTGCTAAGAGCTAGCCCATCAGGGAGAAAGACAAAACTCCACATAAAATGTCAATGCAAGCTGTGGGTGGTGTTTAGATATAGATAAGCTTAGCTTACATGTGAACTGAAAACAGCTTTGGGCCTGAATGATAGGTTAGCGTGTTTTCATCAATCAAAACAGCTGCTGTGGTGACGTCAGCGCTAGCTCATCTGCATTATTAACGATGTCTTCTTTGTTATGATAGTTCTTCTTCTTCGTCTTCTTCTTCGTGGTCGCGACCATTGTTGTCTGTTTTAGGAGCGAGAAATGGGTTGTGCACTGCCGTTAAGCTTCTCCTGACAAGCCAGACCCAGTGCATGCAACTTCAGCGTGGGAGAGAATTGTTATATTTTTAAGATTTTCTGGAGAGAAAAAAAAGGCAGGAGAAAAGACCAAGTAGGCAGAAACTAGTACAAGACGGGGGTAACAGGGAAAAACAGAAGCTAGGCAGAAAGAAAGAAAGGGATAGAAAAGAGAGAATTCCTAACAACACAGAATTTCCATAAGGTGGGGGTAATGCTGTTCATAGTGACAGGGTGCCGGCATCCACACGAGGGAATCAATGAACTGACAGGTGGGTTTTTTTTTGTAATGTGGGCACTAAGTTACCGGTTTCACCAATGAACTGGCAGGTGCTTGTGTAAATGATGTCGGCATTAGGTTATCGGTTTAATCAATGAATTGAAAGGTGCTTGTGTAATTGATGTCGGTATTAGGTTACCGGTTTCATCAAAGGATTGACAGGTGTTTTTATATTGTGGGCACTAGTTACTGGTTTCAGCAATGGATTGACAGGTGTATTATAATGTCGGCATTAGGTTACCGGTTTCATCAATGAATTGACAGGTGATTTCATAATATCGGCACTAGGTTGCTGGTTTCATCAATAAAACTGATAAATCAAATTTTCAAAAATCCTTCAGATGAGACTATAAAACAAGGTATCGTGTGTGAACGCGCGCAGAACATCTTGTGCACACGTTAAAACCCACTCTGCTTTTCGGAAGAGTAGGTCATTGTGTGCCGGTGGAAGGGATGATAAAGTTTAAACAACTGCATACACACAAGGACTGGATGTTTGAAAAAAGCCCAATTGAGTGCTTAGTCCATTATCCTCGAAATAAAAGACTAAATAAATAAATAAATAAAAATGAATCAACAGGTGCTTTTGTAATGTCAGCACTAGATTACCTGTTTCAACAATGAAGAAACAGGTGTTGTTTTGATGTCGGCATTAGCTTACCCGTTTCATCAATGGATTGACAGGTGTTCTTGTAATGTAGGCACTAGGTTACCTTTTTCATCAATGAAAAAACAAATGCTTTTGTAAAGTCAGCAGTAGGTTACCTGTTTCATCAATGAACTGACAGGGATTTTTTATAATGTGGGCACTAGGTTACCGTTTTCACCAATGTATTGACTGGTGCTTGTGTAATTGATGTCGGCATTAGGTTACCGGTTTACTCAATGAATTGACAGGGATTATTTATAATGTGGGCACTAGGTTACCGTTTTCACCAATGAATTGACTGGTGCTTGTGTAATTGATGTCGGCATTAGAATACCGGTTTAATCAATGAATTGACGGGTGCTTTTATAATATCGGCACTAGGTTGCTGGTTTCATCAATAAAATCGATAAATAAAATTTTCAAAAATCCTTCAGATGAGACTATAAAACAAGGTCTCGTGTGTGTGAATGCACGCAGAACATCTTTCGCACACGTCAAATCCATTCTGCTTTTCGGAAGAGTAGGCCATTGTGTGCCAGTGGGAAGGGATGACAAAGTTTAAACAACTGCATACACATAGGGACTGGATGTAAAAAACCCTACATGAGTGCTTATTCCATTATCCTCGAAATAAAAGACTAAATAAATAACTAGATGAAATGAATTGACAGGGATTTTTTATAATGTGGGCACTAGACTACTGGTTTCCTCAATGAATTGACAGGTGTTTTAATAATATCGGCACTAGGTTACCGGTTTCCTCAATAAATTAACAGGTATTTTATTAATATCGGCACTAGGTTACCGGTTTTATCAATAAATTAATTGGTGTTTTAATAATGTGGGCACTAGATTGCTGGCTTCAGCAATGGATTGACAGGTGTATTATGATGTCAGCATTAGGTTACCTTTTTCCATCAATGAAGAAACAGGTGATATTGTAATGTCAGCAGTGGGTTACCCGTTTCCTCAATAAAATGACTAGGTACTGGTTTCCTCAATGAATTGACAGGAGCTTGTGTACTGTTGGCACTAGGCTACCTCTTTCATCAATGTATTAACAGGTGTTTTTTTGTAATGTCGGCACTAGGCTACCTGTTGCATCAAAGAATTGACAGGTGCTTGTGTGATGTCCGTGCTATGTTTCCTGTTTCATCAATGAAGAAACAGATGATGTTGTGTTGTCAGTACTAAGTTACCGGTTTTATCCATCGATTGGCAGGTGCTTGTGTAATGTCAGCTTTGAGTTACCTGTTCTATATTTAATTTTAAAAGAAACACCAGCTTCTGTGGTGACGTCAGCACTAGGTTTCCGGTTTTATCAGTGACTGAAAGGCGCTTTTGTGACGTCAGCAATACGTTACTGGCTCTATCAAGGAACTGACAGGTACTTTTCTGACGTCAGCACTGGTTACTGGTCTTCATCAACGTATTATAGAAGGTAAAGGTGACCCATAACCAATGTGGTCGTAGGGGAGCGAGGCATCAGAGACCTCAGCTTCTCCAGGGGCCAGCATATTGATGGCGGCGCCCATCTCCTCTCCCTCGCTGTTTTACCTTCCCTGACCCTAAAGAGGGCAGGTATCCATTTACAGCTGGGTGAACTGGGGGAACTGTACTGAAGCCAAAGCGTGCAAACGGTCATCCATCCAATTGGTATCCACGCTCGGTGCTGCTTAACATTGGCTGGGGGTAAAGCGAGTGCTCTGACCACTGACCACTCTGTAGGCCTATTATAGACGTTCTTATTTCATGGAGTGACAGTGGTGTATTAAAAACTAATTTCATGAAGTGACAGTGCTGCATCATGGGTGTTTTCATGAAGTGACAATGGTAGTGTGCTATGGTGTCAGTGCTGCATCATGGGTGTTTTCATGAAGTGACAATGGTAGTGTGCTATGGTTTTCAGTGACAAAAATGTACTAAAGGTTATTTCATGAGGTGACAGTGACGCATTATCTCGTTTTATTTCATGAGGTGACAGTGACGCATTATCTCGTTTTATTTCATGAGGTAACAGTGACGCATTATCTCGTTTTATTTCATGAGGTGACAGTGACGCATTATCTCGTTTTATTTCATGAGGTGACAGTGACGCATTATCTCGTTTTATTTCATGAGGTAACAGTGACGCATTATCTCGTTTTATTTCATGAGGTGACAGTGACGCATTATCTCGTTTTATTTCATGAGGTGACAGTGACGCATTATCTCGTTTTATTTCATGAGGTAACAGTGACGCATTATCTCGTTTTATTTCATGAGGTGACAGTGACGCATTATCTCGTTTTATTTCATGAGGTGACAGTGACGCATTATCTCGTTTTATTTCATGAGGTGACAGTGACGAAATTATCTCGTTTTATTTCATGAGGTGACAGTGGATGTGTAGTATACATAGCTTTTATGTATAAAGTGGCAGTAAAGGGTTATTCATTTATTTATTCTTTTATATCGAGGATAATGGAATAAGCAATTTATGTGCTTTTTTACATATAGTCCCCGTGTGTATGCGGATTTGTGGACTCTGTCATCTGTTCCCACTGGCACACAATGTGCCTACTCTTACGAAAAGCGGAACAGGATTTAACGTGTGCGCAAGATGTTCTGCGCGCGTTCGCACACGGAACCTCGGTTTATAGCCTCATCCGAAGGACTTTTGTGGGAGAGTGGAGTCTGCACTGATGTTAACTCCAGCCTATAAGGTATAGGCTAGATACGGCATGCATCGTGATGCCTTTAAATTTGTCGGCTAGGGTGGTTTTTTAGCGGGATCTGGTTCGCACCACGTGCACCGCTTTTCTTATAGTGCGTTATGGATGGTTTTGCAGCGACAAAACTACATATCAAAGCACTGAAATAAAGCATTACATCTCGATATACACCGCACACAAAAACAAAACAAAACTAGGCCCAAGACAGACGAGCAGAGTAATAATAATAATAATAATAATAATAATAATAATAATAATAATAATAATAATAATAATAATAATAATAATAATAATAATAATAATAATAATAGTAATAATAATAATAATAATAAATGAAATTTGTATAGCGTTATATCTTGCAAAGACAGAGTATGTGTGTTACCTTTCAATGACCATCTTGGTCAAAGGGTTGCTGAAGCTGGTTATTGTTGGTTGCAGTGTGTACATCAAGGTAGCTTGTTTTTGTTTTTAAATAGTTTGGCGCGTATTATATTATGGTTTGTTTGGATGTTATATGGTTTGTTTTTGTGTTGTGTGTATTTGTGCTGCCAAAATGTCCTTCGGATGAGACTATAAACCGAGGCCCCGTGTGCGAACGCATGCAGAACATCTTGCGCATACGTTAAATCCTGTTCAGCTTTTCGAAAGAGTAGGCCATTGTGTGCCTGTGGGAACATGACAAAATTTATAAAACTGCATACACACGGTACTGGATGTAAAAAAAAGCACATGAGTGATTATTCCATTATCCTCGATATACCCCCCCCCCAAAAAAAAAAAAAAAAAAAAAAAATCATCTGAGCGCTTTGATTTGTTGCTTTACAAGATTCAGCGCTATATAAATTCCATACATTATTATTATTATTATTATTATTTATATAATACCTTTTCTATATAGTACATTATAGATGGGGTTTTTGATGTGGTGTACCTCAATGCGTTATATATGGTTTATTGCTGGATGTTGTGTACATCTGTGTAATGTCATTTTAATGCTCTACGAGATGGCTTAATTTTGGATGAAGTGTACATCACAGTAATGTCTTTGTCTTGGTGCGTTATACAGGATTTATTTCGGATGAGGGTGTTTATCAGAGTACTGTTTTTACTTTAGTGCGTTATACAAGGTTTATTTCGGATGTGATGTACATCAGAGTATGGTTTTCACTTTAGTGCGTTATACAAGGTTTATTTCAGATGTGGTGTACATCAGAGTAATGGTTTTGCTTCAGTGCGTTATACAAGGTTTATTTCAGATGTGGTGTTCATCAGAGTACTGTTTTTACTTTAGTGCGTTATGCAAGGTTTATTTCGGATGTGGTGTACATCAGAGTAATGGTTTTTACTTAAGTGCGTTATACAAGGTTTATTTCAGATGTGGTGGACATCAATGGGTTTTTTCCGCCCGCGTTATGCACGATTTATTTAGGACGTGGTATACTTCAGAGTAATGGGGTTGTTTTTTTTTACTTCACCGTACAGGGGACGGGATAGCTTAGTGGTCGAGGCACTCGCTTTTCCCCAGCCAAGTTAAGCAGCGTCGAGCGTGGTTACCAGTTGGATGGGTGACCGTTTGCGCGCCTTGGCTTCAGTACAGTTGCCCCAGTTCACCCAAATGTAAATGGGTACCTGCCCTCTTTAGGGTCAGGGAAGGTAAAGCAGCGAGGGATAGGAGATGGGCGCCGCCCTCAATATGCTGGCCCTAGAGAAGTGAGGTCTCTGACGCCTCGCTCCCCTACGACCTTATAGGTTATGGGACTCCTTTACCTTTACCTTTTTTTTTTTACAGGGCTTCAGATTTCTTTTGAACCCTTCTTACCGCTAGCAAAGGACCCTGCCAACCAACGCACTGGAAGATCCACTGACGGAGGAGGACGTTACCAGAGCCACTAAGCCTCTGTACAGCAGTAAGGTACAAGGTGCCCACTCCATCTTAGCCAAGGTCTCCGCTTCTGGTGGACCAAAAACGGATCGAGAGCATCAGGCAAACCTGGTCCACTCTATGTGGACTCGAGACAAGCTGCCACAGGAACTCGAAGACCCTTGTATTATATCAGGAATGGTTGGGACAACGGTGTGGTGGCATCTCCCTACTTTCCATCGCTGCTAAAATTTTGAGCTCCGCCCCTCCCCCCCCCCCCCCCCCCCCCTATCTTTTCCAACCGCCTCAACGCACCATGTGTCTCAATCGATACAGGAACGCAGAGAGAGAACTCAGAACTCAGAAATTTAATGTATCTCGGCCTTAGGCCATAATACATGAGTTCTGGGAACGCAGAGAGAGAGAGAGAGAGAGAGAGAGAGAGAGAGAGAGAGAGAGAGAGAGAGAGAGAGAGAGAGAGAGAGAGAGAGAGAGAGAGAGAGAGAGAGAGAGAGAAATTCTTTTAAATCGAGAATAATGGAATAAGCACTCGAGTGCTTTTTATTTTACAGCTAGTCCCCGTGTATATGCAGTTTTGTCATCTGTTCCCACCGCCACACATCGTGATGCTTTTAACGTAGTCGGCTATACAACGTCGTGTTACAGAATGATACCCGGCTTCTTTTTTGGAGTAGGCCAATTCTTCGGAAAAGCGGAACGTGTGCGCAAACTACTACTACTACTACTACTACTACTACTACTACTACTACAACTACTACTACTACTACTACGACTACTACTACTACTACTACTACTACTACTACTACTAATAATAATAATAATAAATAATAATGTATGGAATTTATATAGCCCTGAATCTTGTAATGCAACAAATCAAAGCGCTCAGATTTTTTTTTCGAGGATCCATTGCCTTGTACAGCTGTGAAGCATGGACACTTACTGCCGATTTAGAACGTCGCATTCAAGCCTTTGAGATGAAGTACCTCAGGCGGATCCTGAACATCACCTACAGAGACCGTAAAACCAATGACTACGTCTGGCAGCAGATCGAGGCACTGGCTGGCAAACAAGAACCATTGCTAGATACAGTCAAACGGAGGAAACTGAAATGGTTTGGCCACACAACAAGGCATAACAGACTGTCAAAGACAGTCCTGCAGGGAATGGTGGAAGGAGCAAGGAGGCAGGGACGACCACGCAAAAGCTGGATATCCAACATCAAGGAGTGGACCGGCCTCACTGTACCAAACCTCCTGAAAGCAGCCCAGGACAGAACCATTTGGCGGTCCACTTGCAGCGTCCGTGCGGGTACCCCAACGGTCGTCCCGACCAAGGGATGAGTGAGTGAGAGTGAATATTCATACTCTCACACAGTAGAAACAAAGGGAAATAACCCTTTCAAAAAACCCCAAACAAATAAAAGAACCCCCCCAAAACACACACACACACACAAAACACACCCAAAAAACCCTCACCAAAAACAACCAAACAAAACAAACCAACAAAAAGATCCACAAAAGAAAGGACAAAAAGGGGAAAAAGAAAAAAACAAAACAAAAAAAAACCCCCCCCCCAAACTTATAAAGTCATAAAAATAAAACATATACACATTGCAAAATGGTACACATAGTTGTTACACGTAACAATAAGATATTCAAATAGGGCATTCATGAGAGAGAGAGAGAGAGAGAGAGAGAGAGAGAGAGAGAGAGAGAGAGAGAGGGGAGAGAGAGAGAGAGAGAGAGAGAGAGACGCTTACTATAATATAGTTTTACCCCTTGCATTTGTGTCGGCTACACACGGCTCTCTCTCTCCTGTGGTGGTGGTAGTGGCAATGGTGATTAAATCAAAGGGCGTCAGAAATATAATATATAGTTTCAGGCTGGTGGATAAAATACTTCACGATGCATGACTGTTGTTTTCAGGTTGGCGATTATAATAATTATAGTCACCGATTTTGTTTCAGGTTGAGGGTTATACAACATCGTGTTACAGATTTCCCGGCTTCTTTAGTGAAGGTAATCTGTGGATACGTTTTGTTTTGAATTCGGGGCTGATAACCCGTTTCATGCGTTTTGCGTCCCCCCCCCCCCCCCCCACCCCACCCTCCCTCCCCAAAGGCCTGGGTCTGTCAGCATCTCTATCTTCTGAAAATTCTGTGCTATAAATTCCCCATCTTCGTTTCTGCCTTGTTCGGTTTCTTTGTCACCTCCTTGTCTGTTTCTGCCTTCTTGGTCCACTCTCTTGCCGGGTTTTTTTCCCCCAGAAAGACTCAATAATATAATTATAACAATTCTCTCCCACGCCAAAGTCGGACGAGCTGGGCCTGACTTGTCAGGGGCTTAACGGCAACGCAACGTGTTGTTTTTTTTGTTCATATGACATAACAGTTGCTGTCTGAGCGTTCCAAGATTCCCGTTGAAGGGGATATATTCCCCTGGAGTTAACATCAGTGCAGACTCCACTCTCCCCAAAAGTCCTTCGGATGAGACTATAAACCGAGGCCCCGTGTGCGAACGCACGCAGAACATCTTGCGCACACGTTAAATCCTGTTCCACTTTTCGAAAGAGTAGGCCATTGTGTGCCGGTGGGAACAGATGACAGAATTTACAAAACCGCATACACACGGGGACTGGATGTAAAAAAGCTCGAATGTGCTTATTCCATTATCCTTGAAATAAACGAATAAACGAAACGAAACGACGAAGATGTTTAGCTTCGGTTTTGGTTTTTATTTCGAGAATAATGGAATTGAAGGTTTGAAAGCCATAAACGATGTGGTCCCCCCCCCCCCTTCCATTTACAGTGAATAGTATATCAAATGTTTTGGGTATCAAAACGTTGTGTTTTAGGCTGGTGATCGTAGCATATTGAATGGGGTTTTTTTTTGATGGGGGTAGGTTGGTGGTTATTAATTTTGTTTGGGGCTTGTTACAGACAGGTTTTGTTTTGTTTCCAGTTGGTCATTAGTGTTTTATAGAGATGGTTGTGGTTGGTGGTATATGAGCGATATGGAAGCTTTTTTGTGTGTAACAGTATCCCGTTATTTTTGTAGTGTTCAGGGTTAATGTGCTATAATGTTTTGCTTCCAATTAGCCGTTACACATGTAATAGACCCCTATTGGTTCAGGTTGTGGAGGGGTCTAGTGTCACAGGTCCAATCCAATCCAATCTTGATGGTTATAGCCCCCTCCCCCCCCCCCCCCCCCCCCCCCCCACCCCCCCCACCCCCCCCCCCCCCCCCCCCCCTCCCCCCCCCCCACCCCCCCCCCAAAAAAAATTTTTTTTTTTTTTTTTTTTTTTTTTTTTTTTTTTTTTTTTTTGGGTTTTTTTTTTTTAAAAAAAAAAAAAAAATTTTTAAAAATTTTTTTCCCCTAAATGGGGGGCCCCCCCAAAAAAAAAAAAAAACCCGGCCCGGGTTTCCCCTTTTTTCCCCAAAAAAACAGCGAGGGATAGGAGATGGGCGCCGTCCTCAATATGCTGGCCCTAGAGAAGTGAGGTCTCTGACGCCTCGCTCCCCTACGACCTTATAGGTTATGGGACTCCTTTACCTTTACCTTTTTTTTTTTACAGGGCTTCAGATTTCTTTTGAACCCTTCTTACCGCTAGCAAAGGACCCTGCCAACCAACGCACTGGAAGATCCACTGACGGAGGAGGACGTTACCAGAGCCACTAAGCCTCTATACAGCAGTAAGGTACACGGTGCCGACTCCATCTTAGCCAAGGTCTCCGCTTCTGGTGGACCAAAAACGGATCGAGAGCATCAGGCAAACCTGGTCCACTCTATGTGGACTCGAGACAAGCTGCCACAGGAACTCGAAGACCCTTGTATTATATCAGGAATGGTTGGGACAACGGTGTGGTGGCATCTCCCTACTTTCCATCGCTGCTAAAATTTTGAGCTCCGCCCCTCATTCCACCCCCCCACCCCCAATCTTGCTCAACGCCTCAACGCACCATGTGTCCCACTCGATACGGAAACTCAGAGAGAGAGAGAGAGAGAGAGAGAGAGAGAGAGAGAGAGAGAAGAGAGAGAGAGAGAGAGAGAGAGAGAGAGAGAGAGAGAGAGAGAGAGAGAGAGAGAGAGAGAGAGAGAGAGAGAAATTCTTTTAAATCGAGAATAATGGAATAAGCACTCGAGTGCTTTATTTTACATCCAGTCCCCGTGTATATGCTGGGCCCGACTTGTCAGGCGCTTAACGGCAACGCAACGGTTTTTTTGTTCATATGACATAACAGTTGCTGTCTGGGCGTTCCACGACGAAGATGTTTAGCATCGGTTTTTGTTTTTATTTCCAGAATAATGGAATTGAAAGTTTGAACGCCATTAAGGATGTGGTTTCTCTCCCCCCCCCCCCCCCCCCACCCAATTTACAGTGAATAGTATATCAAATGTTCTGGGTATCAAAACGTTGTTTTAGGCTGGTGATCATAGCGTATTGAATGGTTTGGGTTTTTCTACGGGGGAGGGGGGTAGGTTGGTGGTTATTCATTTTGTTTGGGGCTTGTTACAGACAGGTTTTGTTTTGGTTTCCAGTTGATCATTAATATTTTATAGAGATGGTTCTTCGGATGAGACTATAAACCGAGGCCCCGTGTGCGAACGCATGCAGAACATCTTGCGCACACATTAAATCCTGTTCCGTTTTGCGAAAGAGTAGGCCATTGTGTGCCGGTGGGAACAGATGAAAAAATTTACAAAACCGCATACACACGGGGACTAGATGTAAACAAGCACATGAGTGCTTATTCCATTATCCTCGATATAAAAAAATGTCATCTGAGCTCTTTGATTTGTTGCTTTACAAGATTCAGCGCTATATAAATTCCATACATTATTATTATTATTATTATTATTATTATTATTATTATTATTATTGTGGTTGGACGTATATGAGCGTATATATTGGTTCAGGTTGTGGAGGGGTCTAGTGTCACAGGTCCAATCCAATCCCTTGATGGTTATAGCCCCCCCCCCCAACCTCTCTCCCCCCCCCCCCCCCCCCCCCCCCCCCCACCCGACACAGAGGCCATATCAGGGCTGTCCCCTCGTTCAAAAAATTTTTAATCCAAAAATAAAACTGCAACTATAATAATACAGATTTAAAACAGTGACGTTTTAGTTTCAAAATTGAGATGGGAGTGCTATGTAGATGTTATAGACCCATTTTGTTTGGAGTGGTGGGTATAGGGCGTTTTAAACTTGGGTTGGGTTTTTTAAGTTTCTTCTCGAGTTGGCGACTACCGCGTGCTGTAAGTTCTGTTTCGGAGTTAGACAGCTGTAGCGCGCAGCGCAGCGTTATACAGCGTTTCGAACCGATATCGGGTTGCATCGTTTAGCTGTCAGTTCAGGTTGGCAGTTGTAGCGTGTGTTACACGTCTTGAGTTTGACGGTTGTAGCGTGTTACACGTCTTTGAGTTTGACAGTTGTAGCGTGTTACACGTCTTTGAGGTTGACGGTTGCAGTCTGTTGTTTTGAGGTTGACGGTTGTAGTCTGTTGTTTTGAGGTTGACGGTTGAAGTCTGTTGTTTTCGAGGTTGACGGTTGTAGTCTGTTGTTTTGAGATTGACGGTTGTAGTCTGTTGTTTTCGAGGTTGACGGTTGTAGTCTGCTGTTTTGAGGTTGGTTGAATGTTAATGTCTGCTCCACGTTTGGAGGTTGGAGGTTATAGTCTGCGCCACGTTTTGAGGTTGACGATTGTAGTCTGTTGTTTTGAGGTTGACGGTTGTAGTCTGTTGTTTTGAGATTGACGGTTGTAGTATGTTGGTTTTTTAGGTTGACGGTTGTAGTCTGTTCCACGTTTCGAGGTTGACGGTTGTAGTCTTTTGTTTTTGAGGTTGACGGTTGTAGTATTTTGTTTTTGCGGTTGACGGTTGTAGTCTTTTGTTTTTGTGGTTGACGGCTGTAGCGTTACACGTTTTGAGGGAGGTGGTTGTATTGCGTTACACATTTCGCGGTTGGAGTCTGTTACACATTTCAGGTTGGCGGTTGTAATGTTATTAGTTTCCGTTTGGTGGTTGTGGTGTTATTAGTTTCAGTTTGGCGGTTGTAATGTTATTAGTATCCGTTTGGCGGTTGAAGTGGTATAAGTTTCAGTTTGGCGGTTGTAATGTTATTAGTATCCGTTTGGCGGTTGTAGTGGTATAAGTTTGAGTTTGGCGGTTGTAGTGGTATAAGTTTCAGTTTGGCGGTTGTAATGTCATTAGTATCTGTTTGGCGGTTGTAGTGGTATAAGTTTCAGTTTGGCGGTTGTAGTGGTATAAGTTTCAGTTTGGCGGTTGTAATGTTATTAGTTTCCGTTTGGCGGTTGTAGTGGTATAAGTTTCAGTTTGGCGGTTGTAGTGGTATAAGTTTCAGTCTGGTGGTTGTAGTGGTATAAGTTTTAGTTTGGCGGTTGTAATTAGTTTCAGTTTGGCAATTGTAGTACGTTACAAGTTTCAATTTGGCGGTTGTAGTGTTATTAGTTTCAGTTTGGCGGTTGTAAGCAGTTTCAGTTTGGCGGTTGCAATTAGTTTCAGGTTGGTGGTTGTAGTATTACTAGTTTTCGTTTGGTGGTTATAGAGGTATTCGTTAGCGTTTGGCGGTTGTAATTAGTTTCAGTTTGGCGGTTGTAGTTTCAGTTTGACAGTTGTAGTACGTTACAAGTTTCAGGTAGGCAATTGTGGTGGTATTAGTTTCAGTTTGGCGGTTGTAATTAGTTTCAGTTTGGCGGTTGTATTATGTTACAAGTTTCAGCTTGGCGATTGTTTTATGTTACAAGTTTCAGGTTGGCGGTTGTGATTAGTTTCAGCTTGGCAGTTGTAATTAGTTTCAGTTTGGCGGTTGTGATTAGTTTCAGCTTGGCAGTTGTAATTAGTTTCAGTTTGGCGGGTGTGATTAGTTTCAGGTTGGCAGTTGTAGTACGTTACAAGTTTCAGGTTGGCATTGTATGTTACAAGTTTCAGGTTGGCAGTTGTAGTATGTTACAAGTTTCAGGGTTGGCAGTTGAAGTGGCATTAGTTTCAGTTTGGCGATTCTAATTAGTTTCAGTTTGCAGTTGTAGAGTGTTACAGGTTTCAGGTTGGCAGTTGTAGAATGTTATAAGTTTCAGGTTGGCAGTTATAGTACGTTACAAGTTTCAGGTTGGCAGTTATAGTACGTTACAAGTTTCAGGTTGGCAGTTGTAGTACGTTACAAGTTTCAGGTTGGCAGTTGTAGTGGTATTAGTTTCAGTTTGGCGATCTATTAAGTATTCAGTTGGCGGTTGTAGATGTTACAGGTTTCAGGTTGGCAGTTGTAGTACGTTACAAGTTTCAGGTTGGCAGTTGTAATATGTTACAGGTTTCAGGTTGGCAGTTGTAGTATGTTACAGGTTTCAGGTTGGCAGTTGTAATATGTTACAGGTTTCAGGTTGGCAGTTGTAATATGTTACAAGTTTCAGGTTGGCAGTTGTAGTGGTATTAGTTTCAGTTTGGCGATCTATTAAGTATTCAGTTTGCAGTTGTAGATGTTACAGGTTTCAGGTTGGCAGTTGTAATATGTTACAGGTTTCAGGTTGGCAGTTGTAATATGTTACAGGTTTCAGGTTGGCAGTTGTAGTATGTTACAAGTTTCAGTTTGGCAGTTGTAGTGGTATTAGTTTCAGTTTGGCGATCTAATTAGTATTCAGTTTGCGGTTGTAGAGTGTTACAGGTTTCAGGTTGGCAGTTGTAGTATGTTACAAGTTTCAGGTTGGCAGTTGTAGTATGTTACAAGTTTCAGTTTGGCAGTTGTAGTATGTTACAAGTTTCAGGTTGGCAGTAGTATGTTATAGTTTCAGTTTGGCAGTTTAATAGTATTCAGTTCGTGAAGTTTCAGGTTTTGCAGTTGCAGTTGTAGTACAATTTCAGTTTGCAGTTTGAGTACGAGTTCAGGTGCAGTTGATGTTACAAGTTTCAGGTTTGCGATTGTTACGCGTTTCGGGTTGGCAGTTGCAGCGTTACTCGTTTCGGATTGGCGATTGTAGCGCGTCACACGTGGTTTTGGGTTAGCAGTTGTAGTCTGTTGGCACGTTTTGTTTCTAGTTGGCAGTTACAGGTGATATGACCCCCTTAATTGAAAACCACTTTTAAGTCACGGCAGATTTCTCTACGTGAGATTTCTCTCTTGGGAGAGCGCGTCGCCACAAGAGCAGCGCCACCCATTATTTTCCCTGTCTGCAACTGTGTTTCCTTCCCTATTACAGTGGCTCCTTTTTTTAAACAGAATTTTGCCAGGGACAACTCCCTTACTGCTATAAGTTCTTTTTTTAACGAGCGCTACATAATTATGTTTAACACACGGGACCTCGGTTTATCGTCTCATCCTAAAAGACTAGCACCCAGACCGCCACTCACGGTCTAGTAGATGGGGGGGGGGGGGGAGAGTTTTCTGGCCCAAACGGGGATCGAACCACCACACACTTTGAAACCCGACTTTTTCCGCTTTCTAGGCAGGTGCGTTACCTCTAGACCACCGATCCATCAGGAGTCTTTGGGCTGGTGGTTAGAGTGTGATTCACGTTTCGTTTTGGGTCAGTTGTAGTGATGTTCTATTCTCGCACAGCCCTTGTGTGCTGCAGCCCTGGGGGCTAGTTGGCCTTTGGAGAACATCTCCAACGCTGACTGTCCTTATGCCCACTTGGCCGAGAGAGTGGGGATGTACTGTGGGCAAGGCATCTCCCACTATAAACAAATTTCTGCCCAGTTTCCTAAACAGCAGCTGCCTCCTCTGTTGTTTTGGAGGTCATCGTCGGACACGACGGACAAACATAGTATGTTTATTATCAGATCGGGGATATATTGATGCGGTTTTTTTTTTCAGGCTGGTTATAGAGTTCAGTTTTATCGATACAGTGATGTAGATGGTTCTCTTTTGAAGAGTGGCTGTGGCAAAGTGTTGTATGTAGTGTAAAGGTGTCCCATAACCTATATGGTCGAAGGAGAGTGAAGCATTAAAGACTTCAACTTCTCTAAGGGAAGGAAGGTGGCAGGATGGTTAAGACGTTTGCCTGCCAACAAGTTAACCGTGAGTTTCTGGGTTCGATTCCCAGGCTCGCCCTTTCTTCTCAGTTTGACCAAAAAATCGAACTGAATGTCAAAGTCCTTCGGATGAGACTATAAACCGAGGCCCCGTGTTCAAACGCATGCAGAACATCTTGCGCACACGTTAAATCCTGTTCCGCTTTTCGAAAGAGTAGGCCATTGTGCGCGGTGGAAACAGTTGACAAAAATTTACAAAACCGCATACACACTGGGACTAGATGTAAAAAAGCACATGAGTGCTTATTCCATTATCCTCGATATAAAAGAATAAATAAAAACAAATAAAATAAATAAATTAGGGTCAGCATATTGAGGGCGGCGCCCATCTCCTTTCCCTCGCTGCTTTACCTTCCCTGACCCTAAAGTGGCAGATACCCATTTAAGCTGGGTAAACTGGGGGACTGTACTGAAGCCAAGGCGCGCAAAATGGTCAGCCATCCAAGTGGTAACCACGCTCGATGCTGCTTAACCATAGCTGGGGGAAAGCGAGTGTTCTGACCACTGAGCTATCCTTTCCCCTGTATGTAATGTAGATGGTTCTATTTTGAAAAGTGGCTATGAGAGTACTGAATATATACGGTTACATTTTGAAGAGTGGCTGCAACAGTCTTCGACAGACAGCAGAAAGTGATTGACTGAATGATGTTCAAAGTACACTCACACACACACATACACACACACACACCTCACAAACAAACAGGCAACTACATGAACATACACTTATTCCCTCTCCACGGGGATGGAAACAGTATGACTTGCAGGAGATTTGGGCAGTAAGGAGAAGAGGAGAGGGAGGAACGGGAGATGGTTGTAATAAAGTGGTAGTTTAACAACTTTATTTCAGCAATACCCCCCCACCCCCACCCACCCACGCACCCACCCACCACCAAAGTGGGAAATAAGGAAGGGACTTATTATTTTGTGTTTTAAAAGACGGGGGAGGAAGGATGGCTGGCTTTTTACCAGACTGATCCTAGGTAAGGTGGAGCTGGTAAGGTTGGGGGGGGGGGGGAGGGGATGTGTGTTGGGGAGGGTGGGGGGGCAGATTAATGATGTGAATATTTTTATTTTCAGTAGTCGAGAGGGCTAGTGTTGTAAAACAAGTAACATTTTGCGAGTGATGACAATCACATTTAGGACTGATGACGCAATGGATATAACACTTTGAAGAGCTTTAGTTTAACAACTGGTAGGGTAAGGAGGTATGATAACAGTAATTCTTTAAATTCAGCAAACGTGTGCTAAAAGTAATGGCTGTAAATTCAGCAAAAGTGCGCTAAGAAGTAATGGCTGTAAACTCAGCAAGCTAACTCATCACGGCTTTTCGTTATAGGCAAGCCATCCGCACCGGAGCTGTTACTTCAACAGACATTAACTGTGAAAAAGTGAAGATGACGACGAATTAGTGATGTAAAACAAAGAGTCCATTCCCATCATCAGTAAAATCATACCACACGGTGATATCTAAAGCCCCGCCCTCCACAGAGGCCATGTCCCGCTCACCCACCCCTAAAGGGCTTCATCGGGGTGGACGCTATGTGTTGGGGGGAAAAAAATCACATCGTGACAAAAATGTGAGTCAAAGCCGAGGACTGAGAACCCTCCTGTCAGACTGTGTGAGCTAACATTTCACAACGAAACCAGTTCTGTCAGACTGTGTGATCTAACATTTCACAACGAAACCAGTCCTGACAGACTGTGTAAACTGACACTGCAGTGAGCATTTCAGAACGAAACCAGTCCTGTCAGACTGTGTGATCTAACATTTCACAACGAAACCAGTCTTGTCAGACTGTGTAAACTGACACTGCGGTGAGCATTTCAGAACGAAACCAGTCCTGTCAGACTATGTGAACTAACATTTCACAACGAAACCAGTCTTGTCAGACTGTGTCAACTGACACTGCGGTGAGCATTTCAGAACGAAACCAGTCCTGTCAGACTATGTGAACTAACATTTCACAACGAAACCAGTCTTGTCAGACTGTGTAAACTGACACTGCGGTGAGCATTTCAGAACGAAACCAGTCCTGTCAGACTATGTGAACTAACATTTCACAACGAAACCAGTCTTGTCAGACTGTGTAAACTGACACTGCGGTGAGCATTTCAGAACGAAACCAGTCCTGTCAGACTATGTGAACTAACATTTCACAACGAAACCAGTCCTGTCAGACTGTGTAAAACTGACACTGCGTGTGACATCATTTCAGAACGAAACCAGTCCTGTCAGACTATGTGAACTAACATTTAACAATCACAACAAAACGAAACAGTCCTGTCAGACTGTGTAAACTGACACTGCGGTGAGCATTTCAGAACGAAACCAGTCCTGTCAGACTGTGCGAGCTAACATTTCACAACGAAACCAGTCCTGTCAGACTGGGATCTGACACAGAGGCAATCCTTTCAGGGCGAAAACAGCCGGCCTCTGTCAGGAACTGCAGTAGCCCGTGAAACGTCATCCAATGATGTCTCTGTTCCATCACCTCCTCCTTTTACCTCCACAGCAAAAGCTGAGGCAATTCACAATAGTCCATTAGCATGCTTTCCACATGCAAGGTCTAACGCTATGCAGAATTCTCCACTGGCACTATTTCCACATGCAAGGTGTAAAACTATCCTTAATATTCCATTGGCACTATTTCCACATGCAAGGTCTAACGCTATCCGCAATTCTCTACTGGCACTATTTCCACATGCAAGGTGTTAAACTATCCTTAATGTTCCATTGGCACTATTTCCACAGGCAAGGTCTAAAACTATCCTTAATATTCTATTGGCACTATTTCCACAGGCAAGGTCTAACGCTATCCACAATTCTCTACTGGCACTATTTCCACATGCAAGGTCTAAAACTATCCTTAATGTTCCATTGGCACTATTTCTACAGGCAATGTCTAAAGCTATCAACAATTCTCCACTGGCACTATTTCCACATGCAAGGTCTAAAACTATCCTCAATGTTCCATTGGCACTATTTCCACAGGAAAGGTCTAACGCTATCCACAATTCTCCAGTAGCACTACTTTCACAAGCTATTCTATATACTCTTATGAACTACCCCCCACCCCCACCCACATGCCAATACAGAGGTGATCCAAAATGCTCCATCCGCACAATTTCCACTTATCAAAAGAAGAGCTATCCAAAATACTCCCATCAGTTTACCACCACATGTCAAAACTGAATTCATCCGAATTATCCCCAGATGCCAAATATCTTAAATGTTCCATTAAAATCTACATGCCAAACGTTAAAGCCATCCAGAATGCTCCATCAACCCAAAATGCTCCCCAAATGCCCAAAATAAAGCCAATCCAAAATGCTCCCTACATGCCCACTAAAGCCGTCCAAAATGCTCCCAATATGCCCAAACTAAAGCCACCCAAAATGGTCCATCAACTCTATACCTATGTCAGAACTAAAGCCACCCAAAATGGTCCATCAACTCTATACCTATGTCAGAACTAAAGCCATCCAAAATGGTCCATCAACTCTATACCTATGCCAAAACTAAAGCCATACAGAATGCTCCATCAACTCTATACCTATGCCAAAACTAAAAACATCCAAAATGGTACATCAACTCTATACCTAGGCCAAAACTAAAGTCATCCAAAATGCTCCATCAATCCTACTGTACAAGTTAAAACTGTAAACTATATGAAATGCTCCCAATGCCAAGCTAAAGTGTCCTAATATCAGTGTATCTCTGGTGTGGAAAAGGCTTTCTACTGTCCCCCTATACTTTTAGCGTCTTTTTTCGTCAGTCATCTTGTGTAGCTTTCCATCTGGTGTGGTGCAAACTGGTGCTGCTGCCTCTTCATTTCTGGACACATCTTCACACAGCATTGTCAGCACCACACCATTCACATTATAACATACACAACATTGTCAGAACCACATCAGTCACATTATAACACACAGCATTGTCAGCACTACATCACTCACTTTATAACACAGCATTGTCAGCACCACATCAGTCACTTTATAACACACACACAGCATTGTCAGCACCACATCAGTCACATTATATCACACACAGCATTGTCAGCACCACATCAGTCACATTATATCACACACAGCATTGTCAGCACCACATAAGTCACATTATATCACACACAGCATTGTCAGCACCACATCAGACATTTTTTTCTGAAATATGTGCTGAGTGTGGAAGTGGTAGATAATTCACTTTATGTGCAAAGGTAAATCCCTGACCATTTTAATACTTCACTTTTATTTTGCTAAGGAACTAGACTTCAGGTTCATATTGCAACAAGGCGCGTCAACACACCTTGTCACAACTTTTCATTACCTCCCTCACACTTTACAATGATCAAGCTAGCTACTCATTTCCTT
The DNA here is from genome assembly GCA_028751875.1 of Rapana venosa. NCBI lineage: Eukaryota > Metazoa > Mollusca > Gastropoda > Neogastropoda > Muricidae > Rapana > Rapana venosa. The sequence continues at coordinate 23,755,404 of CM054138.1, forward strand.
TCATTTCGTACCACTTTAAGTCACAGCATATTTCTCTGCGTGAAATTCGGGCTGCTCTGCTCGGGGAGAGCGCGTCGCCACAAGAGCAGCGCCACCCGTTACTTTTTTTTTCTTGTCCTGTCTGCAACTGTTTTTATTTCCTTATCATAGTGACTTTTTTCCTAAAGAATTTTTTTTCCAAAAACAACTCTTATTGCCGTGGGTTCTTTTACGTGCATGGGATAAGTATGTATCTGTAACACATGGGACAACGATGTATTGTCCTAAAAACTAGCACCCAGTCCAGTACTCGTGGTGAAAACGGACGGGGAAAAATTGTCGGACCCAAACGGGGATTAAAACCACCGCACACTTCCGACCTTTTGCCCAGAGAAAATCTCCAATGAAGACCTACTACGGAGATGCAGGCAGGAAGACATGGGAACCATCATCACCAGACGACGGTGGAAGTGGATTGGGCACATCCTCCGAAGAGACCCACAGTCAATCACAAGAACAGCATTGCACTGGACCTTAGAAGGAAGGAGAAAGAAAGGAAGACCAAAAGCAACGTGGAGGAGGACTGTATAAAGTGAGATGAAGGCTATGCAGCACTCTTGGGGATCAGTGACTAGGTTAGCCCAGGATAGGCAAGAGTGGAAGCGCTTTGTTGCTGCCCTACACACCACTGGGTGTAATGGTTGATGATGATGACACTACCGACCCGGAGTGTTCGCTTTCTAGGCAGGTGCGTTACCTCTAGACCACCGACCCACCGAAACGTGTGCTAAAAGTTAGGGCAGTAAGATAAGATCCTTGACGAAAGAAAGACGGGGGAAAAAGAAACAATTTTTCCTAACGCTTTGCTTGCATTTTCTTTCGATGGTTGATTTCAGTTCCAGATGGTGACAAAAAAGTGAATCGATGGTCTAGAGGTAACGCGCCTGTCTACAAAGCGAAAAGTCCGGGTCGGAAGTGTGCGGTGGTTCGAATTCCATTTGGGTCCGAAACTTTTCCCCCATCCATAGTGGTGGTCTGGGCGCTAGTCTTTCGGATGAGACGATAAACTGAGATCCAGTGTGTTACACAAAACTATTTAGCGCATGCAAAAGAACGGACGGCAACAAGCGAGTTGTCCCTGGCAAAATTATGTACAAAAAAGCCACTCTATTAGGGGAACAAATACCGTTGAAGACGGGAAAGAAGAAAATAACAGGTGGCTCTGCTCTTGTGGCTACGCGCTCTCCCTTGGGAGAGCAGCCCGAATTTCACGCAGAGAAATCTGCCATGACTTAAAGTGGTATAGAATTTTAAAAAACAACAAACAAAACAAAAACATATATATATATATATATATATATATATATATATATATATATATATATATATATATATATATATATATATATATATATATAAGGGGGGATCATATACGAGAATGTGAGAGGAGATAGATATGCCCCCACTGTGTGTGTGTGTGTGTGTGTGTGTGTGTGTGTGTGTGTGTGTGTGTGTGTGTGTGTGTGTGTGTGTGTGTGTGTGTTGTGTGTGTGTGTGTGTGTGTGTGTGTGTGTGTGGTGCGCGCGCGTGCGCGCATATGTGAATACGCAAGCTGGGAGTTGCAGCGCATCAAGGCGAGTTTATACAAATGCGCCTAGAAAAACTGAATCGAATTTACATACTTAAATGACAAGATCTCTGAATAGACACGAAAATGAGATTGGGGGGGGGGGGGGGGGGGGGG
>CM054138.1:23759626-23762126 GCA_028751875.1 Rapana venosa
CACACACACACACACACACACACACACACACACACACACACACACACCACACACACACACACACACACACACTTATACACACCCATGCACCACCACACAGAGTAGATCTATCTCTCTATCTATCTATCTATCTCTCTCTTTCATTCAGTCTCCTATTTTAGGGCCGTCTGGTATCACTTAAAGTGGAAAGACGTTAAAATTGAAGACTTACTTTACACAATGATACCTAGCTTTTGACACAATGGTTTGGAACTTTTCTTTTAATCACAAATCACCCATCCTATCAACAAGCCATGATCGTTTCTGTTCCTTCACTAATGGAAGTTTTTGGTGACACTTTTTCCAGTTCTGGAACCAGCACAGGGGTTTCTGGCAGCCCTACATTTTGTTGTTTTTTAAACAGGCTGTGCGCGTTTTCAACAGAACCAAAATTAAGTCGATTTAACGAAGGAACAAGCCCAAGGGTACCGTTACTTTTTGCTCATTTCTCCCATTTCCGCCATTGTTTGGATTGCAATTGTTCTAGCTCCGAAATCGGCGATTTCCGGGCCTACTGTATTTTTTGAAAAATGTGTCTACGTCTGCTTCCAAAAGAACCCAAAAGTTGATCGATGAGCGAAGGTAGACATAAACCCTAAACACAACCACGTGAAAAAAATCCTGCTCTTTTATTAGCTAGACTTTTTGTCTATGCCCACATACCTAGCCATTAATATCCTACCCCTTTATCCCAACTGACAGGAAAACCAAACGAATAAAATTTTTAAAATTTTAAAAATAAACACAGTCACACACGCACTCTCTCTCTTTATCTCGGGGACTGGCTGTAAAAAAAGCACATGAGTGCTTATTCCATTATCCTCGAAATAAAAGAATAAAATAAAAATAAAATATAAAAACACAGTCACTCACACACACTCTCTCTCTCGGGGACTGGATGTAAAAAAAACCCAACCACATGAGTGCTTATTCCATTATCCTCGAAATAAAAGAATAAAATAAAATAAAAAAATGTAAACACAGTCACACATGCACACACACACACTCTCTCTCTCTCGGGGACTAGATGTAAAAAACCCACATGAGTGCTTATTCATTCATCATCATCAGTCCCGTGACCTTGGCGGTCGTGGAGGAGACACGAAAGACGATGCCGTGGTAAGCCTCCTCCATCCATCTCGGTCCTCGGCTCTGCGCAGTAGTGCCCAGTCATTCATCCTGGTCCATTCTCTGATGTTGTCCATCCATGACTTGCTCTGTCTTCCCCTCTTTCTGCCACCTTCGAGTGTTCCCTGCAGTACTGTTTTTGGCAGAGTGTTGTGGCGGGTGACGTGGCCGAACAATGTCAGCTTTTTCTTCTTGACGATGGTGAGAAGGGGTTCCTGTGGACCTGCCAGCCGTGTTATTTGACTCTTGACAAATTCATTGGTCTTTCGTTCTCTCCAGGATATGCCCAGCAGTTTTTTATGGCATTTTGTTTCAAATGACTGGATTCGCTTTGCTGTTTCAGCAGTCAATGTCCAGGTTTCACTTCCGTACAGCAGGATAGTCTGAATTAGGGCTTTGTAGAGCTTTAGTTTGATTGGGAAACTGATCTCTTTACTTTTCCATATGGTGGTGAGTTTTGTCATGGAAGATGTTGCCATGGCTAGTCTGACTTTGATTTCTGTCGTCGATCGCCCGTCCTTTGTGAGTGTAGCACCAAGGTATTTAAAAGCGTCTACCTCCTCCAGTTGCTGGCCGTTCATGTAAATTTTAGCAGTGGCGTTGCTCGTGCTGTTCACAAGTACTTTACTTTTCTCCGAGCTCACCTCCATCCCATATGCTCCAGCTCTGTTCTCAAGTCTGGTCGTAAGATCTTGCAGCTCTGTGTTACTTCCGCCCATGAGGTCAATGTCATCGGCAAACCGTAAGTTGTTGTGGGGTCTGCCGCCAATGGAGATGGTAGAGTGGAAGTCATGGAGGGTCTCTCTCATAATGTTTTCCAAGAACAGATTAAACAGGACTGGAGATAACAGGCATCCTTGTCGGACTCCAACTGTGGTTTTGAAGTAGTCTCCGACCTGATTGTTCAGAAGGACTGCACTGCTTGCGGTGTTGTATAGTGCTTGAATGGTTTGCACTAGTCCTTCTTCAATGCCAAACATTCTGAGGACCTGCCACAGGCCTTCGTGCCATACTCTGTCGAAAGCCTTCTTGAAGTCGATGAAGTTGTGGAACAGGTCTCAATGATGTTGAAGATGTTTTTCCATCAGGATGTGGCGTTAAAAATCTGTTCGATTGTGCTCCTGCCTGCCCTGAACCCAGCTTGTTCCTCTGAAAGGTGTTCTTCTGCCTCCTTCTTGAGTCGATTCAAAATAACTTTGAGCATGATCTTGCTGGCTTATTCATTATCCTCGAAATAAAATAAACTGTCATCGTCATTGTCCCTTTCCCACTCAGGCGTCCATTTCTCCCCATGTCTGTTCTCATTTTTACCTCCAGTGTACATCACCACCAA
>CM054138.1:23769531-23788310 GCA_028751875.1 Rapana venosa
TCACCCCATCAGCATCAACATCATCACATCACATCATCATCATCATCAAAAATACTATTAACATAACAGAAAATATACTTCTTCCTTTTTTTTCGGGGCGTCATTGGTCAGTCATCAGTCAATTGTTGCTATTGTTATGTTTGCTGTTGTTGCTGTTGCCTGTTGTGCGTTCCCACTGCTTTACACCAGACGCGCCCTCTGCCTCAACTCACCCCCACCTACCGGGAATCAACTGTGAGATAGGAAGTACCCGATGAAGGAAGGTGGCAGTATGGTTAAGATCGTTTGGCCTGCCAACAAGTAAAACCAGGTCTGGTTTCGATTTCCAGCCTCGCCCTTCCCCAGTTTTGAGAAAAAATCGAACTGAATGTCAAAGTCCTTCGGATAGAACTATAAACGAGCCCCTTGCGAACGCACTCAGAACATCTAGCGCACACGTTAAATCCTGTTCCGACATTTGGAAGAGTAGGCCGGCCATTGTGTGCCCGGTGGGAAAAGATGAACAAAATTACAAATCGCATACACACGCATAAATAAAAATAAAAAAAAAGTCATCAGAGTCCTTTGATTTACAAGATTCAGCGCTATATAAATTCCATACATTATTATTGTTATTATTTATTATTATTAATGAGAATTATGCGTGTATGACTCTTTACAATAATTCAAACACCAACACGCACGCCATAACCACTCACGTCTACAAAGCGCCATGCATGAATTCTACATGCAAGCGTTGCCTCACCACAAGGCACGCGAAGGCAACACAAATTCAAAAAAAAGTGGCTCATAAATACAATGTGCACGCAGGAAAGCGCACCACTCTGCGCTCACACACGCACAACAACACTAACACACACACACACACACACACACACACAAATGCACACACACACTGTCGTCAAGCTGTCAAGACCGTTTCCCAAGAGCTCTAACCATGAAGCTGGTTTTTCCAAGATTTCAAGGATTTCAAAGATTTTTGATACAAAACAGGTGCAGTTGAGTGTGTCCAGAATCATGAACAAAAAGTGCAAACGGTCTAACACAAACATTGATGAAAATATGAGCTAATAACCATTTTCCGGTAAAGTTTTTTATTTATCTATACTTTAAGTGAAACGTAGGCCAACAGTTAAGCCAACGCCAAGAAACGATGTAACCTCAATGGACGCTGCGTAAACCAGGCCGCCACGGCGGTCTGAAGAGGAAGTGTCTTATGTCAGGATGGGGGGACCAAGGCAAAATTGTGTTCCGGCTTTACAAGCTGAAGTGCCCCTTGTGTGAGATTGTGTTCTGCTTGTCTATCTTCGCCCCAACACAAGTCAGTGAAGTAACCATTCCTTAATTATAACACTGAGGAATGAGGGGCCTCGCTACGCGAATGTGATGGCATTAAAATGGCAACAACAGCAGATGACCATGATCCTTCATCTATTACTGTTTGCGACTTTGTTTTCTTATTTTATTGTTTCGCGGGTTATTTTTTGTTGTTGTTTTTTTAGTTTTTTTTTTTCTCTTAGTCTCCTTCTTCTCCTAATTTAACTATAAATAACAAAAATAAAAAAGTGATACTCCAATGATGGGACCCACAACTCGTTCAATGAACACTCCAACGCCTGTGCAAGGAGAACAATACAGTTCACAAAAAACTCCTGCAGATAAACTTTTGAGGCTATACATGGTAACATTGCCTTATGGCGATTTTGTATTATATGAAAAGGTCCGTGGGCGAATACCAGCCTAGAAATATTACCGCAACATAAAAGAATTTAGAAAAAAACAACAACAAAGAGATAAGTGTCCAACAGTTTTATAACCCTAATGTCCTACATTTGCCAAGGTGAACTGTGAGAACATTCAATCAGGTTTATTCTAGTGAAGGCAAACTCACTAACAATTCCTGTGTACCACTCCACTGGCACAATACATGTGCAAGGAAACGTGTGCAGGAGTGGGTGGAGAAAGGAGTTCGAACCTTAAAACTAATAGTAACCGAGCTGGCAGCACAAAGTGTCACCAGCAAGTCAACTGCGACTGACGCTCTTTTATTATCCGCACCGTCATCGGACCGTCACGCTCTACTGGCCATACATTATCGGACAGTCGCGCACATACTGGCCAGAGGCGTGACAACCCTTGACGACCAACCGTGTCAGCCAGCCCAGAAAACAGGCAGTGATACCCATCTCCCCCTCTCTTCACTTGCACCCTCCCTTTCCACTTCAACCCCACTCCATACCCCTGCACCCTCAAGTCTCACTCCTGTTCCCGATGCAAACACTCCTACCCCTACCAGCTATGTGATCATCACCTCCCACCCTCCCTCCGACCTCTCAAGCATTCCCCAACCAACCCCCTTCAGCAGTGCCTTTCCACCGAGAGGAAGAAAACTAACACACCCGCCACTCTCCCCTGCACGCCCTATCTTCATCAGCAGACCAAGGTACTACTCAGCCTCTCCTCCCCTCCCCTCTGTTCCCCCATGTGATCATCAATCTCCACACCCCCTCCCAACTCCCACTCCAACCAACCCACCTCCTCCACTCCAAACCTCCTCTAACCAACCAAGACACCACAATGCTCACAATAGATAGTGCAAGAAACCGACTCACTCTTCATCAACGACAAACGAGCAACGATAACGATGCTCCACAAACAACACCTAGCAGCCAATCTCACTATCTCCCAACATGCATAAAGAAATCAACAGACACACTCAAAACTCCAAATATCACAAATATCCAACAGACAAAACTCAACAGCCAAACCCATCTCTGACTCTGAAATAAGACAAAAAACATCCATAAAGATAATGGAAAGAGACGCCATCACAACATACAACTCGAACTCCAAAACAGCCAAAAACCCAGTCACAATCAATTGAAAAAATCTGCCTCAAAACTACACGTCATTCAAAGACAGTCAACACAAACCATCAACAATACTACCAAGAACAGATAACAACACTCAGCATAACCAACACACACAATCACTCCAGCTAGACTGACATCGACCACTGAACCAACACTCTCGACAGAACAACACACACAAGTGAATACAATATCAACCACATCCAACAGATACGCTCTTTTGACCGACAAACCTTGACTATCTCTATATTTTCATCACACTCTGTACACGACAACATAAGCAAACAAACGTGAACAATTTACCAACTTCACACAAACACAACAAGCAAACACCTCTCCTCACAAACACATTACATCATACACATCCCACTCCTTCCGTCCCAAACAAACACACACTCCATTTCCCCATTCACCAAATCCACCTGGATAGCACCCCCTTTCCAGTCCCCTTAAATGTCCTCCAACAAAAATCAGATCCCAGACAAGTGTGACCACCACTGCTAGATAAAAGGTGACTCAGCGCTGAAGGGTGGTTGACGAGAAAAAAGATTCATTGGCGCCGCTAGTCTGCCAACCTGTCCTGTACCAGGACCAGACAGTCCAACTCCTGATGTCAGGTGGCTGACAACAAGCTGTCCCTCACCACAACAATCAAGCGACCAGTCACCTTTCACGTGGGCAACAACAGCTGTAAAGCAGGGGCCTGTCACAATAGCAGAGGGACCAAACTGATCCACCTCTAACAAAAGTCTTCCCCCATGCCACTCCTACAGGCCCTCCTCCACCTCCTCCTTACCGACGACGATGCCCTTACCGAACCTGGCTTCAAAGTCAACGCTTCTCTTAGGAATCCTGCAGGCAAGAGGGGTTGTGTTATTGAACAACACCCCCTCCGATCATCAACCAGGGCTGGAGGCACCTAAAAAGACTCTGTCCCTAGATGCTCTACATCCAGCCCAGGGTAACAGAACGCTGCTCTCAACATTCGTTCCCCCGGAAATCATCAAACCATGCCGCCAGTCATGAAGCCGAGACTAACCAGGAACTGAACCACCGCTACAACACTAGTCAGCCTTCGACCCCAGGCAGCGAAAGGTGTGAGACATACACAACCTCCGCCTACAACAAAAAGACGACACCAATCCACCCCCACCTTGAGACCAACGACAACACAACACTAATTCCAGACACAAGCATGAAAATGTACACTTCCCCCCTCCCACTCCAGGAACCGCCCAATGGTTCAAAGTCGCAGTGTGTTAGGGAGACAATCAGCACTCCCTCTCCAACACACAACCACTATCAATGTGCTTCTCTGACTACTTAGATATTTGACAAAATAATGTATGGTGCAAGTGTCCTGTGAAGTGCAGTGGCGTGTACATGTTGTTGATGGAACAGTGTGCCAAATGAACATGTGGGTGTGTTTATTTATCTTTATTTTAATCTTATTTTAATTGTTCTTTTCATATCGATGGATAATGGGATAAGCACTCATTGTTGTCGTTTTACACGTCCAGTTTCCGTGTGTGGGACGTTTTGTGGATTTTGTCATCTGTTCCCGAAGGCGCCGCGGTGACCTGCTCTTCGAAGAGGAACAAAGGGAAACCCCCTTTTTTTTTTTGGACATGTGCACAAGATGTTCTGCCAGTGTTGGGCACACAGGCCCTCGATTTAAGTATCATCAAGGACTTTGTGGGTATATGAGTGAATTGAAAGAGTGTTGTATGTGCGCGCGTGCGCATACGTGCGTGCACATGTACGTCTCGGCAAGTGTGTGTGGTGTGTGTGTGTATGAGGTGTGTGTGTGTGTGTGTGTGTGGTGTGGTGTGTGTGTGTGTGTTGTGTGTGTGTGTGTGTGGTGTGTGTGAGTGTGCTTCTGCTGCATCCAAAGTATATTGATCACAAGAATTATAAATGATTGCTTCATTTCTTCCCCAACAATTTCCCCTCTCCCTCTCACAAACTTTTCTTCACCCCATCCTTTTTTTCCTTTCATTTTTCTTCTTTCTTTTTCCCCAGAAAATTAAATGATGTTGAACAATGTCGTGGCTGCTGTTGGTTTATAAATCGTTCTGCCTGACTGAAAGCAATTTGACTTTAGTGACTAACATCTTATATTGCTAGGAAAATAAAGCAGGTCTGCTTGACTGTAACAATTGACTTTTGCGACTAGCAGCTATGATTGCTGGTTTATATTCAAGCTCTGCTTGATTTGAAACAATTTACTGTTGTGATTAGCAGCTATATTGCAACACCAGAGACTTAGGCATCTGAACTTTGTTTTAGAGACAAATGTTGCATTGTTTTCCCAAGATATTCTATACATTTATTATTGTAATCAACTGCTTGTGACTGTATCTTCTTGTTAAGAGCTTTATATGAATAGTCTGTATTGTGTAAGTGATAAGTTATTGATTTAGAAAAAAAAAAAGAAGTTTTGTAGTATTTCTTTAATCAAATATTCACCTTTATGAACGTGTGGTAACTTGATCGCCATTTAGTGGTTAAGAAATATAAAGGTACTGGATCTATAAGCTGTGTTGATATAACAGAATCGATTTTTTTGCAGATCCAGAGTCAGCTTTTTGAATTACCTTTTAGTATTGTTATCGTTTTTATGGGTGTTCCTCATTTCATATTATATACTCCTGTTTGATTAAATGAATAGAAAACCGATAAACGGGTCTACTCAATTTTGATAGTTTAACTTAAACGTACAGAACAAGAAAATATAATACATAAATTTAGCCTAGATCAATCCGACTATAATAATGTCTCCTAACTCAGACAAGGGGCCACAAACAGGGCCCTCCGAGTAGGCTACCTGAATATCAACAATGCACAAACAAAAAAGATGACATTGCAAACCATACTATACAACAGTGGAAATCAGTTTCATTTGTTTTGCTAGCTGAATCCCGCCTCTCTCCAAATGTTACAGATGCACACTGAAATAATCCAGGTACCAAATCTTCCGTGAAGATCTCACAAACCCAAGTACAACCGGCTACTTACATATATAGCCCGCCTCGCTCAGATTGTAAAAGAATAAACCTTGAAGTTTTGATACAACTTGAATCCTATGTGGATTGATATAAAATTAAACACAATAGCCCAATATTAATAGGATTTATAAAACCAGAAATCCTTCAGCAACCCAGAGACTGGCTAGAATAATTCAACTCCCTTATGGACGAGGTAAACTTTTAAACCATGAAACAATTAATGCTTGGGGATTTTAATATAACTTATTAAAACCTAAACCAAAATGGAGCCACAACATTACTATGTATGGCCTAGAACAACTAATAGATAGACCACTCCGGATAACAAAATAACTCAAAACATTAATAGAACATATCTACCTACTACAAAAACAACACATAAACAGAAGTATGTGCTCCCTCCATGTGGAAGCAGTGATCATAATCCAGTGTGCTATACTTGGTTTAAAAATCGTATCAAAAAATACTAAAGTAAGGGCATAAAACTATTTTTTAACAGGAAATTTAAAAAACTTTAACGAGCAAGATTTCCTTCAGAGACTTGACAAAGCTCGCCATTACATGCCAATATACCAAATTCCGAGAACCTGATGAAGCTGTTTGAATTTGGATTAGGACATTACTTCAGTATACGACAAACACAAGAAGCCCCTTTATAAAAAAAAGATTCAAGAAAAAATCAAACCACCTTGGATAACAAAAGACATAGAATCCGAAATACACCTAAGAGCTATTTGAAAAAACACATGGTTTCAAAGGAGCAGTTTCAGAAGCACAAAGAACAAAGTAACTTCACTAAACGCAAATCAAAAACGTATTACATTCAAAAAGATTGTTAATTACAACTAACCGACACTCGACAAGAATGGAACGCCATCAATACATTATGTAATAACTTATATCAAAAAGGTCACAGACAGTTAAAGATATAACAGCTGATGAATGAACAACCACTTCTCAAACATTGCAGACAAAGTAAAATCACATGACAAGTCAAATGAAAATGATCTCCATTACTTAAACAATAATCGAATCAAAAGAAATAAAATTCCCAATTTTAACCTACTTGCCAATGTACAATCACAGACTCTTGGAAAGCCAGTCTCTCAAAAAAGTTCCAGAACACGTGTTTAGGACAATCAAGATGGAAAATAATTAAGCTTTGTGGTCAAGTTATAGCTGGGACACAGACATACTTGTATAACTTGGTGCATAGAGAAAACCAACTTTCCTGCCATATTTTAAAATAGCAAAAATCAAACCAGTCCACAAATCAGGTGATACTGCTTGTCCTTCAAATTACAGACCATTTCATTCTGTCTGTCTTATCTAAACCCTTTGAAAAACATACCAAAAATCCTATATTCCTACTTTGTAAACAACAATCTATTAAATGAAGATCAGTCAGTTTCGTAAAAACCAATTCCTGTCCCACCCAACTCTTGCACAACTTACAGACAATCTCCTACACAACATCAAAGAAAATAAATATACCGGCCTTCTTTTTGTTGACTTGAAAAAGCATTTGATGTAATCAAATCATTCCTATTATTGGCGTAAAACTTCACTTGTATAAACTAAACACCAGAAATGAAAAATCTTTTGAAAGCTTTTTGGTCGAATAGGCAGCAGCTAGTAACTGCAAATAATCAAACATCAGAACTAAGTAACTATTAAACATGGGAGTACACAAGGGTGCAATATTGGTCCCACTTTCTATTTTCAATCTTGAAAATGACTTACCCCAATTTCTAGAATGTAGCTGTGAAATGTTTGCTGATAACACATCCATCAATTGTAGTGATTCTGACCCCCACAGACTTACAATCAACCCCCCACATTCAACACAATAGTGACAGAATTAGGTTACTTGGACTTAAGCTAAACCATAAGTCCTTAAATACGCTAAAAACTAAGTGTATGTATGTACTCATCACGACAAAAGAGACAAAAAATGAAAGAATAAATTCCAACCTCTGTTTTGATAGATTAAAAGAGTAATTTGGAAAGAAGTTGACTCCCACAGAGTTCTGGTGTAAATCATTGACAAAAATCTTACTTGGACCGACCATGTGATGGCGCTAGGTAAACGTCTTTCTACAAGCACTCAGTTAACAAAAATAAAACATTTCTGAATAACCATTCTCGCAAACTCTTTTTTGCGGCCATATTTTTGCCTATAGTTGACTATGCTTCATCTCTTTAGGGACAGCTGCATGATACAAATTTAAAATTGATTCATAGATTATATAGAAAGAGCCTGAAACTTGTTCTATATACTACAATCAAGCTCCCTAACCAAATCAACGATTATAGAAAACAAATATCCTAACCTTCAAAAAAACAGACTTAATCTAAATAAAGCTCTATTTGTCCAAAAAGTTATCAATGGAAATGCCCCTTCACAAAAGATACCAATAGATTCAAAATCAATGACCCAGACATATCATCTACGGGGGGGTGGGGGGGGTGGAGGGGGGGGGTGGGGGGGGGGGGGGGTGGGGGGGGGGTCACACACGTCTTTACCGGCAGGAAATGAATCAGGAGAGCGCGAGAAACGCGGCGTCTATGATCTACCATTGTACTCAGGTAGTGACTTATAGAACAAGCTTCCCAAAACGCTTAAAATGTATCAAAAACAAAAATCAGTTCAATCACAGCTAAAAAGCCATTTAATGCATGAATGCCTAGGAATTGACTAATAGGCAAATCAACCATGATTAATACGGGCCAAAATAAAACCATAACTTTACAATTTACCAGCACAATGGTATTCCTACAACAACAAAAATTCACAAGTATATCTACTGTGACTAGAAATTCTACAGTCACACACTCTATATGTTGAGGGAGGGAGGCAGGAAAGAACACATAATTATGCAAAGAAGTAAGAGATCTATGCAAGCTAGTAAAATATCTGCAATGTTGAAACTGTGGAAAGGAGGAAATTTAAAAAAAAAAATCTTTTATGTAGACCTGATAGCTGGATAGTGTGTCCTCTCTCTCTCTCTCTCTCTCTCATCTCTCTCTCTCTCTCTCTCCCTCTCTCTCTCTCTCTCTCTCTCCTCATCTCTCTCTCTCATCTCTCTCTTCATCCTCTCTCTCTCTTCTCGTCGTCTCTCCACTTCTTTCCTCTCCTCTTCCTCCCTTTCCTCTTCCTCCTCCTCATGCCTTTGTCTTTTCCTAATTCAATAGATTTTAATCGTGGATGTTGTTTTTAATTGCTGTTTAAGATGAGATTATTAGAACTATTATAAGCGATACTGTTTTAGTTGGATATTGTTTTTAGTTTTGATAGTCCAGTTGATTATGGCTTTTGAATTCTGTATCATATAGGGCTCTAACTTGTTGAATAATTGTTAATTGTTTTTTAAAATTATTATTTCTCTAATTGATTGAAGGTGTATTTCCCTTCCCCTTGAACCTCCTCCCCCACCCCCCTCCCATTCCAATGCTTTTTTTCTGTTATATCGTTATTGTTATTGTCGTCATGGTGATGGGGATCATTTGTTATATTGTTTCTCAGGGTGATGGGTGATTGTTGTTATTTTTAAAAATTGTATCGCTATTATAATAATCATTATTGTAATCTTATTTGACTTCTCTTTCTTGATAGTTATTTGTGAATGTCTTTTTAAAAAGCGTGATCTATTTGAAAGATATGAGCGCATAAAAGCACACGTTTGCAGGGGAGGAGGAGCGGCGAGGTCATTGAAGGCAATATTAGTCATAGTGACGAATGCCTAGTATTTTCTAACGTTTTGTTCTGTATCTTTTTTGTTATCTAAAGTGTAAACGTGAAAAAAGTGGAAATGAAACAGTAGGTGAAGTGGTTTGTGTGGCCTGACGTTTTATGATTTTCTTTTTAATTCTTGAGGCATTTTTATTTAATGTGTTGTGACGTGAGCGCGCACGCGCTCAGTGTGCATGAGGTATGTGTGTGCGTGAATATGAAATGTGGTAATATTGTATTTTCATCAATGTAATTTCCTTATTCGATTTTTTTCCATTGGTTAATTTTAATGGTAAACGATGCAATCATGTAGTGTCTTATATAATCATTACGAAATTTGTTCTTAGATAGATGGCTTTGATGAAAAAAAAGCAAATGCATTGCTATATTCCAATGTACCACCTGGAAATAAATTTTGGAACTTGACTTGACTTGACTTGACCTTGAACACTAAACTTCCCTAAAGCACTTTAAAAACCACATATCCATCTACCATTCCTCATAGACAACAGACATACAGACAGACAGACGGGGCGGGCAGACAGGCTAGCAGACATCAAAGCGGGCAGACAGGCAACCGACAGGCAGGCAGGCAGGACAGAAACAGACAGGAAGACGGACGACAGGCAGGCAGCAAGACAGGCAGGCAGACAGACAGACAGGAAGACGGTACAGACAGAAATGAACGAAGAGGAAGACAGAAACACAGGCAGCAAAAATACAGACAAGAGACATACAGACAGAAAAATAGACAGAAGAGAAGACACAGATACAAACGCTCACATAACATACATACCACCACACACGCATAAAAAACGCGGGAACTGGGTGGGGGGAAAAAAGCACAATGAAGCTTATCTCCATTACCCTCGAAATAAAATAATAAATAATAAATAAAACAAATAAAATAATACACACACAACACAACCACAAATCACACACACACACAAAAACACACTACACACACACACACACACACACGAGAAGACGAAAAAAGAAAAGAAGAAGAAAAGAAGAAGAAGAAGACGAAAGAAGAAGAAGAAGAAGAAGAAGAAGAAGAAGAAGAAGAAGAAAAGAAGAAGAAGAAAAAAAGAAGAAGAAAAAGCAGAAGAAGAAGAGGAAGAAGAACATAGCAGACAGAAGACAGACGGACAGACAGACAAAACAAACAAACAAACAAACAATGATGTCAGATGAACTGTAGTAAAAGGATAAGGGGGAAGGGAAGGGGGAAGGGGGTTGGGGGGGGTGGGGGGGGGGGGGGGGGGGTGGGGAAACAGTGAGGAGGTTACTTACCTAAAGCAAGAAACAATTACAAATATGCCTCTTGCTACGAAACTGAAATCTATGATGAAAGGGTTCGTGGAAAAAGTCCTCTTATTATTATTATGAAATGTCCATCCTCTTTTCGTCACAACACTGCCTTACATCATCTTGCCTTACAACACCTTACCACCACCACCTATTGTCCTTAGGATAAGTGTTTCTAGCAGTAACGATCACATGAATTACCAAATGACCATCATTCAGAGTTGTGTCCTAGTTTAGGCTTCTTGTGTAACTTTTGTTTTTGCATATATTTTATAATAATTATAATCGTGTTTCTGGTTTTGTTTTTTGTTTTATCTGTAATTTTGTGTGTTTTTTTATGTTTTTGCATTTGGGTTTCTCTTTTCTGGGGTTTTTTTGTTGTTGTTCAGTTTCTTCTTTTTCTGTGTCTAGTGTGTGTGTGTGGGTTGTGTGTGTGTGTGTGTGTGTGTGTGTGTGGGGTGTGTGTTGTGTAGTGTGTGTGTGTTTGTGTGTATGTGTGTGTGTATGTGTGTGTGTGTGTCTGTCTGTCTGTTAGACCAACCGTCTGTCTGACTTGTCTGTCTGTCTGTCTGTCTGTCTCTGTCTCTGGGCTCTCTCTTTTCTCTCTCTCTCTCTCTCCTCTCTCTCTCTCTCCTCTCTCTCTCTCTCTCATCTCTTCTCTCTCTCTCTAATCGTTGTTTATATGTCACATCAAAATCACCATTCTACTCAGTTTCAAAAGTTTTCCCCTCTTACCTTGAAGCCAATTGAAGCGTGTATGTGTGTAGTGTGTGTGTGGTGTGGGGTATGTGTGGTGTGTGTTTTGTGTGTGTGTGTGTGTGTGTGTGTGTGTTGTGTGTGTGTGTGTTTTGTTTGTGTGTGTGCGTGTGTGTGTATGTGAGTGTGTTTGCATGTGTCAAGTCAAGTCAAATTTTTATTTCCAAATGGTACATTGCATAAAGCAATGCATTTGCTTTTTCTCCCATCAAGCCATCTATCTAAGAACAAAAGTTCCTTAATGATAATAATGAAATACTACATTATTACAACCTTTACCAATAAAGTGTACCAGTGAAAAAAAAAAAGGAGCAAAACCAATACAATAATACGCCTCAAAAATTACAAACCACATAGATACATGTGTGCGTGGTGTGTTTTGTGTGTGTGTGTGTGTGTGTGTGTGTGTGTGTGTGTGTGTTGTGTGTTGTGTGTGTGTGTGTGTGTGGAGAGTATGTGTGTGTGGTGTGTGTGTGCGTGTCCCCGCACGCGTGTGCACGCGCGCATGTGATTGGTTATGCCACTGTTTTCCCTTAAATGTGTATGTCTTATGTCTTTTATCTATCGAACGTTTAATATTCGTTCCTGCATAGTGTGTTGTTTGTTACTGCTTTCTTTTGTTTATTATTATCATTATTATTATTATTATTATTATTATTATTATTATCATTATTATTATCATCATTATTTTGCTCTTATTAGAATGTTTACAGTTGGGTCAAAAACAGGGGGGTTTCGGTTTTTTCAAAGAGCATTACCACAGCGAGCGGGAAGCAGTCCCCCCCAAAAAAACAACAACAACACCTTACCTCACACTGTTGGCCCTAGCCAGAACCGTTGTCATTCCTTTTATTGATTGATGTAAGCAGACGATAACAGCGGACATTCAAACAAAGATACACTCAGGCAATGGAGAGGGGATGCTTCCCGCAAAACTCCTTGCCGCCACCTCGTTCGCAGATCACATAACTAATGAGGACAGGAAAACCAGAACCGAGGAACGCTTTCTATCTGGGCCATAATCATGATCAATTAAGAGCTCCTGACTTCGATGGAAGACAATCCCCGCCCCCCACACCACCTCTCCACCTACCCCACCCCCACCCCCCAACCCCACCCCCAACAACACCGCAGACTGAAGTGGCGCGGGCAGGTCACACGAACATCTAGACTGGTCAAGGCTGTCTGTCCTACTTATAGGGAGCAAACAGTACAAGGAGTGGGAGACGAAGAGGCAGACAAAGAGAAAACGATGGGAAAACAGCATCAGAGAGTGGACTGACTGGCCTTGAGTGGAACGACGCAGTTATATAGCGGGAAAACTGAGCGGAGGAAGCTGGTTATAAAATCAATGGTGCCCCTTTTACAGTCAAAATTTGGAGAAAAGGGGAGAGAGAGAGAGAGAGAGAGAGAAAAGAGAGAGAGAGAGAGAGAGAGAGAGAGAGAGAGAGGAGAGAGAGGGAAGAAGAGAGAAATGGGAACGGGATAGTCAGGGGATCAGAGCACTTGTCTTCCCCCTATTTAAAGGTTTTAAGCAGCGTTGAGCGTGGTTATCAAGTGGAGGATGGATGGGTGAGACCGTTTGTGCGCTTGGCTTGAGTCGCCCTCCATTCACCCAGCTGTAAATGGGTACTACCTGCCCTCTTTAGGGTCAGGGAAGGTAAAGCAGCAGCGAGGGAGAGGAGAGGAGATGGGCGCCGCTGCCCTCAATACGCTGGCCCCTGGAGAAGCTGAGGTCTCCGTCGCCTCGCTCCTCTACGATCGCAAAAGTTATGGGAACTCCTTTACCCCCTAGGTCTCAAGCAGGCGAAAGATAATCCTTTTCAGCCTTGTGCTTTTAGGCAGACAGACCGTTCCAACCTGTTTGATCCGACCTGTCAGTATGAAAAGAATGGACTGCTACACACAAAAATTTGAAAGGTTTGAAAGGTTTACACAGTAAAAAATATTTAAAAAACCACCCCACCTAAATAATCAAAAAAGGTCCTGTGTGTGCGAACGCACGCATAGCATCCTACCAAAGCTAGAGTCTTGAGGTTCACCAATGTTGAGATTTTTTTTTTTTTGGGGGGGGGGGGTGTGGTTTGCCAATTAGTTAGGAAGGAAGGTGGCAGGATGGTTAAGACGTTTGCCTGCCAACAAGTAAACCGTGAGGTTCTGGGTTCGATTCCCAGCTTCGCCCTTTCTTCCCAGTTTGACCCCCCAAAAAACAACAACTGAATGTCAAAGTCCTTCGGATGAGACTATAAACCGAGGCCCCGTGTGCGAACGCATGCAGAACATCTTGCGCACACGTTAAATCCTCTTCCGCTTTTCGAAAGAGTAGGCCATTGTGTGCCGGTGGGAACAGATGACAAAATTGACAAAACCGCATACACACGGGGACTGGATGTTAAAAAAGCACATGAGTGCTTATTCTATTATCCTCGATATAATAAAAAAAAAAAAAAAAGATCTGAGCGCTTTGATTTGTTGCTTTACAAGATTCAGCGCTATATAAATTCCATACATCATCATTATTATTATTATTATTATTATTATTATTATTATTATTATTAATACGACCGTTTGTGCCTGCCGTTATGGAGCCGCATTCCAACTTCGGAAATTGATGTCTAAACACGATCCCAGTGTACATGCCAGTTTTGGATGTGTGTTTTATTTTTTTAAAAACCCAATCATTGTCATCCGTTACTACCTTACACTTCCCAAATGCAGAACTGTGTGTAAAGGTGTGGGCGCAAGATGTTTTTTTTACGTGGGGATTGCACAATCATGTTTCCTCGGTTAATGATTTCATGTGAAGGATTTTCGAGGGATGTGGAGTCAGTACTGATGTTAACTCCAGGGGGAAAGAGAGAGAGGGGGGAAGGGGGAGAGAGGGAGGGGGAAGGGGAGGGAGAGAGGGGAAGAGAGGGTGGGGGGAGAGAGAGAGAGAGGGAGAGGGGAGAGAAAGAGAGGGAGAGAGAGGGAGGGAGAGAGAGAGGGGGGGGGGAGAGAGAGAGAGAAAGAGAGAGAGAGAGGGGGAGGGAGAGAATGAGGGAGAGAGAGAGGGAGAGAGGGGAGAGAGAGAGAGAGGAGAGAGAGAAAGAGGGAGGGAGGGAGGGAGGGAGAGAGAGAGGGGGGAGAGAGAGGAGGGGGAGAGAGAGAGAGAAAGAGGAGAGGAGAGGGAGGGAGAGAATGAGAGAGGAGAGGGAGGGGGAAGAAGAGAAAGAGGAGGGAGGGAGGAAAGAGAGGAGAAGAGAGAGGGAGGGAGGGAGAGAGAAGGGAGAAGGGGGGGGAGAAGAGGGGGGTGAGAGAGGGGAGGGAGAGGGGAGGGGAGAAGGGAGAGAGAGAGATATCACCCTTTCACCCCAAACCCTCGCAACAATAAAAGCAGAAGATGTCATTCATTTGCCACTCTTTAATGAAAGCACGGTTTCAGCTTACACTTAAAAAAAGCAGAATTGACCCTGAAACTCTCCACTACCCCGATATTCATAGACGCACGTTTCCCCTCCTCACCTGGGCAGTTTTTGCGCCAGATAAATGGCAGGGGAGATGAGGAGGTGTGGAAGAGAGAAGAAGAAAAAAGAATAGAAAAGAAGAAGAAGAAGAGAAGAAGAAGAAGAAGAGAAGAAGAAGAAGAAAAAAGAAGAAGAAGAAGAATGATGATGGTGATGATGATGATGTATGAGGTCTATGAATCTTGTAAAGTAAACAAATCGAAGCGCTTGCATTCAAATCAGTCACACGCATGCAACCGTCCACAAATATCAGAATAAACAAAAATCAAATTTAAACACACAACACACTTTGGTGGGGGTGGTGGAGGTGAAGGCAGCTATTGAAAAGTAGAAACAGATAACAGGGGAAGATCTCAAGTAGAAAATAAGTGCGTTTTGAGGCTAGATTTGAAAGTATCAAATGAAGGCTTTTTAGCGAAGTGGGGAGGGAGGTCGTTCCATGTGGACGGACCAGAAACAGAGAAAGAGCGAAGGCCAACAGTGGTTTGTTAGAATCTGGATGTTCAAAAGCACAACGTATCTGCGGCTGAACGAAGGGAACGGGATGGAGTGTACAGGTGAAGATAGTTACAGAGATAAGAGGGTGCAGATTTGTGGAGACATTTGAAACAGAGGGTATTAATATTATACTTCAGTCTTTGTGAGACAGGCAGCCAGTGGAAAGGTTGCAAAAGAGGAGTGATGTGTTCGTATGTTTTCTTTCTAAGGACTAGTCGAGCTGCAGAGTTTTGTGTGCATTGAAGGGAGTGGATAGATGATGCTGGTAAACCAGCCAAGAGAGAATTACAGTAGTCCAGATGAGAAAGAATGAGAGATGTGACAAGTTAGGATGTTGCGTCAGTAGACAGATACTCACGAATTGCGCTTATGTGCCGTATTTGATAGTAGCAAGACTGGCAGGTCTGGGTGTTGATTTTTTTCATAGAGAGTGTGTTGTCAAAAACCACACCTAGATATTTCACAGAGCTGGACAAAAGAACTGACGTATTGCCGAATTCTATTGAAGTCGTTGTGATGGAGGAAAGTTCATGTTTGGTCCCTATGAGCATGGCTTCCGTTTTTTCGGCATTTAGCTGTAACTTATTCTGAGTCATCCAGTTTTGAATGTCTAGAAGGCAGTGGGCCATATTAGTTGTCAGGAGGGAAGAGTAGGTTTTCAAGGGTATTGCTTCATTTTATTTATTTATTTTATTTATTTATTTATTCTTTTATATCGAGGATAATGGAATAAGCACTCATGTGCTTTTTTTACATCCAGTCCCCGTGTGTATGCGGTTTTTGCTAATTTTGTCGTCTGTTCCCACCGGCACACAATGGCCTACTCTTACGAAAAGCGGAACAGGATTTAACGTATGTTCTGCGTGCGTTCGCACACAGAGCCTCGGTTTATAGTCTCATGCGAAGGATTTGAAGCTGAGTGTCATCGGCATAGAAATGATGATCAATATGATGGCAGTTTGTTATGTGTGTATTGTCTGTATATTGTCTGGAAATTAAATATTTTAAATCGTGGAAAAAAACTCCAGGGGGAAAATCAACTTGGAACTGGTGGTGGCTGGAGTCTGGGCGAGCTGGATCCTAGGTCGTCAACTTGCCAGTGCAACCGTGTAACCCGTAGGCTATCCTGCCCCCCCCCACCCCCCCCCCCCCCCCCCCCCCCCCCCCCCCCCCCCCCCCCCCCCCTTCTCTCTCTCTCCTCTCTCTCTCTCTCCCTCTCATCCCCCTCTCTCTTTTGTTTGCTGAATTATGAAACCCGGAACAAATCAATTCCAACTTTAAAAAAAAAAAAGTTCGAAAATATTGTCAACATAATTTTTTTTTCCCTTTTTTTTTGTAACCGTAACAGTTTTCAAATCCCATATCATATAAATCATAGAGTATATATATTATATAATTGACACATCCGTTTATTTGTTTCGGTTTTTTATAGACAAACTGTGACGTCAATTGTTTTGAAATAATAATTCTGCTCTTGAAGTTTGATTACCATTATAGTTCGAAAGTAGGGCCTAGACATTATGAAGGTTTGGGGTTTTTTTTCCTAGTGAAAGTTTTTCTCTAGTTCCTGCTTCGGGGCTGCAACGAATTTTTTATTTAAAAAGAAATATGTCAATTTAAAAAAATGGATGGTACATTGGTTTGAAAAGTTGCGAATGAACCAAAGAAGCGAACCTATCCCCCGAAAACAACAACAAAAAGTCCTTCGGTTGAGACTATAAACCGAGGCCCCATGTGCGAACGCATGCAGAACACCTTGCGCACACGTTAAATCCTGTTCCGCTTTTCGAAAGAGTAGGCCATTGTGTGCCGGTGGGAACAGATGACAAAATTTTAAAAACCGTATACACACGGGGACTGGATGTAAAAAAGCACATGAGTGCTTATTTCCATTATCCTCGATATAAAAAAAAATCTGAGCGCTTTGATTTGTTGCTTTACAAGATTCAGCGCTATATAAATTCCATACATTATTTTTTTAAAAATTAATTATTTATTTTTTATTATTATATTATTATAAAATGTATCTATAATGAACAGTTGTATAACATCAATGCCAACCTGATCTACCACAAGGCAACCAGCGCAGTCTACTTCGACAACAACATAGAAGAATTGTTCCTAATCGCAATTGGAGTACGCCAAATTTGTCTGCTCTCTCCTAACCCTCTTCAACATCCTCTTAGAGAATACAATGGCTGACGCACTTGAAAATCATGAAGGAACAGTCAGCATTGGAGGCAGGACAATAACAAACTGACCTTTAGCCGACGACATCGACGGCATAGCTGGAGTGGAAGCAAGAGCTGGTTAACCTGGTCAACCATCTTGATGAATGAAGCCTCTTGGGCATGTGGCATGAAGATCAGCACAGGAAAAACCTAGCTGATGACAAATAGTGCCAATGGCATCGGCACTGACATGATTAATGTTGACAACGAGCAAATTGAGATAATAATAATAATGTATGGAATTTATGAAGCGCTGAATCTTGTAAAGTAAACAAATCAAAGCGCTTAGATCGTTCATAGCTTGAAGTGTCTGAGAGCTGTGTTGTCGAATGAAGGATTAAACCCTGAAGTTCTCTTCAAGATCGCCCAGACCACAGCTGCAATGACCAAACTGAGAGTCCTCTGGAACGACAAGAACATTACCACTGGCTTCAAAATAATAATAATGATAATGTATGGAATTTATATAGCGCTGAATCTTGTAGTGCAACAAATCAAAGCGCTCAGATTTCTTTTTTAAAATATCGAGGATAATGGAATAAGCACTCATGTGCTTTTTTACATCTAGTCCCCGTGTGTATGCAGTTTTGTAAATTTTGTCATCTGTTTCCACCGGCACACAATGGCCTACTCTTCCGAAAAGCGAAACAGGATTTAACGTGTGCGCAAGTTGTTCTGCATGCGTTCGAACACAGGGCCTCGGTTTATAGTCTCATCCGAAGGACTTTGCAACACATTGCAAAATGCAAAACATGCAATCTCAAGTGGTATAGGCACGTCAAACACATTAGGGGAAAAAAAACCCAAAAAAGGGGGAAAAAACAAAAGGGGGGCAAACAAAGAGAAAACGAGGGGGAAAAAAAACA
>CM054138.1:23788810-23831310 GCA_028751875.1 Rapana venosa
GACAGAACCTTGACGACACTTCATACACTCTGACACACCATAACAAAAAACGTGAACTTTTAAAACTTCACAAAAACACACAAGAAAAACACCCTCCCTCACAAACACATCATCATACACATCCACACCCCTTTCCGCCTCACCAAAACACACACTCCATTTCCCATTCACAAATCCACCGGATAGCCCCCCCCCCTTTCCAGTCCCCTAAATGTCCTCCAACAAAAATCGTCCGACAATGTGACCCCTGTGATAGGTGACTCAGCGCTAAAAGGGTGGGACGAGAAAAAGATTTCATTTGGGGCGGCCGGCTAGTCTGCAACCTGTCGTACCAGGCCTGACAAGCCCAAACACCTGTGTCAGGGGCTGGCAACAAGCTGTCCCTCTCCCACATTTCAGCGCGTCACCTTTCACTGGGCATCAACAGCTGTAAAGCAGGGCCTTGTCACAATAGCAGAGGGGGACCAAAAACTGATCCACTGCTAACAAAAGTCTCCCCCATGCCACTCTACAGGCCTCCTCCATCCTCCCTCCCTTCGGACGACATCCCTTACGCGACATGGCTTCAAAGTCAACGGCTTCTCTTAGGGAAATCCTGCAGCAAGAGGTGTTGTGTTTATTGACAACACCCCCTCCTTCATCCCCAGGGCTGGAGCACCTAAAAAGTCTCTGTACCTAGATCCCTTTACATCCCAGCCCCCAGGGTAACAGAACGCTTGCCCTCAACTTTTCGTTTCCCCGGAAATCATCAAACCATGCCGCCAGTCATGAAGCCGGAGACTAACCAGACTAACCACCGCTACAACACAGTCAGTTTACGCCCAGCAGCGAAAGGTGTGAGACATACAAAAACCTGCCCCTACAACAAAAAGACGACACCCCACCCCACCTTGTGCCCAAAACGACAACACAACATTTATTCCATGACACACACTTTCCCCCCTCCCAGCCCAGGAAACCCCAATGTTCAGAAGTCGCCAGTGTGTTAGGGAGACATCAGCAACCCTCTCCAACACACAACCACTAGTCAATGTGCTCTCTGAGCTACTTAGATATTTTGACAAAATAATGTAGGGGCATGTGTCTGTGAGTGCAAGTGCGTGACATGGGGGTGATGAAAGTGTGCAATGAAACATTGGGTGTGTTTTATTTAAACTTTATTTTTTATTTTTTTTTTTGTTCTTTCATATCGAGGATAATGGGATAAGCACTCATGTGTTGTTTTTTTCACTCCAGTTTTTCCCTGTGTGGACGGTTTTGTGGATTTTGTCATCTGTTTTCCCGAAGGCGCGCAGTGACTGCTCTTTCGAAGAGGAGACAGGACTTGACATGTGCACAAGATGTTCTGCCAGTGTTGGCACACAGGGCCTCGATTTATAGTATCATCCAAGGACTTGTGTGGGTATATGAGTGAATGAAAGAGTGTTTGTATGGTGCGCGCGTGCGCATCGTGCGTGCACATGTACGTTCGGCAAGTGTGTGTGTGTGTGTGTAGTGTGGTGTGTGTGTGTGTGTGTGTGTGTGTGTGTGTGTGTGTGTGTGTGTGTGTGTGTGGGGGCCGTCTGCCTGCATCCAAGAATATTGATCACAAAAAATTATAAATGATTGCTTCATTTCTTCCCCAACAATTTCCCCTCTCCCTCTCACATACTTTTCTTCACCTCTCCTTTTTCCTTTCTTTTTTTCTTTTTTTCTTTTCCCAGTAAATTAAATGATGTTGATCAATGTCGTGCTGCTGTGTGGTTTAAAATCGTTCTGCCTGACTGAAGCAATTTGACTTTAGTGACTAACAGCTATATTGCTGGATAATAAAGCAGTCTGCTTGACGGGTAACAATTGACTTTTGCGACTAGCAGCTATATTGCTGGTTTATTCAAGCCAGTCTGCTTGATTGAAACAATTGACTGTTGTGATTTAGCAGCTATATTGCTACACCAGAGACTCTAGCATCTGAACAGTTTTTTAGAGACAAATTTTGCTTTTGGGATTTCCAAGAATTCTATACTTTTTTATTGTATCTACTGCTGTGACTGTATCTTCCTTGTTTTAGAGCTTTATTAATACGTGTATTGTGTAAGTGATAGTTATTGATTTAGAAAAAAAGAAGAAGTTTTGTAGTATTTCTTTATCAAATATTCCACACTTTAATGTACGTGTGGTATACTTTGATCGCCATTTAGTGTATGAAATATAAAGGGGACTGGATCTATATACTGTGTTGAAAATAACAGATTTGATTTTTTGCAGATCCAGAGCACTTTTGAAATTCCTTTAGTAATTTTTTCGTTTTATTGGGTGTTCCTTTATTTCATATTTTATTCTCCGTTTGATTATTGAATAGAAAACCTACTAAACGGGTCTCTATTTTTATAGTTACTTATACGTACAGAACAAAAATATATACATAAAATTAGCCAATCAACCGGACATTATTATGTCTCTAACTTCAGACAAGTGGCCAACAAAACAGGGCCTCCCCAGTAGGCTACCTGAATATCAACAATGCAACAAACAAAAAAGATGACATTGCAACCATACTATAAACAACAGTGGGAAATCAGTTTCATTTGTTTTGCCTAGCTGAATCCCACTCTCTCCAAATGTTACAGATGCACACATGAATATTCCAGGGTATCAAATCTTCCGGAAGATCCTCACAAACCCAAGTACACCGGGCTACTTTCATATATAGCCTCCTCGCTCAGTTGTAAAAGAATATATAACCTTGAGGTTTTTGACATTGAAACCATGTGGATTGAAATAAAATTAAAACACAATAGACCAATATTATAGGATTTATAACAGAAATCCTTCAGAAAACCAGAGACTGGCTAGAAAAATTCAACTCCCCTTATGGACGAGGTAATACTTTTAAACAATGAAACAATTATTCTTGGGATTTTAATATAGACTTATTAAAACCTAAACCAAAATGGAGCCACAACATTACTATGTATGGCCTAGAACAACTAAATAGATAGACCAACTCGGATAAACAAATAACTCTAAAACATTAATAGATCATATCTACACTACTACAAAACAACACATAACAGAAGTATGTGCTCCCTCATGTGGATGCAGTGATCATAATTCCAGTGTGCTTTACTTGGTTTAAAAATCGTAGCAAAATACCTAAAGTTGGGCATAAAACTATTTTTTAAGGAAATTTAAAGCTTTAACGAGCAAAGATTTCCTTTCTGACTTGACAATAATCGCCTACTTACATGCACTATAACCAAATCCGAGACCCGATGAAGTGATTGAATTTTGGATTAGGTCATTTACTTCAGTATACGTCATAATGCCCCTTTCATAAAAAATATAGAGCGTCAAGAAAAAATCAAACCAACTTGGAATAAAACAACAGAAATAGCAATCCGAAATACTCCTAAGAGACTATTTGAAAACACATGGTTTTCTAATGAGCAGTTCAGAGCTCAAAGAAACAAAGTAACTTCACTAAAACGCAAATCAAAAGTGATTTACATTCAAAAGTTGTTAATTACAACACCGATCACGCCAAGTTTGAAATAGCACATCAATTTTCGATATGTAATAATACCGATATCATAAAGTCAACAGACAGTTAAAGATATCATCAGATGATGGATTGAACAACCACTTCTCAAAACATTGTGACAAAAGCATATTCAAAATGACAAGTACAAATGAAAACTCGTCTCATTGCGTAGAACAATGATATCGAATCAAAAGAAATAAAATTCCATTTAAACTATGCCAATGACAATCACAGACGTTCATTGGAATGACTGTACTCTTCAAAAAAGTTCCCAGAACACGTGGTTAGAACAATCTAGATGGATGGAATAATTATGCTTTGTGGTCAAGTTATAGCGGCGCGACCTCACTGACTTACTTGCTATAACTGTGTGCATAGAGAAAAATCCAACTCTCCTGCCATGAATTTAAAGTAGCTAAAAACTCATACCAGTCAAATAAGGTGATATGCTTGTCCTTAAATTATAGACCAATTTCTAGTCTGATCTGTCTTATTAAACCTTTGAAAAACTTATCCCAAAAATCCGGTATCTTCCTACTTTGTAAACCAACAATCTTTTAATGAAGATCAGTCAGGTTTTCGTAAATAACTATATCTGTTCACAAAACTCTTACATCAACTTACAAGACAATCTTACCGTACTCCAACATCAATGAAAAATAAATATTATGGCCTATCTTTTGTTGACTTTGAAAAAGCATGTGATTGTAATCAATCATATCTCACTATTATTGCGTAAACTTCACTTGTATAAACGAACTCCAAATGATAAATCTTTTGTAAAGCTTTTTGTCGAATTGGCAGCAGCTTGAGTAACTGAAAATAATCAAAACATCAGATCTATTCTTATTAAACATGCGAGTACCCAAAGGTCCATATTGGGGTCCACTATACTATTTTCAATATATGTAATGACTTACCCATTTCTAGACTGTAGCTGTGACAATGTTTGCTGAAGAACATACTATATGGTAGTGATTTGACCCCCACAGATATTTCAATCAAACTTCAAACCAATTTTGACAGATGGTTACTTGGGACTAAGCTAAACCCATATGTACCTTAAATACGCGAAAAACTAAGTGTATGTATGTACTAGCAAAGACTAAAAGAGAACAACAATGATGATAAATTCCAAATCTGTTGATAGATAAAAGTGTATTGAAGAAGTTGATCTTCCCTCAGAATTCTGGGTGTCATCATTGACAATAAAATCTTATTGGACAGACCAGTGATGGCGCTAGGAAGATACGTTTTTCTTACAAGTACTTCAGTTTATCAAAAATAAATCATTTTCTGGGGAATAACCCATTTCGCAAATCTTTTTTGCGGCAAATATGTTGCCTATAGTTGACTGTCTTGCTTATTCCTTGCTTTGGGACAAGCTGCAGTGATACAAATTTAAAAATTGCATTCTGATGATGATATACAAAGAGCACGAAGTGTCTCTACTAACAATCTAGCTCACTATACATCAACGATTGTAAGAAAAAAATATACTAACCTTCAAAACACCTGACTTTATATAAACTAAAGTTATTTGTCAAAAGTTATCAATGGAAATGCCCCTCAAGATAACCGAATAGCTTCAAAATCATTGGATACCTACGACATATCCATTCTACATAACATATCGAGCCCAAGAAATAATTTTACAAAAAAAGCTTCTTCGTACTAGGTAGGGACTTTGGAACAAGCTCCCCCAAAACACATTAAAATGTATCAAAAACAAAAACACAAGTTTCAAGGCAAGCTAACAAGCCATTTAAATATTTAATTGCATGAATGCCTAGGAATTGACTAATAGGCAGAATCAATACATGAGTTAATTCCGGGCAAAAATAAACCATACCGTACATTTACCAGCACTAATGGTATTGCCCTACAACAACAAAAATTCAAGTATATATTACTGTGATAGAACTCTTCAGTCAACACTTATTGTGTGTAGGGAGGGGAGGCAGGGAACGAGGACACTTAATTATGCAAAGAAGTAAGAGATCTATGCAGCTAGTAAAACTAATTGCAATGTTGAAAACAGGTGGAAAGGAGGAAATTTAAAAAAAAAATCTTTTTATGGTAGATGATAGCTGTTAGTGTGTCCTTTTCTCTCTCTTCTCTCTTCTCTCTCTCTCTCTCACTCTCTCTTCTCTCTTCTCTCTATCTCTCTCTCTCTCTCTATCTCCCCTTCCTCTCTCTCTCATCTCTCTCCATTCTTCTCCTTTCCTCTCTCTCCTTCCTGTATCTCTCTTCTCTAGCCCTTTGTCTTGTTAATTCAATAGATTTTATCGTGGATTTGTTTTTATTGCGTTAGAGATGAGATTAATTAAAAGAGTACTATGTAAAGAGATATGTTATAGTTTTGATATGTTTTAGTTGTGATAGGTCCAGTGGATTATGGGCTCTTTGAATTCTGTTATCTATAGGGTTCTATTGTTTGAATAATTGTTTGTTTGTTTTTTTTAAAAATTATTAGTTCTCTATTGATTGAAGGTGTATTTCCCTTCCCCCTTGATACTCTCTCCCACCCCCTCCTTTCTGCTTTTCTGTTATCATCGTTATGTTAATGTCTCATGGTGATGGGGATATTTGTTATATTGGTGTCTCATCGGTGGATGGGTGATTGTTGTTATAATTGATCGCTATTATAATTAATCATATTGTAAATTCTATGACTTCTCTTGCTTGGTATAGGTTTAGTTTGTGAATGTATTTTTCTAAAAAAGCGCTATTTTGAAGTATGAGCGCAAGAACAGCACAACCGTTTGATGGGGGGAGCGAGGAGAGGAGGAGGTCAATGAAGGATATATTGTCGTAGTGACGAATGCTTGTATTTTCTAAGTTTTGTTCCTGTATTTTCTTGTTATCTAAGTGTGTAAACGTGAAAAAGTGGACTGATAACATTAGGTGATCGTGGGTTCTGTGTGTTCCAGACGTTTTATGATTTCTTTTTTCATCTTACTTGAGGCACTTTTTTTTGCTAATTGTGTATGTGTGGAGGTGAGGCGCAGGTTCGGTGTGCATGCTGTTTGTGGTGTGGTGTATATGTATATTGTGTTAATTTGTAATTTCGCAATGTATTCTTTTCTCGATTATTTTTCTGGTTTTAATATAATGGTAACCGATGCAATAATGTAGTGTCTTTTGTATATTCATTACGAAATTTGATTTAGATAGATGGCTTGATGAAAATAAGCAATTGCATTGCTTATGCAATGGACCATTGGAATTAAAAATTTGACTTGACTGACTTGATTGCTTGACACTAAATTGTCCTAAAGCATTTAAAAACACTTATCCATTACCATGCTCTCCTGAGACAGAAGACAGACAGACAGACAGAAAGGGGGCAGAAGGGCAGGCGACAGGCGGGAGACAGGCAGGGCCGCCAGGCAGGCAGGGCAGACTGAACAGAGGAAGACGGTTAGACAGGGGCAGACAGGCAGGCAGACAGACAGACAGGAAGACGGACAGGACAGAAAGAGACGAGGGAAGCGAAACAAGGCAGACAAAAGAACAGCAGAGAGACATACAAGACAGAAGATAGACTGAAGAGGAACGTGGCAGAGATAACAAACGATCACATACATACATACACCACACACGCTGGGAACTGGGCGGTGGGGGAAAAATGCACATGAATGCTTATTCCATTACCTCGAAATAAAATAATAAATAATAATAAAACAAATATAATAAATAACCCAAAACACCTCACTCACAACACACCACAAGCACACACACACACACACACACACTCACGAGAAGAAGAAGAAGAAGAAGAAGAAGAAGACGGGAAGAAGATGCAAGAGAAGAAGGATAGAAGAGAGAAGAAGAGAAGAAGAAGAAGAAGAAGCGAAGAAGAAGAGGGAAGAAGAGGAAGAAGAGAGTAGAAGAGAAGCAGAGAAGAAGAGGAAGAGAGAAGAATAGTCAGACAGACAGACAGACGGACAGACCAGACACAAACCACAACAAACAAACAAACAATAGATGGTAGATGAACTGTAGATAACAAGGATAAGGGTGTGGAGGTGGGGAAGGGGGTTGGCCAGGGGGATGTGGGGGTTTGGGGGGGGGCGGTTAGGGAAACAGTGCGGAGGGGAAGTTATTACCTAAAGCAGAAACAATTTAAATATGCCTCTTCTACGAAATGAATTATGCTGAAAGGGTTCGTGGAAAAAGTCTACTTATAATGTACTTATGAAATGTCCATCACTCTTTTCGTCACCAACACTGCTTACAGCTTCTTGCTTACAACTCTTACCACCACCACCTATGTGTTCCCTTTTAGGATAAGTGTTTCTAGGTAGTAACGATTCACTGAATACCAAATGACCATCATTTCAGGTGTGTCCTAGTTTAGGCTTCCTTGTGTAACTTTTGTTTTTGCATAATATTTTATAATAATTCATAATAGTGTCTTCTGGTGTTGTTTTTGTTTTATCTGAATTTTGTGTGTTTTTGATGTTATTGCATTTTTTGGTTTCTCTTATTCTGGGGTGTTTTTGTTGTTGTTCAGTTTGCATCTCTTACTATTGTGTCTATGTGTGTGTGTGTGTGTGTGTGTGTGTGTGTGTGTAGTCGTGTGTGTGTGTGTGCATGTGATGTGTGTATGTGTGTGTGTGTGTGTGAGTATTGTGTGTGCCTGTCTGTTTGTGGTGTGTGTCTGTCTGTCTGTTAGACCAAACCGTCTGTCTGACTGTTGTCTGTCTGGTGTCTGTTCTGTCTCTGTCTCTCTCTTTCTCTTCTCTCTCTCTCTCTCTCTCTCTCTCTCTCTCTATCTCTCCTCTCTCTCTTCTCTCTCTCTCTATCGTTGTTTTATGTCACATACTAATCACCTTTTCTACTCTTGTTTCTAAAGATATCCCTTCTATACCTTGAAGCCAAGTGAAGCGTGTATGAGTGTATGTGTGTGTGTGTTGTGTGTATGTGTGTGTGTGTGTGTGTGTGTGTGTGTGTGGTGTGTGTGTATTGTGTGTGTGTGTGTGATGTGTGTGTTTGTGTTGTTTTGCGTGTGGTGTATGATGAGCTGTGTTTGATGTGTCAAGTCAAGTCATATTTTTATTTCCAAATGTCATTGCATAAAGCAATGCATTTGCTTTTTCTCCATCAAGCCATCTATCTAAGAACCAAAAGTTCCTTATTGATAATATTGAAGACATACTACATTATTACATATAAAAACCCCTTTTACCATAAAGTGTCCCAGTGAAAAAAAAAAGGGAGCAAAACCAATACATAATACGCATCAAAAATTACAAACCACATAGATACATGTGTGCGTATGTGTGTGTGTTTTGTGTGTGTGTGTGTGTTGTGTGTGGATGTGTGAGTGTGCTGTGTGTGTGTGTGGTGTGTGTAAGTCATTGTGTGTGGAGTGTATGTGTGTGTGCGTGTGTGTGTGGCGTGTCCGCGCAACGCGTTTAAACGTGCACTGCAGCATGTGATTGGTTATGCCACTGTTATTCATTAAATGTGTATGTATTATGTCTTTTCTATCGATGTTTTAATATTCGTTCCTGCTAGTGTGTTGTTTGTAACTGATTTCTTTTGTTTACTTATTATCAATATTTATTATTTTTTTTTTTATCATTTTTATTATCATCATTATTTTGTGCTCTTATTAGAATTGTTTACTTGTGGGCAAAAAAAAGGGGGGTCGGTCTTTTTTTTCAAAGAGATTACCATCAGCGTGCGGGAAGCAGTCCCCCAAAAAACAACAACAACACTTACTCACCTGTTGGCCCTAGCCAGAACCGTTGTCATTCCTTTTAATTGATTGATGTAGCAGACGATAACACTATGGACACTTCAAACATAAGATACACTCAGGCAATGGAGACGGGGATGCTTCCGCCAAATCTCATGCCGCCTCCTCGTTCCGCAATATCACATAACTAATGAGGGACAGAAACCAGAACCGAGATCCGTTTCATATCTGGGCAATAAGCAGGATCAAGTAAAGAGGCTCCTGACTTCGATGGAAGACAATCACCGCCCCCACATTCACAACCTCTCCACTAACCCCACACCCACCCCCCCCCCATCCCCAAACAACACCGCCAGCGAAGGGGGCGGTGCAGGTCTACACGAACACTTCTAGACTGGTACAGGCTGTTTCTGTCTACTTATAGGGAGCAACAGCGTACAAGGAGTGGAGAAGACGAGGCAGACAAAGAGAAAACGATGGGAAAACGCTTCAGAGAGTGACTGACCTGGCCTTTGTGTCGGAACGACGCATTTATATAGCGGGAAAACTGATGCGGAGGAGCTGGTTTATAAAATCCAATGGTGCACTTTTACAGTCAAACTTTGGAGAGATGAGAGTGAGATGAGTAGGAAGAGCGGAGAGAGAGAGTAGGGAGAGAAGAGGAGAGAGTGAGAGTGAGAGATGAGAGAGGAGATGGGAACGGGACTAGCTCAGTGGTCAGAGCACTTGTTCTTCCCCTAGTTAAGGTTAAGCAGCGTTGAGCGTGGTTATCATGTGGATGAGATGGAAGGTTCGTTGAGACCGTTTGTGCGCCTTGGCTTGAGTACAGTCTCCCAAGTTACCACAAGCTGTAAATGGGTACTACTGACTCTGTTAGGGTCAGGAAGGTAAAGCAGCAGCCGTGGAGAGGAGAGGAGATGAGGCGCCGCTGCCCTCAATACGCTTGCCCTGGAGAAGCTGAGGTTCCGTCGACGCTCGTCTTATCGATCGCAAACAGTTATGGGAACTCCATACCCCTAGGTTCATGCAGGCGAAAGATAATCCTTTTCAGCACTTAGTGCTTTTAGGCAGACTGGTACCGTTCCAACTGTTTGATCCGACCTGGTCAAGTTGAAAAGAATGGACTGCTTCCACACTCTAAAAATTTGAAAGTTTGAAAGGTTTACCAGTAAAAAATATTTAAAAAACCACCCCACCTATATAATCAAAAAAGGTCCTGTGTGGCGAAGCACGATAGCAACCTAACAAAGCTTAGAGTCTTGAGGTTCACCCACCATGTTGAGATTTTTTTTTTTTTGGGGGGGGGGGGTGGGTTGGACAATTGGTAGGAAGAGGTGGCAGGATGGTTAAGAGTTTGCCTGCCAACCAGTAAACCGAGAGGTCTGGAGTTTCGATTCCTCTGCTATCGCCTTACATATTCCCAGTTTTGGACCCCCCAAAAAACAAACAAGCTGAATGTCAAAGTCCTTCGGATGAGATTTTAAACCGAGAGCCTGTGCGAAAAGATGCTGAAACATCTTGACGCACACGTTAAATCTCTTCCGCTTTTTCGAAAGAGTGAGGATTGTGATGCAGGTCGGGTAACAGATGACAACTTGACAAAACACGCATACACCACGGGGACTGGATGTAAAAAAGCCATGAGTGCTAATATTCTATTATCCTTTTTCGTTATAATAAAAAAAAAAAAAAAAATGATCTTGAGCGCTTTAATTTGTTGCTTTACCAAGATTAGCGCTAATTAAATCTTACATCAATATTACTTAGTATTATTATTTTTATTATTATTATTAATCTATTTTTAATATCGACGTTTGTGCCTGCCGTTATGGAGCCGCATTCCAACTTCGGAAATGATAGTCTAAAACACTCGATCCCTGTTACTTGCCAGTTTGGAGTGTGTTTTATTTTTGTTAAAACCATTCATTGGTCATCCGTTCTACTTCACACTCTCCCAAATGAGAACTGTGTTTGTAAAGGTGTGGGGCCAGATGTTTTTTTTACGTGGGGATTAGCACTATACATGTTTCCTCGGTTAATGATATCTGTGGTAAGGTTTTCGCGGGATGTGGCTGTCATGTACTGATGTTAACCCAGGGGGAAGAGAGAGGGGGGGGGTGGAAAGGTAGGGAGAGGATGGAGTGGGAGGGAGAAGGAGGGAGGGAGAGAGAGGAGAGAGAGAGGAGGGGGAGAGAAGAAGAGAGAGGGAGAGAGCAGAGAGAGAAGAGATGGGAGAGAGAGGAGGGAATGAGAGAGAGGGGGGGAGAGAGAGAGAGAAAGGAGAGAGAGAGTGGGAGGGAGACAGAATTGAGGAGGAGAGAGAGGGAGTGAGTGTGAAGAGAGGAGTGAGAGGCGAGAAGAGAGAGAGAAAGAGGAGGGAGGGAGGGGGGAGATAGAGAGGGGGGGGGGGAGAAGAGAGGGGGGAGGAGAGAGAGAGAGAAAGATGAGAGAGAGAGAGGAGGGTGAGAATGATGAGAGAGAGGAGAGAGGGGAGAGGAGAGAGAAAGCGGGCAGGAGGGAGGAAGAGAGGAAGAGGGAGAGAGAGCGAGGAGGGAGGAGAGAGAGAGGGGCAGAGAGCTGGGGGGGAGAGAGAGAGAGGGGCGAGAGGAGAGAGAGAGTGAAGACGAGAGGAGATTGAGAGAGCGAGAGAGCGAGATATCACCTTTGCACCACCCTAGGCCGCCACAATAAACGAGACTGATTTTTATCATTTGAATCTTTAATGCAAGCAGTTTAAGCTTACACTTTAAAAAAAAGCAGAAGAAATTGACCCCTGAACTACGTTTCCAATCTACCCAGAAATTCATAGTATCGCACGTCTCCCTTCACTCTGGGGCATGTTATTGCGCCAGATCGTGGGAGGGGAGAAGTGAGAGGAGTGTGTGAAGAAGAGAAGAAGATGTAGAAGAGAAAAAGGATGATAGAAGAAGAAAGAAGAAGATGAAGAAGAAGATGAAGAAGAAGAAGAAGAAGAAGAATGATTGATGATGGTGATGATGATGATGTATGAGGCTCTATGAATCTTTGTAAAAGTAAACATTTTAGAAGCGCTTGATTCCTCAAATCAGTCACACGAATGCAACCGTCCACACATCTCTGAATAAACAAATATCAAAATTACAACACACAACACACTTTGGTGGGGGTGGTGGAGGTGTAGGCAGCTATGAAAAAAGTTAGATAACAGATAACAGGGGAGATCTCAAGTAGAAAAATAAGTGCGTTTTCGAGTCTAGAATTGTGAAAGTATCAATGAAGGACTTGCGCTTTTAAGCGAACGTGAGGGGAGGTAGGTCGTACATGGTGGACGGTCCTGAAAACAGAGAAAGAGCCGAAGGCCGCCATGTGGTTTGTTAGACTCTGGATTGTTCAAAGCACAACGTTCTGCGGCTGAACGTAAGGGACCGGGATGGAGTAGATACAGGTGAAGGACTGTTACAGAGAGATAAGAGGGAATTTTGCAGATTTGTGAGCAGACATGTGAAAACAGAAGGGTATTAATTATTATACTTTCAGTCTTTGTGAGGACAGCAGCCCGTGGAAAGGTTGCAAAAGGGCGTCGATGTGTTCGTATGTTTTTTTTAAAGGACTAGTCGAGCTGCAGAAGTTTTGTGGCATTAGAAGGGAGTGGATAGATGATGCTGGTTAATACCAGCCAGAGAGAGAATTACCAGTAGTTCCAGAAATGAGAAAGAATGAGAGATGTGACAAGTTAGGATGTTGCTCAGTAGACAGATACTCACGAAAATGCGCGTTTTGTGCCGTATTTGATAGATAGAAGACTGGCAGGTCTGTGGTGTTTGATTTTTTCATAGAGAGAGAGGGTGTTGCAAAAAACCACACCTAGATATTTTCAAGAGTGGACAAAAGGAGAAAACTGACGTATCTGCCGAATTGCTATTGAAATTCGTTCGTGATGGAGGAACGTTCATGTTTGGTCCCTATGAGCAATGGCTTCCGTTTTTTCGGCATTTAGCTGTAAGACTTATTCTGAGTCATCAGTATTGAATGTCTAGAGGCAGTGGGCATATTAGTTGGGTCAGGATGGGTAAAGAGTAGGTTTCAAGGGTATTGCTTCACTTTTATTTATTTATTTTATGTTATTTATTTATTCATTTTATATCGAGGATAATGGGAATAAGCACTATGTGCTATTTTTACATCCAAGTACCCGGGTGTATCGCGGTTTTTGCTAATTTTGTCGTCTGTTCCCACGGCACACAATGGCCTACTCTTACGAAAAGCGGAACTGGATTTTACGTCTGTTCTGCTGTGCGTTCGCACCTAAAGAGCCTCGGTTTATAGTCTCATGCGAAGGAGATGAAGAGGGAGTGCATCGGCATCAGAAATGATGGCTCATATGATGGCAGGTTTGTTAGGTGTGTATTGTTCTGTATAATTTTATTGTCTGGAATTATAATATTTTTGAAATAGTGGAAAAAAACCCCAGGGGGAAAAAATCAACTTGGAACTGGTGGTGGCTGGAGTTGGCGAGCCTGGCATCCGTAGGTCGTCCATCTTGCACAGTGCAAAACCGTGTATACTCCGTAGGCTATTCATGCCCCCCCCCCCCCACCCTCCCCCCCCCCCCCCCCCCCACCCCCCCACATCCCCCCCTCCCCCTCCCACCCCCCGCCCCTCCTCCCCCACCCCCCCCCCCCCCCCACCCCACCCCCCCCCCCCCCCCCCCCCCCCCCCCCCCCCCACCCTCTCTTTCACTTCTACTCTCTCTCTCTACACTCTCTCTCTCTCTCGTTTGTTTCTGATTATGTATGAAACCCGGAACATATCAGATTTCACAAACTTTAAAAAAAAAAACGTTCGAAATATTGTCTTCATAATTTCTTTTTCCCTTTTTGTTTGTAAGACTCGTAACTGTTTTCAAATCCTAATTTATTATAATATTCATTGAGCTACTATATACTTATTTAATTGATCATCCGTTTACATTGTTCGGTTTTTTATTAGACAAAATGTTTGGACAGTCATTTGTTTTGAAATATAATTCTGCTCTTGACAGTTTGATTACTCTATTATAGTGTCGAAAGATAGGGGCCTAGACGTATTGAAGGTTTCGGGTTTTTTTTCCTAGTGATAGTTTTTCTATAGATTCCTGCTCCGGGGCTGCAACGAATTTGTTATTTAAAACGAATATGTCATATTTATAAAAAATGGATGGTACATTGGTTTGTAAAGTTTGCGAATGACCAATGAAGCGAAAACATATCCCCCGAAAACAACAACATAAAAGTCGTCGGTTGAGACTATAATAAACCTGAGGACCCATGTGCGAACGCATGCAGAAAACCTTGCGACACGTTAAATCCTGTTCGCTTTTCGAAGAGTGGCCATTGGTTCGCCGGTGGGAACAGATGACAAAATTTTTAAAACCGTGTACTCACGGGGACTGGATGTAAAAAAGCACATGAGTGTGCTTATTTCCATTATCGCGATATAATAAAAAAAATTCTGTAGGCGCTTGATTTGTTGCTTTACAAGCATTTTCAGCGCTATATAAAATCTCCTATAAATTATTTTTTATAAAAATTAATTATTTATGTATTATTTTATAGGATTATAAAATGTATATAAATGACAGTTGTATAACATCTATCGCCTCACCTGATCTACAAAGGCAACCAGCGCAGTTACTTCGACAATCAACATAGAAGAATTGTTCTAATCGCAATTGGAGTACCGCCAAATTTGTCGGCTCTTCTCCTAACCTAATTCAACATTCATCGTAGAGAATACAATGGCTGCGCACTTGACAATCATGAAGGAACAGTCAGCATTGGAGGAGGACAATAACAAACTGACCTTTTGCGACGACATCGAGCGGCATAGCTGAGTGGAAGCACAGCTGGTTTAACTGGTCAAACCTCTTGAATGAATGAAAGCCTCTTGGGCATGTGGCATGAAGATCAGACGGGAAAAATAGCTGATGACAAATAGTGCAATGGCATCGGCACTGACATGATTAATGTTGACAACGAGCAAAATTGCAGATAATAATATAATGTATGGATTTATTTGAAGCGCTGAATCTTGTTTAAGTAAACAAATCAACGCGCTTAGATCGTTCATAGCTTGTAGTGTCTGAGAGCTGTGTTAGTCGATAACTGAAGGATTTAACCCTGAAGTTCTCTTCATGATCGCCCATGACACAGCTGCACTTGACAAACTGACGAGTCCTCTGGAACGACAAGGAACAATACCACTGGTTCAAAATAATAATAATGTTAATGTATGGAATTTTTATAGAGCATGAATCTTGTAGTGCAACAAATCAAAGCGCTCAGATTTTCTTTTGCTAAAGATATCGAGGATAATGGAATAAAGGCAATAATGTGCGTTTTTACAATATAGTCCAGCTGTGGTATGCAGTTTTGTAATTTTGTCATCTGTTTCCACAGGCACACAATGGACTACTCTTCAGAAAAGCGAAACAGGAATTTAACGTGTGCGACCAAAAGGTGTTCGCAAATGCGTTCGAAAACACAGGGCCTCGGTTTATAGTCTCATCCGAAGGAACTTGCAAACATTGCAAAATGCAATACATGCAATCTCAAGTGGTAATAGGCAGTAACACGAAATCTGGACCGGCGCACAGACTGTCCTACAGGGAACAGTACAAGGGGGGATACGAAGAGGCAGACAGAGAAAACGACGGGAAGACAACATCAGAGAGCGGATTGGCCTTGAGTGGAACGACATAATAGGAAAGCTGAAAACCGCAAGAAGTGGAGGAAGCTGGTTGCAAAATCTCCAGTGGCGCCCAAACGGTCCACTAGACTATGGTATAGATAGATAGATAGATAGATAGAGAGAGAGAGAGAGAGAGAGAGAGAGAGAGAGAGGGAGAGAGAGAGAGAGAGGAGAGAGACTTTCCAGTAAAGGGCTTCGGTTTGTTTACTTTAAAAGATTCAGCGCTATATAAATTCTATACATAATATTATTATTATTATTGTTATTATTATTATTATTATTAAATCCAGACCATATTTGAATGGCCTGCAAACCCGTTAACAGAAAACAGAAAATTACCTCACAATAAACGTGAGAGTATGATCCATTTCTGTGTGAAATGACGTCAATCTTCGTAATTCGTCTTCCTGTTCCAATACATTTTGGGCAAGGCACAGTCAGACACCGACGAGAAAATAGCAAAGAAAATGAAGTTTTAGACACAGTTCTTGACTAAACCATTGACGCTGGGGGCAACAGCAAAGTGAGAGGCTGTATGACCAGTGGCTTTCCCACTCATGGAATTCCACTTTACAGCTTTACTTTAGTGATCGACTATGACTCTCTGACTAGGGGGCTTGACTCGCACAGCCCTTATGTGCTGCAGCCCTGGGGGCTGGTTGGCCTTTGGAGAACATCTCCAACGCTGACTGTCCTTATGCCCACTTGGCCGAGAGAGTGGGGATGTACCGTGGGCAAGGCATCTCCACTATAATCAAATTTCTGCCCAGTTTCCAAAACAGCAGCTGCCTCCTCTGCTGTTTTGGAGGTCATCGTCGGACACGACGGACAAACATACATACATACATACAGACTGAAGACTACCGCAACTACATCAATGTGCCTGTAGCGCTTGGTAAGAATGCATCAGATAATATAATATACTTGGGGATCTTAGAACAACTGGACAGCCTTCAGCTCCTTCCAAAAGCAACCGTGTTTAGATGGTTAAAGCATTTCACAATCTGACACTCAAGCTTTGAAAACTGGGAGAAAATGCGAAACTCCAAGAAATGTGATGACAAGTTGGTTGCCATGGTGACAACACACGAGTTAGCCTGGAAGAAATTGCTGAGTGTGTTGGCATTCATTTGTTGACTATGTCTATACTAAGAGACGCTGGGGGCAACAGCAAGGTGAGAGGCTGTATGACCAGTGGCTTTCCCACTCATGGAATTCCACTTTACAGCTTAGTCTTTAGTGAATGGACTATGACATCTCTGACTAGGAGGGGCTTGACTCGCACAGTCCTTATGATGCTGTCAGCCTGGGGGCTGTTGTGCATGATATATCTCTTTTTGTGAATAATCTTATTATTCCAGAAAAAAACTGTAAAGATATTCCCGACATAAACCCTTGGGTGACAAAATCACTAATAAATCATACTATAAACCAAAATGAGAGTAGCGTTTCAGAGCGGCGATAGGATCTGGCTGCAGAACAATTTCAAAGAAACTTCAAACAGAAATTTGAGAATGTAAAAAGATATTATAAATGAGAGTTGAAGAACAGTTTCAGAGAGGTCTTTGCAAATGGTGGAAGTGGTTTTAAAGCTACTTTCAGGGCAAGCACAACTCCAAAAATGTCAACACAGTCACTGCCACTAGAGGAACGGAAAAGCTTTTGCTGATGAAAACTGATGATTTCTATTGCCGCTTTGAGCGTGAAGACTCACAAAATTGAGTTTCAATCTCGTTCTGCTATCCTGCAACAAAATGTCTGGGATATTGATTCGATTGATGATGATTTGACTGTTCATGCTAAGATGTTAATCAGTATTAAAGCATTACATGTGAGGCAGGAGTGGGTGGTGGTTGGTTTTGTGGTCGGCTTTTAAAATCTGTTGCAGAGCAGCTGTGTCATGTTTTTAGTGGATTGGTTTTTCTCTGTCTGTGAAAGGCATTGCCATGTTCAAAGTCTCTGGAAGAAATCTATTAATTTTCACTGTTCCAAAAAATAATCACCCCACATCTATATGATATAGACCGTAGCTCTCATCCAATAGTATGAAATGTTTGAACGAATCGTTTCTAAAACGGCTTCTTTTCTCTACTTTTCATATCTAGATCCTTCTTCAGTTAGCATTCAATAGCAACAGAAGCACAATGATGCTCCCATTACCTTTCTGCATAATGTTTATTCCCACACTAGAAAAACCGTCTTTTTGTTCGTTACTTTTCATTGCTTCTCTTCTGCCTTTTAATTTGACCCATTCTGCTCCCATCTAGTAGCTCTCAAACTGCTCTCAATAGGTGTTGTCTCGGATAATTCTCTGGATAATGAGCGTTGTGACACACGGACACAGTTATGTTCGATTTCAAACGACATTATCCACTCATACGTCAACTTCCACTTGGTTCTCCCAAGGCAAAACTGTTCTGTCCCTCCCAATTTCAACCTTGACCAACAAATGACAGCATGGCTCTGAATCTTATACCGTTAATCAAATATTCTGATGACTCCGGCTCTGGAAGATCTGCCTAAATTCACGATGTCATTTATTTTTTAAACAAGTAGATGAGTTTACCTCCTGGTGCAAACATGAAACTGTATTGAATCTTAATAGTTTAAAAAGACTAAGGAAATGGTGATTGATGTTTTCGCAGGTGACCCCAGCCCTACTCTCAAATCTTTTACATTGATGGTGTAAGGTAGAGCGATTTTTGTACATCATTACAAATATCTAGGTTTACTATTATCTTATGATAAACTTAAACTTTTGCTGCTAATACAGATCATGTAAATTAGAAATGTCACTCACGCACTTTTTCCTTCAAAAAAAAATCCGGAGTATTACTAGTAAAGTAAAAGTTTTAAAAATTTACTACGATGCTTTTATTGAGTCTGTCCTTTCATTTTCCTTGGTTTTGTGGTATTAATGCGGGCTGACTGTTTTTAAAAACAAAAAACATAGTAAACAACGATTGAAAACCAGTGGTGGCAAATTGTGGGC
Source organism: Rapana venosa (assembly GCA_028751875.1). Classification (NCBI taxonomy): domain Eukaryota; kingdom Metazoa; phylum Mollusca; class Gastropoda; order Neogastropoda; family Muricidae; genus Rapana; species Rapana venosa. The sequence continues at coordinate 23,807,744 of CM054138.1, forward strand.
TTGTGAGCAAATGAAAACGAATGACTTGTATGAATGCTCGTTGTGAGAGGGACAGAGCCAGACGGATTGTGAGTTGATTATGAAACAAAATAATGAATTGACAACATTTGCTTGCAAAATATTTTGAAACTCCTGCCTTCTCAAAAGCGCTACAGAGTACCAAGTCTAGAACTCTGACGATTTAAAAAAAGTTTTATTCTCAACCTTCAATTCTGCTAATTAATAGATGGATGACAATAAATCTGATTTGAACTAAAGGCCCACGACAGAGACAGAGAGAGAGAGAGAGAGAAGAGAGAGAGAAGAGAGAGAGAGAGAGAGGAAGTGAGTAGAGAGAGAGAGAGAGGGTGGGAGGGTGAGGGAGGCGAGAAGAGAGAGAGAGACTAAAGGCTACCTTTTTATTAGTGTAAACTGTGTTCAGTTTCTAATTAAATAGAGTATTAAACTTCACTTGATATTTGTCTCTTATGAATACATGTTATACAAATGAGTTATGATTTATTATTATTATTTTCTTTAAATACGTGGCGTGTTATTATTTTAGACTGTTCAATATCTTAAAGGAACATTGTATTAATTTAATTAATATTTGTGTTTTATAAACAATGTTTTAAAATTTGACTTATATTATTAAAATGCCGTGAGCATGGGTAGAATGGTATTACAATTGTGCGAGCGTGCTGTGCGCTGTGCGCGAGTGACTGTGAATGTGCGGACGTATGGGTTTATTGGGCGCCCTGAGTAAGTGATTTGTGTAGGGGGGTTTGTGGCTGGCGAGATATTTGCTGATTTGTGGTGCATTTTATCTCATGATGGGTGCGTGCTGATGTTGGACAGTGTGTGTGTGTTTTAAATATTTATGTTTAAACTGGTTTTTTTTTTTATGTATGGCGAGTAACCGCCGGAATTTTCTGTCTTCTTTGAGATAATTAAGCTTTTTTGATTTGAATTTGAATATTGGAATTTGGCCTTTGGAAGAGCATCTCCAAGGCTATGACTGTCCTTAGGCCACTTGCGAGGAGAGTGGGGATGTGTGTGGGCAAGGAATCACCACTATAATAAATTTGCCAGTTTCCAAAAAACAGCAGCTGCCTCGCTCTGCTGTTTTGGAGATCATTCGTCGGACACGACTGGACAAACTAACAAACTAGGAGATAACTTTGGGATACAGGCAACTACCATCAGATGGGTCCTGCAAGCTTTGAGTTGAAAATATGGGGGAGAGGTGTGTTTCTGTAAACGTAACGCCGATATTTTACAATTATGGTGATCCCAGGGGATGGATGGATGGATTGTATGAAGATATGTGATGAGGGGATGTGCCTGGGTATGTACATGTTTGAACCTCCCTGAAAGTCTCCCAAACAACAGCTCGGTTCGGAATGTTCAACAATCCACCTCATTGCTCAAAAGCCTGTGGGTCTCAAAAGAAAAGTGTTCTGCAAACAAAGGGAATCGTGCTGCTGCAGATACTTGCAAGCAGGGGAGAATGGTCACGGTGGCGAGAGTTCTACTGAGACTACTTAAATTTTTGTATGACTCAAAGCAGTTTCACGCAGCGGTATATGTCTGTCCGCGTTGAGTCATATGTCACGTACTTGTGAGGACCTGAGGACTGGAACTGCAGACTCCAGCACATCTCATCGTTTACCGAGTATCCACTGGTGGTGATTCTGTGGCGTGCCCCTGTGGCACTTCTCCCATTGGACAGTGGAAGACACTTCCCTCCTATGACTGTCTGTCCAACACACCCAAAACCTGAGGGACTGGCGATATTGGCGATGACCTTGCCGATGTAGGACAAAACTCTTCAGACCCTGGAGGGCCTTCAGCGCGAGGCTCGCATTTGTCAGGGCCTCAGAGAGCGGTGTGTGTGGAGCGTTCGACCCAGCCGAAGAAGAAGAAGTTTCAGGCAGCTGCCGGACCGTACATTGGAAAAGGGAATCAAGATCCTCAACACAACCTGCTCACGGGACAAAGTGGTGAAAGGGTAGCTAGTCGAACAGAGCCAAGTGTGAAGCTTCGCCACCCCTCCATACTTCCCCGACCTTGCACCTTGTGACCTGTACCTCATCCCTGTTGAGAAGTCCCTGGCAGGAAGGAGTTTTTCAAACTTGTGGGCCAATGATTACGCCGGATGGTTAAGACGTTTCGCCTGCCAACAAGAAATCCGTGAGGTTCTAACCAGCCTGCCATTTCTTCCAGTTTGACAAAAAAAATCGACTATGAATGTCAAAGTCCATTCGGATGAGGACTCTAACCGGGCCCCGTGTGCGGGACGCACGGCAGCAACATCTTGGCACTCGTTAACGCCTGTTCCGCTGTTCGAAAGAGGTTGGCCATTGTGTGCCGGTGGGAAACAGATGACAAAATTTACAAAAACCGCATACACACGCATAAAAAAACAGGGTATCTGAGCGCGTTGAATTTTGCTGCATTACAATGATTCAGCATATATAAATTACCCCATACATTATTATTAATATTAGTATTATTATTATTTAGTATTATTATTATTATTTTATTATTTACATTAATTATGGATAAACAGGGGGGTTTTTTTTATAATACACTGACGTATATGAAAAGGCTCACTGACGTGCAGCGAGCGAATTTTGAGCAGTACGATGTACTTCGTACATGTTTTATGTTAGAACAGATCTATTAATAAATGATGTAATAAGTTATATAATTTTTAATATTTAACGACGAGTGTGACGAGGGAGACAGTACGAGAAAGTTTCGATATTCGCGTAATTATAAGCCCGCCCATTCTTGAGTTATGTCAACTTAATTTCGTATCCTCAAACTCCCGTTGAATATTCTGCCTTATCTCATACGCTCATGGTGAGGGGAACATTGATGTTTCAAGATTGTTACGTTTTTGTTAAGGCTTCTTTCATGTAAGGTTTCTTTGGTGATAAAAAAAAAAATATGGGGGGAAAAACAGAAAGAGAAAGAAAGGATATGTGTACATCCTATGTCGCCCTGTTACATCATCAACATTAAAATCTTTCCGTTTGTACACTAGTATCTTACATAATGTATATTACTGAGAGGTATATGAAACACACACACATTCACTGCACGCATGCGCTTGCGCGTGCACACAGGCACACATACATACATACATACATACGCACGCACGCACGTACAGACACGCATAAACACACACAAGCATGTGCACACACAAGCGCGCGCGTGCGTGCACACACACAGTACATACACATCACGTGCGCGCGCACACGTATACACACACAAAACACATCACGCGCACACACCAGAGACCACAACCCACACACACAATACCACACACACACTACACCACACAAAACACAATGCAACACCCCATACTACACAATACACTTACACAACACACACCCCTACATCACACACACACCACACACGCACACTACACGCCATTACACCACCACACACCACGCACCACTACACTACACCACACACAATACACCACTACACCCCATACACACAATACTCCACACACACACACACACACACACACCACACACACACACACACCCCACACAAAACACACACACAACACAACACACACACACACTGCATGTGTGCGCTTTTCGTAAGAGTAGGCCAGTATGAGCCGGTGGGAAAAGATGACAGAATTCACAAAACCGCATACACACGGGGACTGGATGTAATAAAGCACATAAGTGCTTATTCCATTATCCTCGATATAAAAGGAGAAAATGAAATAAAAAAATACATAAAATAAAACTACACTACACACCACACTTCACTAACAAATACACACACAGTACACCACACACTACACAACACTACACCATACCACACCACACCACACTACACTACACACACACTACACCCACACACACACCACACACACACACGCATGCACACCCCACAAAACACACACCCCCAACACACACACACACACACACACAACAGTGTGATTTGGCAAGACAGAGAGAGAGAGGAGGATGGAGAGGAGAGAGAGGAGGAGAGAGAGAGTGATGAGAGAGAGAGAGAGAGAGGGAAAAGAGAAAAGAGAGAGAGAGACATGACATGACAATGACAAATGACAATGACAATGACAAGACAAATTCTTTTATTTCGAGGATAATGAATAAGCACACATTGTGCTTTTTTACATTCCAGTCCCCCCCCGTTAGGGAAAACATCCTAATAATAATAAACCCCAAAACTTATACAGTCTCACATTTAAAAACAAGGGGAAATCCCCTTTTCAAAACGCTCCCCCCAACAACCCCCCCCCCCCAAGAAAAGCAATTAAAAGAAATCCTAAAAATACTCCCCCCCTACCCCCACCCCAAAAAACCCTAACCAAAACAAACAAAAAAAAACAAAAGAAAAGAAAAACCCCAAAACCAACAAAAGTTATAAAAAGGGGGAAAAAAGAAAACAAAACAACAAGAAAACAACAAAAAACCCAAAGCAAGAAAAAAAAACACAACCAAACTTAATAGTCATAAAGTTTAAAACATCTACACATTGTCAAATGGTACAATATTGTTACACATAAATAAGTTTTTAAAAATAGGGCATTTTAAAACTTTTACAGAGGCAAGCCCAATAAAGTATTAAAAAATATAAAAATATGAATCCTTCATCGGATTACTATACTATAAGCGGAATAAAAGGTGGGAGGGGGAGACAGAGACAAAAAGGCGAGAGTGTGTGTGTGTGTTTTAGAGATAATATCCAATACATAATTCCCAAAACGTATGCGACCCCATCAAATCATTTTAGATTATACTCGTTTCAAATTATTGTTGTTGAAATAAATGTAATCCCTAATCCACACAAAAAAAACAAAAAACAAACCAAGAAAAATTTTTAAAAATTTTCAGTCGTTGAGGGAGGAATATGAGTGGTGGAGTGAGTGAGGGAGTGTGTTGTGGGTGTGTGTTGTGATGGTTTGTGTTTGTTTTAGCGTTTCGTGTGTGGGGGGGTGGGGGGTGGGGGGGGGGGGGGGGGGGGGTTTCAGGGATAATAATATGTAATATTCCAAAAGCACAGATCAACACAACACTTTTTAATTTATGTCATGAAATTTTAATGTATGGTAATAAAATAAATGCAAAACCCATCACTCACATAATAAAGGGGGGAAAAAAGCCAGTAAAACATAAAAAAAACATTACAATTGTAAATAATAGAAACAAAAACTTTTTTTTCCGGGTAATGAAATAAGTATTCATGTGCTTTTTTTACATCCCCGTCCCGCCCATGGGGTCCATTTAAAAATGCACTCGGGACTCATACTTTTAAGCAAAGAAGCAAAGGAAAAAAAAAACTTTTTTTTTTTAAAGAAAAATAGAGAAAAAGAAAAAACAAACAAACTACAAACAAACAAACAAACAACCCCCGACGAGCAAAAGACAAAAATACCCCCGAAACCCCCCCAAAAAAACAAACAAACAAAAAAACAAAAAAAAAAAAAAAAGAAAAAAAAGAAAGAAAAAAAAAGCAACAACAACAAAAACAAAAAACGACAAAACACCCCTTTCCCAAAAAAAAAAACAAAAAAACAAAAAAAAAAAACCCAACCAAAAAACAAACAAATGAAAAAAAAAAAATAAAAAAATAAAATAAATAAAAAAAAAATTAAAAAAAAAAAAACACCGTTCCCCCCCTTTACACCACACACACAACACACAACAACACCACACACACACACACACAACAACACCAACACAAAAACCAAAACAAAAAACAAACAAGCGAAAACCCAAACAAAAATTTCCAACAAACAAAGTAACAATACAGCAAAAAAACACCAAAAAAGAGAGAGAGAGGAGAAGAGAGAGGGGAGGGGGGAGAAGAGAAGAGGGGGGGGGGGAAGAGAGTGAGAAGAGAGAGAGGAGAGAGAGGTAAGCCAGACTTTAAATTATAAAATTGAACATTCTTTGTAGAATAGTACAAATAGTTGTTACACTGGTAAAAAAGATATTAAAATGGAAAATTTTACTGGAGCCCAAATCAGTAAAAGTCCCAAAAAATATTGAAAATCGAAAGTATGATATGCCCTTTATTAGAATACACAATAACAATAAAAGGAGAGAGAGAGAGAGAGAGAGGAGAGGAGAGATGAGAGAGAAGGGAGAGAGAGAGAGAGAGAGAGAGAGAGAGAGAGAGAGAGAGAGAGAGAGAGAAATTAATTAATTGCATATCGGTCTTAGGCCCAATACAGAGAGAGAGAGAGTGAGGAGAGAGAGAGGGGAGAGAGAGAGAGAGATGAGAGAGGAGAGAGGAGAGAGAGTGTGTGTGTGTGTGTGTGTGTGTGTACTTTCTTTCTTTAATTTAACGTCGTTCACTCAAGGTGATATTAGACAAAAGATAGTGTTACAATATATACAGAACGTGTGTGTGCGAGTATGTGTGTGTGTGTGTGTGTGTGTGTGTGTGTGTGTGTGTGTTGTGTGTGTGTGTGTGTTGTGTGGTGTGTGTGTGTGTGTGTGCATATGTGCGTGTGTGTGTGTGTGCGTGTATGTGTGTGTGTGTGTTTACCTATTAGTGTCTGTGCACGAGAATAAATGAAGAAGAAAAATACAAAGAAATTATGGGAGGGACGGGGGTGAGGGGGGGCATTGAAACAGCTTAAACTGCAGCAAGAACAATTACAAAGTTTTCCAACAGGGCTTTTAAACTAAACAACTAACTATCTCCAACATAACCACATTATCGGCCAATAAATTGTTCAATGAATATTTGAAATCTTACCTACAACTGTACCAGAAAAGTATGGTCGATGTAGTTCACAATGAAGAATACATGCTTTAGGTGATAAGTCAGAACCACATATTACAAGTTAATCTGTTTACAAAATTTAGTCCTAATGCATCCAATACTGAACCTGTAGATCATACTTCCCACCAGTCTGTTAGGAAAAATGACACACTCTGACACTTAATGAATGTTCACGTAAAGAATACTTTCGTTGGCTGTTGACACGGTTCCAAGAAGCTTTTTTCAGCAGAAGTATGCCCTCCTGAAGACAGAGTGGAAGGTTCAGAGGTGCTGTAACTTCAGAGTCCGAGTCCATGCAGCAGCTTTGGCTAACTGGTCAGCTTTCTCATTGCCGTGGATTCCACAATGTGACGGAATCCAGCAAAAGGCAAGGGTAGTACCCCGTAAGGAAGAAAATTGTATAGGTGACAAATTTCAATGTTTAATTCCCCTCTTACCTTAGTATTAAATGCTTTTAATGCTTGCAAAACCGACTTAGAATCGTTACAAAACAGCACCTTAAATATATTGATATGAATATTTAATAAAAAATTTAAGGCCATTAATATAGCTATAAATTCTGCCCGTAAAGATCGAAAAATCTTGCCTAAATGATAAGATTTTTCCATCTTTATGCAGAATACAAAAGCAGATCCAGCTTACCACGTCGCTCCCGAACCATCGTAAAAATTTTAAAATAACCACTTATGTTTCAAATGTGAGCTCTAGCTATTGCAGCCAGCGGGACTTTCCCCTTTTTTGATTTTTGAATAAAAAAATCAAACTCGCCCTTTTTAAATTCCCCCTTTTGGAATTGTGGGGGGGAAAAACTGGGGAGGTTTGGGCTACATTTTGACTTCATTCTAAATTTTAAAAAAAAATTTTTTAAAACTGATTTTTTATATTTTAGGTTGCCCCTTTTGGGAAAAATTTTTAACCGATTTTAAAGAAGTTCTTTGATATTAGAATTCTAAATTTGTCGAACTTCTTAAATATATTTCCCGAGGCAAGTTTAATTTGTTCTTCAAAAGGTAGGTTTTATTCAGCGAAATTTTTTAAAAGTTGTGGTGTAAAGGAACACCAATTGCCAATTAAATGATTTTGTCTCATCTGCTTTTTTTTCTTAGCAATATTTAGGAGCAGAGAAAAAAATTTCCTGTGATAAGTTAATCTAGTCGAACAAGTGCTGTTGCTAAAGGGATAAGAGATGAAAATCTTGGCCCCAGTATTGCTTGCCCACCTTTTTTTAGCAAATAAGATTTTTTTAGCTTTGGTAGGAAAATTCAATAGATTGTTCCATGACGTTTTGTGGTGAGAAATCCCAGAAATTTTTAAAAATTTCTTTATATTCTAACACGAATCTCCCTTTTTTAAAGAAGGGCAGTGCCTGTGGATTGTGCCAGTGTTGAAAAGCTCTATGGGGTTTGTCAGGAGATGATTTTTAAACCATTTTTTTTTAGAGATCTTATTGGAGTGTGTCTTTGGAGTTGTGTGTGTGTGTGTGTGTGTGTGTGGTATGTGTGTTGTGTGTGTGTGTGTGTGTTGTGTGTTGTGTGTGGTGTTGTGTTGTGTGTGTGTGTTGTGTGTGTGTGTGTGTGTGTTGTGTTGTGTGTGTGTGGTTTCTGAGTGGTATAAATATATAAATTCTCAAAACAGAGAAGAGGAGTTGTGGAGAGAGAGAGAGGAGAGAGAGGAAGAAGAGTAGAGAGGGAGGATGGAGAGAGAGAGAGAGAGAGAGAGGAGCGCAGGAGAGAGAGAGAGAGAGGATGGCTGAGAGGAAGAAGAGAGAGTCGTGAGAGGGAGAGAGAGACGGGGTGGGCGAGAGAGGGAGAGAGGAGAGAGATGGAGATGAGAGAAGAGGAGGGATGCTGAGGAGGAGAGAGAGAGCGAGCGAGAGTGTGTGTGTGTGTGTGCGTGTTTCAAGGGATATAATACTAAATATTATAATTCTCGAGACAGCACAGGATCACCATCAATATTCTTTTCGAATATACTCGTACAAATTCGAAACGCCATTGAAAAAGAAAAAAGCCCCCAACGTCAATACACTCAAGCATAAGGAGAAAAAAAATCGCTTAAGTTCATATATAACATGAAATCTTTAACTTTGTAAAGTTAAGGAGAGAGGTGGAGGGGGGGGGGGGGGGGGAAAGAAATGATAGAGGAGTGGGAGAGTGTGTGTGTGTGTGTGTGTGTGTTTGATGTGTGGGGTGTGTGTGGTGTGTACGTGTGTTGTGTGAGTGGTGTGTGTGTGTGTGTGTGTTCGTGTGTGTGTGTGTGTGTGTGTCTTTGTTTAAGATTTAATGCTTTTTGTTTGTAAACAAACCAAAATCAAAAAAAAGGAATAGGGAAAAAAAATACTGAATATCATGTCTCAAAACAGCAGATCATCACTGTCAAACATCTATTTCATTATACTCGTACAGATTAACACCATATTATTGTTATAATATGATATATTTCTTATAACTAAAGTTGTGTAGTTTAAAAAAAAAAAAGATATTTAAAAAAAAATAATAATAATTTTCTTTTTTAAAAAATAATTTAAAAAAAAGCTACTCTTTGCTCTAAACTCACTCTCCTCAACAACAATGAAATTTTGAAAGGGAGAGGAAGTGGAGAAGAGAGAAGAGAGATGAGGGAGGTGAATCGTGAGAGCAGAGGCGGAGTAGAGAGAGAAGAGAGAGGAGAGAGCTGGTATCGAGAGGGGAGGAGAGAGAGGGAGCAGAGAGTGAGATGAGAGAGAGAGAGAGAGGAGAGATTGAGATAGAGGGGGAGGGAGAGCAGGGAGAGATGGGGGGGGTGGAGAGAGGAGGGGGGAGAGGAATAGGAGGGGAGAGGGGGGGGAGAGAGAGGGGAGAGGAGGAGGAGGAGGGAGAGAGAGGGGAGAGGGAGAGAGAGGGAGAAGAGAGTAGGAGCGGAGAAGAGAAGAGGAGGGGGAAGGGCAGGGAGAGAAGAGAAAGAGGGGAGGAGGGAGGAGGGGGGGAGGGGAAGAGAGCGCGGAGGGAGGAATGGAGAGGAGCTGGAGAAGGGGGGAGGGAGGGAGAGAGGGATGAGACGAGATGAAGAACGAGAGGGAGGGAGAGCGAGCGTGGATGAGAGGGAGAGGAGGAAGAGAAGTGAAGGAGCGAGAAGGAGGGAGAGAGACTGAGAGAGACGGGGGAGAGATGGAGAAGGGGGAGAGGAGGAGACAGAGAGGAAAAGATGTGAGAGAGGGGAGAAGATGAGGATGCGGATGAGAGGACGAGCTGGAGGAGGCGAGATGAGAGGAGAAGAGAGGGGGGAGAGAGAGAGCGTAGCTGACTGACCCGAGAGAGGACGGACGGAGGGGAGAGAGTGAGGAGAGGAGGGGGAGAGAGGAGAGAGGACAGGACAACAGTCTGACCATAGACATACTGGTGAAGGGAAAGGGATGGGCAGAAGGTAGGAGGAAGGGCAGGTTTTAGTCAGGTTAGGGTTATTAAGGGAGGATATGCAACTTTGTTTTGAGGCTTATGGACAATGGTGGGTTTGTTATGGTTGATGTATCAAGTGAGTTGATAATTGAGTTTTGTAGATTGTTAATGATTGATGCTGTTGTTTAACTGAATATGGAAGGGAGTTCCACAAAAAAAAGGGGGCCCCATAGGGCCTGAGTAAAGTAGACTAGATTTGAATAATTATTTCTGGAATAGGGACCACTGGGCTTTATAGTATTACTGGATTTGGGTTTAGGGGGGAGAAATTGTTTTTAAGTATGATGGACAGTTCCTGTCATGATCTTGAACATATGACTCCTTTGTTATATTTTAAGTCCGTTGGCGGAAGGGAGGAAAGAAAATTTAATTAGAGGTATTAGTCAGCTTTTTAGTAAGCTTTCTTTTTTTTTTTTTTTTAAAAGGACGTTTAAGAGAACGTTTGTACAGACTCAGTAACGGTTTCATAGTGTTTGCACTTAGCAGAAATCCCATCGGGGTAGAAGCATAGTCTTTTGGGATTGTATATAAGATGGGAGAATAGTTTCCGTGAATGAAAGTCAAGAAAGTGCTTGATTTTAGAAAGTTTGGTATACTCTTTGTGACATGTTTTGCATAGATAGTTGAGAGATGTGGTAAACCAACTCGAGATTTTCATTCAATTGTTACCCCTAAAACCTTGTGGTGATGGGTTTTGATCAATACTTCCTTTTTAATTTTGATGGGAGTAAGTTTGTGGGTTTAAGTTTTGACGCTTTTGTCTAGTGGTAATAAGCATGTATTTTGTTTTTTTGGGGGTGTATAGGGACATATGGTTTAGTTCGGTCCATTCAATAAGCGAATCAACACTTTTTTGTAATGCTCTTTTTGATAGAGAGATCTAGGTTATTATAGGGTTATTGTTTATTGTGGCTCGTATTATGAATAGTGTGTCATCACGCAAATTGTTCGCATTTGGATTTGTGTGGAGAGGGTGGTCGTTGTATGTATACTGTGTGTAGAGAATAGGTCTAGTATGGATCCTTGTGGTACTCCTAATATTGATGGCTTTGTAGTGTGGATGTAGTTGTTGCCTATTGCGACACATGTTGCCTGTTTTCTAGGATAGGAAGCAAGAAGTTGTAAGGTATTTGTAGAAGAAAATGGCTACAGGTTTAGTTTTTTTTTTCATTGTTTTTTTTTATGAGAAGTGTACTTTTATATTGTGGGTTCAATTATGTCAAAAGCTTTATTGAGATTACAGATAGTACTCCACAAAAAATTTATTGTCATTAATTGTTTTTTTTGATAGCCAGTTGTCTACGAGGTTAAAATCAGGGCAGTTATGACATGAGTGACTTTGTCTAAAATCCAGACTGATTAGGGGTGAATTAAGTTGGTAGTATTAAATGACGGATTTGTGTTTGTTTAGATGTTGTTCAAGGGTTTGGTAAGGATAGATATGATGGAATTGGTCTATGTTTGAGGGGTCTCTGAAGTACGTCACCAGGATTTGGTAGATGGCGGAATTACTTTTGGTGTTTTTATTGTGGCATTGGGGAAAATGGTTTTTTTCAAGACAAGGTTAAATATATATGTGTTAGTGTGCTGTGATAACTGAGTTGATAGTTCAATATTCTAGGCAGGTCTATTCATCATGACCGCGCGTTTTTTGATTGTTTGAGTGTGAGTTAGATAACCAATAAAACCTCAAGAACAGACATAATTGGAATGTGATAGTTTTTTGAAGGAGGTATTGCTTTCCTTTTTAAAGTATTGTTTTAGTTCATTGAGTTTATTGAACTTTGATTTATCATTTTTAATTATGTTAGTAGAGACATTAAGGAATTGATTTGTTAAAGTAGTTCGCAGTAACTCTTTGATGTACATTTGTTTTTGGAAGAGCTGTTTGTTAGTTATTTGATTTATTGGCTCGCCATACAGTCTTTCATACAGTCTTTTGAGTTTTGTTTTGGTGGATAGTAATCTTGGAATATTTCTTTTTTTCTCGCCGACGTTCGTTTTTGTGAGTTTTTATGGCATGTCTTAATTTTTTTTTTTGACTCTTCATATATTTTATTTCTTTTTAATAGGTCTCTAAGATAGCATGCTTCTTCTAGTTCCTTAGTGGAGCCAGGTTTGTTTGGTTTGGGGGGGGTTGTTTGTATTTGATTCTAATGAATTTTTTAGTGGGGCATATGTTTGGTTTGTAAATAGCAGTAAAAGTGTTTATCAAAATTCTATGGCTAAGTACTGGATCAGTATGTTGATATGTTTCCGAAAGAATGGAGTGTTTACTTTAAATCTGATTGAGAAAGATTCTCATCAAAATTTAGCAAAGGAACGATTGGTTTTAGTTTCTGTGGCCACAGGTTTGGGGATTTTTGTTCGTTTTTGTGACCACGTGATTACAGGACTGGGTTAGTGGGAACGCTACAGTGATAGACTGGGATACAAGTTTCGACAAGGTTGTTGGGGTTAGATGTTGTTAGATATCTAGATATGGTCCAATTATTGTGCTTGAGTTTGCTGGTGAGTGACTCTCGTGGGTGAATTAATTAGTTGGTGGAGGTTGTATGAATTTATTTATTGGGTCCATTGATTATTTACTTTTCGTTAGATCGATATTAAAGTCTCGTAATAAAGATGATTTCTCTTGATTCTAATAGGACTGTATTCATCATGGGCAATAATTTAGTCAGTCCAGTTTTTTCTTTCTGTTGGATGCCTATAGCTGAATCCTATTTACCCAATAGGTTGGGCACTCTTTTATAGAAATTCTCAATCAATAAGGATTCTACTAACCATCAATGTTTCTAAATGGTAGGAAGACGCTTGAAGGTTATGGATCACTTAATATAGATTAGTATTCCTGTTTTTCTTTGGGCGGGTTTTGTTGGTAGTTGAATGTGTTTGATCTTTATACGCAGGATTTTATTATCCTGGAATAATAAATATCCAGTGTCCAATTTGGTACTGTGGTCTGAAAGTCTCGACTCAGATAGACTAGTATGTGAAATGGATTGCCTTTCACTTTGTTAGTGATAAGAGTGAGATTCTTCGTATTTTATTAAATGCATGCGTTTATATTTAGGAGGCGGCAAATTCGTAGGCCTTCCTTAGAGGGCCACCTATTGTGGTTGGTATGCATTTGTCTTATTTTGGTTTGTGAGGAAAGGGTTATGTGGTAAAGAAGACAAAACAAGAATGGAAACAAACTGGCAGTTAAGGAAAAAGAAACATAGATTTGTTGTTGGAGAGAGGAAAGAACTCAGACACCTAAAGGGGGGAAAGACTAGGAGGTGGTTGGTGGAGGGAGGAAAATAAGTAGAACAAAACAAGGGAAACCAGATTGATGTTGAGGTGACAAAAATAACCACTCAAACCGACATTAAGGTAATGAAAAAATTTGAAACCTCACTGTTATAGCTTCACAACAGTGACAACAAAGCTCAGGTAAACTTCGATATCCATACCCTGTAAGTGTTTAATACAAGGGTTTCCCTGCTTCTATTAGAGCCTGGTCACAGTCAGTCTCTCCCAAGTGAAGTGTTCTCACTAAGGGCCATACCAATTTACTAGTGCGCTCTCTTGAAGCAAACTGATGTGCACTGAAGGTTGTGTCTGTGTTCGGAGAGATGGTCAGCACTTGTTACTGAAAAAAAGGTCATCAGCAAATAGTAGGGGCGTGGGAGCTGCTCGTGGGTTGATAGGGAACTCGCACGCTCAGCACTGTTTGTTTGTCACTGAAAAAGGCCACTAAGCATGTAGCAGGGTTTTGCTGCACGGCTCTTTTTCCCTCACTGAATATGTTCTCCTCAGCAGTTAACTGAAATAATGTCCACTCAGGATTCACTCGAACATGCCACACAGCGTAATAGTCCATGTTCGATGCAACATGTTGCACTTCACTGCTGGGGTCCTGTCATAACAAAGCTGAGACCTGTTGCATGAGTCAAAACTGTTGTTTAAAAACAAAAAAACAAACACAAAAAACTACACCAACCAAACAAAATAAGCAAACAACTACAACAACAACAACAACAAAACACACTCAAAAAACCAAAGCCCAAAACATCAACAAAAACCACACACACACACACACAGAAAACAAACCCACAGGGTTCTACAGTCTCAATGTTCGTGAGGTGTACACTTTTCACTGCACCAGTTCCATCATCTGAAATAAAGCAAAAGGAACCATAAAAGGACACATAAAAGCCATGTAAAAAAAATATTATAATATTTATAAATATATAAAATGTTTTTTAACAAGAAACTAGGGAGTTTGGAAAGAGGCAGAAGGAATACCAGGTTTGCCACAAACTTCCACAGCGACTTGCAATTTGGGGTGGGGGAATGTTTTAAAAAAAAAAAAAAAAAAAGCACAGAGCAACAACATCAAAACATAAACTAAACATAACAAAAAAACACAAAAAAAAAAAATCATAACACCACACACACACTCACAAACAAAAAAATAACCCAACCCCAAACAACACCTGCAACAAAAATAAGGATTTAAAATATTAATTAAACACACACCACCACACACACACACACAAATCACAACACCACTCACACCCTTACAATACATACTTGACATAACACTGTGCCACACGCACGCATTACAACAGCTTTGAGACTCACGCATTACACACAAATATTACGCACACGCGTGTTCGTTTTTTACTTCACATTTTCACCAACCAAACTCACACATACTTAACATACACACTTACACACACCGCACCTCTTACATATTACATAATTAAATACCACACTTGACACACACGCCACGACACATACACAACATAGGAGTACACAGCGTTTACTCACAAAATATTACGTACACGCGCGTTCGTTAGCTCACAACCACAACACAATCACCACACTACACACCACACACACAGACTCTATTTCTCATTCTCTGGCTCTCCTTTTCTCTATGGAATCGAATGGGGGTGTCTAGGTAGTGATGGGCTTGTGGATGGTATTCAGCAGGACCTCCAGCTGCTTCTGGGTGACTAGTGATTGAGTGGTGTGGGGACGGAACAAGGACCCAGGCACAGTCTTGGCTTTTGGCTGTGTGTTTAGTTAGTAAGAGGGGGAAAAAGAGAAAGGAAAAGGTCCTCCTCAAAGTCCCCTCGCGAGGTGAACTTGTCGCCTCTCTGGCCATAGGGCAGGTGGACGTGTCCTGCGTTTCGGCATTGATTTTTAAATTTATCTGTTGTGTGTGTGCTGTTTGTCATGTGCAAACCCCACCACACTTTGTTCTCTCTCTTGTGCTTGTGGGTGAGAAGAGAAAGAAAGAGATAAGGAGAGAAAAGTAGAGAGATGTAGTAAATGCCAGAACAGAAAAAGAAAGAAGAAGTAGGGAGAAGTAAAGGAGAGGAACAGGTGATTAGAAAGAAGTAGAAAGGAGAAGAAGGAGAAAAGTAAGTGAAGAATTGAAGAGAAGTAGAAGAAGAAGGAAGAAAAGATAAGAGAGTACAGAAGATGATGTTACGAAAGTGGATAAGAAAAAGAAGAATAACAGGAAGTGAGGAAGAAGAAAGAGAAGAGGATAGAAAGAAAAGAGATGAGAAGTTTGCTCTGCCGTTGCCGCGGTCGGGTGACAGTTTGATGGCAGCATTGCAATTTTACCACTGTTGGTGGTGGTGGGCTTTGTTGGCGGAAGCCCTTTGCATCTGGCCTTAGGTGGTTGAAAGTGCGGGGCCGAGGTTTTGTCGGCTTGGTGCAGGTTGTATGTCATGGCTGCTATGCACCAGGGCACTTGGGTGGAAAAGGGTCCATGTTATTATAGAGGGCGCTTTCCTGGGTGCCAACTCCTAGTCTGAAAAGAGGAGGTTGCGATCGATGTAAATCACCCCCTCTCGAGCTACAGACCTTGGAGAGAGAGGTTGGTTGTTGGACTCCCTCAACAGAATGGTGGTATTATGGTGTCGAGCCGTCAGGACGGGATGATTGCAGAAGGCTTTTTGGTGTGGCATGGGGAAAAGCCTGGCCGCGTAGAAGTCCTCTGTCCACACGTTCGCCATGTCGGCAATCAACTGGTGCACTTTGTTGGGACAGTTGTTGTGCCAACATGGAGATGAATCCTGTTTGACGTCTGTGTTGAAGGGGGGAGTGGGAGTGTAGAGTGGTTGACGCCACCTTAAAGAGGTGATGGAACTGTCAGGGTGGTTTCTGACAAGTTTTTGCTTGTCGGCCTGTTTTTGTGGGGAGAGAGAGTGGAGGAGAGAGGAGAAGAGAGAGAGAGAAGAAGAGAGCGAGAAAGAGAAAGGAAAGTGAAGAGAGAGAGTGCAGGTGAGAGGAGAAAGAGGAGAAGAGTGGAATAGCGTGAGAAGGAGAGTAAGAGAAGGAAGTGAGAGACGAGTAGAAAGAGAGGAGAGAGAGAAGGAGAACAGTGAGCAGTGTTGAGGAGAGAGAGGAGAAAGAGAGGATGAGAAAGGAGAATAGAAGAGAGGAGAGAGAAAGAACTAGAGAAGAAAGATGAGAAGAAGAAGAGAGAGAGGTAAGAGAGAAAGAGGAAGAGAGAAGAAAGAGAGAAGGAAGAGAGAGCAAGAGAGGGGGGGAGAACAGAAGAGAGATGTAGAGAGAGAAAGAGAGAGAGAAGAAGAGAGAGAGAGAGACACGAACTTCGGTCTACAACTGCAATTAAGACAGGAGTCACTGATCAGTAAACTCCTGGCTGGCAGTGGGGACACGGACAGACTTTTTTTTTAATAGTGCCTCTAAGGGGGTTGGGGGAAGGGGACGGCGGAGGGGGGGGTGGGGGTTGTGTGGTTTGGAGTTGTTTTTGGGTTTGGAGTTTGATAGGCCTTATGGAACTGAATTACTTGTCAGTTTGCGTTTGGTAGGGAAGGAGGGGAGGGAGGAGGGGCGTGGTGTGTTTGGTTTAGGTGGTTGGGTATTGGTCACGGTCGAGTGAGTGAAAATCGAATTATCCGTGGGGATTGGGAAGATGATTTCTTCTTCTATAGGCGGTTGTCGGATATGTCAGCGAGAGGGGTCACTTAGAGGATTTCTGGAGGTGGGTTGTTGATTGCTGGTGGGAAATCTTTGGTAGGGGGTGACTGAATGATTGTTGGTGTGGGATGGCGAGTATGTGGTATCAGTCTGTTGGTAGGTAGGGTTTGCTTGAATGCGTTGATTTCCTTTTTTCATGTGGTTTTTTTTGCCAGTCGTTGGAAAGCAGACAAGGCTTTTGGCGTTGTTTTGTCGACCGTTGTCTGTAGTTGGGGTGGGTGTGTTTTGCTGGTAAGGGTCAGCAATGGTCTCGACTTCAGTGCCTTGTTCTGTGGCTTTCTATATTGGTTTTTTGTTTGGACTGTGCTGTCCTTTGTGGCCGTTTGGCTGTTTTCTCTATCTGTTTGTGCAAGGGTTTGTTCTATGTCTGTAAGGTGTCAAAAACTTGGTTGCTTTAGTTGAGGGCATCTGTTGGTTGGATGATGGCTGAGGACAGTTGGCCGGGGCAGTGGAGATGTGTGAAGCAGTTACTGTGGCTCAAGCTGTAGAGACTGGATGGAAGTGTTTGTGGGTGTGTGATCTTTTTTGGACATGGTTTGAAGGAAGAGGAAGGAGGTCCAGAGGCAGGAATTAGAAGGGCTTAGGTAAGGGGAGGATGGGGGTGGCTCTTTAGGTTATGGGTGGGACAAAGTGGGGGGCAGGGGGTTTGCGGTGGTAGAATTAGAGGGAAGGAGAAGGGATTAAAGGGGTTCGTTGGAGGCGGGGTGTCTGCGGGGGTGGGATATAGGGGGAGGAATGGTCGATATCACTGAGTCAGCTGGAGGGGGAACAGAAGAGAGTGGGGTTGTGTGGAGATGGTTCAGTGGAGATGGACTTTTGTCCAAAACTGAGGGGGGCAGGCTCTTGGAGTTGAGGGAGGGAAGGGGGAGGATAGGGTTAGAGATGGCGCAGAGGAACTGTTTGTCTCCTGGCAACCATGGTGGCAGCAGCAGAAGCTGTCTGCTTATAGGGGGATGGCAGTTGTTGGTTGGTAGTTTTTTTTTTTTTTGACCTAGGGTATTTTTAATTTAAAGTGTTGTGTACCTGTAAGCACACAGGGCTCGCTGTAGGTGACGCTGTGTAGGTGACGCCGCAGGTGAAGTAATGGCAAATGATGTGCCAGGCAGTGGGTTTTTTAATTATAAAAGCACCGGGGTAGGAGGGGGGAATTGGTGGGGGTTCATGTCTCTGGCACAGCAATCACCATATGGTTCACTATGTCTTTAGGATTTCGAATTCCGTATTATGTACATTTAGCCACTCTTGACAAGGGTTTCCCTTGTTATTAATATTGTTCCTGTCGTGTGGTACACGTGATTGTCAACAGTGTTGCTCGTCAAAGGAAAGAGCTGTGGAGAAATGTTTTGAAGTGTTGTGGCTGGAAGTGTGGTGATATGTGTCTAGATTTTTGTATGATTTCTTTAGATTGTGTTTTAAGTTCTAAGCCATTTGGTTGTTGGGTGTCTGGACTTGAGTTGTGTCGATATATCTGTTGTGTAATGCAGTTCTCCATGTGGGTAGATGATTGTAAGATGCAATGAATTTTACTTGACGACTCCTGTCTTTAGTGGAACTGGTTATTTATTTTCTAATGTTTAGTGAATTTCTTGCACTTGTAGATCTGGTTAGTTGGTCGCATTTTGTGGAAGGATGTTGTTTGTGTTGGATAGATCACATGATTTAAGGGGAGGGGCGCGGGAGGGGGGGAAAAAAAAAAAAAAAAAAAGGAAAAAAGAAGAAAAAAAAAAAAAAAAAAAAAAAAGAAAAAAAAAAAAGAAAGAAAAAAAAATGGAAGTCACAAACAAAGGACAGGTGGAGAGCTTTCCACCAGGCCCGCATTAGGAGGAGAGGGGTTTGATGTGGCCTCACATAGTTTAGGTTCACACAGTACAGATAATATATCTATATGTAAGCCTCGTTGTGCACTTACATGTTGGTGGAGACAGCCATCACATCATCCACCACAACACCATTTGAATTGAGAAACTTTAACACACAGAAGAAATTATACACCACAACACACTTGAATTTGAACACTTTACCACACAGGAGAATACGCACACTGTTCACTGAAACTTGGCCGTTTCCGCTTGGGGCACACTGGAGCTCCTCTTGATTGCGTCTTGTCCAGGAGGAGTTTCCAGAGGAGGGAGAGAGTGTAAAAAGAGAGAGAGGAAACAAATGCATAATTGCTATTCAAAAAATGATTTTGGTACATATTGTCAAGCCACATTATTTTTATCATTCTAAGGCATATTGACACTATGAGCGAGAGAGAGGAGGAGAGAGAGAGAGAGAGGAGAGAGAGATATGAGAGAGAGAGAGTGTGGAAGAGAGAAGGAGAGAGAGGGAGAGAGAGAGACTCGAACTCGAACTTCGATTTTTTTTTTGTGGGTTATGGATAAGCCAGTGGCTTCTTTTACACCAGGCCCTCCGTCAAGAGGGAGAAAAAAGACAAGAAAAAAAGACATGAAACTAAATAATTAAAAACATTCAAATTCAAATAAAAGATAGCATAGACTCTTAAATAACCTAAATAAATGCATAATTGCTATTTCAAACAAAAGATTTGGTACATATTGTCAAGCACATTATTCTTATCATTCAAAATGCATATTGACACTATGAGTGTGAGAGAGAGAGAGAGTGAGAGAGATGGGAGTGAGAGGAGATGAGAGAGAGAGCAGAGGTGAGAGCACGAGGGGGGTAGAGATGATGAGAGGAGAGGAGAGTGAGAAGTCGTGGAGGAGAGAAGATTGACGAGGATGGACGAGAGAGATGGAGAGAGGGAGAGGGTAACTCGAACTCAACTCTGGAATTTTTTTTAAATGAGGGTATATGGATCATGCCAGTGGCTTTCTTTACACCAGGTCTCGTCAAGAGAGAGAAAAAAGACAATGAACAAATAATAAAACATTCAAATCATATAAAAAATTAGAGCATAGACTCCTTTAAATAACTAAAATAAATGCAATAATGATATTCAAACAAGATTTGGTTTTACATATTGTCAAGCACATGTCTATTCTTATATTCTAAAGCATATTGACACTCAATTGACACACTACACAGTCACAATCATAGCCATAGCCGAACAAAATCCACTTCGCAACAACCATCAAAAAATTCCGAATATTATATATATATATTTTTATATTATATTATATATATAATCTAATTTTTTAATATATATATATATATATTAGCTATATATAGAGACGAGAGGAGAGAGAGATGGAGAGAGAGAGAGACGTGGCGGAGGGAGAAGGAGGAGAAGCGAGATGAGAGAGTGATGAGAGAGATGAAGATATTGACGGAATATTCCTAGATAATTCTACCTCTTCCCACAATTTTATTGTTTTGATTTTCTCCACTTATTTTCGCTTTGCATTTCATTTCCCCATGGTTCTTCAGTTAATAGTTATAGTGTTGTGTGTGGTGTGTGGTGTGTGTGTGAGTATGGGTGTGTGTGTGGTGTGTGTGTCCTGTTGTGTGTGTGTTGTGTTGTGTGGGTAGTGTGTGTAGTGTAGTGTATGTTTTGTGTTGTTAGTGGTTAGTGTGTGTAGTGTGTGTATGTGTGGTTGATGTGTGATTGTGTGTTTGTGGAGTGTGGTAGTATGTGTATTGTGTCGTGAGATTGTGTCGTGTAGTGGCTTGTGTGTTGATGTGTGTGTGTTTAAAGTGTGCGTGTTGTGAGTGTTGATTGTGTGTATGAGTGTGTGAGTACTAGATGTGTTTGTGTGTGGGTGTGTGGGTGTCTTTGTTGTGTGTGCGTTATTTGTGTGCGCACGTGCGCCCGCCAGGTAGTGTGGGCGTGTGTGTGTTTCTTTATGAGTCTGTGGCCCATTGTTCATAACACGGTGCGAATTAGTGTTTTTGCTTATGTGCATGGATGGGGTTGGGCCAATTTGTCAATACTGCTGTATCTATCTGTCTATCTTATATATCTGTCTCTATTTCTATCTGTCTATATATATTGTCTATCTATCAATCTATCTTTCTGTCTGTGTGTCTGTCTGTCTATCTATCTATCTATCTGTCTATCTATCTATCTATCTATATGTCTGTCTGTCTCTCTATCTATCTATCTATCTGTCTACCTGTGTGTCTGTCTATCTATGTATCTATCTGTCTATCCATCTACTATCTATCTGTCTATCCATCCACCTATCTATCTATCTATCCATCCATCCATCCATCTATCTATCTCATCTCTCTATCTCTCTATCTATCTGTATATCTATCTTCCTATCTATCTATATATCATTATATGTATGCATGCATGTATGTGTGTATGTATATGTGTATGTATGTATGTATGCATGTATGTATGTCTGTGTTCTGTCTGACTCCTCTCTCTCTCTCTCTTCTCTCTCTCTCTCTCTCTCCTCATCTCCTCTCTTCTCTCTCTCTTCTCTCTCTCTCTCTCTTTTTCTCTTTCTGTCTGTCTAGCTGCTAGCACGCACAGCACACACACACACACACACACACACACACTAACACTATACACACTACACACACACACTCCCTCCCTCACTACCACCACCACCACCACCCCCCCCCACACACACACACACACAGAGGCACACACACACAGTACACACCCACACCCTCACCACCCCTACTCCCTCCCCACCACACACACACACACACACTCACTCACTCACTCTAACCCACCACCCCCACCCCCACCCCCCACCCACAAACACAAAAGAAAGTCCTTAGAACAATAACAACACTTTCGTAATTATTCCTTCGGGAATAAATGTTCGTGTCTTTTTAGGATGCTTATAACTCCTCCAGGGCTAGGCTTTTTTCAGTCGCGAACTTTCAAATTCCTCTGTCTCTCCCCACAGACAACACTATCAATCATTACTGCTCCTCTTCCTCACCAGCAGCCATCAAACAAATACAATTAGAAAGTCTTAGATATAGTAAGAAAGTTATTGTATAGTTTGAGTAGTAGTTGTCTGTTTAGGGTAGTATAGTATAGTAGGTAAGTTTGTGTTGTCAGTTAGTAGTATAGTTGTAGTAGTAGTAGTAGTAGTAGTAGTAGTAGGTGTAGAGAGAGTTAGTAGTATAGTAGTAGATTCATTGTGTAGTAGTTGTGTAGTAGAGTAGTATGTAGTTATAGTAGTTGTAGTAGTAGTAGTAGTAGTGTAAGTATGTATGTAGTAGTAGTAGTAGTAGTTAGTAGTTAGTAGTAGTAGTATAGTAGTAGTAGTAGTAGTAGTAGTAGTTAGTTAGTAGTAGTAGTTAGTAGTTAGTAGTTAGTAGTAGTAGTAGTAGTAGTAGTATTAGTAGTATTTAGTAGTAGTTAGTAGTAGTAGTAGCTAGTAGTTAGAAGTATAGTTTGAAGTTAGTAGAGGATAGTAGTAGTTAGTAGGTAGTAGTAGAGTAGTGAGTAGGTAGTAGAGTAGTAAGAGTAGTAGAAGTAGTAGTAGTAGTAGTAGTGAGTTAGTAGTAGTAGGTATAGTAGTTAGTAGTAGTAGTAGTAGTTGCAGAGTAGTAGAGCAGAGCAGAGAGAGCAGCAGCCAGCAGCTAGTAGTAGTAGTAGTAGTAGAAGTAGTAGTAGTAGTAGTAGTAGTTACGCACAGCAGCAGCAGCAGCAGCTAGAGCATAGTAGTAGTAGTAGTAGTAGTAGTAGTAGCAGTAGTTCAGCAGAGCAGTCAGCAGCAGCAGCAGTAGTAGCAGCAGCAGCAGCAGCAGCAGCAGCAGCAGTAGTAGTAGTAGTAGTAGTAGTAGTAGTAGTAGTAGTAGTAGGGACCTCTCTTCATTAAGAGTTGGAAGGAAAATAAAATAAAAGGTAAGTGTGTGTGTGTGTGTGTGTGTGTGGTGTGTGTGTGTGTGTGTGTGTGTGTGTGTGTGTGTGTGTGTGTGTGTGTGTGTGTTGTGTTTGTGTTGTTGTTGTTTATTCTTGTGTGTAGTGTGTGTGTGGTGTAGTGGCTAATGTGTGTTGTGTTGTTATTGTTGTGTGTAGTGTGTGTTGTGATGTGTGTGGGTAGTGTGTGTTGTGTGTATGAGTGTGTGTGTCTGTGTGAGTGTGTGTGGTGTAGTGTGTTGTGTGTGTATGAGTGTGTGCAGCCTTCGATACTATAGACCACTCAATTCTTCTCTCCCGACTCCAAAAAACTTTTGGTATTAAAGACACAGCCCTCACTGGTTCAGTTCATACCTTACAGACCGATTCCACACAGTTACAGTAAACAAGATTCAATCAATACCTGCCAAACTGGAATGTGAAGTCCCACAGGGATCAGTTCTCGGCCCTGTTCTTTTCACTCTCTACACTGCCCCACTGTCAAATATAATAAACCGTCATCAAATCAGCCATCATTTCTATGCAGACGACTCTCAGATTCTTAGCAGTGAAAC
>CM054138.1:23836310-23856310 GCA_028751875.1 Rapana venosa
AACCTATCCCCTCCTTCTCTCTAACCTACCCCTCTCCTCCCATATCTTTTCACCTCCTCCCTCCCCAAAACCTACCCCTCCTCTTCCCTGACCTATCCCCTCCCTCCCCTGACCTAATGGTTAGAACATTGCACTCACAATTTGATGACCCGGGTTCGCATCCTGTTCAAGGGGATTTTTCCCCTGGAGTTCACATCAGTGCAGACTCCACTCTCCCCAAAATTCATTCAGATGAGACTATAAACCGAGGTTTCATGCGCAAACGCACGCAGAACATCTAGCGCACATGTTGAATCCTGTTCCACCTTTTGAAAGAGTGGGCCATTGTGTGCTGGTGGGAACAGATGACAAAATTGACAAAACCGCATTCACACGGGGATGCAAAATACCACATGAGTACTTATTCCATTATCCTTGATATAAAAAATAAATACTTTTTTTTAAAATAAATAACTTACCTCCTCTCTCAATTCTACCTCTTCTTCCACCCTAAATTACACCTTTCTTCATCCCCTGTTCTATCCTCCCACCTTAACTTAAACACCTATAGATAAAATAAAATCAAAGCTTTATCACGCACACATAGCTGTTTGCAACTCTAAAAAAAACACACGAACATTCACAGCTTGAAGAAAGTTGTAGAAAATGCCAGTGTTATAAGGAAACAACTACACAGACAGGCAC
Organism: Rapana venosa; assembly: GCA_028751875.1. Classification (NCBI taxonomy): domain Eukaryota; kingdom Metazoa; phylum Mollusca; class Gastropoda; order Neogastropoda; family Muricidae; genus Rapana; species Rapana venosa. The sequence continues at coordinate 23,836,995 of CM054138.1, forward strand.
AGAAATAACGAGAATCAGCCCAGTAAAAACCCACCACCACCCCTTTTCTCCCAATTACCTATCCCCTGTAAGCCTCCGTGTCTCCACCCTGCCGTGGAGGGAGGGAGGGGTAGCTAAGATCAGTTGGGGAGGCATATTGTTCACTATAATCGTAAGTATATGTATGCAAGCTGGCTAGCTGTCACTCTGCACGTCAGAATTTAATCCTTGGGGACTGTGCTATAGATGGTTTTGCTGGCACTATCATTGGCTTCATTCAAGCTATTAATTGATCTTGGTTGGGTGACTGTGTAAGAATGGGTTGAGTGCCAGCCCTTTCATGTGTAGTAGTAGTAGTAGTGTCGTCGTCATTCATTATTATTATTATTATTATTATTATTATTATTATTATATTATTATTATCGTCATTATTATTGTTACTAATATTAGTAGTAGTATTATATTATTATTATTATTATTATTATTATTATTATTATTTGTAGTGTGCATATCGCTTCGCTCATTTTAATGTTCATAACATCATGCCTTAGGCAATAAATAATTATGCGTAATAAATCTGAAGAGCTATGGTACGGTGATTCACTTGATCGAGTGCACGCAGTGCACATTTTTATGTATGTGCACATAAAGTTCTCTCGCTCTCTGTCTCTCTCTGTCTCTGTCTCTCTGTCTGTCTCTTTCTGTCTCTCTGTGTCTCTCTCTCTCTCTGTCTCTCTCTGTCTATGTCTGTCTAGTCTTTCGGATGAGACTGTAAACCGAGGCCCCGTGTGCCAATGCATGCAGAACATCTTGCGCACACGTTAAATCCTGTTCCGCTTTTCGGAAGAGTAGGCCATTGTGTGCCGGTGGGAAAAGATGACAAAATTTACAAAACCGCACACACACGGGGACAGGATGTAAAAAAAAAGCACATGAGTGCTTATTCCATTATCCTCGATATAAAAGAATGAAATAAAATAAATAAATAAATATCTGTCTGTCTCTGTCGATCTGTCTGTCTCTCTCCCTGTCCCTGTCTTTCCGTCTCTGTCTGTTTATCTGTCTGTCTGTCTCTTTCTCTCTCAAGAAAATCCAAAGCCTCGGTTGCAAAGCTTTCCGACTTGCTTTAAGGAGTTACTACCTCACGCCTCATCTCTAAGCGCTTATCAATAAATAGGTAGGAGTTCTACAGTGAATTGAATATCAGGCAAGTTGCTGTAGCAAAAACAATATGTTGTCAGAAGTGCAACAAATAGCAATAACATTGACGAGGAAGTCCCGTTATTAAAAAAAATCTGACCTTCACTTTCCCAAAAGAGCTGGGACTGTTAGCTCCCTTACCGCAATTGACACTCATATCTCTGGGGACGGGATAGCTCAGTGGTCGGAGCACTCGCTTTCCCCCAGCCAAGTTAAGCAGCGTCGAGCGTGGTTACCAGTTGGATGGGTGACCGTTTGCGCGCCTTGGCTTCAGTACAGTTCCCCCAGTTCACCCAGCTGTAAATGGGTACCTGCCCTCTTTAGGGTCAGGGAAGGTAAAGCAGCGAGGGAGAGGAGATGGGCGCCGCCCTCAATATGCTGGCCCTAGAGAAGTGAGGTCTCTGACGCCTCGCTCCCCTACAACCTTATCGGTTATGGGACTCCTTTACCTTTTTTACCTTTATCTCTGGGCGCGGGCGGGGGGGGGGGGGGGGGGGGGGGGTCGGGGGGGGTGTTAAAATAATATTCAGAATTTAAACCAAAGGAATAGCTAAATAAGAAGTACAATGCGCTCCCAACCCACCTTGGAAACTGCTTTGAGCTCATTTTGACACTGGTTATTCCTCTGTAAGAAAAGCTAGCAATATTATTACTACTCTTACTGTTTTAGGAAAAGAACGTTCAAAATACGTACCCTGATTATCTCAAAAGTCTGCACCGATTGATCCGTTCTATATACTGATGAGGCATATGCGGCTTTCATTATTCCTTCATTAAAATTGGAATTATCATTTAACCTTGGAAAACATATCATTATCTATATTTTCAGCTGAGCTAACTGTGTTGTTGGCACTGTATTATGTACTTGACTTCCCTAAAGACAGTTTTAGCATACTTGTATGTTGATTCTAAATTAGTTTTATGTCCTTTAAACAATTCTAATGTTAAATCCAGAAATTAAAAAAATGTCGTCACTGAAATCAGGCATCTGGTACATTTTCTGATTTTAAGAAGAGGTAGCACTGTTCTTTTCTGTTGGGTTCCCTCACACAATTGAATCAATTTTAAAGAAAAAGTTGACGGACTTTCAAAACATGGAGCACAGTATGGAAATGATTTATTTTGTTAAATAAATGCCTCATTATCTCTACATAAGGGATACAGCTTGCTACAAAATGCGTGCTGGAAGCATTTCAGAAAGACGATCCGGGATTTTGGCCATCGTATTGATGATATTTTTTTAAGAAATATAGTAAGTATTCAAACTATTTAACTTCTGGCAAAATCTATGGTTGGTATGATCACAGAACTATGTTTTCTCTCATGTAAACATGCTTTCTAAATGCTTTCAAGACAAAATAAAACTCGAAGGAAGTACACTGTAGTTGTGGTGGTAAGTTAACAAATAATTATTATTCATTTTTAGCGATGACATACATAAGCATTTTTATTCCTGTACCTAGATTATCACTGGATCTGGTTTTTATCTTACCCATACAAGCATCTATAATCTTGTACCTAGTTCATCACTGGATCTGGTTTTTATCTTACCCATACAAGCATCTATAATCTTATACCTAGTCTATCACTGGATCTGGTTTTTATCTTACCCATACAAGCATCTACAATCTTGTACCTAGTTTATCACTGGATCTGGTTTTTATCTTACCCATACAAGCATCTATAATCTTGTACCTAGTTTATCACTAGATCTGCTTTTTATCTTAACCATAGCTTCTGCTGGACATAACTGTAGCGATCATATTCAGAAATCTAATAATTCAGTGTTTATAGTACGTTCTAGTTGATTTTTATTCAACAATGTTTTCATTTTTTTCAGTTATTGCTTAATTGTTCTTGTTCCCTGGAATTCCAAGCGCCGTATAATAAGGCTGTCTCGTTTATTTTTCGGTGGTCTAAAATATCTAGATGTGACTAGAAATTGAACTGAAGGCATCATGCATAAAACAGCTGCAGTCTGCAATGTTTGCTGTACAGAAAATCAAGATGGCTGCAGCCAAATGGAGACGCCCTGATCGAAAAGTGCCAGGATGTCAGAGTCCCCGGATGTATTTTTGCTGGATGATGTTGATCTCTCTTGCAATGGTCTTGGGTATGTCTCTGTCATCAAAAGTTATGTAGTTTGTTGTTGTTTTTTGTAAAGAAGTTAGTGGGTTAATTGATTGATTGCGTGAGTAGATGACTGATTGGTTGATTGACTAACTGGTTGACTGACTGGTTGACTAGCTGGTTGACTGGCTGGTTGACTGACTGGTTGACTGGCTGACTGACTGGTTGACTGACTGGTTGACTGACTGGTTGACTGGCTGACTGACTGGTTGACTGGCTGGTTGACTGACTAGTTGACTGACTGGTTGACTGGCTGACTGACTGTCTGGTTGACTGACTGGTTGACTGACTGTAGACTGGTTGACTGACTGGTTGATTGACTGGTTGACTGGTTGACTGACTGACTGACTGACTGACTGACAGGATCGATTGACTGGGTCGATTGGTTGGTTAGTTAGTTTTGTTTGGTTTCTGTCATAACATTTCATTGAGAAAGTTGAAACAAGAAAATAAATGACAAAAGCAAAAGGCATTGCCTGACATGTTCAAAGTTATAAGATATATATTTTTTAAAGCCATACTTACTTAATACGCACGTGTATTTGCAGGATTTATTTGCTTGATTTCTCATGTTAAGCGTAAGATGTACCCATGGCCACGCATGCTCGCCTGCTTGTTTGTTTGCTGCTGATAAATGGCACGGATGACATCATGCACAATCATGAATGATAGTCCCTTCTCAGGGTAAAAGCCGAAACGAAAAAAACAAAGCAAAACAACTATGTTGGTACTTACCTGTAACCCTTGGGAATAAAAGCTCTCTCTCTCTCTGTCTCTGTCTCTCTGTCTCTCTCTTTTAAAATTAGAAATACTATCTGTACTTGAAGTATTATTCTTCTGTTCATAAATGTTTCTTATGCAACATGTTTTGGAATGTTGATTTTATACACACACCCCCTTCATGAGGGGCCAAGGCCTATAATGAATAAGACTTTCGCATTCGCATTCTGTCTCTCTGTCTCTCTCTGTCTCTCTCTCTTTTTCTCTCTCTGTCTCTGTCTCTGTCTCTCCTGTCTCTGTTTTTCTGTCTCTGTCTCTCTCACTGTCTCTCTCTCTCTGTCTCTCTCTCTCTCTGTCTCTCTCTCTGTCTCTCTCTCTCTCTCTGTCTCTCTCTCTGTCTCTCTCTCTGTCTCTCTCTCTCTCTCACTTCAATTATGCATGATTTTTCTTAGACGTCATCCCAGGGGAGAGCAGCCCGAATTTCACGCAGAGAAATCTGCGTTACTTAAATAAATAAATAAATAAATTTTTAAAATCTTCTTTCTGTGATTGGGTTGTGGTTGATTGAAGGTTTGTTAATATAATCGCGAAATAGAACAGTTTGTGTTTGTTCCTCTTGACTTCATCAGTCATAAATCGTTACTTACGTTGTTGTGGTCGCTTTGCCAATGACATGAATGAATCTGTGGTTCCACCCTCAGCCCAACTAACGTAATTGTTGTGGTCCAAGCTAGTGTACATTAAATCATGTCAGAGCTCTCTCTCTCTCTCTCTCTCTCTCTCTCTCTCTCTCTCTCAAAGAATGAGAAATTCAAGATTTTCTTTTTTGTCATTAACAAAAATTTGCTGCAAATTGTGCATATAATTATACATTCATTTCCCCTTGTTTATGGACACTCTGAGTCTGAACAATAATAAACTATTTTATCATTGTCATTCTCTCTCTCTCTCTCTCTCTCTCTCTCTCTCTCTCTCTCTCTCTCTCTCTCTCTCTCTCTCTCTTTCTCTCTGGCTACGGCGTTGTTTGTTTGTTTGTGCGTTTGTTGACTAGGGGAGACAAATCGGGTCCAACTCAGGTACGACAGGGGAGAGAAGAAGCTCCGCATTGAGTGCCCACAAGCAGAAGGAGATATTTTGGAGGCTTCTTATCTTTACCGTGTCAAGAACTCCGTGGATGACGTGAAGCTAGCCCAATATGTGTATGGGAAAAATGGTATGTTGTGTATTTTCTCTCAATGCTTTCAGCTCCCAGGGGCTTTATTACAGTTCTTGATTAAACCATTGACGCTAGGGGGGGGGGGGGGGGGACTGGGACAGCAAAGTGAGAGGCTGTATGACCAGTTGTGGCTTTCTTTCTCAATCACGGACTTTCTACTGTACAGCGTAGTCTTTAGTGATCGACTATGATGATTCTCTGACTAGGCTTTTTTGACTTGCACAGTCCTTACTTACGTGCTTGCAGCCCTGGGGGGCTAGTTAGCTTTTGAAGAACGCTTCTATAACGCTGACTGTCCCTATGCCCCCTTGGCCGAGAGAGTGGAGGTGTACTGTGGGCAAGGCATCTCCACTTTAATCAAATTGCTGTCCAATTTTCCTAAATTTTCAGCTGCCTCCTCTGCTGTGCTGGAGGTCATCGTCGAAAACGACGGACAAACATACCTACCTACCTACATACATACATACATACATACATACATACCTACATACATACATACATACATACATACATACATATAAACAAAGATAGATAGATAGATAGATAGATAGATAGATAGATAGATAGATAGATAGATAGATAGAGAAAGAGAGATGGATAGATAGGAGATAGAGAGAGAGAGATAGAGATAGATAGGGAGATAGATAGATAGACAGACAGATAGATAGATAGATAGATAGATAGATAGATAGATAGATAGATAGATAGATAGATAGATAGATAGATAGATAGATAGATCGCTCTCAAGCTGAGTGAATGTGGTGGTGGGTGGTGGTGGTGGTGGTGGTTGGTGGTGGTTGGTGGTGGTGGTGGTTGTCGTGGTGGTTGGTGGGTGGTGGTTGGTGGTGGTTGGTGGTGGTGGTGGTGGTGGTTGGTGGTGTTGGTGGTGGTGGTGGTGGTGGTAGTGGTGGTGGTGGTGGTGGTTGGTGGTGGTGGTGGTGGTGGTGGTGGTGGTTGGTGGTGTGGTGGTGGTGGTAGCGGGTTGTGGTTGGTGGTGGTGGTTGGGTGGTGGGGTGGTGGTGGTGGTGGTGGGTGGGGTGGTGGTGGTGGTGGTGGTGGTGGTGGTGGGTTCCCCAGCTTAGCGCTCTGGGGGGGGTCACCAGAATGTGCATTTGGTGGTGGTGGTGTTGGTGGTGTTATTGTTGTTATTGTTCGTTTGTGCGTTTCCCCAGCTTAACACTCGGGGGGGGGGGGGGGGGGGGGGGGGGGGGGGGGGGGGGGGAGGAGGTGAGCGGGGAGGGGGGCGGGGAGGGGAGGGGGGGAGCGGGGGTTCACCCAGAATGTGTACTCTGACTCAACTCAAAGCCCACCTAAGAATCACTGTGAGATTGAAATGACATGCACACTGAATGAGAAGTTTGCGTGTAACGTATGACTGTCTTTTCTTTTCTTTTTTTTTTTTTTGGGGGGGGAGGGGGTGTGTGGGTGGAGAGGGTACCTGGCCCTAATTACAGGCAGCCATACTCTGACTTTAGAGGATTATTTTTTATCCCCCTTTCTTTTAAAGAAGAGTGCAGGTTGTTGTTATGTCACGCAAGAACTTTGCCACGTCTGGAGGACAATGTCACAAACCACAACGTGTCACAAGCATAACAACATCATAGTGTAGTTCCTTAGCAAAATTCAGTTGATGCCAATAACTGTTAGAGGTCAATTTTTTTTTTTATCCGGGCCAAAAAGCTGAGAGAATTGAGAGCGTGTATTTTCTTCAAGTCGGAATGCCGCTACCTTTACTGTGGGCCAAAAAGAGAAAAACAACAACAACAACAACAACAACAACAACCCGGACACATACTGCAAAAAAATCTTACCATTCATGAACCCTGGGAAGCTGTAGTAAAAAAAAAAAAGTGGGCATTCCACTTTCATCCTTGTGTGGTCTATTGAAGTCCTGGGTTCAAATCTCGGTTGTATTCAGCGCCGTCGTTGAATGTAAATTGTAATTGCCCTTCATGGGATGATTAAAGTGTTTTTGACTTGACTTGACTTGACTTGACTTGACTTGAATGAACGAATAATCATTATAACGTTCACGATTTTCCAGGTCCGCTAAAAAAATGAAGATTTTAACACAATTTATTGTTTTTAATTCATGCAGACTTACCAGTCAGTGGCCTGAATTTCAGACTTCCCAGTGCCTAGATCTGTGTGGTGTTGTTGTTTTTTGCATGATTGTAAGAGAAGAGCAAATATGGACTTGTTAAAAAAAAATCCGTCATTCATAATAATAATAATAATAATGTATGGAATTTATATAGCGCTGAATCTTGTAAAGTGCAGTGCAGTGCAGTGTAGTGTAGTGCAATGAGGTGTAGTATAGTGTAGTGTAGTGTAGTGCAGTGAAGTACAGTGCAGTGTAATGTAGTGCAGTGCAGTGCAGTGTAGTGAAGTGTAGTGTAGTGCAGTGCAGTGCAGTGCAGTGCAGTGTAGTGTAGTGTAATGAAGTGTAGCGTAGTGTAGTGCAGTGCAGTGTAGTGTAGTGCAGTGTAGTGCAATGCGGTGTAGTGCAGTGCAGTGCAGTGTAGTGTAGTGTAGAGTAGTGCAGTGCAGTGCAGTGTAGTGTAGAGTAGTGCAGTGCAGTGCAGTGCAGTGTAGTATAGTGTAGAGTAGTGTAGTGCAGTGCAGTGAAGTGCAATGTAGTGCAATGTAGTGCAGTGCAGTGCAGTACAGTGTAGTGAAATACAGTGCAGTGCAATGTAGTGCAGTGCAGTGTAATGCCGTGAAGTGCAGTGCAGCGTGGTTAAAGGCTGTGTAGAAGAGTGAAGTACAAGTAATGTTTGATGCAGTACACTTAGCGCTGCTGCTACCGATGCTGCTGCTGCTGCTGCTGCTACTGCTGCTGCTACCGATGCTGCTGCTGCTGCTGCTGCTGCTGCTACCGATGCTGCTGCTGCTGCTGCTGCTGCTGCTACCGATGCTGCTGCTGCTGCTGCTGCTGCTGCTGCTGCTGCTGCTGCTGCTGCTGCTGCTGCTGCTGATGATGATGATGATGATTGATTATGATGCTGCTGCTGCTGCTGCTGCTGCTGCTGCTGCTGCTGCTGCTGCTGCTGCTGCTGCTGCTGCTGCTGCTGCTGCTGCTGGATGATGATGATGATGATTGATTATGATGATTATTGATTGTAACTGGCTGTATGTGAATGAGTGGGATGAACGAAAACGCTATGATTTGGGTTTTTTTTTCCAGATATGGCGCATATAAATTTCATTTATTATTATTATTATTATTATTGATGATCGATGATGCTGATTTATGATGATTATTTATGATCGATGATGCTGATTGATGATGATGATGATGATGATGATGATTGACGACGACGACGACGATGATGATGATGATGATGACGACAACGACGACGACGACGATGACGACGACGACGACGATGACGACGACGACGACGACGATGACGACGACGACGACGACGAAGAGAATATGATAACACAAGGACTATTTTTCTCTCTTTTTTTTGTTTGTTCTTTTCTGGTTTTTTGTTTTTGTTTTTTTCTCTCTTTCTCTTTTTTTTTTTTTTTGGTTTTGTTTTGGTTTGTTTGTTACCACACACACACACAAAGTCACGAATCACTACGAAAGAATCGAGGCCACAGTTTCCCCGGGGCCGCGGCTCGTGGCCACACTGAGTCACGTGACCTGCTTTGACAGCGCCACCTACAAATGCCGAAACATGATCGGGTCACGCGGCCAGTATTCCTACTGGAACTACATTGCCCCTTTCCAGTACACGGGTGAGTGTGTGTGTGTGTGGGGGGGGGGGGTGGTGCGGGGGGGGGGGGGGGTTCAGGGGCTTGTCCAGTGTTCATTGTTCTCCCCGCCTCTGTCTGTGTGTCTTCTTGTCTCTCTCTCTCTATGACCATTGTGTGTAGGCCATTGTGTGCCGGTGGAAACAGATGACAGAATTTACAAAACCGCATACACACGGGGACTGGATGTTTAAAAAAAAAAAAGCACATGAGTGCTTATTCCATTAGCCTCGATATAAAACAATAAATAAATAAATGACTGTCTGTCTGTCGGTCGGTCGGTCTCTGTGTCTCTCTGTTTCTCTGCGTGTCAGTCTGTCTCTATATCTGTCTGTCTCTCTCTCTCTGTCTCTGTCTCTCTCTGTCTCTGTCTCTCTCTGTGTCTGTGTGTGTGCGTGTCTCTCTCTGTCTGTCTGTCTATCTGTCTGTCTCTGACTCTTTCTCCTTGTCTCTGTGTCTGCCTGTCTCTGGCTCACTCTTTCTCTGTCTCTGTCTCCCCCTCTCTTTCTCTCACTCTCTCTCTCTCTCTCTCTCTGTCAGTATGCCTCTCTGTCTGTCTCTGTCTCCCCCTCTCTTTCTCTCACTCTCTCTCTCTCTCTCTCTCTTGTCAGTATGCCTCTCTGTCTGTCTCTGTCTCCCTCTCTTTCTCTCTCTTTCGCTCTATCTGTCCATCTGTCTGTCTTTCTGTCGGTCTGTCTGTCTGTCTTTCTGTCGGTCTGTCTGTCGCGCTCTCTTCTCTCTCTCTCTCTCTCTCTCTCTCTCTCCTCTCTCTCTCTCTCTCTCTCTCTCTCTCTTTCTTTCTTTCTTTCTTTCTTACTCTTGACATTAACGTTCAGATCAGTTAGGGATTATCTATTGTTAAATATACACTTATCTTTTTAAATTATGTTGGCAGTTGTTGTAGTGTTTTTTGCCTTTGTTTGTTTGTTTGATTTTGGGTAGACCCTAATCAGGGCAAGGGCCGGATGTAAAAGAAGAAAAAGTATCTATCTATCTATCTATCTATCTGTCCCGTAGTCTGACGACCGTGGGGGCACCCTCAAAGACTCAGCAACCAGTTCCCTCCATTCCTCTCTCTGTTCTGCCTTTCTCAGGGTTTTGTTGAGTTCTAGGCCTGTCCATTCACTGATGTTATCCTCCCAGCTCTTCCTTGGTCTGCCTCTTCTTCTTCCTCCTTGGACAGTGCCTTGCAAAACTGTCTTTGTAATTCCTTGGGATCTTGTGACATGCCCATACCACTTAAGTTTACGCTTTTTCACGATCGTTAGAAGGTTCTCATAGGGTCCAATGGTTTGCTGGATTCTGTTATGCACGCTTTCGTTGCTTATGTGGTCTTTGTAGGAGATGCCAAGGAGTCTCCGAAAGCATCTCATCTCCACTGCCTGTACTCTTCTCTCCAAATCTGCAGTCAGGGTCCATGATTCACAGGCATACAGAAATATGGATATGACAAGGGAGCGCATTAGTCTGATCTTGGAGATAAGTGAGATATTCTTATCTCTCCAGATGGTGTTTAGTTTTGACAAAGCTGTTATTGTCTGTGCAGTCCTGCATACTACTTCTGGCTTGGATCCCTGGTCGGATACAATGGCTCCCAGGTACTTGAAGCTTTGAACTGTTTCCAGCTTCTGGTCATTAACCCTGATATCAGTGCTAATGCCGTTGGTGTTATTAGTCATCAGTTTGGTCTTCTCTGCACTGATTTCCATGCCGTATGTTTTGGAGGCCTTATCCAAGTGTTCTGTTAGGCTGGCAAGCTCTTTTTCTGATCCTGCTATTCCATCAATGTCATCTGCGAAGCGGAGGTTTGTGATCGTTCTGCCACCAACGCTGACTGATCCTTCATGATGTTCCAGTGCATCAGCCATGATTCTCTCAAGGAAGATGTTGAAAAGAGTGGGTGAGAGAAAAAGTATGCGTAGGCTTATTCTGTTACTCTTGAAAAAAATAAAGATAAAGATTCTCTCTCTCTCTCTCTCTCTCTCTCTCTCTCTCTCTCTCTCTCTCTCTCTCTCTCTCTCTCTCTCTCTCTCTCTCGCTCTCTCGCTCTCTCGCTCTCTCTCTTCTCCTCCATCGTTATCCCCACTCTCCTTCTATCTTTTCTTCCTGTTATTCTCACTTTCTATCCGGTTTTGCTTTTTTTGTGTGTCGTTGTGGACTCAGACGATTTTTGGATTTTGTGTATGTGTTGGTGTGTGTGTGTTTGGGAGGGGTGTTAATGTTGATGTCTTATTCTGTTTGATTGTTTCCTATCTTATCATTGTGTTGTCAGGATTTGATTCTTGTTTAGTTTTGTTGTCATATCATAATAATTTGGGGAACGGGATAGCCTAGTGGTTAGAACATTGCGTTCTCATTTCTGATCCGGGTTCGAATCCCGTTCAATGGGATTTTTTTTCCCTGGAGTTAACATCACTGCAGATTCCACTCTCCCCAAAAGTCCTTCGGATGAGACTGAAAACCGAGACACTGTGTGCGAACGCACGCAGAACATCTTGCGCACACGTTGAATCCTGTTCCGCTTTTCGAAAGAGTAGGCTATTGTGTGCCGGTGGGAACAGATGACTAAATTTACAAAACTGCATACACACGGGGATTGGATGTAAAAAGCATATGTGTGCTGATTCCATTATCCTCGAAATAAATAAATAAATAAATAAATAGATATTCTGTTCCTATGTTTATCTACTTGTTTATGAATTTAGTATTTTTTTACCAATTACTTTCTTTTTCTAATTACGGTAAAATCAAGCGTCGGCAGCATCTTAATATCTGGGTCAGAGTTTTTTTTGGGGGGGGTTAAAAACTTTGTTCTTTGAATAAAATGTCACATTTTCGTTCAACTCCTATCAACTCTTTTTTTTCTTCTTTATTTTTTCTTTTGGATAAACTAAAAAAGAAAAAAGGTTTCCATTTGACTGGAGCTCGCTATAAAACTTGTTTGCTGCTCCAGATGAGAATTCCGATATTATAATTATCCCTCTTGTGTAGTGATAATTATGAGTATTCCGAAATAAAACATAACCAAAACAATACTAAGTTACGACAGTTTATTATACTAAAACACTACATCACTACCATACGCTCCTAAACTGCATTATACTACAACACTACACTACGCTACACGACACTACACGACACTACACTACACTACACTACCCTACACGACACTACACGACTCTACACTACACTACACGACACGATACTACACGACACTACACGACACTACACTACACTACACGACACTACACGACACGACACTACACTACACTACACTACCCCACACGACACTACACTACACTACACGACACGACACGACACTACACTACACGACACTACACTACACTACACTACACGACACGACACGACACTACACTACACTACACTACACTACACTACACTACACTACACTACACTACACGACACTACACTATAATACACGACTCTACACTACACTACACTACACTACACTACCCTACACGACACTACACGACACTACAACGCTATACCCCACAACAACACTACACAATACTACACTACAATACAACTCTACGCTAATACTACAACACTGCAAACACACTATACTACCACACTATACAACAATACAACACTATACTACACTACAACACTATACTACACTACAACACTACACTACACTACAAACACTACACTACAACACTACACTACTACACTACAACACTATACTACAACACTACGCTGCAACACTACACTGCAACACTACAACACAATACTACACTACAACACTACAACACAACACAACACTACACTACAACACTACACTACAACACTACACTACAACACAACGACACTACAACACTACACCACTATGCTACAACATAACAATACAACACTACACTACAACACTACGCTACAACACTATAACACAACGCTATACTACAACACTATACTACAACAGAACAACACAACACTACACTACAACACTACACTACAACACTACACTACTACACTACACTACACTACAACACTACACTACAACACTACAACACTACGTTACAACACAACAATACAACACTACAACACTACAACACTACAACACTACACTACAACACTACACTACAACACAAGAACACAACACGACTACACTACACTACAACAGAACATTGCAACAGTAAACTACACTACAACACTACCCTAACCTACACTCCACTCCACACCACTACCTCCCACTCCACTACACACACACTCCACTCCACTCCACTACACTATACCACACTCCACTCACACTACCCAACTCCCCACTCCACTCCACTACCCTCCACACCACTCCACCACACTCCACTCCACTCCACTCCACCACACTCCACTCCACTCCACTCCACCACACTCCACTCTCACTACCCAACCCCCACTCCACTCCACTACCCTACACTCCACACCACACCATCTTGCGCACACGTTAAATCCTGTTCCGCTTTTCGTAAGAGTAGGTCATTGTGTGCCGGTGGGAACAGATGACATAATTTACAAAACCGCATACACACGGGGACTGGATGTAAAAAGCACATAAGTGCTTATTCCATTATCCTCGATATAAAAGAATAAATAAATAAATATAAAAAATAAACACCACACTCCACTCCACTACACCACCCAACACTCCACTCCATACACCACAACCACACCACACTCCACTCCACTACACCACCCAACACTCCACTCCACTACACCACACCACACCACACTCCACTACACCACCCAACACTCCACTTCACTACACTACACCACACCACACCACACTCCACTCCACTACACCACCCAACACTCCACTCCACTACACCACACCCACCACACTCCACTCCACTACACCACCAACACTCCACTCCACTACACCACACCACACCACACTCCACTCCACTACACCACCCAACACTCCACTCCACTACACCACACCACACCACACTCTACTTCACTACACCACCCAACACTCCACTCCACTACACCAAACCACACAACCCTCCACTCCAGTCCACCTCCCAACTCTCCACTCCCCTACACCACACTCCACTCCACTACTTCACACTCCACTCCACTCCCCTACACCACACTCCCCACTCCACTCCACCACCCAACACTCCACTCCACTACACCACCCAACACTCCACTCCACTACACCAAACCACACAACCCTCCACTCCAGTCCACCTCCCAACTCTCCACTCCCCTACACCACACTCCACTCCACTACTTCACACTCCACTCCACTCCCCTACACCACACTCCACACTCCACTCCACTCCACCACCCAACTCTCCACTCCTTCACACCACACCACACCACACCACACTCCACTCCAATCCAATCCACGCCACGCCACGCCAAGCCAAGCCACTACCACCAGAATCCAACACAGCAGAGGATGACGTAGCTCTGCGCTTTACTTCGTACAGGGGAAGTCACCAAGCCTTACTTGTCGGCACTGATTCGAACGCGCTACCTCTCGGGCGAGGAACTACAGCTGAACTGCTCGGCTACCGTGGGCTGGGAGGAAAACGGTATCGTGTGGTCCATCACAAGAGCTACCGCCAAGAGTCCTCTGCCTCTGCAAGCCGGGATCACACATGTAAACCGTAGAAAGGAAGGAAGGAAGGGAGGGAGGGAGGGAGGGAGGGAGGAAGGGAGTAAGGAATGAAGGGAGGGAAGGGAGGAAGTAAGGGAGGAAGAGGGGAGGGGGAGTAAGGAGGGAGGAGTAGGAGGAGGAGGAAGGAAGGGAGGGAGGGAGGAGGGAGGAAAGGAAGGAAGAGAGGGAGAAGAGTAAGGAAGGAAGGGAGGGAGTAAGGAAGGAAGGGAGGAAGGAAGGGAGGGAGGGAGTTAAGGAAGGGAGGGAGGGAGGAAGGAAGGAAGGGAGGGAGGAAGGAAGGAAGGGAGGGAGGAAGGAAGGAAGGGAGGGAGTAAGGAAGGAAGGGAGGAAGGAAGGGAGGAAGAAAGGGAAGGGAGGGAGGAAGGTAGGAAGGGAGGGAGGAATGAAGGGAGGGAGGGAGTTGGAAGGAAGGGAAGGAAGGAGTAAGGAATGAAGGGAGGAGGGAGGAAGGAAGGAAGGAGGGAAAGAGTAAGGAAGGAAGGAAGGAAGGAAGGGAGGAGGAGAGGAAGGAAGGGAGGGAGTAAGGAAGGAAGGGAGAGAGGAAGGAAGGGAGGGAGTAAGGAAGAGGAGGAGAAGGAGGGAGAGAAGGTAAGGGAGGGAGGAAGGAAGGAAGGGAGGGAGAAGGAAGGAAGGAGGGAGTAAGAAGGAGAGGAAGTAAGAAGGAGGGAGGAAGGAAGTGAGAGGGAAGGGAGTAAGGAAGGAGGAGAGTAAGGAAGGAAGGGAGGGAGAAGAAGGAAGGGAGAGGAGAAGGAAGAGGAAGGAGGAGGAGTAAGAGAAGGGAGGGAGGGAGGAGAATGAAGGAAGGAGAGGAGAAGGGAGGAGAAGGAAGGAAGGAGGGAGGAAGGAAGAAAGAAAGAAAGAGGAAGAAAGGAGGAAGAAGTAAGTAGGAGGAGGGAAGGAAGGAAAGAAGGAGGAAGGAAGAAAGAGTAAAGAAAGAAAGATAGACAGGATGGAAGAAGGAGAAAGAAAGAATCATGGAGGAAGGAAGGAAGGAAGAAGGAAGGAAGGAAGAAAGGAAGAAGAAGAAAGAAAGAAAGGAGAGATGGAAGGAAGTAAAGAAAGAAAGAAAGAAGGATGGAAGGAAAGATGGAAGGAAAGAAAAAAAGGGAAGAAAGAAAGAAAGAAAAAAAGAAAGAAAGAAAGAAGAAAGAAAACATAAACAAAGGTATGGATAGAAGAACTAAAGAAAGAAAAAGAAGGGTGGAGACAGGAAGGAAAGAAAGAAAAAGAAAAGAGAAAGAAACAAGAAAGAAAGAAATGAATGAAGGAAGAATAAAGAAAGAAAGAAGGATGGAAGGAAGAAAGAAAGATAGAAAGAAAGAAGAAAGAAAGAAAGATGGAAGGAAGTAAAGAAAGATAGAAGGATGGAAGGAAAGATGGAAGGAAAGAAAGAAAGAAAGAAGAAAGAAAGAAAGAAGAAGAAAGGAAGGAAGGAATGGATGACAGGAAGTATAAGGAAGGAAGGAAGGGAGTGGGGAAGGGGGAAGTAAAGAAAGAAGGATGGAAGAAAGCAAAGAAAGGACACACACATATACACACAACACATACACACACACAACACACATACAACACACACAACACACTACACACACAAACACACACATACAACACAACACACAACACACACAACACTACACACACAACACACAACACACATACAACACACACACACACACAAACACACACACACATAACACACACACATACACACAAAACACAACACACCACACAAACACACACACACAACACACATACACACACAACACACATACACACACAAACCCGTGCATCAACTTTGCAGGAACATAGCGTGGACCCGGACTGCAGCTTGCGAAGAAGCAGCCAGCTGCTCCACACTCTAACTCCAGAAGACGATGGAGCCATCTTTGAATGTCGACTGAACGCCAGCGGCCATCATGCTGAGATCATCATCGCTTTACGTTGCCCGGATGTTCCTGTCAACGGGCCTAACGAGAGTGGTACGTTTTGATTGGTTGGTTGTTTTTGAGTTTGGGTGTTGGTGGTTGATTTTGGTTGGGTGGGTTTTGGTTTTGGTTTGGTTTTGGTTTTTGGTTTTGGTTTGGTTGGTTTGGTTTTGGTTTGGTTTGGGTTTGGGTTTGGTTTTGGTTTGGTTGGTTTGGGTTTGGTTTTGGTTGGTTTTGGTTGGTTTTGGTTGGTTTGGTTGGTTTGGTTTTGGTTTTGGTTGGTTTTGGTTTTGGTTTGGTTTGGTTTGGTTTGGTTTTGGTTTGGTTTTTGGTTTGGTTGGTTAGTTGGTTGGCCGGTTTGTTGTGTGTTTGGTTGGTTGGTTTTGTTGTTGGGTCGGGATTGTTTTTTGGTTTTTTTTTGGAGGGGATAGGGTGTTGGGGAGTGGGGGAGTGGAGGTAGGGTTCAAAATAAGCTTTAGGTTGATGCTAATCCACCTGCTATATTATAATCATATTGATGTTTGCTTAGGTTGTATAAGTAAAAGTAAAGGAGTCCCATAGCCTATAAGGTCGTAGGGGAGCGAGGCGTCAGAGACCCCACTCTTCTAGGGCCAGCATATTGAGGGCGGCGCCCATCTCCTCTCCCTCGCTGCTTTACCTTCCCTGACCCTAAAGAGGGCAGGTACCCATTTACAGCTGGGTGAACTGGGGGAACTGTACTGAAGCTAAGGCGCGCAAACGGTCACCCATCCAACTGGTAACCACGCTCGACGCTGCTTAACTTGGCTGGGGAAAAGCGAGTGCTCCGACCACTGAGCTATCCCGTCCCGGTTGTATACAAAATGAATAAATCATATTTCAACCCAGGTGTGGGGAGAGGGTTTTGAGAGGGTTGGTTTGTTTTTTTTTGGGGGGTGGGGCTGACGGAGGGAGGGGGGTGGTTTGTGGGGTTTTTTGTTATTTTTTGTGTTGTTGCTTTAAAGTTAGCTTTACGACATATATTTTTCGTCTTTATTTTTTACGGTACCGCATTTTTACTTTTCTTCCTATTACACGGGTGGGTTTTTTTTTTTCTCTCTCTCTCTCTCTCTCCTCTCTTCTCTCTCTCTCTCTCTCTCTCTCTCTCTCTCGCTCTCTCTCTCTCTCCTCTCTCTCTCTCTCTCTCTCTCTCTCTCTCTTTACCTTTTTCTTCCTTTTTTTGGAAAAAAATCTCTCTTTGGATGTATTTCAGCGACCTGATTGCGATAGGGAAATGGGATAGCTCAATGGTCAGACCAATCACTTTTCCCAAGCTTAGAGGGGGGACGGGATAGCCTAGTCGTTAGAACATTGCGCTCGCAATTTGAGGACCCGGGCTCGATTCTCGTTCAAGGGGGGATATTTTCCTCTGGAGTTAACATCAGTGGCGACTCCACTCTCCCCTAACAGTCCTTCGGATGAGACTATAAACCGAATTCCCGTGTGCGAACGCACGCAGAACATCTTGCGCACACGTTAAATCATGTTACGCTCTTGGTAAGAGTAGGCCATTGTGTGCCGGTGGGAACAGATGACATACACACCGCATACACACGGGGACTGGATGTTTAAAAAAAAATCTCGTAAGCGCTTATTCCATTTTCCTCGATATAAAAGAATATATTTAAAAAAATTTAATAAATAAATAAAAGGTTAAGCAACATCGAGCGTGGGTTGCCAGTTGGATGGGTGACCGTTTGTGCGCCTGAGCTTCATCATAGTCCCCTAGTTCACCCAGCTGTAAAATGGGTACCTGCCATCCTTAGGGTCAAGAAGGAAGATAAAGCAGCGAGGGAGAGAGGAGATGGGCGCCTCCCTCAATATGCTGACCCCTGGAGAAGCTGAGGTCTCTGATGCCTCGCTCCCCTACGACCACGTAGGTTATGAGACACCCTTTACCTTTTACCTGATCGCTGTTGTTGTTTTTCTTGAATCTCAACCTTGAACATTTCGTTTCCAAGATTTATTCAGAGGTAGGTATTAGCTGCTGTTCTTTTGAATCACGGTAGGAGGAGGAAGAAGAAGAGGAGGAGGAGGAGGAGGAAGAGAGGAGGAGGAGGAGGAGGAGGAGGAGGAGGAGGAGGAGGAGGAGGAGGAGGAGGAAGAGGAATGTGTTAGTTGGGTGAATAAACGCTATACAACTCCACACCAAGAAAGGATAAACAAAGAGTTTTTCCTCTTCTCTCGTTGGCATTTTTACACCGTCAGCTGTGAGACTATAAAACAGAGGTCCCGTGTGTATAACGCGCGGCAGAACATTAAAACCTGTTTCGCTTTTCGGAAGAGTAGGCCATCGTGTGCCAGTGGGAACGGACGACAAAATGTACAAAACTTGTATACACACAGGGACTGGCATAGATGCAACAAAAAAAAGCACATGAGTGCTTATTCTTTTATCCTCGAAACAAAAGAATAAACTCTCTCTCTCCATTTCTCTAAATGTTAACAGACTTAAAGAAAATACGACAGCTACAATAACTACAACAACAACAACAACAACGCATCACCGTTTGGATTTTTGTTGTTGTTGTAGATGTGGGTGTGTCCAGTGAAGCCCCAGATCCACATAGGTACCCGGACACACCTAGAGCAGAAGAAGTTAAGGGCTTAGGTGAGTATGTATGTGTGTGTGTGTGTGTGTGTGTGTGTGTGTGTGTGTGTGTGTGTGTGTGTGTGTGTGTGTGTGTGTGTGTGTGTGTACGTGTGTGTGTGTTTGTGTGTATGTATGTGTTGGGATGTATGTAAG
>CM054138.1:23863853-23881353 GCA_028751875.1 Rapana venosa
CTGCTGATGATGATGATGATTGATTATGATGATTATTGATTGTAACTGGCTGTATGTGAATGAGTGGGATGAACGAAAACGCTATGATTTGGGGTTTTTTTTCCAGATATGGCGCATATAAATTTCATTTATTATTATTATTATTATTATTATTATTGATGATCGATGATGCTGATTTATGATGATTATTTATGATCGATGATGCTGATTGATGATGATGATGATGATGATGATTGACGACGACGACGACGATGATGATGATGATGATGACGACACGACGACGACGACGATGACGACGACGACGACGATGACGATGACGACGACGACGACGACGACGACGACGACGACGAAGAGAATATGATAACACAAGGACTATTTTTCTCTCTTTTTTTTGTTTGTTCTTTTCTGGTTTTTTGTTTTTGTTTTTTTCTCTCTTTCTCTTTTTTTTTTTTTTGGTTTTGTTTTGGTTTGTTTGTTACCACACACACACACAAAGTCACGAATCACTACGAAAGAATCGAGGCCACAGTTTCCCCGGGGCCGCGGCTCGTGGCCACACTGAGTCACGTGACCTGCTTTGACAGCGCCACCTACAAATGCCGAAACATGATCGGGTCACGCGGCCAGTATTCCTACTGGAACTCATTGCCCCTTTCCAGTACACGGGTGAGTGTGTGTGTGTGTGGGGGGGGGGGGGTGGTGCGGGGGGGGGGGGGGGGTTCAGGGGCTTGTCCAGTGTTCATTGTTCTCCCCGCCTCTGTCTGTGTGTCTTCTTGTCTCTCTCTCTCTATGACCATTGTGTGTAGGCCATTGTGTGCCGGTGGAACAGATGACAGAATTTACAAAACCGCATACACACGGGGACTGGATGTTTAAAAAAAAAAAAGCACATGAGTGCTTATTCCATTAGCCTCGATATAAAACAATAAATAAATAAATGACTGTCTGTCTGTCGGTCGGTCGGTCTCTGTGTCTCTCTGTTTCTCTGCGTGTCAGTCTGTCTCTATATCTGTCTGTCTCTCTCTCTCTGTCTCTGTCTCTCTCTGTCTCTGTCTCTCTCTGTGTCTGTGTGTGTGGGTGTCTCTCTCTGTCTGTCTGTCTATCTGTCTGTCTCTGACTCTTTCTCCTTGTCTCTGTGTCTGCCTGTCTCTGGCTCACTCTTTCTCTGTCTCTGTCTCCCCCTCTCTTTCTCTCACTCCTCTCTCTCTCTCTCTCTGTCAGTATGCCTCTCTGTCTGTCTCTGTCTCCCCCTCTCTTTCTCTCACTCTCTCTCTCTCTCTCTCTCTGTCAGTATGCCTCTCTGTCTGTCTCTGTCTCCCTCTCTTTCTCTCTCTTTCGCTCTATCTGTCCATCTGTCTGTCTTTCTGTCGGTCTGTCTGTCTGTCTTTCTGTCGGTCTGTCTGTCGCCTCTCTCTCTCTCTCTCTCTCTCTCTCTCTCTCTCTCTCTCTCTCCTCTCTCTCTCTCTCTCTCTCTTTCTTTCTTTCTTTCTTTCTTACTCTTGACATTAACGTTCAGATCAGTTAGGGATTATCTATTGTTAAATATACACTTATCTTTTTTAAATTATGTTGGCAGTTGTTGTAGTGTTTTTTTGCCTTTGTTTGTTTGTTTGATTTTGGGTAGACCCTAATCAGGGCAAGGGCCGGATGTAAAAGAAGAAAAAGTATCTATCTATCTATCTATCTATCTGTCCCGTAGTCTGACGACCGTGGGGGCACCTCAAAGACTCAGCAACCAGTTCCCTCCATTCCTCTCTCTGTTCTGCCTTTCTCAGGGTTTTGTTGAGTTCTAGGCCTGTCCATTCACTGATGTTATCCTCCCAGCTCTTCCTTGGTCTGCCTCTTCTTCTTCCTCCTTGGACAGTGCCTTGCAAAACTGTCTTTGTAATTCCTTGGGATCTTGTGACATGCCCATACCACTTAAGTTTACGCTTTTTCACGATCGTTAGAAGGTTCTCATAGGGTCCAATGGTTTGCTGGATTTCTGTTATGCACGCTTTCGTTGCTTATGTGGTCTTTGTAGGAGATGCCAAGGAGTCTCCGAAAGCATCTCATCTCCACTGCCTGTACTCTTCTCTCCAAATCTGCAGTCAGGGTCCATGATTCACAGGCATACAGAAATATGGATATGACAAGGGAGCGCATTTAGTCTGATCTTGGAGATAAGTGAGATATTCTTATCTCTCCAGATGGTGTTTAGTTTGACAAAGCTGTTATTGTCTGTGCAGTCCTGCATACTACTTCTGGCTTGGATCCCTGGTCGGATACAATGGCTCCCAGGTACTTGAAGCTTTGAACTGTTTCCAGCTTCTGGTCATTAACCTGATATCAGTGCTAATGCCGTTGGTGTTATTAGTCATCAGTTTGGTCTTCTCTGCACTGATTTCCATGCCGTATGTTTTGGAGGCCTTATCCAAGTGTTCTGTTAGGCTGGCAAGCTCTTTTTCTGATCCTGCTATTCCATCAATGTCATCTGCGAAGCGGAGGTTTGTGATCGTTCTGCCACCATACGCTGACTGATCCTTCATGATGTTCCAGTGCATCGCCATGATTCTCTCAAGGAAGATGTTGAAAAGAGTGGGTGAGAGAAAAAGTATGCGTAGGCTTATTCTGTTACTCTGAAAAAAATAAAGATAAAGATTCTCTCTCTCTCTCTCTCTCTCTCTCTCTCTCTCTCTCTCTCTCTCTCTCTCTCTCTCTCTCTCT
This sequence comes from Rapana venosa, assembly GCA_028751875.1. Classification (NCBI taxonomy): domain Eukaryota; kingdom Metazoa; phylum Mollusca; class Gastropoda; order Neogastropoda; family Muricidae; genus Rapana; species Rapana venosa. The sequence goes on from CM054138.1 coordinate 23,866,560, forward strand.
CTCTCTCTTCTGCTCTCTCTCGTCTCTCGCTCTCTCTCTTCTCCTCCATCGTTATCCCCACTCTCCTTCTATCTTTTCTTCCTGTTATTCTCACTTTCTATCCGGTTTTGCTTTTTTTGTGTGTCGTTGTGGACTCAGACGATTTTTGGATTTTGTGTATGTGTTGGGTGTGTGTGTGTTTGGGAGGGGTGTTAATGTTGATGTCTTATTCTGTTTGATTGTTTCCTATCTTATCATTGTGTTGTCAGGATTTGATTCTTGTTTAGTTTGTTGTCATATCTATAATAATTTGGGGAACGGGATAGCCTAAGTGGTTAGAACATTGCGTTCTCATTTCTGATCCGGGTTCGAATCCCGTTCAATGGGATTTTTTTTCCCTGGAAGTTAACATCACTGCAGATTCCACTCTCCCCAAAAGTCCTTCGGATGAGACTGAAACCGAGACACTGTGTGCGAACGCACGCAGAACATCTTGCGCACACGTTGAATCCTGTTCCGCTTTTCGAAAGAGTAGGCTATTGTGTGCCGGTGGGAACAGATGACTAAATTTACAAACTGCATACACACGGGGATTGGATGTAAAAAGCATATGTGTGCTGATTCCATTATCCTCGAAATAAATAAATAAATAAATAAATAGATATTCTGTTCCTATGTTTATCTACTTGTTTATGAATTTAGTATTTTTTACCAATTACTTTCTTTTTCTAATTACGGTAAAATCAAGCGTCGGCAGCATCTTAATATCTGGGTCAGAGTTTTTTTTTGGGGGGGGTTAAAAACTTTGTTCTTTGAATAAAATGTCACATTTCGTTCAACTCCTATCAACTCTTTTTTTTCTTCTTTTATTTTTTCTTTTGGATAAACTAAAAAAGAAAAAAGGTTTCCATTTGACTGGAGCTCGCTATAAAACTTGTTTGCTGCTCCAAAATGAGAATTCCGATATTATAATTATCCCTCTTGTGTAGTGATAATTATGAGTATTCCGAAATAAAACATAACCAAAACAATACTAAGTTACGACAGTTTATTATACTAAAACACTACATCACTACCATACGCTCCTAAACTGCATTATACTACAACACTACACTACGCTACACGACACTACACGACACTACACTACACTACACTCCCTACACGACACTACACGACTCTACACTACACTACACGACACGATACTACACGACACTACACGACACTACACTACACTACACGACACTACACGACACGACACTACACTACACTACACTACCCTACACGACACTACACTACACTACACGACACGACACGACACTACACTACACGACACTACACTACACTACACTACACGACACGACACGACACTACACTACACTACACTACACTACACTACACTACACTACACTACACTACACGACACTACACTAATACACGACTCTACACTACACTACACTACACTACACTACCCTACACGACACTACACGACACTACAACGCTATACCCCACAACAACACTACACAATACTACACTACAATACAACTCTACGCTAATACTACAACACTGCAACACTATACTACCACACTATACAACAATACAACACTATACTACACTACAACACTATACTACACTACAACACTACACTACACTACAACACTACACTACAACACTACACTACTACACTACAACACTATACTACAACACTACGCTGCAACACTACACTGCAACACTACAACACAATACTACACTACAACACTACAACACAACACAACACTACACTACAACACTACACTACAACACTACACTACAACACAACGACACTAACAACACTACACCCCCTATGCTACAACATAAACAATACAACACTACACTACAACACTACGCTACAACATATAACACAACGCTATACTACAACACTATACTACAACAGAACAACACAACACTACACTACAACACTACACTACAACACTACACTACTACACTACACTACACTACAACACTACACTACAACACTACAACACTACGTTACAACACAACAATACAACACTACAACACTACAACACTACAACACTACACTACAACACTACACTACAACACAAGAACACAACACGACTACACTACACTACAACAGAACATTGCAACAGTAAACTACACTACAACACTACCCTAAACCTACACTCCACTCCACACCACTACCCTCCCACTCCACTACACCACACTCCACTCCACTCCACTACACTATACCACACTCCACTCACACTACCCAACTCCCCACTCCACTCCACTACCCTCCACACCACTCCACCACACTCCACTCCACTCCACTCCACCACACTCCACTCCACTCCACTCCACCACACTCCACTCTCACTACCCAACTCTCCACTCCACTCCACTACCCTACACTCCACACCACACCATCTTGCGCACACGTTAAATCCTGTTCCGCTTTTCGTAAGAGTAGGTCATTGTGTGCCGGTGGGAACAGATGACATAATTTACAAAACCGCATACACACGGGGACTGGATGTAAAAAGCACATAAGTGCTTATTCCATTATCCTCGATATAAAAGAATAAAATAAATAAATATAAAAAATAAACACCACACTCCACTCCACTACACCACCCAACACTCCACTCCACTACACCACACCCACACCACACTCCACTCCACTACACCACCCAACACTCCACTCCACTACACCACACCACACCACACTCCACTACACCACCCAACACTCCACTTCACTACACTACACCACACCACACCACACTCCACTCACTACACCACCCAAAACTCACTCCACTACACCACACCCCACCACACTCCACTCCACTACACCACCCAACACTCCACTCCACTACACCACACCACACCACACTCCACTCCACTACACCACCCAACACTCCCCTCCACTACACCACACCACACCACACTCTACTTCACTACACCACCCAACACTCCACTCCACTACACCAACCACACAAACCCTCCACTCCCGTCCACCTCCCAAAATCTCCACTCCCTACACCACACTCCACTCACTACTTCACACTCCACTCCACTCCCCCACACCACACTCCCCACTCCACTCCACCACCCAACACTCCACTCCCCCTACACCACCCAACACTCCACTCCACTACACCAAACCACACACCCTCCATCCAGTCCACTCCCCAACTCTCCACTCCCCTACACCCACTCCACTCCACTACTTCACACTCCACTCCACTCCCCTACACCACACTTTCCCCACTCCACTCCACTCCAACCACCCAACTCTCCACTCCTTCACACCACACCACACCACACACACCCCCACTCCAATCCAATCCACGCCACGCCACGCCAAACCAAGCCCCTACCACCAGAATCCAACACAGCAGAGGATGACGTGCTCTGCGCTTTACTTCGTACAGGGGGAAATCACCAAGCCTTACTTGTCGGCACTGATTCGAACGCGTTTCCTCTCGGGCGAGGAACTACAGCTGAACTGCTCGGCTACCGTGGGCTGGAGGAAAACGGTATCGTTGGTCCATCACAAGAGCTACCGCCAAAGAGTCCTCTGCCTCTGCAACGCCGGGATCACACATGGTAACCGTAAAAGAAGGAAGAAGGAGGAGCGAGGGAGGGAGGGAGGAGGGAGGAGGGAGTTAAGGAATGAAGGAGAGGGAAGGGAGGAAGTAAGGGAGGAAGAGAGGGAGGGAGTAAGGAGGGAGGGAGGGAGAAGGAAGGGAGGGAGGGAGGGAGGAAGGAAGGAAGAGAGGGAAAGAGTAAGGAAGGAAGGGGGGAGTAAGGAAGGAAGGGAGGAAGGAAGGAGGGAGGAGTAAGGAAGGGAGGGAGGGAGGAAGGAAGGAAGGGAGGGGGAAGGAAGGGAAGGGAGGGGGAAGGAAGGAAGGGAGGGAGTAAGGAAGGAAGGGAGGAAGGAAGGGAGGAAGAAAGGGAGGAGGGAGGAGTAGGAAGGAGGAGGAATGAGGGGGGGAGGAGTTTGGAAGGAAGGAAGGAAGGAGTAAGGAATGAAGGGAGGGAGGGAGGAAGGAAGGAAGAGAGGGAAAGAGTAAGGAAGGGAAAGGAAGGAAGGAAGGGGGGGAGTGAGGAAGGAAGGGAGGGGAGTAAGGAAGGAAGGGAGAGAGGAAGGAAGGGAGGGAGTAAGGAAGGGATGGAGGGAGTAAGTAAGGGAGGGAGAAGGAAGGAAGGGAGGGAGGAAGGAAGGAAGGGAGGGAGTAAGGAAGGAAGGGAGGGAGTAAGGAAGGAAGGAGGGAGTAAGGAAGTGAGGGAGTAAGGAAGTGAGGGAGGGAGGGATGTAAGGAAGGGAGGGAGTAAGGAAGGAAGGGAGGGAGTAAGGAAGGAAGGGAGGGAGTAAGGAAGTGAGGGAGGGAGGGAGTAAGGAAGGGAGGGAGGAGGAGGGAGTATTGAAGGAAGGGAGGAGTATGTGGGGAGGGCAGAAGGAAAAGGAGGAGGAAGGAAGTAAAGAAAGAAAGATAGACAGGAGGAAGAAAGGAGGAAAAGAAGTAATCATGGAGGAGGAAGGAGGAAAGAAGGAAGAGAAGGAAAAGGAGGAAGAAGGAAGAAAGAAAGAAAGGGAGATGGAAGGAAGGTAAAGAAGAGAAGATAGAAGGATGGAAGGAAAGATGGAAGGAAAGAAAAAAAGGAAGAAAGAAAGAAGAAAAAAGAAAGAAAGAAAGAAGAAAGAAAACATAGAACAAAGGATGGATAGAAGGAACTAAAGAAAGAAAAAAGAAGGGTGGAAGACAGGAAGAAAGAAAGAAAGAAAAAAAGAAGAAAAGATGGGAAGACGTAAACAAAGAAAGATATCAGGATGGAATGAATGAAGGAAGGAATAAAGAAAGAAAGAAAGATGGAAGGAAGTAAAGAAAGATAGAAAAGAAAAGAACGAAAGAAAGAAGAGATGGAAGGAAGTAAAGAAAGATAGAAGGGTGGAAGGAAAGATGGAAGGAAAGAAAGAAAGAAAGAAAGAAAGAAAGAAAGAAAGAAAGGAAGGAAGGAATGGATGACAGGAAGTATAAGGAAGGAAGGAAGGGAGTGGGGAAGGGGGAAGTAAAGAAAGAAGGATGGAAGAAAGCAAAGAAAGGACACACACATTATACACACAACATACACACACACAACACACATACAACACACACAACACACTACACACACAAACACACACATACAACACAACACACACAACACACACAACACTACACACACAACACACACACACATACAACACTCACACACACACACAAACACACACACACATAACACACACACATACAACAAAACACACACACCACACAAACACACACACACAACAACACATACACACACAAAACACATACACACACAAACCCGTGCATCAACTTTGCAGGAACATAGCGTGGACCCGGACTGCAGCTTGCGAAGAAGCAGCCAGCTGCTCCACACTCTAACTCCAGAAGACGATGGAGCCATCTTTGAATGTCGACTGAACGCCAGCGGCCATCATGCTGAGATCATCATCGCTTTACGTTGCCCGGATGTTCCTGTCAACGGGCCTAACGAGAGTGGTACGTTTTGATTGGTTGGTTGTTTTTGAGTTTGGTTGGCTGGTTGATTTTGGTTGGGTGGGTTTTGGTTTGGTTTGGTTTTGGTTTTGGTTTTGGTTTGGGTTTGGTTTTGGTTTGGGTTTGGGTTTGGGTTTGGTTTTGGTTTGGTTGGTTTGGGTTTGGTTTTGGTTTGGTTTTGGTTGGTTTTGGTTGGTTTTGGTTGTTTGGTTTTGGTTTGGTTGGTTTTGGTTTTGGTTTGGTTGGTTTGGTTTGGTTTTTGGTTTGGTTTTTGGTTTGGTTGGTTAGTTGGTTGGCCGGTTTGTTGTGTGTTTGGTTGGTTGGTTTTGTTGTTGGGTCGGGATTGTTTTTTGGGTTTTTTTTGGAGGGGATAGGGTGTTGGGGAGTGGGGGAGTGGAGGTAGGGTTCAAAATAAGCTTTAGGTTGATGCTAATCCACCCTGCTATATTATAATCATATTGATGTTTGCTTAGGTTGTATAAGTAAAAGTAAAGGAGTCCCATAGCCTATAAGGTCGTATGGGGGCGAGGCGTCCAGTAGACCCCACTCTTCTAGGGCCAGCATATTGAGGGCGGCGCCCATCTCCTCTCCCTCGCTGCTTTACCTTCCCTGACCCTAAAGAGGGCAGGTACCCATTTACAGCTGGGTGAACTGGGGGAACTGTACTGAAGCTAAGGCGCGCAAACGGTCACCCATCCAACTGGTAACCACGCTCGACGCTGCTTAACTTGGCTGGGGAAAAGCGAGTGCTCCGACCACTGAGCTATCCCGTCCCGGTTGTATACAAAATGAATAAATCATATTTCAACCCAGGTGTGGGGAGAGGGTTTTGAGAGGGTTGGTTTTTTTTTTTGGGGGGGTGGGGCTGACGGAGGGAGGGGGTGGTTTGTGGGGGTTTTTGTTATTTTTTTGTGTTGTTGCTTTAAAGTTAGCTTTACGACATATATTTTTCGTCTTATTTTTTACGGTACCGCATTTTACTTTTCTTCCTATTACACGGGTGGGTTTTTTTTTTTCTCTCTCTCTCTCTCTCTCTCTCTCTCTCTCTCTCTCTCTCTCTCTCTCTCTCTCTCTTTACCTTTTTTCTTCCTTTTTTTTGGAAAAAAATCTCTCTTTGGATGTTATTTCAGCGACCTGATTGCGATAGGGAAATGGGATAGCTCAATGGTCAGACCAATCACTTTTCCCAAGCTTAGATGGGGGACGGGATAGCCTAGTCGTTAGAACATTGCGCTCGCAATTTGAGGACCCGGCTCGATTCTCGTTCAAGGGGGGATATTTTCCTCTGGAGTTAACATCAGTGGCGACTCCACTCTCCCTAACAGTCCTTCGGATGAGACTATAAACCGAATTCCCAGTGTGCGAACGCACGCAGAACATCTTGCGCACACGTTAAATCATGTTACGCTCTTGGTAGAGTAGGCCATTGGTGCCGGTGGGAACAGATGACATACACACCGCATACACACGGGGACTGGATGTTTAAAAAAAAATCTCGTAAGCGCTTATTCCATTTTCCTCGATATAAAAGAATATATTTTAAAAAAATTTAATAAATAAATAAAAGGTTAAGCAACATCGAGCGTGGGTTGCCAGTTGGATGGGTGACCGTTTGTGCGCCTGAGCTTCATCATAGTCCCTAGTTCACCCAGCTGTAAAATGGGTACCTGCCATCCTTAGGGTCAAGAAGGAAGATAAAGCAGCGAGGGAGAGAGGAGATGGGCGCCTCCCTCAATATGCTGACCCCTGGAGAAGCTGAGGTCTCTGATGCCTCGCTCCCCTACGACCACGTAGGTTATGAGACACCCTTTACCTTTTACCTGATCGCTGTTGTTGTTTTTCTTGAATCTCAACCTTGAACATTTCGTTTCCAAGATTTATTCAGAGGTAGGTATTAGCTGCTGTTCTTTTGAATCACGGTAGAGGAGGAGGAAGAAGAAGAGGAGGAGGAGGAGGAGGAGAGAGGAGGAGGAGGAGGAGGAGGAGGAGGAGGAGGAGGAAGAGGAATGTGTTAGTTGGGTGAATAAAACGCTATACAACTCCACACCAAGAAAGGATAAACAAAGAGTTTTTCCTCTTCTCTCGTTGGCATTTTTACACCGTCAGCTGTGAGACTATAAAACAGAGGTCCCGTGTGTATAACGCGCGGCAGAACATTAAAACCTGTTTCGCTTTTCGGAAGAGTAGGCCATCGTGTGCCAGTGGGAACGGACGACAAAATGTACAAAACTTGTATACACACAGGGACTGGCATAGATGCAACAAAAAAAAGCACATGAGTGCTTATTCTTTTATCCTCGAAACAAAAGAATAAACTCTCTCTCTCCATTTCTCTAAATGTTAACAGACTTAAAGACATACGACAGCTACAATAACTACAACAACAACAACAACAACGCATCACCGTTTGGATTTTTGTTGTTGTTGTAGATGTGGGTGTGTCCAGTGAAGCCACAGATCCACATAGGTACCCGGACACACCTAGAGCAGAAGAAGTTAAGGGCTTAGGTGAGTATGTATGTGTGTGTGTGTGTGTGTGTGTGTGTGTGTGTGTGTGTGTGTGTGTGTGTGTGTGCTGTGTGTGTTGTGTGTGTGTGTGTGTGTGTGTTTGTGTGTGTGTGTACGTGTGTGTGTTGTGTGTATGTATGTGTGTATGTATGTTAAGTGCCTAAGTATTTTACGTATGTAGGTGTGTGTGTGTGTGTGTATATATGTATGTATGTATGTATGTATGTATGTATGTATGTATGTATGTATGTATGTATGTATGTATGTATGTATGTATGTATGTATGTGTGTATGTATGTATGTATGTAGGTATGTATGTGTGTTGTGTGTATGTATGTAGGTATGTATGTATGTATGTATGTATGTATGTATGTATGTATGTATGTATGTATGTATGTGTGTTGTGTGTATGTATGTAGTATGTATGTATGTATGTATGTATGTATGTATGTATGTATGTATGTATGTATGTATGTATATAGGTATTATGTGTGTATGTATGTATGTATGTATGTATGGTGTGTATGTATGTATGTAGTTGTGTATGTATGTGTGTATGTAAGTAGGTATGCGTGTATGTATATATGTGTTGTATGCGTGTTTTGTGTGTATGTATGTATGTAATTGTATGTATGTATGTATATATATATATATGTGTGTGTGTGTGTGTGTGTGTGTGTGTGTGTGGTGTGTGTGTGTTGTGTGGGTTGTGTGTGGTGGGGTTTGTTTTGGTATGTTATGTTTGTAGGATGTGTTTTTATTAGGGTTTTGTATGCGTGTTTGGGGTTTTTGTATACATAAAATTTGGATGTTATGTATTATGTATGTATTTTTTTTGTTGTATGTATGTATGTTTATGTATTTTGTATGTATGTATTTGAAAAGTTTTATGTTGGTTGTGTTGGTTGTTGTTGTGGTTGTGTGTTAAATTTAAAAATTAAAGTTAACTTTTAAAGTCAAAGTCAACCCCAAACTTTAACCCCTACCAATGGATTTTAATTTAAAATCTAAGCGACTGGTTGGGGTTTTTTTTTTTTTTAATAAAAGCTTTCCATGTTAAAAAAAATTAAAATTTAAAAAAAATCATATTCACAATAATATATATAATTTTTATATATTATAAAATTAATATATAAAAAAAAAAATTTAAAATTTTTTAAATAATAATAATAACATAATAATATATGCGCGCGTGTGGTGGTGTGTGGGGGTGGGGGTGGAGGGGTTGTGTTGTTTTTTGGCCGCGCGCGCGTCGTGCGTGCGTGCGTTTTCCCCTGGGGATCAGGGCAGCCACAATACGCTCAAAAAGCCGGGGTGCAGCAGCGCAGGCGCACACACCCCGGCATCAGGAACGGACAACCTGCCCCTGATGATTGTGGTGGCAGGGCGGTATCTTTGCTTTGAGGGCAGGGGGGCTGTTTCGCTCATACGACGGGGGGCGAAAAGGGCAATACCATTTTTGGGGGTTGGGACAGTAAGTTGTGTGTATGTTGTGTTTTGGGGGGGGGGGGGGGGGGGGGGGGGGGGGGGGGGGGGGGTTTTGTATGGGTGTGTGTGTGTTGTGTTTTTGTGTGTGGGTGTGTGGTGTGGGGTGTGTGGTGGTTGGGGTGTGTTTTGTTTGGGTTTGGTGTGTTTTTCTTCATTTACTTCTATTCACACAGTGTTTTTTAGACGAAAAGTTTTGTGTTGTGTGTTGGGGGTTTTTTGGGGTTTGGTGTGTGTGTTTGTGTGTGTTTGTATTATGTATGTTGTGGTGTGGTTGTGTTGGTGTGTGTGTGGTGTGTTGGGGGTGGTGTGTGTGGGGGTTCGTGGTGTGTGTGTTCGTGTGCATGTGTTTTTGGGTTTGTGTTGGCATTTTGGGTGTGTTTGTGTTGTGTAGTGTGGTGGTGTTTGTGTTTGTTTGTGTGTTTTTGTGTGTGTGGGGGGGGGGTGGGTGGGGGTGTTGTGTTTTGTGTGTGTTCGGTATGGGGTTTTGGGGTTCGTGGGTGTATGTTGTGTTGTGTGTGTTCGTGTGTTGTGTGTGTTGGTGGTGTTCGTGGTTCCTGTATGGTGGTTTGTGTGTTCGTGTGTGTGTTGTGTGTTTTGGTGTTTTTTGGGGTTTTGTTCGCGCCCCCGCGGTGTGTGTGTGGGTATTTTTGTGAAATTTGTATTGTTTTTTGTGTATGGTTTTATATCATGTGTATTTTTTGCGTGTTTTGTATATTGTATTTGCGTGTGTGGTGTGTGTGTGTGTGTGATGTTGTATGTTGTGTGTGTGTAGAAAATTATGACAAAAACGCGGTGGCAAACAAAGGAAGCTCTTTTTCCCAAAAAAAAAAACAGGTTTTTCCTTTCTTTTCAAAAATTTTCAGTGTTAGTGATTGTGATTGGCGGAGTCAGCCCCTTTCCGGGTCAAATTTTCTCATCTTTTAGTTACATCAAAAAAGCCAAAAAAATTCCTGTATGTTTTTCCGGAGTTTGAACAAAATAAACGCTTAATAAACCCCTGTTGCATCCAAAAAATAACCAATCAACAATCATCAATTAACCAAATCAATCAATCACCACTAATAAATCAATCAGTCTTTTTAATCTTTTCATTCCCTAATAATCATCTCTTTTAATCAATCATCCAGTAATTCAAAAATCATCCACAAATCAATCAATAAAACATTTAATCAATCAGATCACTAATCAATCAATCAGCTTTAATAATCAGCCCCCACTAATCAATCCATCAATTTAAAATAAAATTGGGTCCACTAATCATCAACCCACTTAATAAATCATCCACAAATCAATAAATAAACGGAATGGAAATTTGATTTTTGGTTTCACCTTCTTGGAGAAAACAATCTCACAAAGGTTGATTCGAAATTTTTAAAAAACATCGAGCGAAAAAATTTATATTATAAATCAAAGGGAAAAAACATAACAGCCCCATGTAAAAAAAAAAAAAAATAATAAGCCTGCTTTAAAAAAAACCTCTACAGAATTTTTAGTGGTTAAAATATGGGTTGAGCTGGCTTTTAAAAGGGGCTGGAGTTAAAACCTTCACTAGTCACACATCAAGGAAATTTTTTTTCCCCGGGAGGAAACAGTATGTCTTCTTTCCTTAAAAAAAAATCCTTCCGATAACTGCAATCGTGGTCTTGTATACAAACGCACGCAGAACAGGGACGGGAATCTAGTGGTTCGAACATTCGCTCCTATCTGACGACCCGGGTTTGTTCCCGTTAAAGGGGAAATTTTTTTTCCCCCGGGTTTAACATCAATGCCAATCCCCCCCCCAAAAAAATCCTTGGGATAAAACTAAAAACCCCAGGCCTTGAGGCGAACGCAGAAAAAAAACGTCTTGCGACCGAAAAAATCCTTTTTCCGCTTTTTTTGAAAGAGTACCCATTAGTCCCGGGTGGGGAAACGAGAAAAAATTTTTTAAAAAAACCGCATACCACGGGGACGGATGTTTAAAAAAAAAAAAGACATGAGGCTTATCCTTTTCCTCGATATAAAAAAATTTTAATTTTTAAAAAATTAAAATAAAAAAAAGAAACATTTTGCGCCATTTTTAAAATTTGAACGCGTCACATTTAAAATGCTTCTACTTTCAGAAGAAAGATCAGCGTGCCTTAAAGGGAAGGTGATAAATTTGAAAACCACTAATACACGCACACTGGTGTCGCCTCCCAAAACCCCAACCCCCCCAAAGTCCAAAAACAAAAATCTTTTATAAGGGCCAAAAAGGTCGCATACACCCCCCCCCCCCCCCCACCCCCCCCCCCCCCCCCCCCCAAAAAAAAAAAAACCCGGGGGGGGGCCCACAAAACCCACAAAACCCCATCCCCCCCCCCCCACCCCCCCCCCCCCAAACGGCAAAAAAAAAAAAAAACCCCCCACCCCCCAAAAATTATGCCACTGGTTCTTGTTTCCCCCCCACTTCATCCCCCCAAAAAATTTAAATGACTTCGTTTTTTTGGCATCAATTTTTTTTATTATTTTTTTTATTATTATTATTATTTTATTTTATTATTATTTTTTTATTCTTTTTATATCGAAAAAATGGAATAAGAACCCTTAGTGCTTTTTTTTTTTTAAAACCTGACCCTGGGTTGCGATTTTGTAAATTCTGTCCTGTTCCCACCGGCAAAAAAAATGGCCCTACTTTACGAAAAGCGGAAACAGGGTTAAGTTGGGGGCAAGATGTTTTGGGGCGTTCGCACAGGGGGGCCCCCGGTTTTTTTTGTCTCATCCCCAAAGGGCTTTTTTTTTTTAGAGGGAGTCGCATGATGTTAACCCAGGGGGGAAATAACCCCCTTTTAACGGGAATCGAAACCCCGGGTCTCAGATTTCGAGGCAATGTTCTACCACTGGCCGTCCCCGTCCCCTGATGTCCCCTAATGGGAACCCAGGGGTCGACCCCACCACAAAAAACAAAAATAATGATACGTTGGTTTCCTGGAAAGCTGTCACAAGCGAACAAAATTTTGTGGCAAGCATTGTTGGGGATAGGAACGGTCCGGAAAAAAGGGGAGGAAAAGGGCGGTGAACAAACAAAGGGGGGGGGGGGGGGGGGGGGGGGGAAAACTTTTTTTTTTGTTTCTTTTTTCTTTTTCTTTTTTTTTTCCCCAGAAAAACGGAACCCCCCGCTTTTTTAGAAAATTTTAATGCAAATTTATTGTGTTCGTAAGTCTTCCGGGGTCACAAGAAACCAAAAAAATTTTTTTATACAAAATATATATATTTATTAAATTATATATATTTAAAAATTTATATATATATTTAATTTTAATATATTTTTATATATTTTATTAATTTTTTATTTATTTTTTTTATTTTTATTCATAATTTTTATTCTTTTATTCGAGGGTCAGGGAATAACACTTCGTGCCCCCCCTTTTGTGCACCCATCCCGGGAATATATGCGGTTTTGTAAAATTTGCCCCAAAATGTTTTCCAAACCGGGACACAATGGCCTATCTTTTCGAAAAGGGGAACGGATTTAAACGGTGCGCAAGAAGTTGGCGTGCGTTCGCACACGGACCCCCCGGGGGGTTTTATAGTCCCCACCGAAAAGGACTTTTGGAAAAAGTGGAGTCTGCATGATGAACTCCAGGGGGGAAAAACCCCCCCCCCCCCCCCTTGAACGGAAAACGAAAAACCCCGGGGCGTCAATTGCGAGCCAATTTTTGACCCCCAGCATCCCTCCCCCATTAGTGTGGGGGGACCATATCTCATTCATGGGCACACCGTGTACGCGATGAAAAACAAAGATTGCTCAAATGTTGATCCCTTTTTTTAAAATTCTTTTTTGTTTTTTGTTTTGTTGTTTTTGTTGTCTTTTTTTTCGCTTTTAGATCTCCCAGGTTTGGAATGTTTAGATTTGGTAAATATATCGACATCCCTTTTAAGCCCACCATTAAAGGTACCGTATTCCGTTGAAATTATCTAAACAAAGACCTCAGTGTGCATACCTTTTTTTTTTGAAAATTTTTTAAAATTCTCACCCGTTTTCCCCTTGGGATGCAAGAGCCGCCTTTAGAAAACAGAGCAGGTTTTTTTAACGTCGCGCGAGGTGTCCTACAGAATTTGTTTCGGGATGTCGTTTTTCCCCATCCCCCAAACCGAGGATTTTTAGGAGGGGGGAGGGGGGGGGGGGGGTGGTTGGGGGGGAAAGGGGGGGGGGGGGGGATTTTGGGCTGTGCCCGAACTAGGGGAGATCGAAAGCTCCCAAAAGGGGGCTTTTTTAACACAGGGGCTTCCCTGGTTTTATGGATAAGGGAACGGAATAGCAGTGGTCAGTTTTACCGCATTGCGCGAAGATTCCGACCCAGGTTCGTTTTCGTTCAAGAGGATTTGGTTTTTTCCCTCCGGGGTTTTAAAAATCCGTACCGATCCACTCCCCTCAACAGTCGAATTCAAAGTTTTTTTTTTAAGATGGTACATTGAAAAAAAAAGTGCAAATTTTCTTTTTTTTTTTTAAATCAAACCATCTTCTCAAGAAAAAAAAAAGAAGCGAAAAGAAAGATAAATATATATGCAGACAGAAAAAAAAAAAAATCTAATCAATGATAAACCAATAAATAAAAAAAGAAGCAATGTAAAAATTTATACATGGAATTAAAAACAAAAACCAAAAAATCCTGAAAAAATATTAAAAAAATACAATTTTCCAAAAATAAATCCCTGAAAAATATCCAGTCCTTCAATGAGACTTTAAACTGGGTCCTGGGCGAACGCCCCCAGAACATCTTGCCCCCACACGTTGAAACCCATTCCGCTTTTTGAAAGGTAACCATTTTGGTTTTTGGGGAACGGGAAAAAATTTTTTAAAAAACCATACACGAGGGCTAAAATAAAAAAAAAATTTATCCTCGAAATAAAAAAAAACAAATAAGAATAACAAAAATCAAAAACCAAAAACTGGACGAGTGAGAAAAAGTAACATAAACACTCGCGGGGTTTTAAAAAGGGAAAATGGTAAAAGGGGGTCCCAGAAACTATGGGTCTAGAGGAAGCAGGGGATCAGAACCTCAGTTTCTAGGGGGGCCAATATTGAGGGGGCGCGCCCATCTCCTTCCCCGCTGCTTTTACCTTCTCTGACCCAAAGGGGGCAGGTAAACCCCTTTACAGTGGGTGAACTGGGGGAACTGTACTGAAAACCCAAAGGGCCCCTAACGGTCCACCCATCCAACTGGTAACCAGACTCAAAGCTGCTTACCCCTTAACTGGGGGGAAAACGAGTGCTCTAAACCTGAGCTTGTCCTCCGCACTCG
>CM054138.1:23886353-23962571 GCA_028751875.1 Rapana venosa
TCAGCCTTTGTCAACAAGTAATCAATCAAATATTCTTAAAGTAATAATTCCATCCAAACAATCAAAACATAAATAAAGCAGAGAAACATCTAGAAGAACAGAATCAAATACAATGCATGATATATCCGTCACAATACTAAATAATGCTTCCTTAATTATAAGCACACGAAAATTACAAGAATTACTGTTAACCTCTCTCAAGTATGACGTAAATTTCTTTTAATCAGACATTCAAAGCCACTCAATGGTCTCCCTTGTGTGGTAGTTTCATAGCAACACATTCACTGATATAATCCACTCAATCATCTCCCTTGCATGGTAATTTCATGGCAAGACATACACTGGTACAGTCAGAAAAGAGATCAGGGATGAATTCTTCAATAAAAGTTTGAATAAAACACAAAACATCTCCTGATCTTATAAAAGAAACAAGGTATGTATCTGATAACTTAAACATTAATCTCTTAACAGCCCAAGACAAAAAAGAAAATGGTTTTACTTATTAATACCAACAACGGTATTTACAACGTCATCACGTGCTAAATGATATGACAGTCTATCTTTAGATACATTCCTGTCACACCCTCATTCACAGGAAAAGCTGTTTACACACCACGAATAGCACGCCCTCCCTGTCACACACAACTCACGTGTAGGAACACTGACAGTTTCAGAAAAAAAGAAAACTGGTGAAGCACTAGAATTTACAACCCCTTGAAAAAGTAACCCCAGAGAAGTTAAGAAGGACTGCTAGGCTGTCTCTCTACCCCATCTCTATAAGCTGGTCACTATCATTTACAGTGAACTTTTTACTGTCAATCAGTAGATAATTAAATATCATAGTGGCTCTCTTGCCATCTTGTCGGGCCTTTTTCAGATGTGGAGTTAGTCTCTTCCTGATGTCTCTAACACGCCTAGAGAAGTCCTTACCTACAAACACATTTGTTCCTTTCAACTTCTTTTTAAGGCTCAGAATTTTCCTTTTTTGTGTATAAAACACACAGCGAGCAAGTACTGGTGAGTCAGGCTTGGAGTTGAGGCGATGAACTTTATCAAATTCGATTTTCTCTTCCAGATCCAACTTTTCTGTACAGATTCTGCAACAGTCCCTCACAGTCACTGTGTGTCTCGCCGTCTTCCCTTGGTACGCCATAGAAGATCAGATTGTTCTGCTTTGACCGTCCTTCCAGGTCATCAAGTCTGGCTTTATACACTGTCATTTGTTCACGCAGGTCATTGTTTTCTTTATGAAGGTCCTCATTCTCCGTCTTGAGCTCTTTAACTTCTTCTTTCAGCTCCCTCGTCTCATTTTTGAGAGCAGCACAGTCCTCCTGCAGATTACTGATCTGTTTCTTCACATCACTGAATTGAGCAGTCATGTCGTCCCTCAGAGCTCTGATTGATGCCATTAGATCAGTGTTGGAAGGTTCTAGTGGTGAAGAGGTAGCAGAAGCCTGAGGGTTGCCAGATTTCTCCACACTCAGTCTACGGGATGAGCTGGTACTCGAGAATCGAGTCTGCCTCATGTTGTCTTTGGCTGGTGGAGGGTTGGGACCTGGGTTCGATTCAATATCCCCACATTTTAATAAATTGCCGCCCCAGAACAAATAGGGGAGCAGCAAACCAAACATAACACCGTCCACTGAGCGGGTAAGTTTGAAAATGGCTATAGGAGCAGCCAACTTACTTTTGGCCCTTTCAAACATGAAACCAATGTATACTGGCAGAAAGCGGCCACATACACTACTAATCTGAGCTGCACTGGAAGGCATGACTATTGCACTGTCAGCATGCCAGATATCAATAGCTAACACTACTTCAGTCCTCAGTAATCTGCACAGATGTGAGAGAGGCAACAGCACACGTCTTCCCACTGATGCAACAGTTCACTTCCCCCCCCGAGAGAGAGAGAGAAGAGAGAGAGAGAGAGAGAGAGAGAGAGAAGAGAGAGAGAGAGGAGAGAGAGAGAGAGAGAGAGAGAGAGAGAGAGAGAGAGAGACAATGACAATGACAATGACAATGACAATTCTTTTATTTCGAGGATAATGAATAAGCACTCATGTGCTTTTTTTTACATCCAGTACCCGCCCGTCCGTAGGGATTCATCTTAATAATAACCCAATACTGATACTCTCACGCAGTAGAAACAAAGGGAAACCGGCACACAATGGCCTACTCTTCCGAAAAGCGGAACGGGTTTAACTTGTGCGTAAGATGTTCTGCGTGCGTGCGCATAGATAGATAGATGCGTGCGTATACACATACATACATACATACATACATACATACATACATACATACATACATACATACATACATACATACATACATACAGTATGTGAGTGAGTGTGTGTGTGTACGTGTGTGTGTGTGTGTGTGTGTGTGTGTGTGTGTGTGTGTGTGTGTGTGTGTGTGTGTGTGTGTGTGTGTGTGTGTGTGTGTGTGTGTGTGTGTGTTGTGGTTGTTGTTGTTTTATTGTTGTAGTAGTAGTAGTTTTCAGTTTTTAAGAATAACTTCATATTGATGTAGCAGTATGGCTTTGGAATATGATTCTTTTGATGGATTACCTAGCATTGTGTGCGAGTCCCCACCCCCACCCCACTCCCACCCCCACCCCACCCCCACTCCCACCCCCACCCCACCCCCACTCCCACCCCCACCCCACCCCCACTCCCACCCCCACCAAACCTTACCCTCCCCCTTTCCATGGCTAAAATGTAATATGTTCGTACTTTATTGTTTGTTTTGATGGACGTATGTATGTTATGTATGTTTACAAGAACTCCTCCCTTTGGGGATGCCTGCCGGGGAAGGAGGGGGGGGGGTAGGGAGGGGGATGGGGGAGGAGACCTATTAGTATAAATAGCATCCGAACTTTCCTGGAAATTCTGTGCCAGGAATTCCATCTTTTCCACCCCCACCCCTCTTTGTCTCTGTTCCTTTTCTTCCTGTCACCTCCTCCTACTTGTCAATTTTCTGACTTCTTGGTTTTATTTATTTATCTATTTATTCTTTTATATCGAGGATAATGGAAGAAGCACTCATGTGCTCTTTTTTACATCCAGTCCCCGTGTGTATGCGGTTTTGTCAATTTTGTCATCTGTTTCCACCGGCACACAATGGCCTACTCTTCCGAAAAGCGCTACAGGAATTAACGTGTGCGCAAGATGTTCTGCGTGCGTTCGAACACGGGGCCTCGGTTTATAGTCTCATCATTATAGTCCATTCTTCTGCCCCCTTTCACCCCCAGAAAGACTAAACCGATAACAGTTATTCTCTCCCACGCTGAAGACGGACACTCTGCTGGGCCTGACATGCCAGGCGTTTAACAGCAGCGCAACGAATTTTCTCTCATTTGACAGACAAGAGTAGTTGCTGTCTGAGCGTTCGACGCCGACAGCGAAGAAGAAGAATTGCGAAGAAGAAGAGGAATTGCGAAGAAGAAGAAGAATTGCGAAGAAGAAGAAGAAGAATTGCGAAGAAGAATTGCGAAGAAGAAGAAGAAGGAAGAAGAAGAAGAAGAAGAGAAGAAGAAGAAGAAGAAGAAGAAGAAGAAGAAGAAGAGAAGAGAAGAAGAATTGCGAAGAAGAAGAAGAATTGCGAAGAAGAAGAATTGCGAAGAAGAAGAAAGGAAGAAGAAGAAGAGAGAAGAAGAAGAAGAAGAAGAAGAAGAAGAAGAAGGAAGAAGAAGAAGAAGAAGAAAGAGAAGAAGAAGAATTGCGAAGAAGAAGAATTGCGAAGAAGAAGAAGAAGAAGAAGAAGAAGGAGAAGAAGGAGGAGAAGAAGAAGAAGAAGAAGAAAGAAGAAGAAGAGAAGAAGAAGAAGAAGAAGAAGAAGAAGAGAAGAAGAAGAAGAAGAAGAAGAAGCATTGCCAAGAAGAATTGCCAAGAAGAATTGCCAGAGAAGAAGAAGAAGAAGAAGAAGAAGAAGAAGAAGAAGAAATTCTTCGCAATTCTTCTTCTTCTTCTTCGCAATTCTTCTTTTTCTTCTTCTTCTTCGCAATTCGTCGTCGTCGTCGTCGTCGTCGTAGTCGTTGAATGCTCAGTCAGCAACTATTGTTGTCTGTCATGAATGTGAACGAAAATGAATAGTGCTGACCTTTCAGCACCCTAGATAAGTATGTCAGGCCTAGCGCATCCAAATTTAGCGTGGGAGAGGATCGTTATCTTTTAAGTCTTTCTGGGATGGGGGGGGGGGGGGAGAAAGAGAAAAAGGAGAATGGACCTAGAAGGCAGAGAACTAGAACTTGACAGACAAGAAGGAGGCGACAGGAAGAAAAGGAACGAGGCAGAAACCAAGAGAGGGCTAGAGAGAAGAGAGGGAATTCCTAGCAGGAGCGTTTCCAGCTGTTTTATGCTGACTGAAGATAAGTCCTAGCAGATAACTTCCGTGAGGAGGAGGGATGCTAATTATACTGACATAAAGATAAGTCCCAGGACAGAATTTGCATGAGGTGGAAGGATGTTAATTATACTGACAAAAAGATCATTCCTAGCAGAGAATTTACATCAGGTAGGTGAATACTAGATATACTGACGTAAAGATAATTCCCACGACAGAATGTGCATGAGGTGGAGGGATGCTATTTATACTGACATAAAGATAATTCCCACGACAGAATTTGCATGAGGTGGAGGGATGCTAATTATACTGACAAAAAGATAATTCCTAAGACAGAACTTCTATAAGGTGTGTGGGGGGGGAGAGGGAGGATGCTCGTTATACTGACTTGAGACAATTCCTTAGCAGATAGTTTTCAAAAGGCGTGTGTGTGTAATGTGTGTGTGTGTGTGGCGGGCGGGGGTTGGGGGGGGGGGTGGGATGCGAATAGTATATTTTGCTCTAACAGGACAGAATTCTTAGCTGAGAACTTCCAGAAGTTCGTGGTGTGGGGGGTGGGGAGGGAGGGGTAGAGAGGGATGCTATTTATTTTAACAGGACAAAATTCCTACTACGAAATTTCCAGAAGGTGGGGGGGATTGCTATTTATTCTACCAGGACAAACTTCCTAGTAGTAGAACAACATTTCCAAAAGATGAGGAGGCTGTCTATACTCACACCACACCCCCTCCTCCACCATCACCACCCACCACCCCTCCACATTTCCACATGGGGTGGGAGGAGGATGAAGGGGTGGGGGGGTGGATGGGGGGGGGTGGGGAGGGAGGGAGGGAGATCGTAGGGTAGGGTAGAAGGGTAGGGATGAAATTTGTGTGTTCAAAAGATCTTCTTAATCTCTCTAATCTCTCTCTCTATCCTTCTTCTCTCTCTCTCTCTCTCTCTCTCTCTCTCTCTCTCTCTCTCTCTCTCTCTCTCTCTCTCTCTCTCTCTCTCTCTCTCTCTCTCTCTCTCTCTCTCTCTCTTTTTGTTTTTTTGTTTGTACCCTCCTCTCTTCACAGCCCCAAGCAGCTCGGAGTACGGATACAACACCACCTCCGCCGCCTCCTCCTCCTCCTCCTCCTCCTCTTCCTCAGAACGCCAGCTTCCTCACTTGCCTAACCTCAGCAGCATGCTGGATCGCCACCACCCCCACAGCCACCACCCCCACCACCCCACTCACTCTCACCACCGCCACCACCACCAGCACCAGCACCATTCCTTTCCGGACGCCTTCCCCAACCCCTCCCTGAACTCAGTGACCGGCTGCACCTCCGCGACCTCGCGCTACGTGGACAGCCCTTTGTCTTCTTGGGCCCACTCCAAGGACGACCCCAACCTGTCCGTGTACGTCACCATGACCAACCTGGACTATCTGCATCATTCCCTGGAGTCCTCAGCACCTTCACCAGCACCAGCATCATCAGCAGCAGGAGGAGCAGGAGGGAAGACAGGCCCTGGGCTAGGAGCTGGTCCTCCAGAGCCTCCTCCTGCCAGTTCGCCTGAAGGGCGCCTCCTCCCTCGTCCTTCTCCTCCAACTGCTTCCCTGGAGAGCGACGACTACGACCACACGGGGCCCGACATGGGAGAGGAGCGCAGCGAGAGCATCTACTCCAACGACGGCTGGAACCACCCTGGAAGAGGGATGAGAGGCGACGGTGGTGGTGGTGGTAGCGGTGGCGGTGGTGGGGGCAGAAACAACAGCAACGGCAACGGCAGCAACCACGTGATGCGTGGTGATGTTGCTGCCGACGAGGTGACCCGCCTGAAAATCGTGGATTAGAAGAGAGAGAGTGTGAGAGAGAGAGAGGGGGGTGGGGGTGAGATGGTGTAAAGCTGAATGTATGGTTAATTAGTGATGTTAAATGATGTGATAGATAAGATAGGAGGAAGAGGAAGGGGAGGAAGTAGGAGGAGGAGGAAGGAGTAGGAGGAGGAGGAAGTTGTAAGGAGGCGTATGGAGGAGGCAGGGAGGAGTAGAGGAGGAAGTAGTTGTAGTTAGTAGTAGCGAGAGTAGTAGTAGTAAGTAGTAGTAGTAGTATTAGTTAGTAGATTAATTGTAGTTGTAGTAGTAGTGTAAGTAGTTAGTAGTAGTTTGTAGTGATAGTAGTGGTGGTGGTGGTGGTGGTATGGAGGATTGTAGTAGTAGAGTAGTAATGAGAGCAGCAAGATCCAGAAAAGTTATTATTGTTATCACCATCATCTCAGCTAGCAGCAGCAGGCATTTCATCATCATCATTATCACCTATTTATATTTTATTATTATAAAAAAGGCAAGGAAGAAGGACTAGAATATGACACTGTATGAGGAGGAGGATAATGATAATAACAACAGCATAATAATATATAATAATAACAATACAACATAACAACAAAAATAACAATAACAATGATATCGACATTCAAATGATGACATTTCACTACAGGAAAACCTCCTAGGCCATAAAAGCATGTAGAAAAAGTCTACGCAGCAGGAGGAATTTCTGTTAGGGAAAGAAACAAAAACACTTCTGAATCAGGAAAAACCTGCTGTCCTTGGCACAACAACAACAAACAACAACAACAATCTCTAGCAGCAAAAAAAAAAATTCATAAAAAGGAAGCAGTCTTAAACTTGCCAGTTATCTGCGCGAGAAATGTCGTGGAACACAAATGCTGCAAAATGATATTAATATTTTATTGATCTACTATATTTATTATTTTTTTATTTTTTCTTTTAATATCGAGGGATAATGGAATAAGCAACTTATGTGCTTTTTTTTTAAACATCTAGTCCCGTATGTATGCAGTTTTTGTAAATTATGTCATCTGATATATATAGAGAGAGAGAGAGCGAGAGAGAGAGAGAGAAAAAAAATTGCTAGTTCTGGATTCTTGCCATTTCCAGATGGACCTTTTTTTATTTTTTTCTATGAACACACGTGAGAATACGACCCAAAATTAAAGCCAAAAAAAACGAAAGAGCTTATATACTATATATATTATATATATATATGTGAAAATCTCGAGGGGGGTGTGTTGGGGGGGGGGGGTTTTGGTGTGTTCCAAGCGCTTGTGATTGTACAACGAGTACATTCTAACTTTCCCTCCTCGGAGGAATAATCTGTTGTTTAACCGGATTCGCACGCTCCAAGACAATGGCAAAGGATATTGTCTGATTTGGACTAGTATGTCTTGCGATGTGCAATCTGTGCATTGGCATGCCTAGCTTGTGAAGGAAAGGAGAAGGGTTTGGAGTGTGTGGTATTCTTTATCTTTTTCTGTTTTTATTTTTTGAGGGGGTGGGGGGGGGGCATAAAGAAAGTTTTCAGATCCTGGGGGGCCCATAATGAAAGTTTCCAGTACCTGTAGAGGGTTTCTTATCTTTTATTGAGCCCTGTCTACTATTAATTAAGGGACAACCACCACTTTACGACACAATTACTTGTTGTAAAGCAATTTTCACCCGTACTTGATTTCAAATCCTTGTTCAAGATATGTATGTACAGAAAATTGCCAATTGAAAATGTTGTTTTGCTTGTGTGTGTGTGGTGTGTGTGTGCTTTGTGATGTGTGTGTGTGTGGGTGTGTGTTTTTGTGTGTGTGTGTAATCAAATATATTTGTTTGTTAGCTTCTTCTTGGTTTGTTTTTAAAGCCACAATACACTTACCAAAATAAGTTGTAAAAAAAACATTTTTAACAACAAAAAAAACAAGAAAAAAAGCTGTAAACGTTGGTTTCCTCTATTCTTTTATTTTATTCTTAGTTTCATTTCAATGTTCAAAACCATTGTTGTTGGGTTGTTGTTTGTTTTGTTTGTTTGTTTGTTTTTGGGGGGGAGGGTGTTTGTGTGTGTGTGTGTAGGGGATGGGGGGGTGGGTGTTCGCTTTGACAACCAATTTTCACTTTACGCATAACTTAATAACACAGCATCTTTGTTTATGACTTTATTTTTACTTACACAAACCCTTTGTTTAAATTTGAAATTCTTGCTCATTTTGTTTAATTATGGAATTCGTCTTAATTGTGTTTAAATTCTGAAATCCGTTTTTATTGTTAATTCTGAATTCGTTTTCATTTTGTTAATTCTGAATTCGTTTTTCATCTTGTTTAATTTGAATTCTTTTTTATCATTTTGTTTAATTCTGAATTCGTTTTCAAATTAAGTACATAAACACAACGCCAAAGGAATGATTAAAGGAAGTGTGACTGAAAATATGAAACAAAGCACATCAAAACTTCTTTTTTTTACTACCAGGAAAAAAACAACTGAAAGGACGTACAGAAAAGAACTTTAGGGTCATCATCACAAATCAAATTACCTTCCTTAAAAAAATCAGATCAATAATTTTTGTTTAAAAGAACAGAAGACAAAAACAGTATACAAGGAGCTATATATATATTATATATTTAGATATATGGGTGTGTGTTGTGTGTTGTTTTGCTGTGGTGTCTATGTATCTTTGTTATCTGTGTATCCATGTTATCTATGTATCTATGTTATGTATATAATCCGGCGATTGTTTATTGTTGGGTTTTGTTGTGGATATCATTTCTTCCTTGTCTTCAGCTTGTTATTTGCCTGAAAACAAAGTGTCCTAGGGTGACAGCCAGTGGCCCTCAATTTGACGTTTGTGTCGGCAGGGCTTAAACCAATATAACTGGATTTGATTGGAATGAAGTGCAGTGGAGTGGAGGGGTTTGGATTAAGGCCAGGGTGAGATGCAGTTTTTTTTTTCTTTTTTTTTTATTATATTTTCTGTTCTGTATTTCATGTTTATGCTTGCCAAGATCAAACGTTTTGTCAATGGTTTATTTTTCTTTATTTTCGTGTATAGGTGTTTTTTTTTTAAATTTCGAGGATAATGAACCAAGCACTCATGGTTACTTTCTCTTAATCTAAACAAAAAACTATACACACACGCGCAAGTGCGCGCGTACGCCACACTTATATATATAGTATAATATATTTATATTTTATATATTTATTGTATTTTAATTTATTATTTATTTATTTTTTTAATGTTATTTCCATTCGCTAAAAGGAGACAAAGGCACTTACTGGCATTTACCAGGATGTTCTTCAAATTATTGTGCCCTTAATGTTCCTGAAAATGATGGGTATTGTTGTTGTTGGGCATTGTTGTTGTTGGTTTTTTGGGGGGTTTGTCTCTTGGGATTTTTTTTGTGTTTTCTTTCTCTTGTTTTTGAGGGTCATAGGGGTGGGAGGCGGTGGGGGGATGTTTGTTTCTTAATTGGATAGTATCTCTCTTGTTTACAATTTGCCACAATCATTTAATAAACAATTGGGGGGGGGTAAAAATTTCAAACAAATAACAAAGAAGAAAACCAGCATTTTTTGATTGTATTCTTCTTTTTTTTTTGCCCTTCTTGACCTTGATTTTGTACATAATGTTCGTGTTTTTTACAGAAAATGAACATATTCAGTAATAAATCCTTTTTCACTGGCTTTACTCAAGCTAAAGTTTAAGCAGCACTTGTGCGTGGTTACAAGTGGATGGGTTGACCGTTTGCACGCTCGGCTTAGTTTACAGCGCCTCCAACTCCTAATGTGTTGCTTGAGATCCTGCCTGTACCCCACAGCATAACGTTTGTTTTAGTTTATTGATACATTCCAAGTGCCCATTTTACATTGAGATTTTGTTATGCTAAATAAATACACCATGTTAAGAATAGCTTCGTCTGAAATCAGCTTTACCATAACAAACGTGCTACTTCGCCATGAAAGGACAATAATAATAATATTAATCATAATAATAATAATAATAATAATAATGATTATCATTATTAATAAATAATAATATAATAAAATATCTGAAATCGGGTATAGCTGCTATATGGTGAAGTACTTTAGTAATAAGAGACTGCTTCATCCATGAGCAAGCTTTTTGCATAACAGCCTTTACTCTGCAATGAAAGAATTTTTTTTAATTCTCTGAAATCGGAGTATAGCTGCCTTTATGCTGATATGTCTTTTTTAATATGGACTGACTTCATCGATGAACAAAGCTCTTAGCTAAAACAACCTGTACTCTTCATTGAAAGAACAATTTTTTAAACTATATTCTGATTCGGAGTATAGCTGCCTATGTGGTGAAGTACTTTAGTATAAGAGGACTGACTTCATTCATGAACATAGCTTCATAGACCTAACAACCTGTACTCTTATGAACGTACAACATATTTTTTAAAATTCTCTGAAATCTGAGTACAGCTGCCTGTGCGGTGAAATATTATTTGAATGATAAGCCATACGCGCCATTTTTTTTCATCCAGTGTTGTTCCTGAAGTCTCACATTTGATTTTCTATGCGGGCATGAGGTGAGATGGAGTGTCTAATGGATTCTGGAGTAGGGTTGGGTTGGCGTGGGGGGGGGGGGGTTCGTTTCTTTTTCTTATCGTCATCGGCTAGATCTAGGAGTTTTGTTTGGGTTTTTAAAAAAATTTTTTATACCGCTTTATGTCGCGGCAGATTTCTTTGCTGTGAAAATGGCGGGTGCTCTATCCGGGGGAGAGCGCGTTTGCCACAAAGGCAGCGCCACCATTCTTTGTGTGTGGGTTTTTTTTTCTGTTTTTTTTTCTGTTTGCAGCACATGTATTTTGTTTCCTGTATCAGAGTGGGGTTGTTTGTTTTTTTCGGCCCAGATTTGGCACAAGGGGCAACTCTCTTGTTGCCAGTGGGGGGTTTTTTACGTGAGTTAAAGGATTAGTGTAACAAATATACAGGACTCGGTTTTATTGTCTCATCCGAAAGACTTAAGCATGGCACCCAGATGCTAACTCGTGGTCTATTCGGATGACTAGGAGGTTATAATTCTAGGTGATTCTTTTAGCGTTAATCTGGGGGAACGCTCGATCACCAGCAACGAAAAATGTCCACCTTGTAAACTTTGGGGACTGCTCTTTAGTAAAAGTATTTTGATCTTGTGGGTAGTTTTTTCTTGATTTGAAATTATGTTCCGCATAATTGCTACTTTTTTAAATCTCGATCGCTATGTTGTGTCTTGCATTGTGTTTGGCAATGCTTTTTCTGTTGCCTGTTGTTTTTTAAGAGATGATTCGTCTAGTGTTCGCCAAGTGGGCGGCTTTTTTTTAACAATAATTCGTTTTTAATTCTGTTTACGGTTTTAAGCTCAGGTTCTTCTTTTCAATGTTTGATTTGAATTCTAGATTGGATTAAGATTACGCTGCACAATTTTTTTTTTTTTTTAATTTTATTTGTAATTTTGTTGTTGTGGCTTGATTTTACTGTCTGATTCACTCAAGTGATATTAGACGATTTGTTGTAACTATGAATTGCTTAAGTGCTGATAGGAAAATTTTGTAACGTTTAATCTAATTTTCTAAGTTACGATTGCTTTTTTATTATTCAGTATATATATTGGACTCGAATTTCTGTTTTCTTTTGGTGACGCGTTTTGTGGCTTTGTGTCATTTTTTTTAACAAGACCATTTTTTATGATATCTTTCCCCTTTGATGAAGCGATGACGGGACATTTTCCTGCGTGTGTAGAACTCGCTTTTTTTTTTTTCTTATTTGGCAGGTGTCTGTAGGGTGTAGTTCAAATCCCAGTAGTAGTGGTCTGTTGAGTCGGGATAGTGCTTATAACGCTCGGTCCCTTGTCAATATTACGGTGTACATATGAACTTTACAATTTGTACTCGACTTGCAATAAGCGCATCGGTGAACGTTAAAGATCTTATCAGTAACGAAAGTACGCACGTGGTTTTGTTTTTTTAAAAATATATCTGGATAGTAAATCCTGCTGCTCGATCATTCAGCTTGTGCTGTATTCTCCTTCTCGACAATGGTTTCAAACGGTACTGTTTCGTTCGTCTGTTCGACCTGTCGTTTCAGGAGGATGAACTACACCTGAAATGTTTTGAAAGATGTTACAGGGGAAATGGAAAAAAAATAAAATAAAAAATAAAAACAAGGAAAAAAAAAAAAAAAAAAAAAAAAAGAAAAAAAAAAAAACAAAAAAAAAAAAAACAAAAAAACAAAAGATAAAAAAAAAAAAAAAAAATAAAAATAAGGATGAGAAAAACGAAAAAAAAGGGAAATTGAAAAAAAAAAAGACGGAAAAAAAAACAAAAAAGCAAATAATTTCCTGGAGTGTGCGAGGTTGCGATCATTATGCAATAGGTACACAAGCTGTGCGTGTACGTGTGAAAATTTGACTTGATAATCCCAAAAATGTTATATCTTGTTGCTAGATAATTATGGCATTGCAACGATTTTCGTAGCCCATTTTGTTTTTCAAAGCTGAAGATTTATTTTACTCTAGCTTTTTCTTTTTTCTTGTTTTGGTGTGGCACAGCTTGTTGAACTTGAATGCTTATCAAGCTTTAGTCTTCACTTTTTGTCTAGGTTGTCGCATTATTTTCCCGGGTCATTAAACTTTCTAATAATACCCAAAAAAAATTGTTGTGTGTTTCAATGTGTTGTTATGTGGTGCGCTATGCATTTGTTGTGCGTGTGTGTGTGTGGTGTGTGTGTGTGTGCGTGCCAGTGCGTTGTGTGTGTTGTGTGTGGTGTGTGTGTTGGCAATATGGGTACATTATATAATAACCTGCATTTTACAGTGTGTAAAGTAAGATATTTTTCACACCTAACGTAGGCCGTAAGTAACTTTGTGTGCGTGTGTATGTGGTTTGTTTTGTGTGCGTGCGGTGTTGCCTGCTTGTTTGCCGTGCGTGCCGTAATGTGTGTGTGCGTGCGCGAGCGTAGTGTGTGTGAGTCTGTGTGTGTGCATGCTTGTGCGTTGTGTGCTTGCGTGTGTGTGTATGTGATTACGTGTGTGCGGGTGTGTTGTTTGTGGTATGTACGTGCGTTTTGTGTGCGTGGCGTTTGTTGTGTGTGTTGAGAGAGAGATACAGACAGACAGACAGACTGACAGACAGACAGAGACACAAACACAGAGGCTACACTCTCGCCAGGCAACACCCATCATCTTTAAAAGCATCAGAGGTTTAGAATCTGCACAGTACAACAATAAACGTTATGGTTTCGGTTAGAAACATGGTTTATTACGTAATCATAATTATTGCAAAACGCAGTGATACTAAGTTTAAGTGTTTGGGCTCAGATAACTTAGGAGCGGACCGAAAGCTGGGCTATGTACTATGTTGTGCTCCTTTGCTCAAGATGATCATATTATCCAGGCTATATACAATGAATTGCAATGGAATGCACCAGGAAAACTTGAACGATTCTCAAAGACTTTGCACTGTATGTCATAGGATAATCAGAGTGATAATGTGATTGTGATGATAATGATAACGACGATGAGGAGGAGGAGGAAGAGGAGGAGGAGGATGGTGTTGGTGGTGGTGATGGTTGGTGGTGGTGTGTGAGAAGTTGAGAAGAAAGAAGAACGATCGAAGATTGCGTTTAGAAGTAAGCAAGAGAAGAGGACAGAAGATGAAGAAGACTGAAGAAGAGCTAAGGAAGAACAAGTATGACAGAAGAAGAGGAAGATGAAGATGTATCATTGTCATCAATGAGTACTATCATCAGTGATAATGTATTATATATTATATTCTTACCATCAAATATACTACCACAACCTCATCATACATTTATCTTTGGTTAACTTATGACGTATATTCACCTTCTTTACAGTATAAAGATTTCAACAACAACAACAACAACAACAACACTTTTCTTTTTTTGTGCGTGTACCGTTTAAAATGAATAACGCCTAAAACGACTCACATTGGGTACACATATTATTTCTTTTTTTTTATTAAATTACTACTAAATTGAAATTATTTAGGAATCATTAGTGTGCGAATAAATGTGTACCTGGCGCCGTTGGTAACCACCCTTGATGAGGAAAAGGAGAAGAAGGAAAGTTCTCCACGGGAAAGATAATTCCAGACCCGGGTCAAGGTCATTGTTGCGGCATGCCACTTGACGTCACGGCGGGACTGGATGTAAAAAAAAAAAAGCACATGAGTACTTATTCCATTATCCTCGATATAAAAGATATAAATAAATAAAAATTTTAAAGTCACGGGCAGATTTATCTGCCGAATTTCGGGCTGCTTCCCCTCTTACCCCCCCCCCCTTCCCCTCCCCTTTCACCCTTTCCCCCGGGTATAGAAGACGCGGCATCGCCACAAGAGCAGCGCCACCGTTTTTGTGTGTTTTTTTTCCCCAAGTCTGCATAATTATGCATTTGGTTCCTATCAAGCCAGTGGTTTTTTCTTTACAATAATTTTGCCCAGTCAAGTTCTTCTTGCCGGGGGTTGTTTGGTTGTGGTTTTTTTACGTGCATTAAAGAGTTTTATTTTATTTATTTTATTCTTTATATCGGGGATATTGTGAGAATAAGGCTCTTTTGTGCTTTTTTACATCCAGTCCCCGTGTGTATGCGGTTTTGTAAATTTTTGTCATCCGTTCCCACCGGCAACACAATAGCCTACGTTTTGCCACGGGAACTCGGGTTTTACGATTCATCGGGGATAGATAGCTCCCGGGAGACAACCATCACGGTTTGCTTAGGGGATTGGGGGGAAAGGGGGGGGGGTGCAATTTCGGGGACAAACAGGCATTCGAATCTCACACACTCTTGAAAATCCGAATTTTCGCGTTTATAGGCAATATCTAGACCATCCCGATACCCCTTTCCTTGAGCTTAAAACTCCCGGTTAGAGCATGTTAATCTTCTATTTGTATATATATATTGTCCGTCTTGTCGTCGTAAGACCTTCAAACCAGCAGAGGATGGCAGCTGTCTGCTGTTTTTGGAAAATGGGCAGACATTTCATTATAGTGGAGATCCTTGCCAACAGCTACTATCCATCTCTCGGCCAAGTGTGGCATAAGGGACTAGTCAGCGTTGGAGATGTTCTCCAAAGGCCTACAGCCCCCCAGGGCTGCAGCACATAAGGACTCTTGCGAGTCAAGCCTCCTATGTCTGAGAGTCCTCATCGTCGATCACTTAAGACTAAGCTGTTAAAGTGGAATTCATGAGTGGGAAAAGAAAGAAAGGCCCATGGTCATACCAGCCTCTCACTTTGCTGTTGTTGCCACCAGCGTCTCATGGTTTAATCAGTTATGTGATTAAACCCAGGCACTGTCGGCTTCATCTTTATTACAACAACACAAAAAGTCACGAATGTATGGAGTGGACTGTGTGAGAATTGGAGGGGGTTTAAGGGGTGGGGTGGGTTGACGGTAAACGGAAGAGGGACGTTGAGAGTTGGGGAACATGGGTGTGTGGGTTGGGGGAGGGGGGTGGTGTGGGTGGGTTGGGCCGGTGGGAGGGGGTGGGGTGGTTGGAATGGGTAGGGGTGGTTTAACTGGCCCCAGACGCCATTTTCAAGGCCCGGGTGTGTTCTGTGGGGTGGGTGCTATCTCCACTGGTAATCCAAGGGCCGGCCTTGTGGGTGATGTTTCGAAAAGCGATCCTCATACGCTTTCTGAAGAACAAAAGAAAGAAAGAAATAAACACAAAACAACATAAGACAAGATCATCCAGGAGATCATGATGATGATAATGATGTTGATGATGATGATGATGATGATGTGATTGATGCTGATGAGATAGTGGTAGTAACGAGGTGAGTGGTGGAGGTAGAGGTTAGAGGAGAGGAGGAAGAAGAAGATGATGGAGAAGGAGGGAAGGAGGAGGGAGGGAGGAGGAGGTACTTGGAGGGAGGAGGAGGAGGATGGAGGAGAAGAGAAAGAAGAAGATAGAAGAAGAAGAAGATAGAAGAAGATGAAGAAGAAGAAGAGAAGAAAGAGAAGAATAAAAGAGGAGAAGAGGAGGAGGAGGAGCGGGCGTGGGAAAGGAGAAGAGAAGAGGAGAGAGGTGAAGATGATGAGAAGAAGGGAAGAGGATGGAGGAGGAGGAGGAGGAGGAGGAGGAGGAGAGAGAGAGAAGAGAGAGATAGAGAGTGAGAGAGAGAGATGAGAGAGAGAGAGAAACAGACTGCAGACAGTACAACCAGACAGTAGAGTACTCTCTCTCTCTCTCTCTCTCTCTCTCTCTCTCTCTCTCTCTCTCTCTCTCTCCTCTTCTCTTGCTCTCTCTTCTCTACTCTCTCTCTCTCTCTCTCTCTCCTCTCTCTCTTCTCTCTCTCTCTCTATTCTCTCTCTCTCTCTTTCTCTTCTCTCTCTCTTCACACAATTCCACACGTATAATATACATATATTATATATATACACATATATACATATACATACACACATACATAACATACTTACATCAATTACATACATACCATACATACATTCATACATACATACTACATTACACACACGTACATATTATATATCCTACTAAATTACATACATACATACATAGAGAGAAAGGTAACATGTCACTATGACAAAAGACAGAAAACAACACCACACACACACACCACACAAACACACCACACTACACACACACACACCACATACACACAAAACACCACTAACCACACACACTAAACACACAAACACACACACACACACACATCACACAAACACACAACTCACACTACGCGCACACACACACGACACACACATGCACCGCACACAACCACAGAGTGAAAATCAGCCTACCACCTGACAATTAAAAGTTGGGGTTTGACAATGACCGTCTTCATTCACCGCAGACAACAAACCACCAATGGGGAGGGAGAAGAGGGTAGCCTAGTGGTCAGAGCGTTGAGCGCTCGATCTGCCAGCTAGCCTGGAATCGAACCACTTCGGAGGTACCCGTGTTAGTGAATTTTACCCTGGACTTAACATCAGTACTGACTCTATTCGCCTCAAAAGACCTTCAGATGAGACTATAAACTGAGGCTCTTTTGTGTAAGGCACCTTAGAACATCCAAAGGCATAATGTAAAACGTT
Source organism: Rapana venosa (assembly GCA_028751875.1). Classification (NCBI taxonomy): domain Eukaryota; kingdom Metazoa; phylum Mollusca; class Gastropoda; order Neogastropoda; family Muricidae; genus Rapana; species Rapana venosa. The sequence continues at coordinate 23,903,585 of CM054138.1, forward strand.
TTTTTAATGGTCCATAAAAAAGTATGTTCTTTCGACCAGAAAGGCCCTTAGAGCCGGAGCTTTTGCCCGCGGTTTCTGTAGCGTCTCAGGGCGAAACTGATGGTTTTTCACAACCCTGTGACAGGACGCTAGTCGGTCGCCAGATACTTAACCAGCAGAGGCTGGTACCCACTTGTACACTGGGTAGAGTTGAGGAAAATCAGGAGTATTAATGTGTCTCTTCCTAGGTACCAAAACACCGTGCCGAGCGGGGATTTCGAACCCGCGCCCTACTGGTTCACGAGGTTGACCGCCTTCTTAACCACCCCCCGCACGGACCACGTTGCCCCTCCTAACGTGTCCATACTAATAAATTATGGATAAGAATTACATGGAATCTATATAGCTCTATATCTTGCTACAAAAACAAATCAAAGCGCTTTTAGTATGTAGTCGTTGGAGAGACGAGGCATCAGAGACCTCAGCCAGCTTCTCTAAGGGGTCAGCATATTGAGGGCGGTGGCCGCCATCTTCATTCCACGCTGCTTTTACCTTCCCTGACCCCTAAAAACGAAGCAGGGGGACTTACCCATTTAACAGTGGGTAAAATGGGGAACTGTTACTGAAGCCAGACCGTAAACGGGTCACCCATCTACGTAGTAACACGCTCGATGCTGGTTACTTCCCCCCTTTAGTGGGGGCAAAACCCGAGTACTTCGACCAGTTATCTATCTTGCATTCACACACGTTAAAAGCCTGTTCCACTTTGGTAGAGTAGACATTTTTTTTTTTCCCCATGCCGGTAGGAACGGAAGACTTTAGAAAAAGAAAAAAAAGTCCCCGCACGATACAGATGTATCGTGTTTAATTAAACGCCATCCCCGAATGTCGGAATGCAGCTACCCTAAAAAAAAAAAAAATAAAAAATGGTGGGGAATTTAAAATAAAGAAAAAAGTGCATACGCCTGTTAAATAAGTCACCGTTGGTGAACATTAACTCTACTGACGAACGAAAAAGAACACAAACTAAAAACTGACCCTACCCCATCACCCCCCCCAAAAAAAAGCAATTAAAACAACAACACACACATACACACACGTCCCCCAACCCCAATCCCCACAAAACACATACAAGTGCACACACAAACAACACACATACGTATACACATACACAAAACATACACACGCACCTACACACACAATAAATCACACACACATATACCCCCCTAACACACACACACACATACAAAAAAAAACCCCCCCAAACCCCTTACCCACACACACCACCTAAACACCCACACCATACACACACACACCCACACACACAAAACACCCATTCACAAATCCCTCCCCACCCACCCACAACCCCACTCCCCCCAACACACATACACTAACCCACTCCTCACACACACACACACACACACACACACACCCCATCCACCCACACACCTCCACCCACCACACTCACACACAAATCCCCCACTCCCCCCCACCTCCACCACCACACACACACACACAGATCACCCCCACCCCCACCCCACACACTCCCCACCACCACACCCACAACCACCCTACCACCTCCCCCACACCCCCATCCCCCAACCCCCCCCGACCCCAACCCACACCCCCACACAACAACAAATCCCACCCCCACAACCCACCACACACACCCACACACACACACACAAGACCCAACCCCCTCCCACCCACCCCCCACCCCCACCCACCCCTCCACCCACCACTCCCACCCACACCCCCACCCACCCACACACCCCCCACCACCCCCACCCCCACCCCACCCCCCCTCACACACACACATACAATCCCTCCCTATCTTCACTCCACTGATGTCCCTCGGTCATCATCTCATCTCGCCTGGGATCGGATGACGCTCATGAAAGGGATCCCAGGTCGATCTGGTGGTGGGGACTCGTCCCGCTTCCTCATCTGGATCCCGGCTTGACGTCATAAATCCCGGATCCTTGTCGAGCGTTGCCACGCAGATCCACGGGGCTCCAAACGAACGTCGTTGGAGAGATTGTGCAGCTGTTTACAACCCCTATGATGCGAGTGAGTGTGAGATGAGAGAGAGAGAGAGAGAGGTGTGTGTGTGTGTGTGTGTGTGGGTGTGTGTGTGTGTGTGTTTGTGTGTGTCGTGTGTGATTGTGTGTCGTGTGCTGTGTGTGTGTTGTGTGAGTGAGTGGTGTGTGTGGGGGTGGGGGGGGGGGGTGTGAGCGTTTAGTGCGTGTGTGTGCGTGTGTAGGACAAATTGAAATAAGATGTTGGTTGTTGGTTTTGGTTTGTTGTTTGTTGTTGTTGGTGGTGGTGGGTGGTTGGTGATGGTGGTGTGTTTGTTTTGTCTGTGTGGCGTTGTTTTTTTTAGAGAAGGTATGATGGTGGTTGGGTGGTGGGTGAGGGGGGGGGGGGGGTGGATGATGGTGAGTGGGTGGTGAGTGGTGGGTGAGGGTGGGGGTGGTGAGTGGTGTGGATGTTGAGGTGAGTGTGTGGAGGTGGTGATGGTGAGGGTTGTGGGTGGTGGGGACGTGGGTGGTGATGGGTTGTGTGAGGGGTGTGAAAGGTGGGTGGTTGGTGTGTCGGTTGGTGGTGATGGCTGTGTGGTGGGTGTGGTGTTAGTTTGTCAGTGGTGATTGGGTAGGTGGCGGGGGTGAGAAAGGTTTTGGGTGAGAAGGATTGGGTGAGTGGTTGTGTCGATGGGTGGTGATGGTGGTGAGTGGTGGTGGTGGTGTGATGGGTAGTAAGGGGGAGTGAGAAAGGTGGGTGGTTGTGTCGGTGGAGGATGGTGTGATAATGAGTGGTGGTAGGTGGTCATGGTGGTGGTGGCTGGAGGTCAGTGGGTGGTGGTGATGTGGTAAGTTGGTGAGTTGTGAGGTTGGGGAGGGTGGTGGTGGTTCTTTAGTGGTGGTGGTGGTGGTTGGTAGTTGGGTGGTTGATGGTGATGGTGTTAGTGGTGGTGGCGTGGGTGGGTGTGTTGGTGGTGGGTAGTGGTGTGGCGGTGGTAATGGGATGGTGGGTGGGTGGTGGAGGTTGGTTGTGGATAGTGGGTGGTGGTTGGTGAGTTGGGGTCGGTGTGGGGTGTAGGTGTGAGGTTGGTTGTGGTGGTGTGTGATGGGTCGTGGTGATGTATGGTGATGAAAGATTTGTGGGGTGGCCGGAAATTTTAGCAGTGGCGATGGTGTGTTGGCAGTGGCGGTGGTGGAGGTGGTGGTGGAGAAGGTGGTTGTGGTGTTGATGGACGGTGGTGGTAAATGTACGGATCTTATATTTGCCCACTTGTGTTGTAGATTATAATAGAGTCCCAGGAAGAGTGTCCGAATTAGAGATTGTGTCGACTAGCCCTCAGTGGCACACGCTCGTGCACACAACAACACCGCCTCGCGCGCACATTCACTCACATACACACACTCAGCACCACTACACACACACACACACACACACAATAATAATTCGATACACCAAACACACAACAAACCCACACACACACACAACACACACACGCACGCGCACGCCAACACACACACACCACACACACACACCACCACACCCACACCACACACACACACGAAAAGCGGGATAGCTGGTGGTTTAGAGCGATGCTCTTCGATCTGCTGACCTGGTTGAATCTTCATTCAAGAGAGTTTTCCTCTGATTATCATAAGTGCAGACTCCACTCCCCCCAAAAAAAAATTCCCTTCGGATGTGATATAAAACGAGGCCCCCGTGTACGAACGCACGCAGAAACATCTTGCGCGCAGGTTAAAACCCGTTCCACTTTCGGAAGAGTAAAAAAAAAAGCCATTGTGTGCCAGGTGGGGACGGAGATAAAACTTGACAATACTGCATACACACGGGAATGGATGTAAACAGAAAAAAAAGTACGCGAGTGGCTTATTCCATTATCCTCGATATAAAGAATAGAATAAAATTTTAAAAATAAATAAACACACGTCACAACACATACACAAACCACACTCACAAAACACACACACAACACAACTCACAACACTAACACACACAACACACACAACACAACACACAAAACACACATACCACACACACACACAACACACAAACTCACACACACACCACACCACTCACACACCTTACACACAACAACACAACACAAATCACACATAACCATCACCCAACAACAACATCAAACACAACACACAACACAAACACCACTACAACACACCCACAAACACACACAACACAAAACACACACACAAACACAAACACAACACACCAACACAACACATCAAGGAGGCATGAAGGTCAGCGCGGGGTGGGTGGATGGGGGGGGGTGGGGAGGGAGGCGACGGGAGATGTAGTAGGGTAGGGTTATAAGAAGGGTAGGATGAAATTTGTGTGTTCAAAGATCCTTTCTCCTAATCTCTCTCTAATCCCTTCATTCTCCTCTATCTCTCCTCTCTTCTCTCTATCTCTCTCTCTCTCTCTCTCTCTCTTCTCTCTCTCTCTCCTCTCCTCTCTCTCTCTCTCTCTCTCTCTTTTGTTTTTTTGTTTTGTACCCCTCCTCCTCTTCACAGCAAGGCAGCTCGGAGTACGGATACAAACCACCCTCCGCCGCCTCCTCCTCTCCTCCTCTCTTCCTCAGAACGCCAGCTTCCTCACGTGCCTAACTCAGCTGCATGCTGGATCGCCACCACCCCTCAGCACCACCCCACCACCCAACTCACTCTCACCACCGCCCACCACCACCAGCACCAGACCATTCCTTTCCGGGACGCCATTCCCCAAACCCCTCCCTGTACTCACGTGACCCGGCAGCACCTCCGCGACCTCGCGCTACCGTGGACAGCCCTTGGTCTTCTTGGGCCCACACCAAGGACGACCCCAACCTGTCGTGTACGTCACCTATGACCTCATCCTGGACTATCTGCATCATTCCATGGAGTCACTCAGGACCTTCACCAGCACCTGCATCATCAGCAGCAGGAGGAAGCAGGAGGGAAGACACGGCCCTGGGCTAGGTGTGGTCCTCCAGGAGCTCCTCATGCAGTTGCTCTGATGGGCGCCTACTCCTCGTCCTTCTCCTCCAACTGCTATTCCCTGGAGAAGCGACGACTTCGGACCACCGGGGGGCCCGACATGGGAGAGGAGGGCAGCGAGAGCATCTACTCCAACGGACGGCTGAACCACCCTGGACGAGGGAATGAGAGGAGACCGGTGAGGTGGTGGTGGTAGCGGTGGCGGTTGGTGGGGGCAGAAACAACAGGCAACCGGCAACGGCAGAACCACGTGATGCGTGGTGATGTTAGCTGCCGGACGAGGTGACCCGCCTGAAAATCGTGGTTTAGAAGAGAGAGAGTGTGAGAGTGTGCAGAGGGGTGGGGGTGAGATGGTGTAAAGCTGAATGTATGGTTAATTAGTGATGTTAAATGATGTGATAGATAAGATAGGAGGAAGAGGAAGGGGAGGAAGTAGGAGGAGGAGGAAGGAGTAGGAGGAGGAGGAAGTTGTAAGGAGGCGTATGGAGGAGGCAGGGAGGAGTAGAGGAGGAAGTAGTTGTAGTTAGTAGTAGCGAGAGTAGTAGTAGTAAGTAGTAGTAGTAGTATTAGTTAGTAGATTAATTGTAGTTGTAGTAGTAGTGTAAGTAGTTAGTAGTAGTTTGTAGTGATAGTAGTGGTGGTGGTGGTGGTGGTATGGAGGATTGTAGTAGTAGAGTAGTAATGAGAGCAGCAAGATCCAGAAAAGTTATTATTGTTATCACCATCATCTCAGCTAGCAGCAGCAGGCATTTCATCATCATCATTATCACCTATTTATATTTTATTATTATAAAAAAGGCAAGGAAGAAGGACTAGAATATGACACTGTATGAGGAGGAGGATAATGATAATAACAACAGCATAATAATATATAATAATAACAATACAACATAACAACAAAAATAACAATAACAATGATATCGACATTCAAATGATGACATTTCACTACAGGAAAACCTCCTAGGCCATAAAAGCATGTAGAAAAAGTCTACGCAGCAGGAGGAATTTCTGTTAGGGAAAGAAACAAAAACACTTCTGAATCAGGAAAAACCTGCTGTCCTTGGCACAACAACAACAAACAACAACAACAATCTCTAGCAGCAAAAAAAAAAATTCATAAAAAGGAAGCAGTCTTAAACTTGCCAGTTATCTGCGCGAGAAATGTCGTGGAACACAAATGCTGCAAAATGATATATATTTTATTGATCTACTTTATTTATTTATTTTTTTATTTTATTCTTTTAATATCGAGGATAATGGAATAAGCACTTATGTGCTTTTTTTAAACATCTAGTCCCCGTATGTATGCAGTTTTTGTAAATTATGTCATCTGATATATATAGAGAGAGAGAGAGCGAGAGAGAGAGAGAGAAAAAAAATTGCTAGTTCTGGATTCTTGCCATTTCCAGATGGACCTTTTTTTATTTTTTTCTATGAACACACGTGAGAATACGACCCAAAATTAAAGCCAAAAAAAACGAAAGAAGATTATATACTATATATATTATATATATATATGTGAAAATCTCGAGGGGGGTGTGTTGGGGGGGGGGGGTTTTGGTGTGTTCCAAGCGCTTGTGATTGTACAACGAGTACATTCTAACTTTCCCTCCCTGGGAGAAATCTGTTGTTTAACCGGATTCGCACGCTCACAAAGACAATGGCAAGGAATTGTCAGATTTGGACTCGTCTGTCTTGCGATGTGCAATCTGTGCATTGGCAGCCTAGCTTGTGAAGGAAAGGAGAAGGGTTTGGAGTGTGTGGTATTCTTTATCTTTTTCTGTTTTTATTTTTTGAGGGGGTGGGGGGGGGGCATAAAGAAAGTTTTCAGATCCTGGGGGGCCCATAATGAAAGTTTCCAGTACCTGTAGAGGGTTTCTTATCTTTTATTGAGCCCTGTCTACTATTAATTAAGGGACAACCACCACTTTACGACACAATTACTTGTTGTAAAGCAATTTTCACCCGTACTTGATTTCAAATCCTTGTTCAAGATATGTATGTACAGAAAATTGCCAATTGAAAATGTTGTTTTGCTTGTGTGTGTGTGGTGTGTGTGTGCTTTGTGATGTGTGTGTGTGTGGGTGTGTGTTTTTGTGTGTGTGTGTAATCAAATATATTTGTTTGTTAGCTTCTTCTTGGTTTGTTTTTAAAGCCACAATACACTTACCAAAATAAGTTGTAAAAAAAACATTTTTAACAACAAAAAAAACAAGAAAAAAAGCTGTAAACGTTGGTTTCCTCTATTCTTTTATTTTATTCTTAGTTTCATTTCAATGTTCAAAACCATTGTTGTTGGGTTGTTGTTTGTTTTGTTTGTTTGTTTGTTTTTGGGGGGGAGGGTGTTTGTGTGTGTGTGTGTAGGGGATGGGGGGGTGGGTGTTCGCTTTGACAACCAATTTTCACTTTACGCATAACTTAATAACACAGCATCTTTGTTTATGACTTTATTTTTACTTACACAAACCCTTTGTTTAAATTTGAAATTCTTGCTCATTTTGTTTAATTATGGAATTCGTCTTAATTGTGTTTAAATTCTGAAATCCGTTTTTATTGTTAATTCTGAATTCGTTTTCATTTTGTTAATTCTGAATTCGTTTTTCATCTTGTTTAATTTGAATTCTTTTTTATCATTTTGTTTAATTCTGAATTCGTTTTCAAATTAAGTACATAAACACAACGCCAAAGGAATGATTAAAGGAAGTGTGACTGAAAATATGAAACAAAGCACATCAAAACTTCTTTTTTTTACTACCAGGAAAAAAACAACTGAAAGGACGTACAGAAAAGAACTTTAGGGTCATCATCACAAATCAAATTACCTTCCTTAAAAAAATCAGATCAATAATTTTTGTTTAAAAGAACAGAAGACAAAAACAGTATACAAGGAGCTATATATATATTATATATTTAGATATATGGGTGTGTGTTGTGTGTTGTTTTGCTGTGGTGTCTATGTATCTTTGTTATCTGTGTATCCATGTTATCTATGTATCTATGTTATGTATATAATCCGGCGATTGTTTATTGTTGGGTTTTGTTGTGGATATCATTTCTTCCTTGTCTTCAGCTTGTTATTTGCCTGAAAACAAAGTGTCCTAGGGTGACAGCCAGTGGCCCTCAATTTGACGTTTGTGTCGGCAGGGCTTAAACCAATATAACTGGATTTGATTGGAATGAAGTGCAGTGGAGTGGAGGGGTTTGGATTAAGGCCAGGGTGAGATGCAGTTTTTTTTTTCTTTTTTTTTTATTATATTTTCTGTTCTGTATTTCATGTTTATGCTTGCCAAGATCAAACGTTTTGTCAATGGTTTATTTTTCTTTATTTTCGTGTATAGGTGTTTTTTTTTTAAATTTCGAGGATAATGAACCAAGCACTCATGGTTACTTTCTCTTAATCTAAACAAAAAACTATACACACACGCGCAAGTGCGCGCGTACGCCACACTTATATATATAGTATAATATATTTATATTTTATATATTTATTGTATTTTAATTTATTATTTATTTATTTTTTTAATGTTATTTCCATTCGCTAAAAGGAGACAAAGGCACTTACTGGCATTTACCAGGATGTTCTTCAAATTATTGTGCCCTTAATGTTCCTGAAAATGATGGGTATTGTTGTTGTTGGGCATTGTTGTTGTTGGTTTTTTGGGGGGTTTGTCTCTTGGGATTTTTTTTGTGTTTTCTTTCTCTTGTTTTTGAGGGTCATAGGGGTGGGAGGCGGTGGGGGGATGTTTGTTTCTTAATTGGATAGTATCTCTCTTGTTTACAATTTGCCACAATCATTTAATAAACAATTGGGGGGGGGTAAAAATTTCAAACAAATAACAAAGAAGAAAACCAGCATTTTTTGATTGTATTCTTCTTTTTTTTTTGCCCTTCTTGACCTTGATTTTGTACATAATGTTCGTGTTTTTTACAGAAAATGAACATATTCAGTAATAAATCCTTTTTCACTGGCTTTACTCAAGCTAAAGTTTAAGCAGCACTTGTGCGTGGTTACAAGTGGATGGGTTGACCGTTTGCACGCTCGGCTTAGTTTACAGCGCCTCCAACTCCTAATGTGTTGCTTGAGATCCTGCCTGTACCCCACAGCATAACGTTTGTTTTAGTTTATTGATACATTCCAAGTGCCCATTTTACATTGAGATTTTGTTATGCTAAATAAATACACCATGTTAAGAATAGCTTCGTCTGAAATCAGCTTTACCATAACAAACGTGCTACTTCGCCATGAAAGGACAATAATAATAATATTAATCATAATAATAATAATAATAATAATAATGATTATCATTATTAATAAATAATAATATAATAAAATATCTGAAATCGGGTATAGCTGCTATATGGTGAAGTACTTTAGTAATAAGAGACTGCTTCATCCATGAGCAAGCTTTTTGCATAACAGCCTTTACTCTGCAATGAAAGAATTTTTTTTAATTCTCTGAAATCGGAGTATAGCTGCCTTTATGCTGATATGTCTTTTTTAATATGGACTGACTTCATCGATGAACAAAGCTCTTAGCTAAAACAACCTGTACTCTTCATTGAAAGAACAATTTTTTAAACTATATTCTGATTCGGAGTATAGCTGCCTATGTGGTGAAGTACTTTAGTATAAGAGGACTGACTTCATTCATGAACATAGCTTCATAGACCTAACAACCTGTACTCTTATGAACGTACAACATATTTTTTAAAATTCTCTGAAATCTGAGTACAGCTGCCTGTGCGGTGAAATATTATTTGAATGATAAGCCATACGCGCCATTTTTTTTCATCCAGTGTTGTTCCTGAAGTCTCACATTTGATTTTCTATGCGGGCATGAGGTGAGATGGAGTGTCTAATGGATTCTGGAGTAGGGTTGGGTTGGCGTGGGGGGGGGGGGGTTCGTTTCTTTTTCTTATCGTCATCGGCTAGATCTAGGAGTTTTGTTTGGGTTTTTAAAAAAATTTTTTATACCGCTTTATGTCGCGGCAGATTTCTTTGCTGTGAAAATGGCGGGTGCTCTATCCGGGGGAGAGCGCGTTTGCCACAAAGGCAGCGCCACCATTCTTTGTGTGTGGGTTTTTTTTTCTGTTTTTTTTTCTGTTTGCAGCACATGTATTTTGTTTCCTGTATCAGAGTGGGGTTGTTTGTTTTTTTCGGCCCAGATTTGGCACAAGGGGCAACTCTCTTGTTGCCAGTGGGGGGTTTTTTACGTGAGTTAAAGGATTAGTGTAACAAATATACAGGACTCGGTTTTATTGTCTCATCCGAAAGACTTAAGCATGGCACCCAGATGCTAACTCGTGGTCTATTCGGATGACTAGGAGGTTATAATTCTAGGTGATTCTTTTAGCGTTAATCTGGGGGAACGCTCGATCACCAGCAACGAAAAATGTCCACCTTGTAAACTTTGGGGACTGCTCTTTAGTAAAAGTATTTTGATCTTGTGGGTAGTTTTTTCTTGATTTGAAATTATGTTCCGCATAATTGCTACTTTTTTAAATCTCGATCGCTATGTTGTGTCTTGCATTGTGTTTGGCAATGCTTTTTCTGTTGCCTGTTGTTTTTTAAGAGATGATTCGTCTAGTGTTCGCCAAGTGGGCGGCTTTTTTTTAACAATAATTCGTTTTTAATTCTGTTTACGGTTTTAAGCTCAGGTTCTTCTTTTCAATGTTTGATTTGAATTCTAGATTGGATTAAGATTACGCTGCACAATTTTTTTTTTTTTTTAATTTTATTTGTAATTTTGTTGTTGTGGCTTGATTTTACTGTCTGATTCACTCAAGTGATATTAGACGATTTGTTGTAACTATGAATTGCTTAAGTGCTGATAGGAAAATTTTGTAACGTTTAATCTAATTTTCTAAGTTACGATTGCTTTTTTATTATTCAGTATATATATTGGACTCGAATTTCTGTTTTCTTTTGGTGACGCGTTTTGTGGCTTTGTGTCATTTTTTTTAACAAGACCATTTTTTATGATATCTTTCCCCTTTGATGAAGCGATGACGGGACATTTTCCTGCGTGTGTAGAACTCGCTTTTTTTTTTTTCTTATTTGGCAGGTGTCTGTAGGGTGTAGTTCAAATCCCAGTAGTAGTGGTCTGTTGAGTCGGGATAGTGCTTATAACGCTCGGTCCCTTGTCAATATTACGGTGTACATATGAACTTTACAATTTGTACTCGACTTGCAATAAGCGCATCGGTGAACGTTAAAGATCTTATCAGTAACGAAAGTACGCACGTGGTTTTGTTTTTTTAAAAATATATCTGGATAGTAAATCCTGCTGCTCGATCATTCAGCTTGTGCTGTATTCTCCTTCTCGACAATGGTTTCAAACGGTACTGTTTCGTTCGTCTGTTCGACCTGTCGTTTCAGGAGGATGAACTACACCTGAAATGTTTTGAAAGATGTTACAGGGGAAATGGAAAAAAAATAAAATAAAAAATAAAAACAAGGAAAAAAAAAAAAAAAAAAAAAAAAAGAAAAAAAAAAAAACAAAAAAAAAAAAAACAAAAAAACAAAAGATAAAAAAAAAAAAAAAAAATAAAAATAAGGATGAGAAAAACGAAAAAAAAGGGAAATTGAAAAAAAAAAAGACGGAAAAAAAAACAAAAAAGCAAATAATTTCCTGGAGTGTGCGAGGTTGCGATCATTATGCAATAGGTACACAAGCTGTGCGTGTACGTGTGAAAATTTGACTTGATAATCCCAAAAATGTTATATCTTGTTGCTAGATAATTATGGCATTGCAACGATTTTCGTAGCCCATTTTGTTTTTCAAAGCTGAAGATTTATTTTACTCTAGCTTTTTCTTTTTTCTTGTTTTGGTGTGGCACAGCTTGTTGAACTTGAATGCTTATCAAGCTTTAGTCTTCACTTTTTGTCTAGGTTGTCGCATTATTTTCCCGGGTCATTAAACTTTCTAATAATACCCAAAAAAAATTGTTGTGTGTTTCAATGTGTTGTTATGTGGTGCGCTATGCATTTGTTGTGCGTGTGTGTGTGTGGTGTGTGTGTGTGTGCGTGCCAGTGCGTTGTGTGTGTTGTGTGTGGTGTGTGTGTTGGCAATATGGGTACATTATATAATAACCTGCATTTTACAGTGTGTAAAGTAAGATATTTTTCACACCTAACGTAGGCCGTAAGTAACTTTGTGTGCGTGTGTATGTGGTTTGTTTTGTGTGCGTGCGGTGTTGCCTGCTTGTTTGCCGTGCGTGCCGTAATGTGTGTGTGCGTGCGCGAGCGTAGTGTGTGTGAGTCTGTGTGTGTGCATGCTTGTGCGTTGTGTGCTTGCGTGTGTGTGTATGTGATTACGTGTGTGCGGGTGTGTTGTTTGTGGTATGTACGTGCGTTTTGTGTGCGTGGCGTTTGTTGTGTGTGTTGAGAGAGAGATACAGACAGACAGACAGACTGACAGACAGACAGAGACACAAACACAGAGGCTACACTCTCGCCAGGCAACACCCATCATCTTTAAAAGCATCAGAGGTTTAGAATCTGCACAGTACAACAATAAACGTTATGGTTTCGGTTAGAAACATGGTTTATTACGTAATCATAATTATTGCAAAACGCAGTGATACTAAGTTTAAGTGTTTGGGCTCAGATAACTTAGGAGCGGACCGAAAGCTGGGCTATGTACTATGTTGTGCTCCTTTGCTCAAGATGATCATAGATAGATAGATAGAAGATAGACGCAAATGAAAAACGCAATATTTTATTTCACAAGGGTAATAGTTTCACTTACAAAGACTTTTTTTCATTCAGCCCTCAAAAAGGAAGGAAAGAAGGAAGGAAAAGAAATAAATAAATAAATAAATAAAGAATGAATTAATGAATTAATGGATGAATGAATGAAAAGAACAGTAACAGAAAAAAAACAACTCCTCACCCCCACCCTAAAAATAATAAAAGGAATAAAAATGAAACACAGGAAGGAGAGCATGAAAATGAACAATAACCACAACAACAACAACAACAACAACAACAACAAGAAAAGATAAAAGAAAGGAAGAAAGGGCGATAAAACAGGAAGAAAAAATAGAAAAAGGGACAGGAGAAAATTAGAGCAACAAAAAAGAAATAAAAGAACGAAAGAAAGATCAATAAAAGGAAAGAATATAAAGACAGAAGAAAGCAAGGAAAGATGCGAGAAAAAAAACTTTCTGGGATAAAAAAAAAACTCAGAAAAAATTGGAATAAGAATTCCCCCCCCAAAAAATAGTCAAGAAGATGGTGGAAGAAAAAAAAAAAAAAGAAACGCAGTGAGGATAGAACAAGAGAGAATTTTTTTTAAACAAAGATTACTTTTTCTTGATTTCGAAGATAAATGGAATAAGCTCTCATGATGTTTTTATATCCAATCCCCGTGTGTATGCAAGATAATGAAATAAGCTCTCATGTTTTTATATCCAGTCCCGGTGTGTGTGCAGTTTTTTTGGTTAAAAAAATTCTCTCGTCCGTTTCCAACAGAATACAATGGCCTACTCTTCCTAAAAGCGGGATAGGTTTTAACGTTTGCGCGAGATCCTCTGACTTTCCAGTAGGTGGAGATGCTATTTATACTGACAGCCCCCCCCCCCCCCACACAACACACACACACACATCCCCCTCCCCCCTCCAACCCGCCACCCTCAGACATCCTCTACGGATTGAACAGAGCATCTTACACACACACACACACACACACACACACACACACACACACACACACACACACACACACACACACATTATCATTGAAACTCTATCTGCCTTTCAGTTGAAGATTAGGCCTGGTATAACCGATGGATGTGAATAACACCAGCATACATACCCAGCATGCATCCTACTATCTGGAGCGGAGACAAACTACTGCCACGTTCATCTGTGTCTATTGCACACTGCAGGCTCGAGAAGAAGAAGAACAAGAACAAGAACAACAATTGCGAAGAAGAACAATTGCGAAGAAGAAGAATTGTGAAGAAGAAGAAGAAGAATTGTGAAGAAGAAGAAGAAGAAGAATTGTGAAGAAGAAGAAGAAGAAGAAGAAGAACAACAACAACAACAACAGCAACAACAAGAACAACAATTGCGAAGAAGAACAATTGCAAAGAAGAAAAATTGTGAAGAAGAAGAAGAAGAAGAACAACAACAACAACAACAACAACAACAACAACAGCAACAACAAAAACAAGAATTGCGAAGAAGAAAAAAAGCGAAAAACAAGAACAAGAAGAAGACAATCAAACGTGCCACGGTCTCACTCAAAATAGTTATACGAGAACCAAAAAAAAAAGTCATGTAAAACCTACCTGTGGAAATTTGTTCTGCTTCATCATCACCACGTTGGCACCAGGAAATTCTTCTTCCAGTTTCGTCAGTCTTTGATAAACGCCATACTCTTTGTACAGATCTGTAATCACATATCATATAGATAGATAGATAGATAGATAGATAGATAGATAGATAGATAGATACGTACATACATACATACATACATACATACATACATACATACATACCTACGTACGTACGTACGTACGTACGTACGTACGTACGTACGTACGTAGATAGATAGATAGATAGAGAGAGAGAAATCAGATAGATTGATTGATTAATTGGTTGATTGTGTCTATGTGTGTGTTTTATTTTACTCTTTTTATTTCGAGAATGATGGAATAAGAACTCGTGTGGTGTTTGTTTTTTTTTTTACATCTAGTCCCTGTGTGTATGTATTTCTGTAAATGTTGTAATCTGTTCCCACCGTGTGTGTGTGTGTGTGTGTGTGTGTGTGTGTGTGTGTGCGTGCGTGCGTGCGTGCGTGTGCGCGGGCGCGCGCGCGCGCGTGTGTGTGTGTGTGTGTGTGTGTTGTGTGTGTGTGTGTGTGTGTGTGTGTGTGTGTGTGTGCGTGCGTGCGTGTGTTCTTCAGTTTAACGTCCTTCCACTAAATAGTGATATCAGACGTGAGTGTGTTTGTGAGTGAGTATGGGGAAGAGGGTCGACGTGTGCGTGTGTGTGTGTGTGTGTGTGTGTGTGTGTGTGTGTGTGTGTGTGTGTGTGTGTGTGTGTGTGTGCGTGCGTTTGTGTGTGTGTGTGTCTACTTATTACTTTTGATTTTGCCCCCTCGTACAGCAGTTGGGCCAATTCCTCCACCATCTCTTCAATAGATTTCAGACAGGCATCCAGCTTGTCTTTGTCGAAGAAAGAGTCGATCACCAGGTAGCCCTGTTCAAACATTGTCCTCGCCTCCATTATCTCAAGCATGATCCTCGTCAACATTGTCATCATCGTCGTCGTCGTCATCGTGTCATCCGAATCATTGTCATCGCGGTTTTCTTTTATGAAGTTGTCATTGTCTTTGTTGTCGAAGTCGTAATAGTCTTCATCGTCATTTGAGGAGGTGGTAGTATGAGTAGTAGGAGGAGGAGGAGTAGTAGTAGTAGTAGTAGTAGTAGTAGTAGTAGTAGTAGTAGTAGTAGTAGTAGTAGTAGAAGAAGTAGTAGCAGTAGTAGCAGTAGTAGTAGTAGTAGTAGTAGTAGTAGGAGGAGGAGGAGGAGGCGGAGGCGGAGGAGAGGGAGTAGTAGTAGGAGTAGTAGTAGTAGTAGTAGTAGTAGTAGTAGTAGTAGTAGTAGTAGAAGAAGAAGAAGAGTAGTAGTAGTAGTAGTAGTAGTAGTAGTAGTAGTAGTAGTAGTAGTAGTAGTAGTAGTAGTAGGGAGGAGGAGGAGGTGGAGGCGGAGGAGAGGGAGTAGTAGTCGGAGTAGTAGTAGTAGTAGGAGGAGGAGGTGGAGGAGGGGTAGTAGTAGTAGTAGTAGTAGTAGTAGTAGTAGTAGCATCATCATCATCATCATCACCATCATCATTACCATCATCATCGTCAACGTCATCATCGTCGTCGTCGTCATCATCATCATCATCATCATCATCGTCATCATCATCAACATCATCAACATCATCACATTTGTGTGGTGAATTAAGGGGGGATGGGGGTGGGGGGTGGCGGAGACAGAAATTTTCTCCCAGGTCAACTTTAAGTGCAGACCTGCTAGTACCTTATATCCCTTCTTGTATGTACACATAGAGTAGATCAAATAACTATGCATGTTTATCTTTTTGATAATTATATTATATCGAGGATAATGGAATAAACACTCATGAGCTTTTCTTTCATCCAGTCCCCGTGTGTATGTAGTTTTGTAAATATTGTCATCCGTTCCCACCGGCACACAATGGCCTACTCTTCCGAAAAGCGGAACGGATTTTAACGCGTGCGCGCAAGATGTTCTGCGTGCGTTCGCACACGGGACCTCGGTTTATAGTCTAATTCGAAGGAAAAGACAGAGAGAGAGAGAGAGAGAGAGAGAGAGAGAGAGAGAGAGAGAGAGAGAGAGAGAGAGAGAGAGAGAGAGAGAGAGAGAGAAGAGACAGAGACAGAGAGAGGTGGAAGGGAGGGAGAGAAAGAGCAATGTTCAAGTTTTATTCACATAGGATTATAGAATTAGCATAACAAAGCTTTTTTTTTTTTACATCCAGCCCTCTGAGGGGAAAGAAAAGCACACACAAAAACCACACACAAACAAAAATAACAAATTTGCAATACATGGCATGAAGAATAAGAGAGACAGACAGACAGACAGAGAGACATAGCACAGATTTTCCAGAAGGTTTATTTTTTATATTTATATTTTTTATTTTATTCTTTTATATCGAGGATAATGAAATAAGAACTTATGTGCTTTTTCTTTTACAATCAGTCCCTGTATGTATGCGGTTTTGTAAATTCTGTCATCTGTTCCCACCGGCACACAATGACCTACTCTTACGAAAAGCGAAACGGGGTTTAACGCGTGCGCGCAAGATGTTCTGCGTGCGTTCGCACACGGGGCCTCGGTTTATAGTCTCATCCGAAGGACTTTTGGGGCAGAGAGCAGAGTCTGCACTGAAGTTAACTCCAGAGGAAAATATCACCCGCTTGAACGGGATCGGATTCGAACCCGGGTCGTCAGATTGCGAGCTCAATGTTTTAACATTCTTACAATGTTTGAAGGTGGGGATGCTGGTTATGCTGAAAGTAGCCTCTGGCATCCCCTATGGGGGGTGGGGGGAGGGGGGCGGGGGGTGGTGGGAACCAAACCACTGCCTACCTTTTCAACCCAACCCACTGCCTACCTTTTCAACCCAACCCACTGCCTACCTTTTCAACCCAAACCACTGCCTACCTTTTCAATCCAAACCACTGCCTGCCTTCTCCAACCAAAAGCCCTGCCTACCTTGTCAACCCAAACCACTGCCTACCTTTTCAACCCAAACCACTGCTTACCTTTTCAAACCAAACCACTGCCTACCTTTTCAACCCAAACCACTGCTTACCTTTTCAACCCAAACCACTGCCTACCTTTTCAACCCAAACCACTGCCTACCTTTTCAACCCAAACCACTGCCTACCTTTTCAAACCCAAACCACTGCCTACCTTTTCAACCCAACCCAAACCACTGCCTACCTTTTCAACCCAAACCACTGCCTACCTTTTCAACCCAAACCACTGCCTACCTTTTCAACCCAAACCACTACCTACCTTTTCAACCCAAACCACTGCCTACCTTTTTAAACCCAAACCACTGCCTACTTTTTCAACCCAAACCACTGCCTACCTTTTCAACCCAAACCACTGCCTACCTTTTCAAACCCAAACCACTGCCTACCTTTTCAACCCAACCCAAACCACTGCCTACCTTTTCAACCCAAACCACTGCCTACCTTTTCAACCCAAACCACTGCCTACCTTTTCAACCCAAACCACTGCCTACCTTTTCAACCCAAACCACTGCCTACCTTTTCAACCCAAACCACTACCTACCTTTTCAACCCAAACCACTGCCTACCTTTTCAAACCCAAACCACCGCCTACCTTTTCAACCCAAACCACTGCCTACCTTTTCAACCCAAATCACTGCCTACCTTTTCAACCCAAACCACGGCCTACCTTTTCAAACCCAAACCACGGCCTACCTTTTCAACCCAAACCACCGCCTACCTTTTCAACCCAAACCACTGCCTACCTTTTCAACCCAAACCACTGCCTACCTTTTCAACCCAAACCACTGCCTACCTTTTCAACCCAAACCACTGTCTACCTTTTCAACCCAAACCACTGCCTACCTTTTCAAACCCAAACCACTGCCTACCTTGTCAACCCAAACCACTGCCTACCTTTTCAAACCAAACCACTGCCTACCTTTTCAACCCAAACCACTGCTTACCTTTTCAAACCAAACCACTGCCTACCTTTTCAACCCAAACCACTGCTTACCTTTTCAACCCAAACCACTGCCTACCTTTTCAACCCAAACCACTGCCTACCTTTTCAACCCAGACCACTGCCTACCTTTTCAACCCAACCCAAACCACTGCCTACCTTTTCAACCCAAACCACTGCCTACCTTTTCAACCCAAACCACTGCCTACCTTTTCAACCCAAACCAATGCCTACCTTTTCAAACCCAAACCACTGCCTACCGTTTCAACCCAAACCACTGCCTACCTTTTCAACCCAAACCACCGCCTACCTTTTCAACCCAAACCACTGCCTACCTTTTCAAACCAAACCACTGCCTACCTTTTCGAACACAAACCACTGCCTACCTTTTCAACCCAAACCACTGCCTACCTTTTCAACCCAAACCACTGCCTACCTTTTCACAACCCAAACCACTGCCTACCTTTTCAAACACAAACCACTGCCTACCTTGTCAACCCAAACCACTGCCTACCTTTTCAAAGAAGTGACGGATCTTCTCCTCGGGTAGCTGGCCAGGCTTTCTGTCTGCGGGTTGGGGTGGCATGGCTTGGGGTCCGAACAGTTCCGGGTGGGCCTCGTCCACTTGGCCCGGGTATCGCTTTTTGGTGGTCTCCATAGTGGTCACTCCGGGGTTTTGTTGTTGTCGCTGTTGCTGCTGCTGCTGCTGTTGTTGTTTTTGTTGTTGCTGTTGTTGTTGTTGCTTCTGCTGCTGATTTTGTTGTTGGTGGTGGTGCTGCTGTTGTTGTCGCTGCTGCTGCTGCTGATTGTTCTGCTGCTACTGCTGCTGTTTTTGTTTTTGTTGTTGTTGTTGCTGCAGTTGGTGTTGTTCTTGTTATTGCTCTTCTTCTTCTTCTTCTTCTTCTTCTTCAAGACCTTTGTTTTTTAGTGTAGAGTGTTTTTCCTTTGCACTGACCTGCCAAAAATGTGTTTTCAGAATTAAAGATAAGAGGGAAGGTGGGAATGAAGAAAGGAATGAAGAAAAGAAGGAAGGAAGAAGAGAAGGAAGGAAGGAGGGAAAGAAGGAGGAAGGAAGGAAGGAAGGAAGGAGAAAAGAAGGAGAAAAGAAGGAAGAAGAGAAGGAAGGAAGGAGGGAACGAAGGAATGAGGAAGGAAGGAAGGAGGAAGGAAGGAAGGCGGAAGGAAGGATGAAGGAAGGAGAAAGGAAAGAAAGATGAAAGAAGGAAGGAAAGAAGGAAGGATGGAAGGAAGGAAGGAAGGAAGGAGAAAAAAATGAAGGAAGGAAGGAAGAAATGAAGGAAGGAAGAAAGGAAGGAAGGGAGGGAGGGAAGAAGGAAGGAAGGAAGGAAAGGAAGGAAGGAAGAACAGAGGAAAAGGTGAAGATAGGGAGTAAAGATGAAACTGAATAAAAGAAGGAGAGAAAGATATAAATTAAAAAAGGATGGCAAGAAAGATTAACAATGGAAGCAATCAAGAAATAAATCACGCAAAAGAGAGGAAAACAGGAAAGGAAGAGTGTAAATGTGAAACTGGCAGCAGCAAGAGTAAAGGAAGGAAGGAAGGATAAAAATAAAGGAGAGAATGAACGAAAAAAGAAAGAGAATAAGAAAGAAATCAAAACTGGAAAAGAAGAAAGGAAGGAGGGAAGAAAGAGAAGAAGTTTCCTAAATTCGAAAAAAGGCTGTATATACTACACATAATCTTTAAACAGCTGCAAAAATAAAAGAAAAAAACTAAAAGACAACAAAGAGAGAGAGGGAAAGAGAGAACGAGAGAGAGACAGACAGACAGACAGACAGACAGATAGGTAGTTAGACAGAGACAGACAGAGAGACAGAGACAGACAGAGACAGAGAGATAGGTAATCAGACAGAGAGACAGAGACAGACAGACAGATAGGTAGTCAGACAGACAGATAGACAGACAGAGACAGACAGACAGATAGGTAGTCAGACAGACAGACAGACAGTGATAGAGAGACAGACAATAAGGCAGAGACACAGAGACAGACAAAGACAGAAAGAGACAAACAGATAATCAGACAGACAGACAGACAGACAGATAGGTAGTCAGACACACAAACAGACAGAGACAGACAGACAGATAGGTAGTCAGACAGACAGACAGACAGAGATAGAGAGACAAACAATAAGACAGAGACACAGACACAGACAAAAGACACAGACAAAAGACACAGACAAAATAGAAACAGAAAAGAAAGACAGACAAAACAGACAAGGAAAAACAAACAAACCAGCAAACAACATAAACAACGATAACAAAAAATCCTGCACACACACAAAAAACAACTACTACATTTACCTCTGACTATAAGCCCAAAGAGAGAAGACAAACACTCTGAAGAACGCTCCGTACAAGATAAAAAGCCTTCTGTCTTTTATCAGCCTTATATAACTCCCAGCAATGGGGTGCCCACTTGCTAAAATCACCCCTACCCTGTAAGAGATACACCCACCCATGGGACAAATTTGATTTTGATTAGTGTTGTTCACTGCTTGAAAACTGTAGACGTACATCTTCACCTTTATCTATCTCGTAGTCTGATCGTGTGTGTGCTGCGTTCGAAAATTGATGACTGTGGAAAGAGAGTTGTTGTATCATTTTCTTTTTCATTGCAATAACTGATGTATTATTAGTCGTTTCCATTTTTGTCTCTGACTTTTTAAAATAAAATAAAAAGTTGGGCTGATTGCTTCGTTTGGTTGTTGAAATGCATGGCTGTGCGGGTGTGGATGGTGGTAGTGTTATTGTATTTTCATGTGTGAGGGAAGTTTTGATGTGTATAGATATGTAATTAGTCAGTTTTTGTATTGATTGGTTGGTTTATTATATAACTGAATGATAATGTGAGTAGTTGATTGCACGTTTAAGTAAAGTTTATTGTTAGCTTCACTGGGTATATGTTATACATTTCTTCATGTTTGTTTGCCTTTTGTTTTTGTTTTTGTTTGTTTGGGGGGGGGGGGGGGGGGTTGATGGCCTGGTGTAAAGAAGCTCTCGGCTTATCCATTTACCCTCATTAAAACATTCGAGTTCGAGTTCGACTGTCCTTAGGACACCACTGAACATTTTGCAGCCAGCTTCCTCCACTCCTCGTGCTTTTCATATTTCCGTGGTACCTTCATCTTCACCTTTACCTGTCTCTGTGGTCAAGTAGACCGTTTGGGGCATTACTGAAGATGTTTACAGCCAGCTTCCTCCACTACCCACGGTTCTCAGCTTTTCGTTGTGTCCTGTAATGTATGTTGTGTATGCTTGTATCAATCGTCGAACGCTCATGCAGTAGCTACTGTTGTCTGTCGTATTAGCGAAAATACGTTGCGCTGCCGTTAAGCGCCTGACAAGTCAGGCCCAGCGCACCCGACATTGGTGTGGGAGAGAAATTTTACCTTTGAAGTCTTTCTTGGGGGAGAAAAAAGGCAGAAGAATGGACCAAGAAAGAGGTGACAAAAAGAAAAGAAACAAGGCACAAACAAAGAAGGGGATAGAAAAAGAGAATTTCTAGCACAGAATTTCCAGAAGGTGGGGATGCTGTTTATACTGACAGGCCCCAACTAGAGACGATGATAGTCTTAACCCCGATGATGTTATTCCGCCAGCAGGGGATTTTACGTGGGGGTGGCAATCAATCACACACAGCGGACACCGCCTTTTGCACGTGACTTGCTGTGGGGACTGACACATGACAAAAGGTGTCTGTCTTTGGCCATAACTATTATCTACCACCCACTCTTGTCAACCTCGGTGTCTAAAAGAGGCCACCGAAACCGGTTAAGGCCGTTACTTGCTCATCCAATGGAGCTGACCAGCTCAATCCAATCATGTTTTCAGGCTACACGCCTGCTTTAGATTTGGCCACTTTTCCTACTGTTTATTTTTATGTGACTCTTATTTTCATACCGGCGCGTACTGAAGCATCCACAGAAATTTTTTTAAATCTCTTTTTGTGAAAGACTAGTCTCTGACTCAAAACTCGTGTGATTTTGAAACAAATTTGGTGGGTTTATTTTTTTTTTTCAGCCAACACCAGCTGTACCCCTTCAGTCCTTTGTGGTCTGTTAGCTTTGTAACCGCAATAATTATGCATGCGCGGGGGTCAACACTGTGGGAACACAATCAATCCTCATTTGATACTCATTTCCAACAGTCTCCTGACTACCCAGTACTGCTCTATGTCCTCATCAATCCCAAAAACAAGTACGTAGTGAATTTTTTTTTTTTTTTTTTTTTAATCTATGTGAAAATAACCAGATTTTGTTTGCCGACTAACGCTCTATACAAGATACTACATGACCCGCAAGTGAACACAGGAGTGTAACCTGTATACAACTGGAAGACCAAAGGAGCCCCAATTTTATTGTTAGTATCAGGGCTCTCAGGGTTTCAGCTAAGATGATAGACGTTCTCTCATCTCTCGTGAAAACTGGGTGAGATAATTTTCGCTACATGTCTTTCTTTTGTTAGTTATTTTAGCATCACCCCGAAGGATTAAGCAGTTCTAGGATCTTCAGTTTGTTGATGTTGAGCAATTTGTGGATAAGGGAGGTAAGGGTAAAGGTGTTTCCATAACCTATGTGGTCGTAGGGGAGCGAGGCGTCAGAGACTTCAGCTTCTCCAGGGACCAGCATATTGAGGGCGGCGCCCATCTCTTCTTCTCCCTCGTTGCTTTACCTTCCCTGACCCTAGAGAGGGCAGGTACCTATTTACAGCTAGGGTGAACTGGGGGACTGTACTGAAGCCAAGGCGCACAAACGGTCACCCATCCAGATCGTTGCAGGGGGAAGAGAAGAAGACTAAATCAGTCAAAGTCGACCCCCCCCCCCCCCCAAAAAAAAAAAAAAATGGTGCTCCATGACCTGCATGCAACTTCTTCGTAAAAATGCCCAAGCAGCAATTATTCGTGACTGTCATGTGAGCACGTATAATTATTTGGCGAAATATTCTGCTCTTCTGTAGAACTTTTTTTTTTTTTCATTCTTCGTCTATGAGTAGGAATCAACAAGTACGCAAGCACTACACTAAGAACACCTGCACCTCAGGACATTGCACCAACACTTTTGCACACGCTCTCGAGAGCTCGCGTTATGTGTGTGTGTGTGTGTGTGTGTGTGTGTGTGTGTGTGTGTGTGTGTGTGTGTGTGTGTGTGTGTGTGTGTGTGTGTGTGTGTGTGTGTGTCTGTGTGTGTGTCTGTGTGTGTGTCTGTGTGTGTGTGTCTGTGTGTGTGTGTGTGTGGTCTGTGTGTGTGTCTGTGTTTGTGTCTTTTTCTTTAATTCAACATCTCTTCACCCAAAGTGATATCAGACAAACGTTTATTTTGGGGTTTATCTTTGGAACAATGTGTGGCCAGACACGTACAGTAGAAACAAAATATATCTCACAATCGGTCAAAGATATAGATCGAATAATAATTGACAATGATTATGCTCACATGACAAATAAGTTTTGTTTTGCTTTTTTTTTGGGGGGGGTGGGGATGATATATGGGTGGTGGTGGTGGTGGTGGTGAGTGAGTGAGTGAGTGTGTGATGAGTGAATTGTGTGATGCATGTGTGTGTTTTGTGGTGTGTGTGTGTGTGTGTGTGTGTGTGTGTGTGTGTGTGTGTGTGTGTGTGTGTGTGTGTGTGTGTGTGTGTGTGTGTGTGTGGACAGTGCACTAGTGATGTATGTGTGTGTGCGTGTGTGTGTGGGAGGGGTGTATATGTGTGTGTCTGTGTGTGTACGTGTATGTGTGTATGTGTACATACATACCTATATACCTATGTGCGTACATGCGTGTGTGTGTGTCTATGTGTGTCGTGTGTGTGTGTGTGTGTGTCTTTGTGTGTGTTCCTATCTGTGTGTATGAGAGAGAGAGAAAGACGGAGAGACAGAGAGACAAAAACAGAGGGAGAGACACAGAGACACAGAGACAGAGAAAGAGACAGAGACAAAGAGAGAGAGAGAGAGAGAGAGAGAGAGAGAGAGAGAGAGAGAGAGAGAGAGAGAGAGAGAGAGAGAGAGAGAGAGAGAAAGAGAGAGAGAGAGAGAGACAATGACAATGACAAGAGAGAGAGAGAGAGAGAGAGAGAGAGAGAGAGAGAGAGAGAGAGAGAGAGAGAGAGAGAGAGAGAGAGAGAGAGAGAGAGAGAGAACTAGTTGTTATAAGGTTAGGGAAACAAGCCTAATCTAAGAGTACCTCAGTACGTGACACATAGAGGTGGCACAAAATGTTATCGACCTTACAGTTTCAACACATAAACAAGTGATAACATAATTCACAAGTGCTTGGGTAGGCACAATCGGACAACAGCTGGCAGATCTGTCTGCGCTAGGGCGCGCACACACACACACACGCACGCGTACACACACACACACACACACACACACACCACCACCACCACCGCCACACATACCTCACATGCACGCGCGCAAACGATCACTCGCGCGCACACACACAAACACACAATTCTCTCGTATATTTACACACACACACGCGCACGCGCGCGCGCACACACACACATACACACTGACTGACATCACTTTTTGATGGAAGGACTTTAAACTGAAGAACTCAAACACACACACACACACACACACACACACACACACACACACACACACACACACACACACACACACACACACATATATATATATATATATAATGTGTAGGGGAGAGAAGGGGTATCATTTGTTACAGTATTTTCAATGCTGACTGGTATAAATGCCTAGTGGGTTTGGTTTTGTTTTGGTATGTTTTGTTCTGTTTTGTTCGTTTCCGTTGCTTGATTATTAATTTTTGTTTGCTTTTTCGGGGGTTTTTTTGGGTTTTGTTTGTCTTTTATTATCAAATATGAACGTGAAAGAACGGGTGATAATGTAATATGATATAATTTGTTTCATATATGATTATATTGATTTTTTCTCTATTTGGGGGGGTTGAGTGAGGGGGAGGGGGGGTTATAATCCATATCTAAGTGAGTAGACATGTGTGCGCGTGTATGTACGTGTGTATGAATGTGTATGTGTGTGTTGTGGTGTGGTGGTGGTTTTTTATTTATTTATTTTTATTTTTATTTTATTCATTTATATCGAGGATAATGGAATAAACACTTGTGTGCTTTTTTCCATCCAATCCCTGTGTGTATGCGGTTTTGTAAATTGTCATCTGTTCCCACCGGCACACAATGGCATACTCTTACGAAAAGCGGAACAGGATTTTAACGTGTGCGCAAGATGTTCTGCGTGCATCGCACACGGGGCCTCGGTTTATAGTCTCATACGAAGGACTTTTGGGGAGAGTGGAGTCGGCACTGATGTTAACTCCAGGGGGAAATATCCCCTTGAACGGGAATCGAACCCGGGTCAGCAGATCACGAATACATCACTCTAACCACCAGGCTATCCCATGGTGTGTTGTGTGTGTGTGTGTGTGTGTGTGTGTGTGTGTGTGTGTGTGTGTGTGTGTGTGTGTGTGTGTGTGTGTGTTGTGTTGTTTTGTTGTTGTTTTTGTTGTTTTTGGGTTTTTGCTTCGATTTTTTTGGTTGTTTATCAAAAGTGATATTGGACAGGGAAGGGGGGAGGGGGCTTAAGTTGTGGAGTATGAAGAAAAATGGTTTAAACCCAAAATAATGTAACAGTATACAAAAAAGGGTAAATAATGATAACAACAAATAAATACTGCGAAATGTTATATTTTTGTTGATGAAAAAATATAAAAAGTTTTGTGATGCGTGTTTGAGGTTTGCGCTGTGTGTATGAGTATTATTTATTTTTTTTTAAATTTTTTTTATTCTCTTTTATATCGAGGATAAGGAAAAGCTCTGTGCTTTTTTAATCCCGTCCCGTGTGTGTGCGGTTTTTAAAATTTTTTATTTGTTTTCCCCCGGACACAAACGCATACTCTTTCCCAAAGTGGAAAAAGGATTTAAACGCGTGCGCAAAAGTTCTGTGCGTTCGAAACGGGGGGCCTCGGTTTATAGTCTCATCCCAAGGACTTTGACATTCAGTTCGATTTTTTTTTTTAAACTGGGAAGAAAGGGGGAGGTGGGGGAAACGAACCCAAACCTCACGGTTTAAATTTTTTTAACCTCCTGCCCCTTCCTTCTACTCGGGCTAATAATGCGACAAAAAATAAAACCGCGAAATGCTTTATTTTTGGAGGACGCAAATCATCAGAAAGTCGTTGTGATATCTTTGAGACCTTGTTTTGTTGTTTTATCAAAATATAATTAAGATTTCGCATGATTTATTTTTTGTTATCATTTTTTTGCCCCAAATCGTGTGCGTGCGTCAGCATGCGTGTGTGTGTGTTGTGGGGGGGGGGGGGGGGGGGGGGGCGGGGGGGAGGGGGGGGGGTGAGTGTGTGTGGTGTTGGTGTGTGTTGGGTGTATTGTGTGTGTATGAGTTTGTGGTGTATTTTTTCTTGTTTGGGGTGGGGGGTTGGGTTTTTTTTGTATTGTTGCCCTTTTTGTTTCTTTGTGTGGTGTGGGTTTTTTTTTTGGAAGGGGGGGGGGAGGTCCCTTGGGTCGTTTTATCTTTTTGGTTTGGTATAAAGTAGTAGTTATCATTGATCAAATTGAGGTTTTTTTTGTTCTGACAGATGGCTTGATGAAAAAAAAAAAACAAAAAGGGTGGCGCTGCTCTTGTGGCGACGCGACGCGCTCTTCCCGGGGAGAGCAGCCCGAATTTCACGCAGAGAAATCTCGTGACTTAAAGTGGTATAAATAAAATATAAAATTAAAATAAATCAAATATTCAATGTACCATATGGAAATAAAATTTTGACTTCACTTCACACACAGACACACACACACTCACACCACAACACACCACACACACACACACACACACACACACACACACACAGAACATCTTGCGCACACGTTAAATCCTGTTTCCGCTTTTCGAAAGAGTAGGCCATTGTGTGCCGGTGGGAACAGATGACAAAATTGGGCAAAACCGCATACACACGGGGACTAGATGTAAAAAAGCACATGAGTACTTATTCCATTATCCTCGATATGAAATAATAAATAAATAAAATAAATAAACACACACACCACCACACACAAAACACACAACAGGGGAGGGGGGGAGACAGACAGACAGACAGACGGACAGACAGACCGACAAAAAGACAGACGGACAGACGACAGACAGAGTTCTATAGCGATGTCGCTGTGACATCACTCACTATGCTGTTCAGATAGTATGCAGTCAAATTTAAGTCAAGACAAGTCAAATCCCCGGTGCTATCTCGTGATAGCTGGTTATAGGGGACTTGCTGCTTATCAGGACGAAGTGAGAGTGTCAAGGTTTAAACGAGTCAGGGGCACTGTTGTGTTCGCCCCCTTTTTCCCCTCTGCACCAAGTCACGTTATAAATTTTGGTGGTGATTAGTTTTCAGAGTGTTAAGTGCAGTAACACACACACAGCGCACACAGATATATTATCATCGATATAAAAGAATAAATAAAAAAAAAAATATATATATAATGCATCGCACGTACACGCGCACGTAACATGATACTAATTCACAAGTGCTTGGGTGGGCACAATCGGACAACAGCTGGCAGATCTGTCTGCGCTAGGGCGCGCACACACACACACACGCACGCGTACACACACACACACACACACACACAACACCACCACCACCACCGCCACACATACCTCACATGCACGCCCCAAAACGACACTCGCGGCGCACACACACAAACACACAATTTCTCGTTATTTACACACACACACGCGCACAGAAAAACTGTGTTGCGGGACACACACCAAATTTACACCTGACTGACACATTTTTGATGGAAAAGGACTTTATTAACATAAGAAGTGAAACAAAATCACACACACACACACACGCAGACTTCCACGCACACACACACACACACACACACACACACCCCACACACACACACCTATCACATATATATATAATTGTACGGCGAGAAGTATCACTTCGCGCAGCAAAACTACTTATAAACCTAGGATTTTTTGTTTTTACTTTTCTGTTGTCACGCCGCGCGATCAAACTTACACTTGCTTACATCCTTTTTTGGGTTTAACTGGTCAACTACATCAAATATAACGTGAACAGAACTAACATAATATGCATACATTTGTTCATATATATTATATTATTTTTTCTATTGTGTAGGGGAGAGAAGGGGGTATAATTATTACAGTATTACATTGCTGTGACTGGTATAAATGCTAGTGGGTTTGGTTTTGTTTTGTATGTTTTGTTCTGTTTTGTTCGTTTTTGCTATCATTTATTAATTTTTGTTTTTGCTTTTTTCGAATTTGTTTTTTTGGGTTTTGTTTGTCTTTTATTATCAAATATGAACTTTGAAAAGCGGATAATGTAATTTATAATTTGTTTCATATTGATATTTGTTTTTTCTCTATTTGCGGGGTGGTTTTGTTGAAGGATTTTGGGGGAGGGGGGTGGTTAATCCATATCTTAAGTGAGTAGACATGTGTGCGCGTGTATGTACGTGTGTAAGAATGTGTATGTGTGTGTTGGGGTGTGGTGGTGGTTTTTGTATTTATTTTTTTTTTTTTATTTTATTCATTTATATGTGGATAATGGAAAAAACTTGTGTGCTTTTTTCATCCATCCTGTGTGTATGCGGTTTTGTAAATTGTCATCTGTTCCCACGGCCACAATGGCATATTTACAAAAAGCGGAACAGGATTTTAACGTTGCGCAAGATGTTCTGCGTGATGACAGGGGCTCGGTTTATAGTCTCATCGAAGGACTTTGGGAAAGGTGGAGTCGGCACTGATTTTAACTCCAGGGGAAATATCCCATTGAACGGAATCAAACCCGGGTCAGCAGATCACGAATACATCACTCTAACACCAGCTATCCATGTGTGTGTTGTGTTGTGTGTGTGTGTGTGTGTGTGTGTGTGTGTGTGTGTGTGTGTGTGTGTGTGTTGTGTGTGTGTGTTGTTGTTGTTGTTGTAGTTGTTGTTGTTGTTGTTGCTTCGATTTTATGTGTGTTTATCAAAGTGATATTAGACGATGGGAAGGGGGGAGGGGGCTTAAGTTGATGGATGTATGAAGTGAAATGGATCTAATCCTAAATAATGTAGACAGTATACAGAAAAGGGCTAAATAATGATAACAACAAATAAATACATGCGAAATGCTTATATTATAGTTGATGACATAAATATAACAAATGTGTATGTGTATGCGTGTTTGAGTGTGCGCATGTGTGTATGAGTACTTATTTATTTATTTATTTATTTATTTTATTATTCATTCTTTTATATCGAGGATAATGGAATAAGCACTCATGTGCTTTTTTACATCCAGTCCCCGTGTGTGTGCGGTTTTGTAAATTTTGTCATTTGTTTCCACCGGCACACAATCGCATACTCTTCCGAAACGTGGAACAGGATTTAACGCGTGCGCAAGATGTTCTGCATGCGTTGAAACGGGGCCTCGGTTTATAGTCTCATCGAAGGACTTGACATTCAGTTCGATTTTTTTTTCAAACTGGGAAGAAAGGCGAGGCTGGGAATCGAACCACAACTCACGGTTTACGATTCTTAACCATCCTGCCACCTTCTTTACTCGGGCTAATAAGACGACACAATAAATACTGTGCGAATGCTTTATTTGAGTGAGGACGCAAGTCGTCAGCAAAGCGGGGGTTGATGTATCTGTTGAGACCTTGTTATATGTATGTCATCAAACTATAATATAAGATTTCGCATGATTTATTTGTTGTTATCATTGTTTAGCCCAAAGTGTGTGCGTGCGCAGCATGCGTGGTGTGTGTGTGTGTGGGGGGGGGGGGGGGGGGGGGGGGGGTCGGGGGGGGGGGGGGGGGGTGAGTGTGTGTGGTGTTGGTGGTGTGTTGGGTGTATTGTGTGTGTATGAGTTCTGTGGTGTATTTTTCTTGTTTGGGGTGGGTGTTGGTTTTTTTTATGTATTGTTGCCGTTGTTGTTTCTTTTGTGTGGTGTGGGTTTTTTTTCGGAAGGGGGGGGGAGGTCCCCTTGGAGTCAGTTTTATCATTATTGGTTATGGTAATAACGTAGCTAGTTATCATTGATCAAGTTGAGGTTTTTTTTGTTCCTAGACAGATGGCTTGATGAAAAAAAAAGCAAATAGGGTGGCGCTGCTCTTGTGGCGACGCGACGCGCTCTTCCCGGGGAGAGCAGCCCGAATTTCACGCAGAGAAATCTCGTGACTTAAAGTGGTATAAATAAAATATAATATAAAATAAATCAAATATTCAATGTACCATATGGAAATAAAATTTTGACTTCACTTCACAACAGACACACACACTCACACACACACACACACACACACACACACACACACACACACACACACACACAGCAACATCTTGCGCACACGTTAAATCCTGTTCCGCTTTCGAAAGAGTAGGCCATTGTGTGCCGGTGGAACAGATGACAAAATTGACAAAACCGCATACACACGGGGACTAGATGTAAAAAAGCACATGAGTACTTATTCCATTATCCTCGATATGAAATAATAAATAAATAAAATAAATAACACACAACACACACACACACACAACACACACAGGGAGGGGGGGAGACAGACAGACAGACAGACGGACAGACAGACCGACAAACAGACAGACGGACAGACAGACAGACAGAGTTCTATAGCGATGTCGCTGTGACATCACTCACTATGCTGTTCAGATAGTATGCAGTCAAATCAAGTCAAGACAAGTCAAGTCACGGATGCTATCTCGTGATAGCTGGTTACTAGGGGACTTGACTGCTTATCAGGACGAAGTGAGAGTGTCAAGGTTAAGCGAGTCAGGTCACTGTTGTGTTCGCCCTCTTTCCTCTCTGCACCAACGTCACAGTTTATATTGTGGTGGTGATTAGTGTCAGAGTGTTAAGTGCAGTAACACACACACACGCGCACACAGATATATTATCATCGATATAAAAGAATAAATAAAAATAAAAATATATATATAATGCATCGCACGTACACGCGCACGTACACATTTGCGCGCGCGTACACACACACACATATGCACAAACGCGCGCGTGTGCGCACTCTCTCTCTCTCGCGCACGCGCTCTCTTTCTCTCTCACACACACATTGTAATTGCCTTTCATGGGATGATTAAAGTATTTTTGTCTTGACTTCACACACACATCGTCTAATATCACTTTAAGTGAACAGACGTAAAATTGAAGACACACACACACACACACACACACGCACACACATTGTAATTGCCTTTCATGGGATGATTAAAGTATTTTTGTCTTGACTTCACACACACACCACTAAATACACACACTAACACACACACACACACTAACACACACACTAACACACACACTAACACACACACAAAACACACTAACACACACAACACACACATATATATATATATATATATATATTTCAAATACCCATATCATACTTGAATGTGAAAATTTAAAACCTCATCTCCCTGCCTTTTCTGAGAATACCATTGACGAAGTGTTGAACAATGTAAAGCTAACGTTTGACATTGCTAAAGGTTTATTAAGTCCTATAGGGCACTTATTGTAGTTGTAGCTCTCTTCGAATTTCTTTTGTTTTCTTTTTTAAAAAATGTTGTTCTTGATCTGTTTATGTTAAGAATAATATTTGTGTATTTCCCTTGTTATTACTCTTTATCACACACACACACACACACACACACACACACACACACACACACACACACACACACACACTCGCACGCACCACACAGAGTAAAATCTATCTATCTATCTATCCATCTCTTTCATTCAGTCTCCTATTTTAGGGCCGTCTGGTATCACTTAAAGTGGAAAGACGTTAAAATTGAAGACTTACTTTACACACACACACACACACACACCACACACACACACACACACACACTTCCCATCAGCTGCCATGGCACAGTGGTTAGCGCCATGCATGGGTTACGGACTGATAGGTTTCGGGTTTGAATCCCATAATTGTCCATCGGGATTTTTTTTTTCGGACTCCGGCCGGCTCTTACCCAGAGTGAGTGTGCTGTGGACTCATTTGGGAAGACTGGGACCACACAGTTAAGCTTCATCCACTTCACATATGCAACTTTAAGAAGAAGAAGAAGAAGAAGAAGAAGAAGAAGAAGAAGAAGAAGAAGAAGAAGAATGTATGGAATTTATATAGCGCTGAATCTTGTAAAGCAACAAATCAAAGTGAGAGTGTTGCTTATCAAACGACCTGACCAACACTGCAAGTGACTGTATCTTTATGGCCTGGTTGATGCTGGGATAATATGTTATAACAGGAAACGTTAAGTACAGCCCTGCCAAGCAGTCTCAAAGCCCCAACGCTTTCACAGCAGCAGCAGCAGCACATCACCATTGATTATCCTGGCAACAAAAAACCCACCCAGAACGTTGTCTTCTGCTTAGGTGGTCTCAGTGGTTGCTCCAGATTCGTGGTGACCTCAGTTTCGGAGTCTCCATACACTTCTGTGCCTGTGGCGAGTTTGTGTCAAAGCCTTCTGGGTTGAACGTTCATGGGAGAAGACTGTCATGGCGGTCGCCGCCCCGATTAGGTATATATCTCAAGTCTCGGCTCCGCGACTGAGCTTTTTTTTTAATTTATCAAAAAGTCATCTGAGCGCTTTGATTTGTTGCTTTACAAGATTCAGCGCTATATATAAATTCCATACATTATTATTATTATTATTGCTGCCGTCAGTAGGCGGATTAGTGCATGGTGTCCCCGAGGATGTTAGCTCAGAAGAGGCACCACCGAACACCGCTAAAGTGACCCAGCAGCAGCGCAGGGTCCCTCTGGTCGGTGGTCCTAAGGCGCCCGCTGACATCAATAGCTTCCCTATGTACATTCTGACCCTGAGGGTCTGACGTAGCCAATCAGGGTATTGCTTGGAAGAAGAGATGGAAATGAGCAGCTTGGGGACAAATAGTTCAGGAACAGCGCAGAAAATCAAGCAGCAAAATGAAAATAAACAAACAAAACAAAACAAAAACAACTTTAAAAGTATAACAGAACCAAAAAAAAACCCACATATTCCCAACTTCTCCACCCCCCCCCCCCCCCCCCCCCCTTCGTCTATTCAACAACCCGCTCCTCACTTCCGCTATATTCATGTTCGATATCTAACTGGCTGTGCACCCCCCACCCCCACCCCCTCGCCGTTAACTATTATCAAATGGTTATTGTTTGTCAGTATGCGACTGAGTATGTTGCTGTCTTACATATGTCAGATCAGCACAGGCACTAACGTAACACCACCAATGTGGCTTAGCAAGCAGCAGTGCGGGGCCAAGCTGGATGGTGGCCACAAGGTGACCTGATATTTCATAGCTCCCCCGTGTGAGGGTGCTGGCTCCAACGGAAAGACAGAAGACATCGATGTCTGGTATGTAATAATAATAATGATAATAATAATAATAATAATGTATGGAATTTATATAGCGCTCAATCTTGTAAAGCAACAAATCAAAGCGCTCAGATTTGTTTTTATATCGAGGATAATGGAATAAGCACTCATGTGCTATTTTACATCCAGTCCCCGTGTGTATGCGGTTTGGTAAATTTTGTCATCTGTTCCCACGGGATAGCTCGGTGGTCAGAACACTCGCTCTCCCCCAAACCTAAGGTTAAGCAAGCATTGAGCGTGGTTGGTTGGTTAGTTAGTTATCAAGTGGACGGATGGGTGACCGTTCGCGCGCCTTGGCTTCAATACAGGCCCCTAGTTCACCCAGCTGTCAATGGGTACCTGCCCTCTTTAGGGTCAGGGAAGGTAAAGCAGCGAGGGAGAAGAGACAGGCGCCGCCCTCAATATGCTGGACCCTGGAGAAGCTGAGGCCTCTGACGCCTCGCTCCCCAACGACCTTATAGGTTATGGGACTCCTTTACCTTTACCTCTGGCTGGGTGTGATAGGATCGGATGGAGGGTCGTGGTGTAGCTGTTTTGGGGCGTGGAAAGATATGGAGAGAGAGAGAGAGAGAGAAGAGAGAGAGAGTGTCTGTGTGTGTGTGTGTGTGTGTGTGTGTGTGTGTGTGTGTGTGTGTTGCGTGCGTGTGACAGACAGATAGAGAGAGAGACAAAGGGAGGGAGAGAAAGGAGGAGAGAGAGCACCCATACCTTCCTTACACACGCTCACCCTCCTCCCACCCCACTCCCACCCCACCCCCCACATACAAAACACACACAACCTTGCCACACCACACACTCCCACACACACGTTTTAGAATAATCAAAACAATGTAAAGTATATTTTTTCTTTAAATACAATTTGGGCATTTAAAAACACACACAAAAAAACCTTCTTTCATAGCATATAAAAACGCGGTATAATTCTAGAAGTAAAAGAGGTTGGGGTTTTTTAAAAAGATTTTTTTTTAAAAAAGAAACCTACAAACATTTCTCTCATCATTTTATAGTCAAAAGGCCCTGTCTTGTCCAAACCATCGTCCCAGATAAGTAGGCATAATAAAGTAGCCCCGTGATTAGAGTGGTATAATTATAAGCTCATGATCTGACGGCCCGGGTTCGAACCACCACCTAGACACCCGTTCGACAGGGGATTTTCCTCCTTGCAGTTAACATCACTACCGACCCCGCAACCCTGAAAGTCCTTCGGGTGAGATTATAAACCCAAGTCCCGTGTGCGAAGGCACACAGAACATCTTGCGCACACGTACGTACGTTTAAAGCCTGTTACGCCTTTCGGAAGAGTAGGCTATCTCGTGCTGTTAGGAATGGACGACATATTTTTAAACACACACGCACACACACACACGCACGCACGCACGCACACACACACACGCACGCACGCACGCACGCACACACACACACGCACACATACAAACAGCATGCATACGGGTGTCGTGTTAACACATCATTCCCAAAGTCGTAATATGGCTACCTTTGTGGGGGGTAAACTGTCTTATACACAGCATTTCACCATTGGCGAACATCCAAACTTTAACCGAAGAACGAAAAAAAAACGAGGGTGGGGAGGGGAGGGGGGGGATGTTGCAGTTAGACAAAGATGTGTTGGGTTGATGATTTATTTTTGATTGTAGACACAGTACATCGACCTACAGAGATAAAACACTGACCTACAGAGAGGAAACACTGACCTACAGAGAGGAAACACTGACCTACAGAGAGGAAACACTGACCTGCAGAGAGGAAACACTGACCTACAGAGAGGAAACAATGACCTACAGAGAGAAAACACTGACCTACAGAGAGGAAACACTGACATACAGAGAGGAAACACTGACCTACAGAGAGGAACACTGACCTACAAAGAGGAAACACTGACCTACAGAGAGGAAACGCTGACCTACAGAGAGAAAACACTGACCTACAGAGAGAAAACACTGACCTACAGAGAGGTAACAATTTGCGAGGAAGAAGAAGAATTGCAAAGAAGAATTGCGAAGAAGAAGAAGAAGAAGAAGAAGAAGAAGAAGAAGAAGAAGAAGAAGAAGAAGAAGAATTGCAAAGAAGAAGAAGAAGAAGAAGAAGAATTGCGAGGAATTGCGAAGAAGAATTGCGAAGGTGAACTGCGAAGAATTGCGAAGAAGAAGAATTGCGAAGAAGAAGAAGAAGTAGAAGAAGAAGAAGAAGAAGAAGAAGAAGAAAAGAAGAAGAAGAAGAAAACAATTTCAAAAAAGAATTGCGAAGAAGAATTGCGAAGAAGAAGAAGAAGAAGAACAAGAACAAGAAGAAGAACAAGAAGAACAAGAAGAGCCAGAACAAGAAGAAGAATTGCGAAGAAGAATTGCGAAGAAGAATTGCGAAGAAGAAGAAGAATTGCGAGAAGAAGAAGAAGAAGAAGAAGAAGAAGAAGAAGAAGAAGAAGAAAACAATTTCAAAAAAGAATTGCGAAGAAGAATTGCGAAGAAGAAGAAGAATTGCGAAAGAAGAAGAAAAGAAGAAGAAGAAGAAGAAGAAGAAGAAGAAGAAAGAACAAGAAGAACAAGAAGAACAAAACAAGAACAAGAAGAAGAAAATTTCAAAGAAGAAGAATTTCAAAGAAGAACAAGAACAAGAACAAGAAAAACAAGAAGAAGAAGAAGAGGAACAACAACAACAAGAAGAACGGCTGACGAGTAGCGTAGGAGAGAGTTATTATCTTTTCAATCTCTCTGGGGGGAAAAAAAGAAGACCCGGAGAAATGGACAAGAAAGGAGGTGACAGGCAGACAGAAGGTGAAAGGAACGAGACAGACAACAAAGAAAGAGGGATGAAAAATGAAAAAGAGAGAGAGAGAGAGAGAGAGAGAGAAGGGGAGAGAGAGAGAGAGAGAAGAAGAAGAAGAAGAAACTCCTTGCACAAAATTTCCCAAAGCTGGGGATGCTGCTTATACCGACAAGCCCTACAGCCACCCCCACAGTGGTCATAAAAACTAATCAATACTCCCCCTCTCTCTATAAAAAAAAAATTAATACCCCAAAAAATTGAAAAGTCACACCAGAACTCAAACCCTCACCCATCAAAAAACCACACCCCCCCAAAAAAACCAACAACCCAACAACACACCACACACCACCCTTAAAAAAAACAACAAGCAACCCCCCCCCTCCACCCACCCACCCAACCACCCACCCTCCCTACCCTCACCACCTACCCTCACCACCACCACCCTCACCCCTACCCTCACCACCACCACCCTCACCCTCCCTTTAAACCCTCAAGGCAGAACCCCCAACGTCTCATAACCTTTACTACTACTGCTACTACTACTCTTCCTTCGAGCGCTACTCTCGGTATACGGATGAGAAGAAGGGCGACAATTCTGGCTGTACTCGTAGTAGTGACTCTGTCCACCCCCACCACCACCCCCACCCCTACCACCACCACCACCACCGCGGCGACTATACCCTTCCTCAGCCATCTCGGAAGGAAAGAGAACTGGAGGCTTCTCCTGCTGTGCCCACGAAGACTGAGGTCCTCCTCCTCCTCCTCTTCCTCCTCCTCTTCCTCCTACTTCTTCAGGATGTTCCTGGAAAGGCAGCTGAGGGTTGTTGTGCACGACCTGAACCGAGTTATCATCCGAGGAATCCGGGACGATGTTTTCGTAGATCGGGTAGCCTTCTTCTTCTTCTGCTCGTCCTCCTCCTCGTCTTTCTTCTCTTGAGGTCCTGGATCGAGGCATGTCGAAGGCTAAGGAGCTAGGCAGCGTATGGTGGTGTGTCTTGTAGGTCGGGGAGGAGATGGAATCGTAGTCGCCACTGTAGCCGTACCCGTAGGCACGGTCGTCTCTGGAGTCTTCCGTTTCGCTCAGGAGGTTGTGGTCCTCGTCCTCCTCTCCCGTGTCGGTGTCTGTGGCTGGAAGGAAAGGAAAGGAAAGGAAAGGAAAGGAAAGGAAAGGAAGGAAGGAATCGATTGAAGGAATGAAGGGAGGGATGGGGGGATGGGAGGGATGGAGGGATGGATGGGAGGGAGGGATGGATGGGTGGGATGGATAGATGGATGGAGGTAGGATTGTAGGAAGGAAGGCAGGGAAGGGGGAAAAAAAGGAACTGATTGATGGATGGATGGATGGATGGATGGATGGATGATGGATGGATGGATGGATGGAAGGAAGGAACTGATGGACGAAAGGAAGGAAGGAATATGGATGGATGGATGGATGGATGGATGGATGGATGGATGGATGGAAGGAAGGAAGGAAAGCACAAAAGGAACTGATGGATGAATGGATGGATGGATGCATGGATGGATTGATGGATGGATGGAAAAGGAATTGATGGAATGAGGGATGGATTTATCTTTGTTGAGGAGGAAACCGGGGGAATTGTGAAAGAATGAAATTATGGATTTGATTTTAAAAATGGGGAATTGAGGGAAATGAATAAGGAAAAAGGGTGGATTGATTGGAAGAAGGGGAGGGGGTTTGGGGTGGGTTGATGATAAAGAAGGACTGATGTATAAAGGAAATTGGACTGATGAAATAAAAGAGGAAAAGTTGATGGATGTAGAAATGAGGGGAATTGGGATTGGAAAAATAAATGATTTTGAATGAAAAGGATTGAAATAGCCTGATTAATAAAGGGAAAATTTGGGGGATTGATGTAAATGAAGGATTAGGGGTTGTGAAAAAGGAAGAATGATATAAAAAATGGACTGATGAATGAATGAGAATTTGTTGGACTTTTCATTGGATGGGGAAATTGTACGACTTAAAATAAAGGGCACAACAAAAAAGAATAAAAACAAAAAAAAAACAAAGGCCCTTTCGAGGCAAATGACCTGTGGACTAATAAAATTGAAGAAGTTTGCTTCCAGATTTTTTTTCTTGGATGGAGATTGTCCTTCCACACCATAACAAAACCCAACACAAAAAAACACAACCCCCACCAGACAACAACCAACAAAAAACAAACAAAAAAGTGCACCTTGAGTTGCGAAACCCCTGGGAAACCCTTAGCGTGTTCGCTTCTCCGATTTTTTTTTTTTTGGTGGGAAAAATGTCCCTTTAGGCCACCACACCACCAAACCACCCCCAACCAACACACCACACCCACCAAAACAACAAAACAACAAAAAACAACACAAAAGTGCACCTTAGAGTTGCGACACGGGCCCATGGGGGAAATTAGCTTGTTTGCTGCTTGGTTTCCCGGGGATGTTTTTTTCTGGGTGGGGTTTGTACCTAAGGGCCACCCACCACCCCCAAACCACCCACCACCATTACCATCACACATACCACTACAAACAACAAAAAACAACAACAACAACAAAGTGCCCTTTAGAGCTGCCAACACAGCCATGGAAGAAAACATTGCTTAGGCTGCTTGCTCCAGGGATTTTGTTTTTTTTTCTTGGGTAGAGGATTACCACCCAAACCACCCAACCCACCACCACTACCACCACCCATCCACCATACCAACATACCCCTCACAAAACCCAAACCCCAAACCCAACCAACAACAAACCCACTCTACCAACCAGTCCTCCTAAAAACTACCCAACACACCTAAACACTCTAAAATTTTCTCCCAATCGCTCAAACTACCACCAACAAAACCACCACTCCCAACCACTACCCACCCAAAAAACAACCCACTACCAACCACTTACCTCCAACAACAACCCACATACCAACCACTACCACCAACAAAAACCCACTACCAACCACAACCAAAACCAAAAAACCCACTACCACCCCCCCTACCACCAACAAAACCCACTACCAACCCAACTTACCCCCAAAACAAAAACCCCACACCAAACCACCAAAAAAACCAAAAAAATACCACTACTACAACCCACTCCAACCACCAACAGCCCCCCCACCAAACTAACAAAACAACCCAACCACTACCAAAAAAGCCACTACAACACACCACAACAAAAACCCACACCAAAATACACAAAACCAAACTACCACAACCAACAATACCAACTACAAAACCACCACACCCATCCACTCACCCCCCACTACCACACCCTCCACACCCACACTCACAACTCACCACCAACACCAACAACCCACCACCAACCCACCAACCACCACTACCACCACCCTTCACTACAACCCAACCCACCACAACCACCACCCTCACTACCAAACACCCCTCACTACCACCAACCCTCACTACCACCACCTCACTACCACCACCTCACCACCACCACCCCTCACTAACCACCTCCACTACAACCCCAAACCCTCACACCACCACCCCCTCACACCAACCCAAACCAACCACCACCAACAACCCTCCACCCACCAACCCCCACCAACCAACCACCCAACAACCCTCACCACCAACCGTCCTCACAACACCATCACCAACGTTACCACCAACAACAGCAGCAGTGCACCTTGGAAGTTGCCACGTAGCTTTCTGAAGAAGTTGCGTCCACTGGCCTTCTTCAGGCTGCTCTTGTGGCTAGCCCTGCTTCTCCTGGGAGGGAAGATGTACCCTTCCGCGTCGCCAGTGATGTCCCTTTCCTCAATGGCGGTCTGCATGGAGGTGAAGGTCAAACGACAGGCCACCAAGATCGCTGTCTGTCGAGAGTAAACAAAGAACCAACTCCAAAACGGAATAATGAGTGAGTGAGGAGGAGGAGGAGGATATGGAGGAGGAGGAGGAGGAATGGGGGAGGAGGAGGAGGGAGGAGGAGGAGGGAATGGGGAGGAGGAGGAGGGGGGGAGGAGGAATGGGGGAGGAGAGAGGGGGGAGGGGAGGAGGAGGAAAGAGGAGGAGGAGAGGGTAAGGAGGAGGGAAAAGATGAAGATGATGATGAAAAAGTGATGATGATGAAGATGGGGTGGTGGGGGTGGTGGTGTGGTGGTGGAGGTGGTGGGGATGATGATGAGATGACGGTGAATGGTGAATGATGATGATGAAGATCAGAAGAAAAAGAAGAATCTAATGATGATGAAGATGATGATGATGATGATGACGACGACGACGACGACGACGATGATGGATGATGGGAGGAGGGGGAGGGGGAGGGAGGAGGTAGGGTTTAAGGGGTAGAAGGAGGAAGAAGGAGGGAGGAGGAGGAGGGGGGGAAGGGGGAAAGGAGAAGAAGAAGAAGAAGAATTGTGAAGAAGAAAAAAAAGAGAAGAAGAAGAAGAAAAAAGGAAGAAAGCAATTGGTGATGATGATGATGAGAAAAGGAGGAGGAGGAGGAAAAAAAAAA
The DNA here is from genome assembly GCA_028751875.1 of Rapana venosa. NCBI lineage: Eukaryota > Metazoa > Mollusca > Gastropoda > Neogastropoda > Muricidae > Rapana > Rapana venosa. Next base: position 23,944,513 of record CM054138.1, read on the forward strand.
AAAAAAAAGGAGAGGAGAAGAAAGAAATATGAGATGAAAGATGATGATGATGATGATGATGATGATGATGATGATGATGATGATGATAAAGAAAGAAGAAAGAATTGCAAAGAAGAATTGCGAAGAAGAATTTCGAAAAGAAAATTGAAGGGAAAAAGAAGAAGAAAAAAAGAAGAAAAGGAATGATGATGAAAGATGAAGATGATGATATGATGAGATGATAGAATGATGGTGAATGATGAAATGAAGAAGAAGATGCAAAAAAGAATTGCGAAGAAGAAGAATTGCGAAGATTTGGGGAAAAATTGGAGAAAAGAAAAAGAAGAAAGAAGAGAAGAAGAAGAAGAAGAAGAAGAAGAAGAAGAAGAAAAGAAAAGAAGAAGGAGAGAAGCAGAAGAAGAAAGAAGAAGAAGAAGAAGAAGACGAAGAAAAGAAGTAATGGTGGTGTATGATGATGATGATATGATGATGATGATGATGATGATGGATATATGAAGAAAGAAAAAAGTGGTGATTTAAGATAATGAAAGAAGAAAAAAATTGTGATTGGGGATGGTGAGATTGATGATGACGACGACAAAGAATGATGATGATAAAAAAATAGTAATGGTGATGATAATGATGATGATAATAGTATAATACATCATCAATCATCATCATCATCACCATCAATAAATAGATAAGCACAAGTGTTGGGGTAGTATAGCCTAGTGGTTAAGTGTGATGTGGATGGAGTTCCACTACTTACTGGCCAGGTTTAACACAACAACAACAGGGCGCGCCCCGTTCAAAATGAGGACTTTTGTTTTATTCCCTGGAGGTAAAACCAATTAATTTGCCGATTCTACTTCCTCGAAAGTTGTTCAGATAAAGATTATAAACCAACGTTCTGTGTGCGAACATCTTGCGTATGCATTTTAAAACAGAAAAATATATAAAGAAAAAGTGTCGCCTTGTGGAAGATTACAACATTGCGTGACCGTACCAATGGCTGACAAAGCTTAAAAAAAAATAAAACCATGCATGCACATTGGTGTCATGTTTTATACATCACCCGCCCCCTTCCCCCCCCCCCCCCATCCCAAAAATCGGAATATGGCTACCTTAATGATGAGTAAAAAGTCGCATATACAAAATCTCACTTACCCCCCCCCCCACCCCCCCACCCCATCCCCCCGCCTTACACATTCATACACAAACATCCCACACCCATACCCTACCCCCCCCCCCCCCCACACACACACACACACAACCATCCTCACACACACACCACCTACCCACCACCACCCTTACCCCCCTCTACCCCTTACACACCCACACCCCACCCCCAACCCCCTAGACCCACCCCCAAACACCCCCCCAATACACACCCTCACTCCCAACACCCCCTACCCACACCCACCCCTAAACCCCCCACCCCATCCCCTACCCTTTACACACCCACCTCTACCCACCACCACCACCACCACCACCAAGCCCCAACATCCCCCATCCATCTACTCACCCACCCCCTACACCTTTCTCCCACCCCCACAACATCCCCCCCATCCCCCTTCCCTCCCCCTCCCCCACCCCTCCCCCCTTCCCCACTCATCCTCCCCTCCTCCACCACCACCACCCTCCTTCCTCAAAAAACAAAAACAAAAAAAACTACCACTCTCCCCACCCATCCCCCTACCCCACCCATCCCCCACCCATCCTCCCCACCCACCCTTCCCACCACTTTCCCCACCCATCCCCATGCATCCCACCCATCCCCATCCCCCCCTCCCCCCCACACCCATCCTCCCCACCCACCCTTCCCACCACTTTCCCCACCCATCCCCCACCCACCCCCATCCTCCCTCCCCATCCCCCACCCCTCCCGCCTCCCCCCTCCCCATCCCATCACCCCTCCACCACCACCCACAACCACCAACACCACCCACCCAACCCAATCCAAAAAAAAAACCCCACCACAACACAACAAACCCAAAAACAAAACAAAAACAACACCCACACAAACAACCACAACAAACCACAACAAACCACACAAAACAAACAAAAACCCACCACAAACAAAAACCAACAAAAAAACACCCACAAAAACAAACCCCCACCAACAAAACCAACCACCAAAACACACACCACCACACCACACCACACCATACCCCCACCACACCCAACACAGACCTGCACACAGGCCATGAACAGCAAACTCGTGGCCAGAGGCACGAGCATCCTCAAGCCCGCGAAGCTTTGCAAGGCTTGGCGGCAACCGCGGCGATGGAGAGTGACGTTGTCGGCGTGGTGGTAGCGGTAGTGCAAGTAGTCGGTGGCCACGTGGTGATGCACGCAGGGCCTGGAGGAAGAAGGCTGGCAGCAGCTGAAGGGCACGTCGTCGTTGACGTATTCGAAGTCTTTGGCGTTCGGTGCTAGCTGCAAGTGGCTGGAATAGGGAGGATGGTGGTGGGGGGGTGGGGGGGGGGGGGGGGTGAGTGACAGGACAACAACGTAAAAAGATTTTGGGGGTTGTGGGGTTTGTGGTTGTGAGGGTTGGGTTGGTGGGAGGGTTGGGGGGGTGGAAGAAGAGGAGGGGAAGAGAAGGAGGAGAAGGAGAGGAGAAGGGGAGGAGAAGAGAAGGAGGAGGAGAAGAAGAAGGGAGGGAGGGAGGAGGAGGAGGAGAGGAGAGAAGAGAAGGAGGAGAGAAGAGAAGACAAGGGAAGGGAAGGGAAGAGAAGAGAAGGGAAGGGAAGAGAAGAGAAGGAGAAGAGAACAGAACAGAAGAGAAGGGAAGGGAAGGAGAAGGAGAAGAAGAAGAAGAAGAAGAAGAAGAAGAAGAAGAAGACCACACCACAACTCCACTCAACCACACCACAACCCCACTCCACCACACTACAACTCTACTCTACCACACCACAACTCCCAGTTAAACTGGGACGTTAACACTGACGCTATTGTCAAAAAGGGACAACAACGTCTGTATTTTCTGAGGAAACTGAACTCATTTTTTGTAGACAAAAAGATTCTTTCCTTGTTTTACAAGTCTTACATAGAGAGTGTTCTAAGTTTTGCTTTCATTTGTTGGTACAATAACCTTAGTGTTAAAAACAAGAATGGCCTGCAGAGAATTGTAAGAATCTGCTCAAAAATAATTGGAAAAGAACAAAGAGATCTCATGTCGTTCTGCAATCAGCAGCTTGTACGCAAAGCCACAGCCATTTTGGCCGATCCTTCCCATGCTTTGTTTCCAGAATTTCAAATGTTGCCTTCGGAACGCCGTTTTCAGTGTCCCATCAGCAAAACTAACAGAAAAAGAAATTCTTTTGTGCCAGTAAGCATTCGAACTCTGAATTCACAATGATGTTGGCTACCTAGTTTTTACATTTCTCTGAATTATCTGCCTGATTGTCATTGTTACGAGTGTAGTCAATACATAATTGTGTGTGTGTGTGTGTGTGTGTGTTTGTGTGTGTGTGTGTGGGTGGGTGCGTGGGTGTGTGAAATAAGTCTGTGTTCTAGTCAACTGTCTTATAACATTGAATTCATATATTGGTGTATGGTGTGCGTGGGCGTGTTCGCACACACACGTACGTGCGTGTGTACGTGCTGCGTATATGCGTGCGTAAAAATAAGTTTTTATGTCTTCTAGTCAATGGGTTTAAAATTGTGTTCACAATTGATGTGTGTGCGTGCGGGGCGTTTGCGTGTGTGTTGTGCGCATGCGCGCGTGTGTGTGGTGTCTGTGTGTGTGTTCGTGACATTTTATTTGAAAACCAATATGAAATATAGCTTTTGTGTCTTTGATATATTTGATGTGTATCAATCTGCCTGTCAGTATTGTAATTGCCCTTCATGGGATGATTAAAGTGTTTTTGACTTGACTTGACTTGACTTGACTCCCCTCCCCATCCCAACCCCACCACAACCTCCCACCCCCCACCACACCCCCTCAAAAAACCCCAGAAGAACTGGGGAGGGAGAAAAAACCCACAAAACAACACCACCAAAAGACAAACCAACCAACCAAACCAACCAACAAACCTCACCCACCCCCACCCCCCATCCACCCCCAACCTCCCCACCCCCCCTTACACCCCCCCCCCCACACACACACACACACCCACCCACCCCACACACACACACACACGACACAGACACAGATATACTGACCGTTGCAATTCCTTAGCATCTCCCACCAGCATGTCTGTGGGGATCCAGGGCGTCTGGAACCAGTCTTTGAAGTCCCTGTCTCCGCAGCAAGCGTAGTCGATCTGCAGAAGGTCCAGGCGAGCCTTGATGTCCGCATTGCTGATGTACTGCCGCATGCTTCTGTGCAGTCCGCCTTCGAATATGGTGGACAACATCGCCAGCTTTACAAGAAAGAAAAAAAAGAAAAGAAAATATTTTTTAAAAATCGATGTGTTGGTGGTGGTGGTGGTGGTGGTGGTGGTGTTGTGCGTTCCCCAGCTTTACATCTAGTGGACACACACATACCTCCCCACCCCCTCCCGCCCCTACCCCCTACACCCCCACTCCCAACTCCTCCCCCTCCCTCTCCAACCGCCCCCCCCACACACACACACACTAACCTACCTGGATAAAGTAGTACAGACTGACAGCCAACACAAGGAGTGTGTGTGGGTGATCAGAAGATAGATGAGGGGTATACATACACACACAGATTCCAAGGTCTTCTGTCTCCCATTGAGCCAGCAGACACACGCATACCACCCCCTCCCCCACCCACCACCCTCCTCACACACACACACCTCTCTTCTCTCTCTCTCTCCTCTCTCTCTCTCTCTCTCTCTCTTCTCTCTCTCCTCTCTCTCTCTCCTCTCTCTCTCTCTCTCTCCCTCACCTGTATAAAGCAGTGCAGACTGGTGGCCAATACAAGAAGAGTGGTGGACCAACAGATAGATGAGAGGCATACACACACAGAGATTCCAAAGCCTTCTGTCTCCGCATCAGCCAGTCCGAAGAACACACACATACCACCCCCTTTCCCACCCCCTTCCCCCACCCACCCTCCTCTTCACACACACACATACACACACACACTCACAAACACACACACTCACACACCTGTATAAAGTAGTACAGACTATTGGCCAACACAAGGAGTGTGTGTAGGTGACCAACAGATATATGGGAGGCATACAACACAGAGATTCCAAGGTCTTCTGTCTCCCATTGAGCCAGCAGACACACGCATACCACCCCCCTCCCCCACCCCCACCCACCTCACACTCACTCACCCCCCCCCCCCCCACACACACACCTGTATAAAGTAGTACAAACTGACAGCCAACACAAGGAGTGTGGGTGATCAGAAGATAGATGAGGGGCACACACACACAGATTCCAAGGTCTTCTGTCTCCCACTGAGCCAACAGACACACACGTACCACCCCCTCCCCCACCCACCACCCTCCTCACACACACACACACACACACACACACACACACACACACACACACACACACACACACACCTGTATAAAGTAGTGCAGACTGGTGGCCAACACAAGGAGTGTGTGTGAGTGACCAACAGATATATGAGAGGCATACACACACACACAGATTCCAAAGCCTTCTGTCTTTGACTGAGCCAGAGAGAAGACACAACATACACCCGGCCCACCCGCACCCCTCACTCCACCACCACCCCAACCCCACCCACCCCACCCCCATCCCCCACCCCCACACACCTGCATAAAGCATGAAGCAGTACAGACTGGTGGTTAATGTGGACAAGAAGTGTGGGTAACCAACAGATACTAGATGAGGGGCACACACACACACACACACACACACACACACACTACACACTACACACACACACACACACACACACACACACACACACACGGAGATTTCAAAGGCCTTCTCTCTCCGGTTCAGCCTGTGTTTTCTGTTTTGCTTTCTTTCTTACTTGTTACTTTTTTTTTTCTCTCTCTCTCTTCGGTGATTTTTGTGGGTATTTTTGTGTGGATATTTTTTTCCGTATACTGTGTGAGTGTATTGCTATGGGCTTTATTTTATTTTATTATCATATATATATCCCTAAGGGCGGGGACTGGATGTAAAAAAAAGCACATGGGTGCTTATTCATTATCCTCGAAAAAAAAAAGAATTTGTCATTGTCATTGTCATTGTCAGCCAGTAAACACACACACACATTCCACCCCTACCCCTCACCCCTCCCCACCCCCTAACACCCATCCCCCCACCCACCCCACATACACACACGCACACCTACCTGTATAAAGCAGTACAGACTGGCAGCCAACACAAGAATGGTGGTGACCAGCAGATAGACAAGGGACATACACACAGATTCCACCCCTACCCCTCACCCCCCACCCCCAGCACCCATCCCCCCACCCACCCCCACCACCCCACATACACACACACCTCCCTGAATAAAGCAGTACAGACTGGAAGCCAACACAAGAATGGTGGTGACCAGCAGATAGACAAGGGACATGCACACACATTCCACCCCTATCCCTCACCCCCCACCCACCCCAACACACACACACACACCCATCACCCCCACACCCTCCACACCCCACATACACACCTACCTGTATAAATCAGTACAGATTGGCAGCCAACACAAGAATGGTGGTGACCAGCAGATAGATAAGGGACATACACACAGATTCCACCCCTACCCCTCACCCCCCCTACCCATCGACACACACCCATCCCCCACACCCATCCCCCACCCCCACCCCACATACGCACACCTACCTGTATAAAGCAGTACAGATTGGCAGCCAACACAAGAATGGTGGTGACCAGCAGATAGACGAGGGACATACACACAGATTCCACCCCTACCCCTCACCCCCCACCCCCCATCCATCCACACACACCCATCCCTCCCCCACCCCACCCCCCACATACACACACACACACACACCTACCTGTATAAAGCAGTAGAGACTGGCAGCCAACACAAGAATGGTGGTGACCAGCAGATAGGCAAGGGACATGCACACAGATTCCAAGGCCTCCTGTCTTCGACTGAGCCAGTAAACACTGCCCGCGCATTTCAACATCCGCCAGTTGCTCAGAAAATTCAAAGATCCTGTCAAACACACACACAGACACACCGCACGCACACACACACACGCAAGCATGTGCGCACACACAAGCAAGCAAGCGCGCTTGCGCGCACACACAAGCAAGCAAGCACACCACGAGCAAGCACACACGCACACAACACACTCATAATAATTAGTAATGTAAGGAAATAGTATGTACATATGTCCGTACGTATGTGTTGTGTTGTAGTAGTAGTAGTAGTAGTAGTAGTAGTAGTAGTAGTAGTAGTAGTAGTAGTAGTGGTAGTAGTAGTAGTAGTAGTAGTAGTAGTAGTAGGAGGAGGAGGAGGAGGAGGAGGAGTAAGAGGAGTAGTAGTAGTAGTAGTAGTAGTAATAGTAGTAGTAAGTAGTAGTAGTAGTAGAAGTAGTAGTAGTAGTTAGTAGTAGTATCTTTAGTTGAACGTCTAGTAGTAGTAGTAGTAATAGTAGTAGTAGTAGTAGTAGTATAGTAGTAGTAGTAGTAGTAGTAGTATCTTTAGTTGAACGTCTATTCACGTTTAGTGACTTAAGACTCTGTGCGTCTGTGTGTGTGGGGGGGGGGGGGGGGCTGCGCGCGTTCGTGCGTGCGTGCGTGCGTGTGTGTGTGAGAGAGAGAGAGAGAGAGGAGAGAGAGAGAGTGATTGTGTGGGTGGGCATGTGCGCCGGCATCTACATGTGTGCATACGCGCGCATGTTTGTGTATGCATGTGTGTGCGCATGTGTACGTACGTACATGCGTATGTGTATATATATATTATATATATATATATATTATATATATTATATATTATATATATATATATGTGTGTGTGTGTGTGTGTGTGTATGTCTGTGTCTGTCTGTCTGTCTCTGTGTGTGTGTGTATATTATATATATATATAATTATATATATATATATATATTATATTATATATATATATATGTGTGTGTGTGTGTGTGTTGTGTGTGTGTGTGTGTGTGTGTGTGTGTGTGTGTGTGTGTGTGTGTGTGTGTGTGTGTGCATGTGTGTGTACGTGCATGCCTAAGTGAATCTCTTCATGCATGTATGTGTGTGTGCGTGTATGTATGTATGTATGTATGTATGTATGTATGTGTGCGCGTGTGTATCTCTGCATGCATGTATGTACGTGTGCAGGCGCTTGTGCATGCATGCGTGTGTTAACTCTGCATATATGTGCATGCGTATGTGTCTCTCTGCCTGCATATAATATATATATGTGTGTGTGCGTGCGTGTGTGTATGCATGTGTGTGCGTGCCTGTGTGCGCGCATTCATGCCCGAGAGCATCTCTGCATGCGCGCGTGTATGGCTGTCTATATGACATTGTATACGCGAGCGTACATGCATTGCAAGCAAGCTTGCTTGCAAATCTCTGCCGCACGCTCCTAATCCTTCCTCGCTTACCTAAGAGCACGAGGAGAATGGGCAGAGGGTAGGTGTCCACCCCTTCAATGAGGTTTAACGTGTCGCCCACCTCGTAGGCCAGGTACCAGGCCAAGCCCAGGAGGTAGAGGGAGGGGGGGAGGAGGAGGTAGTGCTCCATGATCATCACCACCGTCATCACCACCCTCCGGTGTTTCTCCTTCATCTGTCGCCACGTCATCCTTTCTCTTCTAGCCCAGCTGCCTGGCTGAGTGGCTGGCTGGCTGGCTGGCTGGCTGGGTGGGTGGGTGGCTGGGTTGGTTGGTGGCTGGGTGGGTGGGTGGGTTGTTGGTTGGTGGGTGGGTGGGTGGGTTGGTTGGTGGCTGGGTGGGTGGGTTGGTGGCTGGGTGGGTGGGTTGGTTGGTGGGTGGGTGGGTTGGTGGCTGGGTGGGTGGGTTGGTTGGTGGCTGGGTGGGTGGGTGGGTTGGTGACTGGGTGGGTGGGTGGGTTGGTGGTGGGTTGGTTGGTGGCTGGGTGGGTGGGTGGGTTGGTGGCTGGGTGGGTGGGTGGGTTGGTGACTGGGTGGGTGGGTGGGTTTGGTGGCTGGGTTGGTTGGTTGGTGACTGGTGGGTGGGTTGGTTGGTTGGTGGCTGGGTGGGTGGGTGGGTTGGTGCTGGGTGAGTGGGTGGGTGGGTTGGTGGGTGGGTGGGTGGGTTGGTTGGTGGCTGGGTGGGTGGGTTGGTTGGTGGCTGGGTGGGTGGGTGGGTTGGTGGCTGGGTGGGTGGGTTGGTTGGTGGCTGGGTGGGTTGGTTGGTGGCTGGGTAGGTGGGTTGGTTGGTGGGTGGGTTGGTTGGTTGGTGGCTGGGTGGGTTGGTTGGTGGCTGGGTAGGTGGGTTGGTTGGTGGGTGGGTTGGTTGGTTGGTGGCTGGGTGGGTTGGTTGGTGACTGGGTGGGTGGGTGAGTTGGTGACTGGGTGGGTTGGTTTGTGGGTGGGTTGGTTGGTTGGTGGCTGGGTGGGTTGGTTGGTGACTGGGTGGGTGGGTGAGTTGGTGACTGGGTGGGTTGGTTTGGTGGCTGGGTGGGTTGGTTGGTGGCTGGGTGGGTAGGTTGGTTGGTGGCTGGGTGGGTGGGTTGGTTGGTGACTGGGTGGGTTGTTGGTGGGTGGGTTGGTTGGTGGCTGGTTGGGTGGGTTGGTGGCTGGGTGGGTGGGTTGGTTGGTTGGCTTGTTGGGTGGGTTGGTGGTGGGTGGGTTGGTTGGTTGGTGGCTGGGTGGTTGGTTGGTGGCTGGGTGGGTGGGTTGGTGGCTGAGTGGCTGGGCTGGTTGGTGGGTTGGTGTCTGGCTGGCTGGGTGGCTGGCTGGCTGTCAGGGTGGCTGGCTGGCTGGCTGGGTGGCTGGCTGGCTGGGTGGCTGGCTGGCTGGGTGGCTGGGTGGCTGGGTGGCTAGGTGGGTGGTTGGGTGAGTGGGTGGCTGGGTTGGTTGGTGGGTTGTTGGGAGGCCGGGGGGGGGGAGGGGAGAGGGATGGGAGGGGAGGGGTGGAGAGGGTGTACCTGGAGATAAGTTAGGCCAGATGAGAGAGAATGAATGAATGGATGGATGGATGGATGGATGGATGGATGGATGGATGGATGGATGGATGGATGGATGGACGGACGAATGACTGATTTACTGACTGACTCACTGAATGAATGAATAAATGAATGAATGAATGAATGAATGAATGAATGAATGAATGAATGAATGAATGAATGAATAAATGATTTACTGACTGACTCACTGAATGAATGAATTAGTTAATTACTGACTGACTGACTGACTGACTGACTGAATGACCGAATGACTGAACGAATGAACATTTTCACTAAGGGGAAAATAATAAGCACAATGGTGGCTTTTGTTTTTTTTCATCCAGCCTTATTTCCCAAACATTAATTAAGTAAAAATTCAACCAACTAATTAATTCAATTAAACATACAGCAATGAAATGTCTAAGGGGACTAGGGGAAACGGTGAAACGTAAACATGCACACACAAAAACCTTACAGAACAGAGACAGTGGCATACACAGGATATATACCAGAAATGGGGAGGGGGGAGGAGAGAGAGAGAGAGAAAGGGAAGAAGAGAGATGAAGGTAGAGGGAGGTGGGGCGATAGAGAGAGAGAGATTTGGGAGAGGGAGAGAGAGGGGGAGAGAGGGGGGGAGAGTTAGGGGGAGGAGAAGGGGGGGAGATAGGGGACAGAAAGAGGGAGGGAGAGGGAGGGAGAGAGAGGGGGAGAATGAGAGAGGGAGAGGGGGAGGGAGAGAGAGGGAGAGAGAGGGAGAGAGAGAGAGACAGGCCGGAGAGGGGAGAGAGAGGAGAGGGGAAAATGAGGAGAGGAGGGAGAGAGGAGACGAGAGAGAAAGAGGCGGAGAGAAAGGAGGAGGGGGAGAGAGGGAGGAAGAGGGAGAGTGTGTGAGAGCGAGAAAGGCGGAGAGCGGCTAGAGAAGAGGGAGAGGGGGAGAGAGAGAGAGGAGAAAGGTGAGAGAGAAAGAATAATAATGTTAGGAATTTATTAGCGAGGGAGAGAGAAGAGGGAGGAGGGAGAGAGAGAGTGTGAAGAGAGGAGAGGGGAGAGTGGGGAGAGAGGAGGGAGAGAGGAATGAGAGAGAGAGGCGGAGAGGGGAGAGATAGAAGGAGAGAGAGAGAGAGAAGAGAGAAAGAGAGGGGAGAGACAGACAGAGAGAGAGCAGACAGACAGACAAAACATGACAGAGAAGAAGAGGCCAGTGCCGCGTTTACGCACCACAGCTGGAGGATGGGTGCCCACCTGCCTCATAAGTTCTCCCCTCCCCACTACCCCCTACCCCGCCCCCCCCCCCCCCCCCCCCCACAACCCCCCCTCCTCCCCCACCCACCCCCCTTTCCCACCCACCCAACCAACCCACCACCACAATAATAATAATAATAATAATAATAATAATGTATGGAATTTATATAGCGCTGAACCTGTAAAGCAACAAATCAAAGCGCTCGATTTCATTTCATATCACTTTAAGTCACGGCAGATTTCTCTCCGTGAAATTCGGGCTGCTCTCCCCGGGGAGAGCGGGAGAACGCGTCGCCACTTAGCGCTGCGCCACCCTTTTTTTTTTTTTTTCATGTCTGCAACTGTATTTGTTTCCCTATCAGAGTGGCTTTTTTCTAAGAATTTTGCCAGGGACAACTCTCTTGTTGCCGTGGGTTCTTTTACGTGCGCTAAATAATTACGTGTAACACACGGGACCTCGGTTTATCGTCTCATCCGAAAGACTAGCGCCCAGACCACCACTCATGGTCTAATGGATGGGGGAAAAGTTTCCGGTCCAAACGGGGTACGAACCGCCGCACACTTCAGACCCGGACTTTTCGCTTTCTAGACAGGCGCGTTACCTCTAGACCACCGATCCACCCATTTAAGGGAAACACCCATGATTATGAACGGGGGATGAAGGTGCAGCTACGGACTTGACCTCCCCCCCCCCACCCACCCACCAAGAAAGTAGGAGACATTTTTTGGTTTGGAGGGTCGGGGGGGTGGGGAGGGGGGGTGCGGGGGAGGAGGAGGAGGTTGTTTGTTTTCTGTTTGTTGTTGTTGGTGGTGGTGGTGGTGGTTGGTGATGGTGGTGGTGGTGGGGTGGTGATGGGGTGGGGGTGATGGTGGTGGTGGTGATAGTGATGGTGGTGATGGTGGGGTTGGTGGGGGGGGGATGGGGGTGTGGGGGGGGGATGTTGGTGGTGGGGGTGGTGGTGATGGTGGGGTGGTGATGTGGTGGTTGGTGGTGGTGGTGGTGGTGATGGAGATGGTGGTGGTGATGGTGGTGGTGGGTGTGTGATGGTGGTGTGGTAATGGTGGTGATGTGATGGTGGTGGTGGTAATGGTGGTGATGGTGATGGTGGTGGTGGTAATGGTCATGGTGGTTATGGTGATGGTGTGGTGATGGGTGTAATGGTGGTATGGTGGTGGTGATGGTGATGGTGGTGATGGTGGTGGTAGAATGGATGGTGGTGGTGGTGGTAATGGTCATGGTGGTTATGGTGATGGTGGTGGTGGTGTAATGGTGGTGATGGTGGTGGTGTGATGGTGGTGGTGGCGGTGTGTGGTGATGGGGGTGGGATGATGATGATGATGGTGGTGGTTGGTGGTGGTGATGATGGTGATGATGATGATGGTGGTGATAATGGTGGTGGTGTTGCAGCAGAGCGGTTGTCATGTAAATGAGTTGTTAGTATAATTTTTTTAATGTCAAAAGCATACCCACCCACCTTCTGAAAATTCTCTGCTAGCAAGTTCCTCTTTTCTATCCTTCTCGTTCTTTCTGCCTTGCTCCTTTTTTTCCACAGCTACCTCCTACTTTTCTTTTTTTTCTTTTTCTTTTTGTTTGTTGCCTTTATAGGTGCATTCTCTTGACCTTTTATTTTCTTCCAGAAAGACTTAAAAGATGACAGTTCTCTCCCATGCCGAAGTCAGATAGGCTGGGCCAGGCCTGACTTGTCAGGCGCTTGACAGCAGCCAAACGCAATTTTCGCTCATGATTATTTATGACAAGACAACAAGAGTTGCTGTCTGAGCGTTTCAATGAAGAAGAAGATTTAAATTAAGAAGAAGAAGAAGAAGAAGAAGAAGAAGAAGAAGAAGAAGAAGAAGAAGAAAAAGAAGAAGAAGAAGAAGAAGAAGACAAAGAAGAAGAAGAGGAGGAGAAGAAGAAGGAGGAGGAAGAGGAGAAGAAGAAGAAGAAGAAGAAGAAGAAGATGATGATGATGATGATGATGATGATGATGATGATGATGAAGAAGAAGAAGTATTGCAAAGAAGAAGAAGAATTGCAAAGAAGAAGAAGAAGAAGAAGAAGAAGAAGAAGAAGAAGAAGAAGAAGAAGAAGAAGAAGAAGAAGAAGAAGAATTGCGAAGAAGAAGAAGAATTGCGAAGAAGAAGAAGAATTGCGAAGAAGAAGAAGAAGAAGAAGAAGAAGAAGAATTGCGAAGAGCAAGAAGAATTGCGAAGAAGAAGAATTGCGAAGAATTGCGAAGACAAGAAGAAGAAGAATTGCGAAGAAGAAGAATTGCGAAGAAGAAGAAGAAGAAGAAGAAGAAGAAGAATCGCGAAGATTAAGAAGAAGAAGAAGAAGAAGAAGAAGAAGAAGAAGAAAGAAGAAGAAGAAGAAGAAGAAGAAGAAGAAGAAGAAAAAGAAGAAGAAGAAGGAGGAGGAGGAGGAGGAGGAGAAGAACAAGAACAAGAAAAATTGCGAAGTAGAAAAATTGCGAAGAAGAAGAGGAGGAGAAGAGGAGGAGGAGGAGAGAAGAGAGAGGAGGAGGAGAAAAAGAAGACGATGAGGAGGTGGAGGAGGAGAAAGAAGATGAAGAAGAAGAAGAGCGGGAGGAGGATGTCGAGGAGAAGGAGGAGAAGAAGAAGAGGAGGCGGGAAAAGAGGAGGAGGAGAAGGAGGAGGAGGTGAGAGGAGGAGGTGGAGAAGAAGAGGAGGTAGTAGTAGTAGTAGTAGTAGTAGTAGTAGTAGTAGTAGTAGTAGCAGCAGTAGTAGTAGTAGTAGCAGTAGTGGTAGTAGTAGTAGTAGTAGTAGTAGTAGTAGTAGTAGTAGAAGTAGTAGTAGTAGTAGTAGTAGTAGTAGAAGAAGAAGAAGAAGAAGATGATGATGATGATGGTGAAGAAGAAGATTAGATACTCAGAGCCGTTCACAAAAGACAAACAATTTAAGACAAAACCAATTTTTATTCCTTTCTTGTCTCAGTATACTGTGGTCGTGTGTCTGTACAAAACTAGCCTTAAATACACACAAAACCAACCAACAAACAAACAAAAACCAACCATCATGAATAAGCAAGCTTACCCATTCCCTTTCATCACAACAAACACTACCCCACACCCCTACCCCTCGCCAAAAACCACCAAAGCAAAACATAACCTAACAAAACCAAAGCAAACCAACCAACCAAAAGCTGGCAATAGTACTCACAGTCAAAATACCAGTCTCAGGGACAGGGGGGAAGGGGAGGAGGAGGAGGATTTTGGGCCTAGGGAGAACTAGGCGTGAGTCTGGACATCACACACAAAACCTGGGGCGAGAGAACTTTGGCGACACTAGGCTACAGAATGACGTCATTTGGTTGAAATGACGCTCTAAAAACAAAATTACGTCTCTGCAAGTTGTATTACTCATTTGGACAGATTGTTCAAAGTCATCTTTTCACAAGTTGTGATATTAGGCGCGTGGGGGTGGGGGCGGGGATGGGGGAGGGGGGGGGGTCAGAAAGAGGGTGTGTGAGTGTCAGGGCAAGAGGGTGTAGTTGGTACTGTATAGGAGAAGGAATTTCAGGGGATCAATGCATGCGAAATGATAAACAATTTTGTTTAAAACCAAACAAAATAATAGAGAAAAAAACACCTTTACATTACTAACCCATTGAGCTACAATAAACAAAAAGGAAAATACAATTCTAACAATTTCTAACAAAATCAGCAATTCCACTGAAAAGTGTAAATAAAATTTCGACTACTTAATTTCACGTGAAAAAAAACCCCAAACCTATGTGAATCTACGTAACCCCCTCCCTACCCCCAAAATAAACCCAAGAAGCAACACCTCCCCCCCACCCCCAACCACCACAAAAAAAAAGCTCAACCCTTAAAACAAGAGCGAGAAACCCCCAACAACAGCCAAAAACCAACTACAAACACAATATCTCTAGCCCCCCTGCCCCCTCCTATAAAACAAACAAGATAAACAATAGGAATGCAACAACCGTGAAACAGGAGACATATTGCAAAGAAAAACCGATAATGATTTTTTTTAATCTAACAAGCAAGAAAAAATAATTTCTGGACTAAAGCGTCTTTTAAGTCCAAAGCAATCACAATAACAAACCAATTGGACTATACATCAGCGATCTAAAAAAAAAAATTTAAGTCGTACATAAGTGACAGACTGTTAAATATTACTGATGGATGCTGTGCGATGGAATCCAACAGAAACTTATTTCTGAGCCGTTTAATGATAAAAGATGAATCAAATGGCATATGTCAATGACGATTTCAGATCTAACATTTGTTTGCAAAGAACTAATTGCATTAATTACTGATTTGGAGTCTACACAAACAAGTATTTAAAAGATTGCTTTAGGAAAACTGGTGAGAAAATTTAGGGCCATCAATATTGCGATTAGTTCTGCTGAAAATATTGATATACCTTCTCCAAGATGAAAGTGGTTTTCAGTTTTTAGATCTGGTATGGTATAAGCAGCACCAGCATTATTATCTAATACTGAGCCATCTGTGAATACTTTTAAGTGATTAGAATAGTTGTCTTCCAAATGAATTTTGGCATGAGAAGATACTGAATTGATGTTGTCCTTTTTCGCTAGATCAATATAATTGATGTCAAACCTTGCTCGTTTGACTTCCCAGAATGGAATAGGGGGTAATACATCCCGTTGTGCTGCATTTTCTGTTGGCTCCAACCCAGCGTTTGTAAAAATGTTTGATGTATATGTTCTCAATATGGTTTGTGATGATATAGATTTAGCTCTCTTTGGAAAATCGGTGTCAGACTTAAGATCAACCACTGATTCCAAACCGTTTTGAACAGTCAGGCTTCATAACACAAATTTACTGCAAGCAACTCTCCTATAATCTTCTAGTGGTAAAACCCCTGAAGCACTGTATGTTTTCAAACATGAAGCATGGATAGGTAGACCTAGGGCAAGTTTATATACCCTGCAGTCTATGCTTTGAAGTTTTTTTCCAAAAGGTATTTTGGGGCACAAAGAAATACTTCCTGGGCAAAGGTTAATTTCGAACGAATGAGAGATGTTGAAAGATGCAACAAGGTAACAATATCTTGGCCCCATGGCTGTTTACTAACAATTTTGAAAATGTTTAAGCTTTTTCTTGCTTTAGTCAAAATATATTCAAAATGTTTATTCCATGTTAATTTAGATGTTAGGAAAACTCCAAGGAATTTAACAACTTGTTTATATTGTAAAATCCCATCATTTATTTTAAAACTAGGCATTTCCATTGGACTTGCTTCATTATTAAAGAGCATCATATGAGTTTTATCACGTGATAGCTGTAATCCATTTTCAGTCATATAATTAGCTAAAGTATTTAAGTCGTGTTGATACAACCTTTTAGCGTAATTTCGAGATCTAGCAGGTGTGTTCTTTGTGGACAGATTGTTAAGTTGAGTAAGTTCGCAGCTTTACTGGATAATTATCATGTTTCGTGTTTTATTATTGTTTGCATCGGGTTTATTGTTATTGTTGTTGTTTTGTTATTGATGTCAGTTTCTATACTGACTTGTTTTTGTTGATGCCAGATTTAGATTGAAAATTTAATCTTTTTTTTTGTTTTTGTTTTTATTATGCTCTCTCCTCTCTCTCTCTCTCTCTCTCCTCCTCTCTCTCTCTCTCTCTCTCTCTCTCTCTCTCTCTCTCTCTCTCTCTTATGGTCACTTGAAATTTTCAGTTAAGATTATAAATGATAGTCCCTACTTAGGCAAGGGCCGGATGAAAAAAAAAATGGCCATACTTATGAGTAACACTTAGGCAAAAAGACTCCTCTCTCTCTCTCTCTCTCTCTCCTCTCTCATCCTCTCCTCTCTCTCTCTCCTCTCTCTCTCTCTCTCTCTCTCTCTCTCTCTCTCGTAAGAGAGACAGACAGACAGACACAGAGAGAGAAAAAAGCAGACATGCAAACAGAGAAGCTTGTGTACAAGCTACAAAGGACGTGACAGGGGAACAAACTGAGGGCCTATCTGATACGGTTTTTCCTTACAAAATTATTTCCCTTCATACCTCATCTCCATCCACACGCATCTTGCGCACACGTTAAATCCTGTTCCGCTTTTCGTAAGAGTAGGCCATTGTGTGCCGGTGGGAACAGATGACAGAATTTACAAAACCGCATACACACGGGGACTGGATGTAAACATAAAAGCACTAAGTACCACACACACACACACACACACACACACACACACACACTCCATCCCCCCTTTCCCTTTCTTATTTTCTTAATATTTATGCATCCCCATGCCTTCCCCACCGCCCTCCCCCCCCCCCCCCAACTTCCTGTTATTTGTTTCTTCTTTTCTTCAAAGATTTTACGAAACTGAAGTCATGAGTGTTTTGGGTGTGGGAGGGGGAGTGTTTGGGGTGGGCTGGAGGGGGGGGGGGGGGGGGGGGGGAGTAGATGCTTAGTTAATGTTGTTACTTAGCTTGATTTGCTTTTTTAAAATCTGTTGTTTAACTGTAGTTTTTTTGTTTTGCAAAGTCTTTACGAAGAAGTTCATTGTTTGTTTACTTTTTTTTTACCTCAAGAGCATGTACTAGCAAATAATATGTTTGTTTTTATTTTGGTGGTGGGTTCGTCGGGATGTTTTTGGTTTTTGTTGTTGTTATTGGGGTTGTTGTTGTTGTGGTGGTGTGGGTGGGTGGTGTTTGGTGTGTGGTGTGTGGTGTGTGTGTGTGTGTGTGTGTGTGTGTGTGTGTGTGTGTGTGTGTGTGTGTGTGTGTGTGTGTGTTGCGTGCGCGCGCATAATACATATCTGTGTGCTTCGGTGTTATTTTAATTCTAATTTTTCATGCAA